>OX371261.1:34082835-34794014 GCA_947311025.1 Lypha dubia | reverse complement strand
TTGGTCCAAATGAGTGACAAACAAATTTTATAGAAAAATTCTCAAATACAATTGAGAAATCGGATTTACATAGTCTATAAGTATGGATCCTTGGATTTAATTTCCCATTGGTCCAAATGAGTGACAAACAAATTTTATAGAAAAATTCTCAAATACAATTGAGAAATCGGACTTCCATAGTCTATATGGAGGATCCTTGCCTTTAATTTCCCATTGGTCCAAATGAGTGACAAACAAATTTTATAGAAAAATTCTCAAATACAATTGAGAAATCGGATTTACATAGTCTATAAGTATGGATCCTTGGCTTTAATTTCCCATTGGTCCAAATGAGTGACAAACAAATTTTATAGAAAAATTCTCAAATACAATTGAGAATTCGGACTTCCATAGTCTATAAGTATGGATTCTTGGCTTTATTTTCCCATTGGTCCAAATGAGTGAAAAACAAATTTTATAGAAAAATTCTCAAATACAATTGAGAAATCGGATTTACATAGTCTATAAGTATGGATCCTTGGCTTTAATTTCCCATTGGTCCAAATGAGTGACAAACAAATCTTATAGAAAAATTCTCAAATACAATTGAGAAATCATATTTACATAGTCTATAAGTATGGATCCTTGGATTTAATTTCCCATTGGTCCAAATGAGTGACAAACAAATTTTATAGAAAAATTCTCAAATACAATTGAGAAATCGGACTTCCATAGTCTATAAGTATGGATTCTTGGCTTTATTTTCCCATTGTTCCAAATGAGTGACAAACAAATTTTATAGAAAAATTCTCAAATACAATTGAGAAATCGGAATTCCATAGTCTATAAGTATGGATTCTTGGCTTTATTTTCCCATTGGTCCAAATGAGTGACAAACAAATTTTATAGAAAAATTCTCAAATACAATTGAGAAATCGGACTTCCATACGTCTATAAGTATGGATTCTTGGCTTTATTTTCCCATTGGTCCAAATGAGTGACAAACAAATTTTATAGAAAAATTCTCAAATACAATTGAGAAATCGGACTTCCATAGTCTATAAGTATGGATTCTTGGCTTTATTTTCCCATTGGTCCAAATGAGTGACAAACAAATTTTATAGAAAAATTCTCAAATACAATTGAGAAATCGGATTTACATAGTCTATAAGTATGGATCCTTGGCTTTAATTTCCCATTGGTCCAAATGAGTGACAAACAAATTTTATAGAAAAATTCTCAAATACAATTGAGAAATCGGATTTACATAGTCTATAAGTATGGATCCTTGGCTTTAATTTCCCATTGGTCCAAATGAGTGACAAACAAATTTTATAGAAAATTCTCAAATACAATTGAGAAATCGGATTTACATAGTCTATAAGTATGGATCCTTGGATTTAATTTCCCATTGGTCCAAATGAGTGACAAACAAATTTTATAGAAAAATTCTCAAATACAATTGAGAAATCGGACTTCCATAGTCTATAAGTATGGATTCTTGGCTTTATTTTCCCATTGGTCCAAATGAGTGACAAACAAATTTTATAGAAAAATTCTCAAATACAATTGAGAAATCGGACTTCCATAGTCTATAAGTATGGATTCTTGGCTTTATTTTCCCATTGGTCCAAATGAGTGACAAACAAATTTTATAGAAAAATTCTCAAATACAATTGAGAAATCGGACTTCCATAGTCTATAAGTATGGATTCTTGGCTTTATTTTCCCATTGGTCCAAATGAGTGACAAACAAATTTTATAGAAAAATTCTCAAATACAATTGAGAAATCGGACTTCCATAGTCTATAAGTATGGATTCTTGGCTTTATTTTCCCATTGGTCCAAATGAGTGACAAACAAATTTTATAGAAAAATTCTCAAATACAATTGAGAAATCGGACTTCCATAGTCTATAAGTATGGATTCTTGGCTTTATTTTCCCATTGGTCCAAATGAGTGACAAACAAATTTTATAGAAAAATTCTCAAATACAATTGAGAAATCGGACTTCCATAGTCTATAAGTATGGATTCTTGGCTTTATTTTCCCATTGGTCCAAATGAGTGACAAACAAATTTAATAGAAAAATTCTCAAATACAATTGAGAAATCGGACTTCCATAGTCTATAAGTATGGATTCTTGGCTTTATTTTCCCATTGGTCCAAATGAGTGACAAACAAATTTTATAGAAAAATTCTCAAATACAATTGAGAAATCGGATTTCCATAGTCTATAAGTATGGATCCTTGGCTTTAATTTCCCATTGGTCCAAATGAGTGACAAACAAATTTTATAGAAAAATTCTCAAATACAATTGAGAAATCGGACTTCCATAGTCTATAAGTATGGATTCTTGGCTTTATTTTCCCATTGGTCCAAATGAGTGACAAACAAATTTTATAGAAAAATTCTCAAATACAATTGAGAAATCGGACTTCCATAGTCTATAAGTATGGATTCTTGGCTTTATTTTCCCATTGGTCCAAATGAGTGACAAACAAATTTTATAGAAAAATTCTCAAATACAATTGAGAAATCGGACTTCCATAGTCTATAAGTATGGATTCTTGGCTTTATTTTCCCATTGGTCCAAATGAGTGACAAACAAATTTTATAGAAAAATTCTCAAATACAATTGAGAAATCGGACTTCCATAGTCTATAAGTATGGATTCTTGGCTTTATTTTCCCATTGTCCAAATGAGTGACAAACAAATTTTATAGAAAAATTCTCAAATACAATTGAGAAATCGGACTTCCATAGTCTATAAGTATGGATTCTTGGCTTTATTTTCCCATTGGTCCAAATGAGTGACAAACAAATTTAATAGAAAAATTCTCAAATACAATTGAGAAATCGGACTTCCATAGTCTATAAGTATGGATTCTTGGCTTTATTTTCCCATTGGTCCAAATGAGTGACAAACAAATTTTATAGAAAAATTCTCAAATACAATTGAGAAATCGGATTTACATAGTCTATAAGTATGGATCCTTGGATTTAATTTCCCATTGGTCCAAATGAGTGACAAACAAATTTTATAGAAAAATTCTCAATACAATTGAGAAATCGGACTTCCATAGTCTATAAGTATGGATTCTTGGCTTTATTTTCCCATTGGTCCAAATGAGTGACAAACAAATTTTATAGAAAAATTCTCAAATACAATTGAGAAATCGGATTTACATAGTCTATAAGTATGGATCCTTGGCTTTAATTTCCCATTGGTCCAAATGAGTGACAAACAAATTTTATAGAAAAATTCTCAAATACAATTGAGAAATCGGATTTACATAGTCTATAAGTATGGATCCTTGGATTTAATTTCCCATTGGTCCAAATGAGTGACAAACAAATTTTATAGAAAAATTCTCAAATACAATTGAGAAATCGGACTTCCATAGTCTATATGGAGGGATCCTTGGCTTTAATTTCCCATTGGTCCAAATGAGTGACAAACAAATTTTATAGAAAAATTCTCAAATACAATTGAGAAATCGGACTTCCATAGTCTATATGGAGGGATCCTTGGATTTAATTTCCCATTGGTCCAAATGAGTGACAAACAAATTTTATAGAAAAATTCTCAAATACAATTGAGAAATCGGACTTCCATAGTCTATAAGTATGGATTCTTGGCTTTATTTTCCCATTGGTCCAAATGAGTGACAAACAAATTTTATAGAAAAATTCTCAAATACAATTGAGAAATCGGACTTCCATAGTCTATAAGTATGGATTCTTGGCTTTATTTTCCCATTGGTCCAAATGAGTGACAAACAAATTTTATAGAAAAATTCTCAAATACAATTGAGAAATCGGACTTCCATAGTCTATAAGTATGGATTCTTGGCTTTATTTTCCCATTGGTCCAAATGAGTGACAAACAAATTTTATAGAAAAATTCTCAAATACAATTGAGAAATCGGACTTCCATAGTCTATAAGTATGGATTCTTGGCTTTATTTTCCCATTGGTCCAAATGAGTGACAAACAAATTTTATAGAAAAATTCTCAAATACAATTGAGAAATCGGATTTACATAGTCTATAAGTATGGATCCTTGGCTTTAATTTCCCATTGGTCCAAATGAGTGACAAACAAATTTTATAGAAAAATTCTCAAATACAATTGAGAAATCGGATTTACATAGTCTATAAGTATGGATCCTTGGCTTTAATTTCCCATTGGTCCAAATGAGTGACAAACAAATTTTATAGAAAAATTCTCAAATACAATTGAGAAATCGGATTTACATAGTCTATAAGTATGGATCCTTGGATTTAATTTCCCATTGGTCCAAATGAGTGACAAACAAATTTTATAGAAAAATTCTCAAATACAATTGAGAAATCGGACTTCCATAGTCTATATGGAGGGATCCTTGGCTTTAATTTCCCATTGGTCCAAATGAGTGACAAACAAATTTTATAGAAAAATTCTCAAATACAATAAAGAAATCGGACTTCCATAGTCTATATGGAGGGATCCTTGGATTTAATTTCCCCTTGGTCCAAATGAGTGACAAACAAATTTTATAGAAAAATTCTCAAATACAATTGAGAAATCGGACTTCCATAGTCTATAAGTATGGATTCTTGGCTTTATTTTCCCATTGGTCCAAATGAGTGACAAACAAATTTTATAGAAAAATTCTCAAATACAATTGAGAAATCGGACTTCCATAGTCTATAAGTATGGATTCTTGGCTTTATTTTCCCATTGGTCCAAATGAGTGACAAACAAATTTTGTAGAAAAATTCTCAAATACAATTGAGAAATCGGATTTACATAGTCTATAAGTATGGATCCTTGGCTTTAATTTCCCATTGGTCCAAATGAGTGACAAACAAATTTTATAGAAAAATTCTCAAATACAATTGAGAAATCGGATTTACATAGTCTATAAGTATGGATCCTTGGATTTAATTTCCCATTGGTCCAAATGAGTGACAAACAAATTTTATAGAAAAATTCTCAAATACAAATGAGAAATCGGACTTCCATAGTCTATATGGAGGGATCCTTGGCTTTAATTTCCCATTGGTCCAAATGAGTGACAAACAAATTTTATAGAAAAATTCTCAAATACAATTGAGAAATCGGACTTCCATAGTCTATATGGAGGGATCCTTGGCTTTAATTTCCCATTGGTCCAAATGAGTGACAAACAAATTTTATAGAAAAATTCTCAAATACAATTGAGAAATCGGACTTCCATAGTCTATATGGAGGGATCCTTGGCTTTAATTTCCCATTGGTCCAAATGAGTGACAAACAAATTTTATAGAAAAATTCTCAAATACAATTGAGAAATCGGATTTACATAGTCTATAAGTATGGATCCTTGGATTTAATTTCCCATTGGTCCAAATGAGTGACAAACAAATTTTATAGAAAAATTCTCAAATACAATTGAGAAATCGGACTTCCATAGTCTATAAGTATGGATTCTTGGCTTTATTTTCCCGTTGGTCCAAATGAGTGACAAACAAATTTTATAGAAAAATTCTCAAATACAATTGAGAAATCGGACTTCCATAGTCTATAAGTATGGATTCTTGGCTTTATTTTCCCATTGGTCCAAATGAGTGACAAACAAATTTTATAGAAAAATTCTCAAATACAATTGAGAAATCGGATTTACATAGTCTATAAGTATGGATCCTTGGCTTTAATTTCCCATTGGTCCAAATGAGTGTCAAACAAATTTTATAGAAAAATTCTCAAATACAATTGAGAAATCGGATTTACATAGTCTATAAGTATGGATCCTTGGATTTAATTTCCCATTGGTCCAAATAAGTGACAAACAAATTTTATAGAAAAATTCTCAAATACAATTGAGAAATCGGACTTCCATAGTCTATATGGAGGGATCCTTGGCTTTAATTTCCCATTGGTCCAAATGAGTGACAAACAAATTTTATAGAAAAATTCTCAAATACAATTGAGAAATCGGATTTACATAGTCTATAAGTATGGATCCTTGGATTTAATTTCCCATTGGTCCAAATGAGTGACAAACAAATTTTATAGAAAAATTCTCAAATACAATTGAGAAATCGGACTTCCATAGTCTATAAGTATGGATTCTTGGCTTTATTTTCCCATTGGTCCAAATGAGTGACAAACAAATTTTATAGAAAAATTCTCAAATACAATTGAGAAATCGGACTTCCATAGTCTATAAGTATGGATTCTTGGCTTTATTTTCCCATTGGTCCAAATGAGTGACAAACAAATTTTATAGAAAAATTCTCAAATACAATTGAGAAATCGGACTTCCATAGTCTATAAGTATGGATTCTTGGCTTTATTTTCCCATTGGTCCAAATGAGTGACAAACAAATTTTATAGAAAAATTCTCAAATACAATTGAGAAATCGGACTTCCATAGTCTATAAGTATGGATTCTTGGCTTTATTTTCCCATTGGTCCAAATGAGTGACAAACAAATTTTATAGAAAAATTCTCAAATACAATTGAGAAATCGGACTTCCATAGTCTATATGGAGGGATCCTTGGCTTTATTTTCCCATTGGTCCAAATGAGTGACAAACAAATTTTATAGAAAAATTCTCAAATACAATTGAGAAATCGGACTTCCATAGTCTATAAGTATGGATCCTTGGCTTTAATTTCCCATTGGTCCAAATGAGTGACAAACAAATTTTATAGAAAAATTCTCAAATACAATTGAGAAATCGGACTTCCATAGTCTATAAGTATGGATTCTTGGCTTTAATTTCCCATTGGTCCAAATGAGTGACAAACAAATTTTATAGAAAAATTCTCAAATACAATTGAGAAATCGGATTTACATAGTCTATAAGTATGGATTCTTGGCTTTATTTTCCCATTGGTCCAAATGAGTGACAAACAAATTTTATAGAAAAATTCTCAAATACAATTGAGAAATCGGACTTCCATAGTCTATATGGAGGGATCCTTGGCTTTAATTTCCCATTGGTCCAAATGAGTGACAAACAAATTTTATAGAAAAATTCTCAAATACAATTGAGAAATCGGACTTCCATAGTCTATAAGTATGGATTCTTGGCTTTATTTTCCCATTGGTCCAAATGAGTGACAAACAAATTTTATAGAAAAATTCTCAAATACAATTGAGAAATCGGACTTCCATAGTCTATATGGAGGGATCCTTGGCTTTAATTTCCCATTGGTCCAAATGAGTGAAAAACAAATTTTATAGAAAAATTCTCAAATACAATTGAGAAATCGGACTTCCATAGTCTATAAGTATGGATTCTTGGCTTTATTTTCCCATTGGTCCAAATGAGTGACAAACAAATTTTATAGAAAAATTCTCATATACAATTGAGAAATCGGACTTCCATAGTCTATATGGAGGGATCCTTGGCTTTAATTTCCCATTGGTCCAAATGAGTGACAAACAAATTTTATAGAAAAATTCTCATATAAAATTGAGAAATCGGACTTCCATAGTCTATATGGAGGGATCCTTGGATTTAATTTCCCATTGGTCCAAATGAGTGACAAACAAATTTTATAGAAAAATTCTCAAATACAATTGAGAAATCGGACTTCCATAGTCTATAAGTATGGATCCTTGGCTTTAATTTCCCATTGGTCCAAATGAGTGACAAACAAATTTTATAGAAAAATTCTCAAATACAATTGAGAAATCGGACTTCCATAGTCTATAAGTATGGATTCTTGGCTTTATTTGCCCATTGGTCCAAATGAGTGACAAACAAATTTTATAGAAAAATTCTCATATACAATTGAGAAATCGGACTTCCATAGTCTATATGGAGGGATCCTTGGCTTTAATTTCCCATTGGTCCAAATGAGTGACAAACAAATTTTATAGAAAAATTCTCAAATACAATTGAGAAATCGGACTTCCATAGTCTATAAGTATGGATTCTTGGCTTTATTTTCCCATTGGTCCAAATGAGTGACAAACAAATTTTATAGAAAAATTCTCATATACAATTGAGAAATCGGACTTCCATAGTCTATATGGAGGGATCCTTGGCTTTAATTTCCCATTGGTCCAAATGAGTGACAAACAAATTTTATAGAAAAATTCTCATATAAAATTGAGAAATCGGACTTCCATAGTCTATATGGAGGGATCCTTGGATTTAATTTCCCATTGGTCCAAATGAGTGACAAACAAATTTTATAGAAAAATTCTCAAATACAATTGAGAAATCGGACTTCCATAGTCTATAAGTATGGATCCTTGGCTTTAATTCCCCATTGGTCCAAATGAGTGACAAACAAATTTTATAGAAAAATTCTCAAATACAATTGAGAAATCGGATTTACATAGTCTATAAGTATGGATTCTTGGCTTTATTTTCCCATTGGTCCAAATGAGTGACAAACAAATTTTATAGAAAAATTCTCAAATACAATTGAGAAATCGGACTTCCATAGTCTATATGGAGGGATTCTTGGCTTTAATTTCCCATTGGTCCAAATGAGTGACAAACAAATTTTATAGAAAAATTCTCAAATACAATTGAGAAATCGGACTTCCATAGTCTATATGGAGGGATCCTTGGCTTTAATTTCCCATTGGTCCAAATGAGTGACAAACAAATTTTATAGAAAAATTCTCAAATACAATTGAGAAATCGGACTTCCATAGTCTATAAGTATGGATTCTTGGCTTTATTTTCCCATTGGTCCAAATGAGTGACAAACAAATTTTATAGAAAAATTCTCATATACAATTGAGAAATCGGACTTCCATAGTCTATATGGAGGGATCCTTGGCTTTAATTTCCCATTGGTCCAAATGAGTGACAAACAAATTTTATAGAAAAATTCTCATATAAAATTGAGAAATCGGACTTCCATAGTCTATATGGAGGGATCCTTGGATTTAATTTCCCATTGGTCCAAATGAGTGACAAACAAATTTTATAGAAAAATTCTCAAATACAATTGAGAAATCGGACTTCCATAGTCTATAAGTATGGATCCTTGGCTTTAATTTCCCATTGGTCCAAATGAGTGACAAACAAATTTTATAGAAAAATTCTCAAATACAATTGAGAAATCGGACTTCCATAGTCTATAAGTATGGATTCTTGGCTTTATTTTCCCATTGGTCCAAATGAGTGACAAACAAATTTTATAGAAAAATTCTCAAATACAATTGAGAAATCGGACCCCATAGTCTATATGGAGGGATCCTTGGCTTTAATTTCCCATTGGTCCAAATGAGTGACAAACAAATTTTATAGAAAAATTCTCAAATACAATTGAGAAATCGGACTACCATAGTCTATAAGTATGGATTCTTGGCTTTATTTTCCCATTGGTCCAAATGAGTGACAAACAAATTTTATAGAAAAATTCTCAAATACAATTGAGAAATCGGACTTCCATAGTCTATATGGAGGGATCCTTGGCTTTAATTTCCCATTGGTCCAAATGAGTGACAAACAAATTTTATAGAAAAATTCTCAAATACAATTGAGAAATCGGACTTCCATAGTCTATAAGTATGGATTCTTGGCTTTATTTTCCCATTGGTCCAAATGAGTGACAAACAAATTTTATAGAAAAATTCTCAAATACAATTGAGAAATCGGATTTACATAGTCTATAAGTATGGATTCTTGGCTTTATTTTCCCATTGGTCCAAATGAGTGACAAACAAATTTTATAGAAAAATTCTCAAATACAATTGAGAAATCGGATTTACATAGTCTATAAGTATGGATTCTTGGCTTTATCTTCCCATTGGTCCAAATGAGTGACAAACAAATTTTATAGAAAAATTCTCAAATACAATTGAGAAATCGGATTTACATAGTCTATAAGTATGGATTCTTGGCTTTATTTTCCCATTGGTCCAAATGAGTGACAAACAAATTTTATAGAAAAATTCTTAAATACAATTGAGAAATCGGACTTACATAGTCTATATGGAGGGATCCTTGGATTTATCTTCCCATTGGTCCAAATGAGTGACAAACAAATTTTATAGAAAAATTCTCAAATACAATTGAGAAATCGGATTTACATAGTCTATAAGTATGGATTCTTGGCTTTATTTTCCCATTGGTCCAAATGAGTGACAAACAAATTTTATAGAAAAATTCTCAAATACAATTGAGAAATCGGACTTACATAGTCTATATGGAGGGATCCTTGGATTTATCTTCCCATTGGTCCAAATGAGTGACAAACAAATTTTATAGAAAAATTCTCAAATACAATTGAGAAATCGGATTTACATAGTCTATAAGTATGGATTCTTGGCTTTATCTTCCCATTGGTCCAAATGAGTGACAAACAAATTTTATAGAAAAATTCTCAAATACAATTGAGAAATCGGATTTACATAGTCTATAAGTATGGATTCTTGGCTTTATTTTCCCATTGGTCCAAATGAGTGACAAACAAATTTTATAGAAAAATTCTCAAATACAATTGAGAAATCGGACTTCCATAGTCTATAAGTATGGAATTTTGGCTTTATTTTCCCATTGGTCCAAATGAGTGACAAACAAATTTTATAGAAAAATTCTCAAATACAATTGAGAAATCGGACTTACATAGTCTATATGGAGGGATCCTTGGATTTATCTACCCATTGGTCCAAATGAGTGACAAACAAATTTTATAGAAAAATTCTCAAATACAATTGAGAAATCGGATTTACATAGTCTATAAGTATGGATTCTTGGCTTTATTTTCCCATTGGTCCAAATGAGTGACAAACAAATTTTATAGAAAAATTCTCAAATACAATTGAGAAATCGGACTTACATAGTCTATATGGAGGGATCCTTGGATTTATCTGCCCATTGGTCCAAATGAGTGACAAACAAATTTTATAGAAAAATTCTCAAATACAATTGAGAAATCGGACTTACATAGTCTATATGGAGGGATCCTTGGATTTATCTGCCCATTGGTCCAAATGAGTGACAAACAAATTTTAAAGAAAAATTCTCAAATACAATTGAGAAATCGGATTTACATAGTCTATAAGTATGGATTCTTGGCTTTATTTTCCCATTGGTCCAAATGAGTGACAAAGAAATTTTATAGAAAAATTCTCAAATACAATTGAGAAATCGGACTTACATAGTCTATATGGAGGGATCCTTGGATTTATCTGCCCATTGGTCCAAATGAGTGACAAACAAATTTTATAGAAAAATTCTCAAATACAATTGAGAAATCGGACTTCCATAGTATATAAGTATGGAATTTTGGCTTTATTTGCCCATTGGTCCAAATGAGTGACAAACAAATTTTATAGAAAAATTCTCAAATACAATTGAGAAATCGGATTTACATAGTCTATAAGTATGGATTCTTGGCTTTATTTTCCCATTGGTCCAAATGAGTGACAAACAAATTTTATAGAAAACTTCTCAAATACAATTGAGAAATCGGATTTACATAGTCTATAAGTATGGATTCTTGGCTTTATCTTCCCATTGGTCCAAATGAGTGACAAACAAATTTTATAGAAAAATTATCAAATACAATTGAGAAATCGGATTTACATAGTCTATAAGTATGGATTCTTGGCTTTATCTTCCCATTGGTCCAAATGAGTGACAAACAAATTTTATAGAAAAATTCTTAAATACAATTGAGAAATCGGATTTACATAGTCTATAAGTATGGATTCTTGGCTTTATTTTCCCATTGGTCCAAATGAGTGACAAACAAATTTTATAGAAAAATTCTCAAATACAATTGAGAAATCGGATTTACATAGTCTATAAGTATGGATTCTTGGCTTTATCTTCCCATTGGTCCAAATGAGTGACAAAGAAATTTTATAGAAAAATTCTCAAATACAATTGAGAAATCGGATTTACATAGTCTATATGGAGGGATCCTTGGATTTATCTGCCCATTGGTCCAAATGAGTGACAAACAAATTTTATAGAAAACTTCTCAAATACAATTGAGAAATCGGATTAACATAGTCTATAAGTATGGATTCTTGGCTTTATCTTCCCATTGGTCCAAATGAGTGACAAAGAAATTTTATAGAAAAATTCTCAAATACAATTGAGAAATCGGATTTACATAGTCTATAAGTATGGATTCTTGGCTTTATTTTCCCATTGGTCCAAATGAGTGACAAACAAATTTTATAGAAAAATTCTCAAATACAATTGAGAAATCGGACTTACATAGTCTATATGGAGGGATCCTTGGATTTATCTGCCCATTGGTCCAAATGAGTGACAAACAAATTTTATAGAAAAATTCTCAAATACAATTGAGAAATCGGACTTCCATAGTATATAAGTATGGAATTTTGGCTTTATTTGCCCATTGGTCCAAATGAGTGACAAACAAATTTTATAGAAAAATTCTCAAATACAATTGAGAAATCGGATTTACATAGTCTATAAGTATGGATTCTTGGCTTTATTTTCCCATTGGTCCAAATGAGTGACAAACAAATTTTATAGAAAACTTCTCAAATACAATTGAGAAATCGGATTTACATAGTCTATAAGTATGGATTCTTGGCTTTATCTTCCCATTGGTCCAAATGAGTGACAAACAAATTTTATAAAAAAATTCTTAAATACAATTGAGAAATCGGATTTACATAGTCTATAAGTATGGATTCTTGGCTTTATCTTCCCATTGGTCCAAATGAGTGACAAACAAATTTTATAGAAAAATTCTTAAATACAATTGAGAAATCGGATTTACATAGTCTATAAGTATGGATTCTTGGCTTTATTTTCCCATTGGTCCAAATGAGTGACAAACAAATTTTATAGAAAAATTCTCAAATACAATTGAGAAATCGGATTTACATAGTCTATAAGTATGGATTCTTGGCTTTATCTTCCCATTGGTCCAAATGAGTGACAAAGAAATTTTATAGAAAAATTCTCAAATACAATTGAGAAATCGGATTTACATAGTCTATAAGTATGGATTCTTGGCTTTATTTTCCCATTGGTCCAAATGAGTGACAAACAAATTTTATAGAAAACTTCTCAAATACAATTGAGAAATCGGATTTACATAGTCTATAAGTATGGATTCTTGGCTTTATCTTCCCATTGGTCCAAATGAGTGACAAAGAAATTTTATAGAAAAATTCTCAAATACAATTGAGAAATCGGATTTACATAGTCTATAAGTATGGATTCTTGGCTTTATTTTCCCATTGGTCCAAATGAGTGACAAACAAATTTTATAGAAAAATTCTCAAATACAATTGAGAAATCGGATTTACATAGTCTATAAGTATGGATTCTTGGCTTTATCTTCCCATTGGTCCAAATGAGTGACAAACAAATTTTATAGAAAAATTCTCAAATACAATTGAGAAATCGGATTTACATAGTCTATAAGTATGGATTCTTGGCTTTATCTTCCCATTGGTCCAAATGAGTGACAAACAAATTTTATAGAAAAATTCTCAAATACAATTGAGAAATCGGATTTACATAGTCTATAAGTATGGATTCTTGGCTTTATTTTCCCATTGGTCCAAATGAGTGACAAACAAATTTTATAGAAAAATTCTCAAATACAATTGAGAAATCGGATTTACATAGTCTATAAGTATGGATTCTTGGCTTTATTTTCCCATTGGTCCAAATGAGTGACAAACAAATTTTATAGAAAAATTCTCAAATACAATTGAGAAATCGGATTTACATAGTCTATAAGTATGGATTCTTGGCTTTATCTTCCCATTGGTCCAAATGAGTGACAAACAAATTTTATAGAAAAATTCTCAAATACAATTGAGAAATCGGATTTACATAGTCTATAAGTATGGATTCTTGGCTTTATCTTCCCATTGGTCCAAATGAGTGACAAACAAATTTTATAGAAAAATTCTCAAATACAATTGAGAAATCGGATTTACATAGTCTATAAGTATGGATTCTTGGCTTTATTTTCCCATTGGTCCAAATGAGTGACAAACAAATTTTATAGAAAAATTCTCAAATACAATTGAGAAATCGGACTTCCATAGTCTATAAGTATGGATTCTTGGCTTTATTTTCCCATTGGTCCAAATGAGTGACAAACAAATTTTATAGAAAAACTCTCAAATACAATTGAGAAATCGGACTTCCATAGTCTATAAGTATGGATTCTTGGCTTTATTTTCCCATTGGTCCAAATGAGTGACAAACAAATTTTATAGAAAAATTCTCAAATACAATTGAGAAATCGGACTTCAATAGTCTATAAGTATGGATTCTTGGCTTTATTTTCCCATTGGTCCAAATGAGTGACAAACAAATTTTATAGAAAAATTCTCAAATACAATTGAGAAATCGGACTTCAATAGTCTATAAGTATGGATTCTTGCCTTTATTTTCCCATTGGTCCAAATGAGTGACAAACAAATTTTATAGAAAAATTCTCAAATACAATTGAGAAATCGGACTTACATAGTCTATAAGTATGGATTCTTGGCTTTATTTTCCCATTGGTCCAAATGAGTGACAAACAAATTTTATAGAAAAATTCTCAAATACAATTGAGAAATCGGACTTCCATAGTCTATAAGTATGGATTCTTGGCTTTATTTTCCCATTGGTCCAAATGAGTGACAAACAAATTTTATAGAAAAATTCTCAAATACAATTGAGAAATCGGATTTACATAGTCTATAAGTATGGATTCTTGGCTTTATTTTCCCATTGGTCCAAATGAGTGACAAACAAATTTTATAGAAAAATTCTCAAATACAATTGAGAAATCGGACTTCCATAGTCTATAAGTATGGATTCTTGGCTTTATTTTCCCATTGGTCCAAATGAGTGACAAACAAATTTTATAGAAAAATTCTCAAATACAATTGAGAAATCGGATTTACATAGTCTATAAGTATGGATTCTTGGCTTTATTTTCCCATTGGTCCAAATGAGTGACAAACAAATTTTATAGAAAAATTCTCAAATACAATTGAGAAATCGGACTTCCATAGTCTATAAGTATGGATTCTTGGCTTTATTTTCCCATTGGTCCAAATGAGTGACAAACAAATTTTATAGAAAAATTCTCAAATACAATTGAGAAATCGGATTTACATAGTCTATAAGTATGGATTCTTGGCTTTATTTTCCCATTGGTCCAAATGAGTGACAAACAAATTTTATAGAAAAATTCTCAAATACAATTGAGAAATCGGACTTACATAGTCTATATGGAGGGATCCTTGGCTTTATTTTCCCATTGGTCCAAATGAGTGACAAACAAATTTTATAGAAAAATTCTCAAATACAATTGAGAAATCGGATTTACATAGTCTATAAGTATGGATTCTTGGCTTTAATTTCCCATTGGTCCAAATGAGTGACAAACAAATTTTATAGAAAAATTCTCAAATACAATTGAGAAATCGGATTTACATAGTCTATAAGTATGGATTCTTGGCTTTATCTTCCCATTGGTCCAAATGAGTGACAAACAAATTTTATAGAAAAATTCTCAAATACAATTGAGAAATCGGATTTACATAGTCTATAAGTATGGATTCTTGGCTTTATTTTCCCATTGGTCCAAATGAGTGACAAACAAATTTTATAGAAAAATTCTCAAATACAATTGAGAAATCGGACTTCCATAGTCTATAAGTATGGATTCTTGGCTTTATTTTCCCATTGGTCCAAATGAGTGACAAACAAATTTTATAGAAAAACTCTCAAATACAATTGAGAAATCGGACTTCCATAGTCTATAAGTATGGATTCTTGGCTTTATTTTCCCATTGGTCCAAATGAGTGACAAACAAATTTTATAGAAAAATTCTCAAATACAATTGAGAAATCGGACTTCAATAGTCTATAAGTATGGATTCTTGCCTTTATTTTCCCATTGGTCCAAATGAGTGACAAACAAATTTTATAGAAAAATTCTCAAATACAATTGAGAAATCGGTCTTACATAGTCTATAAGTATGGATTCTTGGCTTTATTTTCCCATTGGTCCAAATGAGTGACAAACAAATTTTATAGAAAAATTCTCAAATACAATTGAGAAATCGGACTTCCATAGTCTATAAGTATGGATTCTTGGCTTTATTTTCCCATTGGTCCAAATGAGTGACAAACAAATTTTATAGAAAAATTCTCAAATACAATTGAGAAATCGGATTTACATAGTCTATAAGTATGGATTCTTGGCTTTATTTTCCCATTGGTCCAAATGAGTGACAAACAAATTTTATAGAAAAATTCTCAAATACAATTGAGAAATCGGACTTCCATAGTCTATAAGTATGGATTCTTGGCTTTATTTTCCCATTGGTCCAAATGAGTGACAAACAAATTTTATAGAAAAATTCTCAAATACAATTGAGAAATCGGATTTACATAGTCTATAAGTATGGATTCTTGGCTTTATTTTCCCATTGGTCCAAATGAGTGACAAACAAATTTTATAGAAAAATTCTCAAATACAATTGAGAAATCGGACTTCCATAGTCTATAAGTATGGATTCTTGGCTTTATTTTCCCATTGGTCCAAATGAGTGACAAACAAATTTTATAGAAAAATTCTCAAATACAATTGAGAAATCGGATTTACATAGTCTATAAGTATGGATTCTTGGCTTTATTTTCCCATTGGTCCAAATGAGTGACAAACAAATTTTATAGAAAAATTCTCAAATACAATTGAGAAATCGGACTTACATAGTCTATATGGAGAATTCCTTGGATTTATCTTCCCATTGGTCCAAATGAGTGACAAACAAATTTTATAGAAAAATTCTCAAATACAATTGAGAAATCGGATTTACATAGTCTATAAGTATGGATTCTTGGCTTTATTTTCCATTGGTCCAAAAGAGTGACAAACAAATTTTATAGAAAAATTCTCAAATACAATTGAGAAATCGGATTTACATAGTCTATAAGTATGGATTCTTGGCTTTATTTTCCCATTGGTCCAAATGAGTGACAAACAAATTTTATAGAAAAATTCTCAAATACAATTGAGAAATCGGACTTCCATAGTCTATAAGTATGGATTCTTGGCTTTATTTTCCCATTGGTCCAAATGAGTGACAAACAAATTTTATAGAAAAATTCTCAAATACAATTGAGAAATCGGAATTTACATAGTCTATAAGTATGGATTCTTGGCTTTATTTTCCCATTGGTCCAAATGAGTGACAAACAAATTTTATAGAAAAATTCTCAAATACAATTGAGAAATCGGACTTCCATAGTCTATAAGTATGGAATCTTGGCTTTATTTTCCCATTGGTCCAAATGAGTGACAAACAAATTTTATAGAAAAATTCTCAAATACAATTGAGAAATCGGATTTACATAGTCTATAAGTATGAATTCTTGGCTTTATCTTCCCATTGGTCCAAATGAGTGACAAACAAATTTTATAGAAAAATTATCAAATACAATTGAGAAATCGGATTTACATAGTCTATAAGTATGGATTCTTGGCTTTATTTTCCCATTGGTCCAAATGAGTGACAAACAAATTTTATAGAAAAATTCTCAAATACAATTGAGAAATCGGACTTACATAGTCTATATGGAGGGATCCTTGGATTTATCTTCCCATTGGTCCAAATGAGTGACAAACAAATTTTATAGAAAAATTCTCAAATACAATTGAGAAATCGGATTTACATAGTCTATAAGTATGGATTCTTGGCTTTATCTTCCCATTGGTCCAAATGAGTGACAAACAAATTTTATAGAAAAATTCTCAAATACAATTGAGAAATCGGACTTCCATAGTCTATATGGAGGGATCCTTGGATTTATCTTCCCATTGGTCCAAATGAGTGACAAACAAATTTTATAGAAAAATTCTCAAATACAATTGAGAAATCGGATTTACATAGTCTATAAGTATGGGTTCTTGGCTTTATTTTCCCATTGGTCCAAATGAGTGACAAACAAATTTTATAGAAAAATTCTCAAATACAATTGAGAAATCAGATTTACATAGTCTCTAAGTATGGGTTCTTGGCTTTATTTTCCCATTGGTCCAAATGAGTGACAAACAAATTTTATAGAAAAATTCTCAAATACAATTGAGAAATCGGACTTACATAGTCTATAAGTATGGATTCTTGGCTTTATTTTCCCATTGGTCCAAATGAGTGACAAAAAAATTTTATAGAAAAATTCTCAAATACAATTGAGAAATCGGACTTACATAGTCTATATGGAGGGATCCTTGGATTTATCTTCCCATTGGTCCAAATGAGTGACAAACAAATTTTATAGAAAAATTCTCAAATACAATTGAGAAATCGGATTTACATAGTCTATATGGAGAATTCCTTGGATTTATCTTCCCATTGGTCCAAATGAGTGACAAACAAATTTTATAGAAAAATTCTCAAATACAATTGAGAAATCGGACTTACATAGTCTATATGGAGAATTCCTTGGATTTATCTTCCCATTGGTCCAAATGAGTGACAAACAAATTTTGAAGAAAAATTCTCAAATACAATTGAGAAATCGGATTTACATAGTCTATAAGTATGGATTCTTGGATTTATCTTCCCATTGGTCCAAATGAGTGACAAACAAATTTTATAGAAAAATTCTCAAATACAATTGAGAAATCGGATTTACATAGTCTATAAGTATGGATTCTTGGCTTTATTTTCCCATTGGTCCAAATGAGTGACAAACAAATTTTATAGAAAAATTCTCAAATACAATTGAGAAATCGGACTTCCATAGTCTATATGGAAGGATCCTTGGCTTTAATTTCCCATTGGTCCAAATGAGTGACAAACAAATTTTATAGAAAAATTCTCAAATACAATTGAGAAATCGGATTTACATAGTCTATAAGTATGGGTTCTTGGCTTTATTTTCCCATTGGTCCAAATGAGTGACAAACAAATTTTATAGAAAAATTCTCAAATACAATTGAGAAATCGGACTTACATAGTCTATATGGAGAATTCCTTGGATTTATCTTCCCATTGGTCCAAATGAGTGACAAACAAATTTTATAGAAAAATTCTCAAATACAATTGAGAAATCGGATTTACATAGTCTATAAGTATGGATTCTTGGCTTTATTTTCCCATTGGTCCAAATGAGTGACAAACAAATTTTATAGAAAAATTCTCAAATACAATTGAGAAATCGGATTTACATAGTCTATAAGTATGGGTTCTTGGCTTTATTTTCCCATTGGTCCAAATGAGTGACAAACAAATTTTATAGAAAAATTCTCAAATACAATTGAGAAATCGGACTTACATAGTCTATAAGTATGGAATCTTGGCTTTATTTTCCCATTGGTCCAAATGAGTGACAAACAAATTTTATAGAAAAATTCTCAAATACAATTGAGAAATCGGACTTACATAGTCTATAAGTAGGGATCCTTGGCTTTAATTTCCCATTGGTCCAAATGAGTGACAAACAAATTTTATAGAAAAATTCTCAAATACAATTGAGAAATCGGACTTACATAGTCTATATGGAGGGATCCTTGGCTTTAATTTCCCATTGGTCCAAATGAGTGACAAACAAATTTTATAGAAAAATTCTCAAATACAATTGAGAAATCGGATTTACATAGTCTATAAGTATGGGTTCTTGGCTTTATTTTCGAATTGGTCCAAATGAGTGACAAACAAATTTTATAGAAAAATTCTCAAATACAATTGAGAAATCGGACTTACATAGTCTATATGGAGGGATCCTTGGCTTTAATTTCCCATTGGTCCAAATGAGTGACAAACAAATTTTATAGAAAAATTCTCAAATACAATTGAGAAATCGGATTTACATAGTCTATATGGAGGGATCCTTGGATTTAATTTCCCATTGGTCCAAATGAGTGACAAACAAATTTTATAGAAAAATTCTCAAATACAATTGAGAAATCGGATTTACATAGTCTATAAGTAGGGATCTTTGGCTTTAATTTCCCATTGGTCCAAATGAGTGACAAACAAATTTTATAGAAAAATTCTCAAATACAATTGAGAAATCGGACTTCCATAGTCTATATGGAGGGATCCTTGGCTTTAATTTCCCATTGGTCCAAATGAGTGACAAACAAATTTTATAGAAAAATTCTCAAATACAATTGAGAAATCGGACTTCCATAGTCTATATGGAGGGATCCTTGGCTTTAATTTCCCATTGGTCCAAATGAGTGACAAACAAATTTTATAGAAAAATTCTCAAATACAATTGAGAAATCGGATTTACATAGTGTATATGGAGGGATCCTTGGCTTTAATTTCCCCTTGGTCCAAATGAGTGACAAACAAATTTTATAGAAAAATTCTCAAATACAATTGAGAAATCGGACTTCCATAGTCTATATGGAGGGATCCTTGGCTTTAATTTCCCATTGGTCCAAATGAGTGACAAACAAATTTTATAGAAAAATTCTCAAATACAATTGAGAAATCGGATTTACATAGTCTATAAGTATGGATCCTTGGCTTTAATTTCCCATTGGTCCAAATGAGTGACAAACAAATTTTATAGAAAAATTCTCAAATACAATTGAGAAATCGGACTTCCATAGTCTATATGGAGGGATCCTTGGCTTTAATTTCCCATTGGTCCAAATGAGTGACAAACAAATTTTATAGAAAAATTCTCAAATACAATTGAGAAATCGGACTTACATAGTCTATATGGAGGGATCCTTGGCTATAATTTCCCATTGGTCCAAATGAGTGACAAACAAATTTTATAGAAAAATTCTCAAATACAATTGAGAAATCGGATTTACATAGTCTATAAGTATGGATCCTTGGATTTAATTTCCCATTGGTCCAAATGAGTGACAAACAAATTTTATAGAAAAATTCTCAAATACAATTGAGAAATCGGACTTCCATAGTCTATATGGAGGGATCCTTGGCTATAATTTCCCATTGGTCCAAATGAGTGACAAACAAATTTTATAGAAAAATTCTCAAATACAATTGAGAAATCGGATTTACATAGTCTATAAGTATGGATCCTTGGATTTAATTTCCCATTGGTCCAAATGAGTGACAAACAAATTTTATAGAAAAATTCTCAAATACAATTGAGAAATCGGACTTCCATAGTCTATACGGAGGGATCCTTGGCTTTAATTTCCCATTGGTCCAAATGAGAGACAAACAAATTTTATAGAAAAATTCTCAAATACAATTGAGAAATCGGACTTACATAGTCTATAAGTAGGGCTTTAATTTCCAATTGGTCCAAATGAGTGACAAACAAATTTTATAGAAAAATTCTCAAATACAATTGAGAAATCGGACTTACATAGTCTATAAGTAGGGATCCTTGGATTTAATTTCCCATTGGTCCAAATGAGTGACAAACAAATTTTATAGAAAAATTCTCAAATACAATTGAGAAATCGGACTTCCATAGTCTATATGGAGGGATCCTTGGCTTTAATTTCCCATTGGTCCAAATGAGTGACAAACAAATTTTATAGAAAAATTCTCAAATACAATTGAGAAATCGGACTTACATAGTCTATAAGTAGGGATCCTTGGATTTAATTTCCCATTGGTCCAAATGAGTGACAAACAAATTTTATAGAAAAATTCTCAAATACAATTAAGAAATCGGACTTACATAGTCTATAAGTATGGATCCTTGGATTTAATTTCCCATTGGTCCAAATGAGTGACAAACAAATTTTATAGAAAAATTCTCAAATACAATTGAGAAATCGGACTTACATAGTCTATAAGTAGGGATCCTTGGATTTAATTTCCCATTGGTCCAAATGAGTGACAAACAAATTTTATAGAAAAATTCGCAAATACAATTGAGAAATCGGACTTACATAGTCTATATGGAGGGATCCTTGGCTTTAATTTCCCATTGGTCCAAATGAGTGACAAACAAATTTTATAGAAAAATTCTCAAATACAATTGAGAAATCGGACTTACATAGTCTATAAGTATGGATCCTTGGATTTAATTTCCCATTGGTCCAAATGAGTAACAAACAAATTTTCTAGAAAAATTCTCAAATACAATTGAGAAATCGGACTCACATAGTCTATAAGTAGGGATCCTTGGCTTTAATTTCCCATTGGTCCAAATGAGTGACAAACAAATTTTATAGAAAAATTCGCAAATACAATTGAGAAATCGGACTTACATAGTCTATAAGTATGGATTATTGGCTTTAATTTTCCATCGGTCAAAATGAGTAACAAACAAATTTTCTAGAAAAATTCTCAAATACAATTGAGAAATCGGACTCACATAGTCTATAAGTATGAATCCTTGGATTTAATTTCCCATTGGTCCAAATGAGTGACAAACAAATTTTATAGAAAAATTCTCAAATACAATTGAGAAATCGGACTTACATAGTCTATAAGTATGGATCCTTGGATTTAATTTCCCATTGGTCCAAATGAGTGACAAACAAATTTTATAGAAAAATTCTCAAATACAATTGAGAAATCGGACTTACATAGTCTATAAGTAGGGCTTTAATTTCCCATTGGTCCAAATGAGTGACAAACAAATTTTATAGAAAAATTCTCAAATACAATTGAGAAATCGGACTTACATAGTCTATAAGTAGGGATCCTTGGCTTTAATTTCCCATTGGTCCAAATGAGTGACAAACAAATTTTATAGAAAAATTCTCAAATACAATTGAGAAATCGGACTTACATAGTCTATATGGAGGGATCCTTGGCTTTAATTTCCCATTGGTCCAAATTTTTTTTTTTTTTTTTTTTTTGTGATAATTTTATTATTTATTGAATCTTTAATTATTTAAATTGAATTATCAATAAGTTTTTCAAATCTTAAAACTAAAAAAATATTAAATATAAGTTTAGCCAATGCTAAACAAAATTTTTAATTTCAACGGTTAATTTTTGTTGTTTTACATTTCTCGTGAACGGCTGAGAAAAAGAGTATCCCTTCTTTTCAGCCGGGTGTGGCCTCTATAATGAAGAATATTGCGCGCAAGTGGATTTGGGTGCAACTCAAGTTTTTTTATATATTTTTTCGCGTGTTTTGAAAATACTGTCTTCACCAACGGAACGTCTAGGTCTTTATGAATTCGATGGTTTCTGACATACCAGGGGGCTGCTGTAATTGTACGTAGAATTTTATTTTGTCGCCTTTGAATTTTTTCGACATTTGATGCTGAGGCAGTGCCCCATAACTGGATTCCATAGAACCATATTGGTTTCAGGATCGCGTTGTATAATAGTAGTTTACAGTCTAGGCTTAGTATAGAATTTCTTCCAATAAGCCAATTCATTTGAGCTGCTTTTAATTTCATTTGAGTCAGCTTTGCGTCTATATGCGATTTCCATGTTAAACGACGATCAAGATGAACGCCTAGATATTTGACTACAGTGTGTTGTGGTATAGTCTCGGTGTTAATTTTTATAGGCGGGCATGTTTGCCTGCGCAACGTAAAAGTGACGTGTGCACATTTCTGCTCGTTAACTTTTATACGCCATTGTTTGAGCCATTTTTCCAGTTTGGATATATATTCTTGTAAGTTGCGGGAAGCTTCTACAGGATTTTCGTGAACGCTTAGAAAGGCTGTATCATCCGCAAATGTTGATGTATGAATGTTACTGCTTAACGGTAAGTCAGAGGCATATATTAAATATAGTAAGGGTCCGAAGATACTGCCTTGAGGGACTCCGGCTTCAATCGACTGCGGAGGGCTTAAAAAATTGCCTTCCCTAACTACAAATTTACGTTCCATCAAATAGCTTTTTAAAAGCTTTACGATGTTTGCTGGTAGATTTTGTGTTAATTTATTGAAAAGACCTTCGTGCCATACTTTATCGAAAGCTTGTGAGACATCAATAAAGAGCGCAGAGCAGTATTTCTTTTTTTCAAAAGTGTCTCTAACGACATTCACTAGTCTGTGAGTTTGTTCAATTGTGCTATGTTGACTGCGAAAACCGAATTGATGATCTGGAATACATCCATTACTAGTCACTATAGGCATCAGCTTGCTCATACACAGCTTTTCAAATAGTTTTGAAATGTTAGACAGTAAACTAATAGGCCGATAGGATTCAACCTTTGTATGATCCTTGCCGGGCTTTGGTATCATAGTAATTAGCGAAACCTTCCATTCTTTAGGATAGTGTTCTAGGCGTAGAATACTGTTAAAAATGAATAGTATTATTCTTTTTGCAGTGTAAGGCAATTCTTGAAGCATTTTGTTGCTTATTTTGTCGACACCTGGGGCTTTTCTGGTGTTAAGATTAGTAATAGTATTTTCAATCTCCGTCATGTTAAAACTCATCGGTATTTCTGGTAAAGGGACGACTGGTGGCAGTTCAACAATATCAGCAGAAATATTCGGAGTGAAAACTTTTTCTAAGTGTTTAACAAAAAGTGCACCTTTTTCATCATCAGTTTTTGCCCAGTCACCATTTGGGGCTCGTAATGGGGGTTTGCATATCACCGGCCTTTTTAGTCCTCTGGCTGCACGCCACAGTGAATAATCTGTTTGTGGTGTTGCATCTAGCTCTTGAAGGAATTTTTGAAGGGAAGCTGTTTTTTGAGTTTGCAAAACTTACCTAAGCTGCTTGGTACACTCCTTAAGCCTTAATTTTAGCTGGGGCGATCTGTAGCGCTGCCAATCTCGTCGAGCTCTCCGTTTTTCAGTCAATAGCCTTTCTATATCTACAGAAAAAATATTGTTAAATCTCACTGGTTGGTTTATTTCATTTGAAGTAGCATTAAAAGCAGCTTGTTTAACATGCGCTTCAAACAACCTGAGAGAATCGTCTATGTCTGAAGGTGTTCTCAGCGGCATTTTTTCCGAGCAATGAGCACTCAGATATTTTCTGTATTTCAGCCAGTTAATGCGTGCAGATGTCGTCGCTAAATCACATGTTGTGTGTGAGTAAATAGTGACAATAGTAGGCGAGTGGTCTGAAGATAAGTCCAAAGATGCTTCAACTTCAACCATCTCGCTGGGCACGCCTTTCACAATTCCAAAGTCGATAACATCAGGAATTTTTTGTCGATCTGTTGGCCAATATGTTGGCTGTCCACTTGAAACTACATTCAAACCCATTTTAGATATTGTGTCGAATAAAATTCGTCCCTTAGGTGTAATTAAACGTGAACCCCAAAATGTGTGTTTAGCATTGTAGTCGCCAGCTGCTAGAAAACGGAGGCCCAGTGATTTATAAAAAGCCGTATATTGACTCTCGGTAATTGAGAATCTGGGGGGCGAATAGACAGATGATATTACAAGTTTTTGATAGTAAGTTTCGATGCAGATGTTCGTTGCTTGAAGATAATCTTCACAAAAATCATTCAACAGGTGGTGTTTTATTCGCGTTTTTATTAGGATTCCCGAACCACCACAAGCTCTGCCACGGGGATCCTTGGTGTCGTAATTCTGAAACAGCTTCGAGATGTCAAATGAGTTTCTGAGATAAGCATAACATCGATTTGTTTATCCTGAAGAAAATATTCTATTTCGTTTTTATGTTGGCAGATGCCGTTTGCGTTCCAAAAACAGATTTTTAAGTTCATGGTTTGCTTAGTACAGCCTGCAACAAGGTAGACTGCATTTTCAACATTTCCTGCATCATACAGGACATGTTGAGAGTAAATGTGTTTACAGTTTGTATTAAGCTCTCAATTGAGGCTTCAATACGACTAAAATTATACCCCGAATCTTCATTTACATTTACGGTTTTTTGCGCCGTACTCTGATTGCTTTTTAAAATACTAGCGTATGAAAATTTGTTGTTAGATTGTTGTTGAGCACTAGTCGCGTTAGACTTGAAAATGTTTGAAAATTGATTTTGGCTGGTGGACGGTTGAGGTAACTGTGGATAGTTAATAGGGGTTTTAGGCTGAGCGGGAGTAGCATTGGTTTTTTTGGTTAATGAATTCTTAAAAAACGAGTAAAGGGGGCAGCCTCTATAGTTGGCAGTGTGATTTCCGCCGCAATTGCCACATTTTTTCGCCTTGGTATCACCTTTTATTTTATCACAGTTAGCAGTACTGTGTAACTCACCACATACAACGCAGACTGTAGGCAACTTGTGCCCAAATTCTTGGCAGTTCAGGCATTGAACAGGCCCAGCTCTTTTATGGGGAAGCTCAACAGTAACTCTTCGATGCAACAAGTACTTTAAGTCATATATTGGATGCGCTTCATTCTTTTTTATTTTTATGCCATCTGGCTGTAACTCGACTCTAAATATTGGTTGGGGGATTTTTTCTCTATTTTTAATGTTTGAGACATTTTTCACCTTGTAGCCACTATTTTCAAGGCCAGACTTGACCTCTTCCGGATCCACGCTAGAGTCTATACCTTTTATTACGACTGTTAGACCTTTAGCACTCTTTAATTGGTACGTGTAGAAGTTTTTATTTTTAGATTCTAAATCTGAAACAATTTTTCGGTAATTATTTTCATGAGCTACCTGAATTTTTGTCTCATTGATGTTTCCGCGCTTAATTGGAGTTACATAAAACTCATTTTCTCCAATTAATGAGATAAGACTTTTAACCAGCAAACTGGAATTCTGCTCTCTTAAATATATGGGTGGGGGCTTACTCGAACTTGTTGTAGTTGTGCCTTCATCGCCTTGTTCAGATAACATCGCGAAACGATTTTCGGAATTTATTATATTGTTTTTTCCATCTCTGGGAACTTTCGATGTTGAAGCAATTTGAGCTGATTTTGGACTTCTTCCCCTTTTTAACACGGTTATGTATCTGTCCATTCCTGTTTGAATTTTATTATCATTTATTGTACTCACCGCATCTACCATTTTGTGCACGTTGGTCACCTTGTTACTTATTGTTTGTTTGTTTGTTTGTTTGTACAGCTAAGCTGACAAGTTTGCTGATGGGTGCAATTGTTGTTGCTTCTTGATCACTATTTAACATGTTCAGAGATAATGATCGCGCACGAGTATTTGTGTTTACTGTTAAATTCAGGTTTTTGTTAAATTCATTTTTTTTACTGTCGTCATCAGCAACTAAAGTTATATATTGCACATTCCTACTGCTTGTAGGATTATTGTTGTTTTTTTCAGAAGATGAACTCATCAGAGTTCTCTTTTTTATTTTCACTTATATGAGTTTGTATATGCAAATATTTATGTGTATTGCACACAAGCAAAAAATAAAATAAAACCAGTAAAATAACTGTTCAATAAATGTTTTGTTTTTTTTATATTTTTTGTGACTTGAAAATTTTTTTTTTCTTTTATATTTTTTTTTTATATTCAGTTGCGACGATTATAAAAACGCGTCTGTTCACTATGAGAGTTGAAACACGAAAAATGAGTCCAAATGAGTGACAAACAAATTTTATAGAAAAATTCTCAAAGACAATTGAGAAATCGGACTAACATAGTCTATAAGTAGGGATCCTTGGCTTTAATTTCCCATTGGTCCAAATGAGTGACAAACAAATTTTATAGAAAAATTCTCAAATACAATTGAGAAATCGGACTTACATAGTCTATATGGAGGGATCCTTGGCTTTAATTTCCCATTGGTCCAAATGAGTGACAAACAAATTTTATAGAAAAATTCTCAAATACAATTGAGAAATCGGACTTCCATAGTCTATATGGAGGGATCCTTGGCTTTAATTTCCCATTGGTCCAAATGAGTGACAAACAAATTTTATAGAAAAATTCTCAAAGACAATTGAGAAATCGGACTAACATAGTCTATAAGTAGGGATCCTTGGCTTTAATTTCCCATTGGTCCAAATGAGTGACAAACAAATTTTATAGAAAAATTCTCAAATACAATTGAGAAATCGGACTTACATAGTCTATATGGAGGGATCCTTGGCTTTAATTTCCCATTGGTCCAAATGAGTGACAAACAAATTTTATAGAAAAATTCTCAAATACAATTGAGAAATCGGACTTCCATAGTCTATATGGAGGGATCCTTGGCTTTAATTTCCCATTGGTCCAAATGAGTGACAAACAAATTTTATAGAAAAATTCTCAAATACAATTGAGAAATCGGACTTACATAGTCTATATGGAGGGATCCTTGGCTTTAATTTCCCATTGGTCCAAATGAGTGACAAACAAATTTTATAGAAAAATTCTCAAATACAATTGAGAAATCGGACTTCCATAGTCTATATGGAGGGATCCTTGGCTTTAATTTCCCATTGGTCCAAATGAGTGACAAACAAATTTTATAGAAAAATTCTCAAAGACAATTGAGAAATCGGACTAACATAGTCTATAAGTAGGGATCCTTGGCTTTAATTTCCCATTGGTCCAAATGAGTGACAAACAAATTTTATAGAAAAATTCTCAAATACAATTGAGAAATCGGACTTACATAGTCTATATGGAGGGATCCTTGGCTTTAATTTCCCATTGGTCCAAATGAGTGACAAACAAATTTTATAGAAAAATTCTCAAATACAATTGAGAAATCGGACTTACATAGTCTATATGGAGGGATCCTTGGCTTTAATTTCCCATTGGTCCAAATGAGTGACAAACAAATTTTATAGAAAAATTCTCAAATACAATTGAGAAATCGGACTTACATAGTCTATATGGAGGGATCCATGGCTTTAATTTCCCATTGGTCCAAATGAGTGACAAACAAATTTTATAGAAAAATTCTCAAATACAATTGAGAAATCGGACTTACATAGTCTATATGGAGGGATCCTTGGCTTTAATTTCCCATTGGTCCAAATGAGTGACAAACAAATTTTATAGAAAAATTCTCAAATACAATTGAGAAATCGGACTTACATAGTCTATATGGAGGGATCCTTGGCTTTAATTTCCCATTGGTCCAAATGAGTGACAAACAAATTTTATAGAAAAATTCTCAAATACAATTGAGAAATCGGACTTCCATAGTCTATATGGAGGGATCCTTGGCTTTAATTTCCCATTGGTCCAAATGAGTGACAAACAAATTTTATAGAAAACTTCTCAAATACAATTGAGAAATCGGACTTACATAGTCTATAAGTAGGGATCCTTGGCTTTAATTTCCCATTGGTCCAAATGAGTGACAAACAAATTTTATAGAAAAATTCTCAAATACAATTGAGAAATCGGACTTACATAGTCTATAAGTAGGGCTTTAATTTCCAATTGGTCCAAATGAGTGACAAACAAATTTTATAGAAAAATTCTCAAATACAATTGAGAAATCGGACTTACATAGTCTATAAGTAGGGATCCTTGGCTTTAATTTCCCATTGGTCCAAATGAGTGACAAACAAATTTTATAGAAAAATTCTCAAATACAATTGAGAAATCGGACTTACATAGTCTATAAGTATAGATTATTGGCTTTAATTTTCCATCGGTCCAAATGAGTAACAAACAAATTTTATAGAAAAATTCTCAAATACAATTGAGAAATCGGACTTACATAGTCTATAAGTAGGGATCCTTGGCTTTAATTTCCCATTGGTCCAAATGAGTGACAAAAAAATTTTATAGAAAAATTCTCAAATACAATTGAGAAATCGGACTTACATAGTCTATATGGAGGGATCCTTGGCTTTAATTTCCCATTGGTCCAAATGAGTGACAAACAAATTTTATAGAAAAATTCTCAAATACAATTGAGAAATCGGACTTCCATAGTCTATAAGTAGGGCTTTAATTTCCAATTGGTCCAAATGAGTGACAAACAAATTTTATAGAAAAATTCTCAAATACAATTGAGAAATCGGACTTACATAGTCTATAAGTATGGATTATTAGCTTTAATTTTCCATCGGTCCAAATGAGTGACAAACAAATTTTATAGAAAAATTCTCAAATACAATTGAGAAATCGGACTTCCATAGTCTATAACTATGGATCCTTGGATTTGATTTCCCATTGGTCCAAATGAGTGACAAACAAATTTTATAGAAAAATTCTCAAATACAATTGAGAAATCGGACTTCCATAGTCTATAAGTATGGATCCTTGGATTTAATTTCCCATTGGTCCAAATGAGTGACAAACAAATTTTATAGAAAAATTCTCAAATACAATTGAGAAATCGGACTTCCATAGTCTATAAGTATGGATCCTTGGCTTTAATTTCCCATTGGTCCAAATGAGTGACAAACAAATTTTATAGAAAAATTCTCAAATACAATTGAGAAATCGGACTTCCATAGTCTATAAGTATGGATCCTTGGATTTAATTTCCCATTGGTCCAAATGAGTGACAAACAAATTTTATAGAAAAATTCTCAAATACAATTGAGAAATCGGACTTACATAGTCTGTATGGAGGGATCCTTGGCTTTAATTTCCCATTGGTCCAAATGAGTGACAAACAAATTTTATAGAAAAATTCTCAAATACAATTGAGAAATCGGACTTACATAGTCTATAAGTATGGATTATTGGCTTTAATTTTCCATCGGTCCAAATGAGTAACAAACAAATTTTCTAGAAAAATTCTCAAATACAATTGAGAAATCGGACTTACATAGTCTATAAGTATGGATTATTGGCTTTAATTTTCCATCGGTCCAAATGAGTAACAAACAAATTTTCTAGAAAAATTCTCAAATACAATTGAGAAATCGGACTTACATAGTCTATAAGTAGGGATCCTTGGCTTTAATTTCCCATTGGTCCAAATGAGTGACAAACAAATTTTATAGAAAAATTCTCAAATACAATTGAGAAATCGGACTTACATAGTCTATAAGTAGGGATCCTTGGCTTTAATTTCCCATTGGTCCAAATGAGTGACAAACAAATTTTATAGAAAAATTCTCAAATACAATTGAGAAATCGGACTTACATAGTCTATAAGTAGGGATCCTTGGCTTTAATTTCCCATTGGTCCAAATGAGTGACAAACAAATTTTATAGAAAAATTCTCAAATACAATTGAGAAATCGGACTTACATAGTCTATAAGTAGGGATCCTTGGCTTTAATTTCCCATTGGTCCAAATGAGTGACAAACAAATTTTATAGAAAAATTCTCAAATACAATTGAGAAATCGGACTTACATAGTCTATAAGTAGGGATCCTTGGCTTTAATTTCCCATTGGTGCAAATGAGTGACAAACAAATTTTATAGAAAAATTCTCAAATACAATTGAGAAATCGGACTTACATAGTCTATAAGTAGGGATCCTTGGCTTTAATTTCCCATTGGTCCAAATGAGTGACAAACAAATTTTATAGAAAAATTCTCAAATACAATTGAGAAATCGGACTTACATAGTCTATAAGTAGGGATCCTTGGCTTTAATTTCCCATTGGTCCAAATGAGTGACAAACAAATTTTATAGAAAAATTCTCAAATACAATTGAGAAATCGGACTTCCATAGTCTGTATGGAGGGATCCTTGGATTTAATTTCCCATTGGTCCAAATGAGTGACAAACAAATTTTATAGAAAAATTCTCAAATACAATTGAGAAATCGGACTTACATAGTCTATAAGTATGGATTATTGGCTTTAATTTTCCATCGGTCCAAATGAGTGACAAACAAATTTTATAGAAAAATTCTCAAATACAATTGAGAAATCGGACTTCCATAGTCTATAACTATGGATCCTTGGATTTGATTTCCCATTGGTCCAAATGAGTGACAAACAAATTTTATAGAAAAATTCTCAAATACAATTGAGAAATCGGACTTCCATAGTCTATAAGTATGGATCCTTGGATTTAATTTCCCATTGGTCCAAATGAGTGACAAACAAATTTTATAGAAAAATTCTCAAATACAATTGAGAAATCGGACTTCCATAGTCTATAAGTATGGATCCTTGGCTTTAATTTCCCATTGGTCCAAATGAGTGACAAACAAATTTTATAGAAAAATTCTCAAATACAATTGAGAAATCGGACTTCCATAGTCTATAAGTATGGATCCTTGGATTTAATTTCCCATTGGTCCAAATGAGTGACAAACAAATTTTATAGAAAAATTCTCAAATACAATTGAGAAATCGGACTTACATAGTCTGTATGGAGGGATCCTTGGCTTTAATTTCCCATTGGTCCAAATGAGTGACAAACAAATTTTATAGAAAAATTCTCAAATACAATTGAGAAATCGGACTTACATAGTCTATAAGTATGGATTATTGGCTTTAATTTTCCATCGGTCCAAATGAGTAACAAACAAATTTTCTAGAAAAATTCTCAAATACAATTGAGAAATCGGACTTACATAGTCTATAAGTATGGATTATTGGCTTTAATTTTCCATCGGTCCAAATGAGTAACAAACAAATTTTCTAGAAAAATTCTCAAATACAATTGAGAAATCGGACTTACATAGTCTATAAGTAGGGATCCTTGGCTTTAATTTCCCATTGGTCCAAATGAGTGACAAACAAATTTTATAGAAAAATTCTCAAATACAATTGAGAAATCGGACTTCCATAGTCTATAAGTATGGATCCTTGGCTTTAATTTCCCATTGGTCCAAATGAGTGACAAACAAATTTTATAGAAAAATTCTCAAATACAATTGAGAAATCGGACTTACATAGTCTATAAGTATAGATTATTGGCTTTAATTTTCCATCGGTCCAAATGAGTAACAAACAAATTTTATAGAAAAATTCTCAAATACAATTGAGAAATCGGACTTCCATAGTCTATAAGTATGGATCCTTGGATTTAATTTCCCATTGGTCCAAATGAGTGACAAACAAATTTTATAGAAAAATTCTCAAATACAATTGAGAAATCGGACTTACATAGTCTATAAGTAGGGATCCTTGGCTTTAATTTCCCATTGGTCCAAATGAGTGACAAACAAATTTTATAGAAAAATTCTCAAATACAATTGAGAAATCGGACTTACATAGTCTATAAGTATAGATTATTGGCTTTAATTTTCCATCGGTCCAAATGAGTAACAAACAAATTTTATAGAAAAATTCTCAAATACAATTGAGAAATCGGACTTACATAGTCTATAAGTAGGGATCCTTGGCTTTAATTTCCCATTGGTCCAAATGAGTGACAAAAAAATTTTATAGAAAAATTCTCAAATACAATTGAGAAATCGGACTTACATAGTCTATATGGAGGGATCCTTGGCTTTAATTTCCCATTGGTCCAAATGAGTGACAAACAAATTTTATAGAAAAATTCTCAAATACAATTGAGAAATCGGACTTCCATAGTCTATAAGTATGGATCCTTGGATTTAATTTCCCATTGGTCCAAATGAGTGACAAACAAATTTTATAGAAAAATTCTCAAATACAATTGAGAAATCGGACTTACATAGTCTATAAGTAGGGATCCTTGGCTTTAATTTCCCATTGGTCCAAATGAGTGACAAACAAATTTTATAGAAAAATTCTCAAATACAATTGAGAAATCGGACTTACATAGTCTATAAGTAGGGATCCTTGGCTTTAATTTCCCATTGGTCCAAATGAGTGACAAACAAATTTTATAGAAAAATTCTCAAATACAATTGAGAAATCGGACTTCCATAGTCTGTATGGAGGGATCCTTGGATTTAATTTCCCATTGGTCCAAATGAGTGACAAACAAATTTTATAGAAAAATTCTCAAATACAATTGAGAAATCGGACTTACATAGTCTATAAGTATGGATTATTAGCTTTAATTTTCCATCGGTCCAAATGAGTGACAAACAAATTTTATAGAAAAATTCTCAAATACAATTGAGAAATCGGACTTCCATAGTCTATAACTATGGATCCTTGGATTTGATTTCCCATTGGTCCAAATGAGTGACAAACAAATTTTATAGAAAAATTCTCAAATACAATTGAGAAATCGGACTTCCATAGTCTATAAGTATGGATCCTTGGATTTAATTTCCCATTGGTCCAAATGAGTGACAAACAAATTTTATAGAAAAATTCTCAAATACAATTGAGAAATCGGACTTCCATAGTCTATAAGTATGGATCCTTGGCTTTAATTTCCCATTGGTCCAAATGAGTGACAAACAAATTTTATAGAAAAATTCTCAAATACAATTGAGAAATCGGACTTCCATAGTCTATAAGTATGGATCCTTGGATTTAATTTCCCATTGGTCCAAATGAGTGACAAACAAATTTTATAGAAAAATTCTCAAATACAATTGAGAAATCGGACTTACATAGTCTGTATGGAGGGATCCTTGGCTTTAATTTCCCATTGGTCCAAATGAGTGACAAACAAATTTTATAGAAAAATTCTCAAATACAATTGAGAAATAGGACTTACATAGTCTATAAGTATGGATTATTGGCTTTAATTTTCCATCGGTCCAAATGAGTAACAAACAAATTTTCTAGAAAAATTCTCAAATACAATTGAGAAATCGGACTTACATAGTCTATAAGTATGGATTATTGGCTTTAATTTTCCATCGGTCCAAATGAGTAACAAACAAATTTTCTAGAAAAATTCTCAAATACAATTGAGAAATCGGACTTACATAGTCTATAAGTAGGGATCCTTGGCTTTAATTTCCCATTGGTCCAAATGAGTGACAAACAAATTTTATAGAAAAATTCTCAAATACAATTGAGAAATCGGACTTACATAGTCTATAAGTAGGGATCCTTGGCTTTAATTTCCCATTGGTCCAAATGAGTGACAAACAAATTTTATAGAAAAATTCTCAAATACAATTGAGAAATCGGACTTACATAGTCTATAAGTAGGGATCCTTGGCTTTAATTTCCCATTGGTCCAAATGAGTGACAAACAAATTTTATAGAAAAATTCTCAAATACAATTGAGAAATCGGACTTACATAGTCTATAAGTAGGGATCCTTGGCTTTAATTTCCCATTGGTCCAAATGAGTGACAAACAAATTTTATAGAAAAATTCTCAAATACAATTGAGAAATCGGACTTACATAGTCTATAAGTAGGGATCCTTGGCTTTAATTTCCCATTGGTGCAAATGAGTGACAAACAAATTTTATAGAAAAATTCTCAAATACAATTGAGAAATCGGACTTACATAGTCTGTATGGAGGGATCCTTGGCTTTAATTTCCCATTGGTCCAAATGAGTGACAAACAAATTTTATAGAAAAATTCTCAAATACAATTGAGAAATCGGACTTACATAGTCTATAAGTAGGGATCCTTGGCTTTAATTTCCCATTGGTCCAAATGAGTGACAAACAAATTTTATAGAAAAATTCTCAAATACAATTGAGAAATCGGACTTACATAGTCTATAAGTATAGATTATTGGCTTTAATTTTCCATCGGTCCAAATGAGTAACAAACAAATTTTATAGAAAAATTCTCAAATACAATTGAGAAATCGGACTTACATAGTCTATAAGTAGGGATCCTTGGCTTTAATTTCCCATTGGTCCAAATGAGTGACAAAAAAATTTTATAGAAAAATTCTCAAATACAATTGAGAAATCGGACTTACATAGTCTATATGGAGGGATCCTTGGCTTTAATTTCCCATTGGTCCAAATGAGTGACAAACAAATTTTATAGAAAAATTCTCAAATACAATTGAGAAATCGGACTTCCATAGTCTATAAGTATGGATCCTTGGATTTAATTTCCCATTGGTCCAAATGAGTGACAAACAAATTTTATAGAAAAATTCTCAAATACAATTGAGAAATCGGACTTACATAGTCTATAAGTAGGGATCCTTGGCTTTAATTTCCCATTGGTCCAAATGAGTGACAAACAAATTTTATAGAAAAATTCTCAAATACAATTGAGAAATCGGACTTACATAGTCTATAAGTAGGGATCCTTGGCTTTAATTTCCCATTGGTCCAAATGAGTGACAAACAAATTTTATAGAAAAATTCTCAAATACAATTGAGAAATCGGACTTCCATAGTCTGTATGGAGGGATCCTTGGATTTAATTTCCCATTGGTCCAAATGAGTGACAAACAAATTTTATAGAAAAATTCTCAAATACAATTGAGAAATCGGACTTACATAGTCTATAAGTATGGATTATTAGCTTTAATTTTCCATCGGTCCAAATGAGTGACAAACAAATTTTATAGAAAAATTCTCAAATACAATTGAGAAATCGGACTTCCATAGTCTATAACTATGGATCCTTGGATTTGATTTCCCATTGGTCCAAATGAGTGACAAACAAATTTTATAGAAAAATTCTCAAATACAATTGAGAAATCGGACTTCCATAGTCTATAAGTATGGATCCTTGGATTTAATTTCCCATTGGTCCAAATGAGTGACAAACAAATTTTATAGAAAAATTCTCAAATACAATTGAGAAATCGGACTTCCATAGTCTATAAGTATGGATCCTTGGCTTTAATTTCCCATTGGTCCAAATGAGTGACAAACAAATTTTATAGAAAAATTCTCAAATACAATTGAGAAATCGGACTTCCATAGTCTATAAGTATGGATCCTTGGATTTAATTTCCCATTGGTCCAAATGAGTGACAAACAAATTTTATAGAAAAATTCTCAAATACAATTGAGAAATCGGACTTACATAGTCTGTATGGAGGGATCCTTGGCTTTAATTTCCCATTGGTCCAAATGAGTGACAAACAAATTTTATAGAAAAATTCTCAAATACAATTGAGAAATCGGACTTACATAGTCTATAAGTATGGATTATTGGCTTTAATTTTCCATCGGTCCAAATGAGTAACAAACAAATTTTCTAGAAAAATTCTCAAATACAATTGAGAAATCGGACTTACATAGTCTCTAAGTATGGATTATTGGCTTTAATTTTCCATCGGTCCAAATGAGTAACAAACAAATTTTCTAGAAAAATTCTCAAATACAATTGAGAAATCGGACTTACATAGTCTATAAGTAGGGATCCTTGGCTTTAATTTCCCATTGGTCCAAATGAGTGACAAACAAATTTTATAGAAAAATTCTCAAATACAATTGAGAAATCGGACTTACATAGTCTATAAGTAGGGATCCTTGGCTTTAATTTCCCATTGGTCCAAATGAGTGACAAACAAATTTTATAGAAAAATTCTCAAATACAATTGAGAAATCGGACTTACATAGTCTATAAGTAGGGATCCTTGGCTTTAATTTCCCATTGGTCCAAATGAGTGACAAACAAATTTTATAGAAAAATTCTCAAATACAATTGAGAAATCGGACTTACATAGTCTATAAGTAGGGATCCTTGGCTTTAATTTCCCATTGGTCCAAATGAGTGACAAACAAATTTTATAGAAAAATTCTCAAATACAATTGAGAAATCGGACTTACATAGTCTATAAGTAGGGATCCTTGGCTTTAATTTCCCATTGGTGCAAATGAGTGACAAACAAATTTTATAGAAAAATTCTCAAATACAATTGAGAAATCGGACTTACATAGTCTATAAGTAGGGATCCTTGGCTTTAATTTCCCATTGGTCCAAATGAGTGACAAACAAATTTTATAGAAAAATTCTCAAATACAATTGAGAAATCGGACTTACATAGTCTATAAGTAGGGATCCTTGGCTTTAATTTCCCATTGGTGCAAATGAGTGACAAACAAATTTTATAGAAAAATTCTCAAATACAATTGAGAAATCGGACTTCCATAGTCTGTATGGAGGGATCCTTGGATTTAATTTCCCATTGGTCCAAATGAGTGACAAACAAATTTTATAGAAAAATTCTCAAATACAATTGAGAAATCGGACTTACATAGTCTATAAGTATGGATTATTGGCTTTAATTTTCCATCGGTCCAAATGAGTGACAAACAAATTTTATAGAAAAATTCTCAAATACAATTGAGAAATCGGACTTCCATAGTCTATAACTATGGATCCTTGGATTTGATTTCCCATTGGTCCAAATGAGTGACAAACAAATTTTATAGAAAAATTCTCAAATACAATTGAGAAATCGGACTTCCATAGTCTATAAGTATGGATCCTTGGATTTAATTTCCCATTGGTCCAAATGAGTGACAAACAAATTTTATAGAAAAATTCTCAAATACAATTGAGAAATCGGACTTCCATAGTCTATAAGTATGGATCCTTGGCTTTAATTTCCCATTGGTCCAAATGAGTGACAAACAAATTTTATAGAAAAATTCTCAAATACAATTGAGAAATCGGACTTCCATAGTCTATAAGTATGGATCCTTGGATTTAATTTCCCATTGGTCCAAATGAGTGACAAACAAATTTTATAGAAAAATTCTCAAATACAATTGAGAAATCGGACTTACATAGTCTGTATGGAGGGATCCTTGGCTTTAATTTCCCATTGGTCCAAATGAGTGACAAACAAATTTTATAGAAAAATTCTCAAATACAATTGAGAAATCGGACTTACATAGTCTATAAGTATGGATTATTGGCTTTAATTTTCCATCGGTCCAAATGAGTAACAAACAAATTTTCTAGAAAAATTCTCAAATACAATTGAGAAATCGGACTTACATAGTCTATAAGTATGGATTATTGGCTTTAATTTTCCATCGGTCCAAATGAGTAACAAACAAATTTTCTAGAAAAATTCTCAAATACAATTGAGAAATCGGACTTACATAGTCTATAAGTAGGGATCCTTGGCTTTAATTTCCCATTGGTCCAAATGAGTGACAAACAAATTTTATAGAAAAATTCTCAAATACAATTGAGAAATCGGACTTACATAGTCTATAAGTAGGGATCCTTGGCTTTAATTTCCCATTGGTCCAAATGAGTGACAAACAAATTTTATAGAAAAATTCTCAAATACAATTGAGAAATCGGACTTACATAGTCTATAAGTAGGGATCCTTGGCTTTAATTTCCCATTGGTCCAAATGAGTGACAAACAAATTTTATAGAAAAATTCTCAAATACAATTGAGAAATCGGACTTACATAGTCTATAAGTAGGGATCCTTGGCTTTAATTTCCCATTGGTCCAAATGAGTGACAAACAAATTTTATAGAAAAATTCTCAAATACAATTGAGAAATCGGACTTCCATAGTCTATAAGTATGGATCCTTGGATTTAATTTCCCATTGGTCCAAATGAGTGGCAAACAAATTTTATAGAAAAATTCTCAAATACAATTGAGAAATCGGACTTACATAGTCTATAAGTATGGATCCTTGGATTTAATTTCCCATTGGTCCAAATGAGTGACAAACAAATTTTATAGAAAAATTCTCAAATACAATTGAGAAATCGGACTTACATAGTCTATAAGTAGGGATCCTTGGCTTTAATTTCCCATTGGTCCAAATGAGTGACAAACAAATTTTATAGAAAAATTCTCAAATACAATTGAGAAATCGGACTTACATAGTCTATAAGTAGGGATCCTTGGCTTTAATTTCCCATTGGTGCAAATGAGTGACAAACAAATTTTATAGAAAAATTCTCAAATACAATTGAGAAATCGGACTTACATAGTCTATAAGTAGGGATCCTTGGCTTTAATTTCCCATTGGTCCAAATGAGTGACAAACAAATTTTATAGAAAAATTCTCAAATACAATTGAGAAATCGGACTTACATAGTCTATAAGTAGGGCTTTAATTTCCCATTGGTCCAAATGAGTGACAAACAAATTTTATAGAAAAATTTTCAAATACAATTGAGAAATCGGACTTACATAGTCTATAAGTAGGGATCCTTGGATTTAATTTCCTATTGGTCCAAATGAGTGACAAACAAATTTTATAGAAAAATTCGCAAATACAATTGAGAAATCGGACTTACATAGTCTATATGGAGGGATCCTTGGCTTTAATTTCCCATTGGTCCAAATTTTTTTTTTTTTTTTTTTTGTGATAATTTTATTATTTATTGAATCTTTAATTATTTAAATTGAATTATCAATAAGTTTTTCAAATCTTAAAACTAAAAAAATATTAAATATAAGTTTAGCCAATGCTAAACAAAATTTTTAATTTCAACGGTTAATTTTTGTTGTTTTACATTTCTCGTGAACGGCTGAGAAAAAGAGTATCCCTTCTTTTCAGCCGGGTGTGGCCTCTATAATGAAGAATATTGCGCGCAAGTGGATTTGGGTGCAACTCAAGTTTTTTTATATATTTTTTCGCGTGTTTTGAAAATACTGTCTTCACCAACGGAACGTCTAGGTCTTTATGAATTCGATGGTTTCTGACATACCAGGGGGCTGCTGTAATTGTACGTAGAATTTTATTTTGTCGCCTTTGAATTTTTTCGACATTTGATGCTGAGGCAGTGCCCCATAACTGGATTCCATAGAACCATATTGGTTTCAGGATCGCGTTGTATAATAGTAGTTTACAGTCTAGGCTTAGTATAGAATTTCTTCCAATAAGCCAATTCATTTGAGCTGCTTTTAATTTCATTTGAGTCAGCTTTGCGTCTATATGCGATTTCCATGTTAAACGACGATCAAGATGAACGCCTAGATATTTGACTACAGTGTGTTGTGGTATAGTCTCGGTGTTAATTTTTATAGGCGGGCATGTTTGCCTGCGCAACGTAAAAGTGACGTGTGCACATTTCTGCTCGTTAACTTTTATACGCCATTGTTTGAGCCATTTTTCCAGTTTGGATATATATTCTTGTAAGTTGCGGGAAGCTTCTACAGGATTTTCGTGAACGCTTAGAAAGGCTGTATCATCCGCAAATGTTGATGTATGAATGTTACTGCTTAACGGTAAGTCAGAGGCATATATTAAATATAGTAAGGGTCCGAAGATACTGCCTTGAGGGACTCCGGCTTCAATCGACTGCGGAGGGCTTAAAAAATTGCCTTCCCTAACTACAAATTTACGTTCCATCAAATAGCTTTTTAAAAGCTTTACGATGTTTGCTGGTAGATTTTGTGTTAATTTATTGAAAAGACCTTCGTGCCATACTTTATCGAAAGCTTGTGAGACATCAATAAAGAGCGCAGAGCAGTATTTCTTTTTTTCAAAAGTGTCTCTAACGACATTCACTAGTCTGTGAGTTTGTTCAATTGTGCTATGTTGACTGCGAAAACCGAATTGATGATCTGGAATACATCCATTACTAGTCACTATAGGCATCAGCTTGCTCATACACAGCTTTTCAAATAGTTTTGAAATGTTAGACAGTAAACTAATAGGCCGATAGGATTCAACCTTTGTATGATCCTTGCCGGGCTTTGGTATCATAGTAATTAGCGAAACCTTCCATTCTTTAGGATAGTGTTCTAGGCGTAGAATACTGTTAAAAATGAATAGTATTATTCTTTTTGCAGTGTAAGGCAATTCTTGAAGCATTTTGTTGCTTATTTTGTCGACACCTGGGGCTTTTCTGGTGTTAAGATTAGTAATAGTATTTTCAATCTCCGTCATGTTAAAACTCATCGGTATTTCTGGTAAAGGGACGACTGGTGGCAGTTCAACAATATCAGCAGAAATATTCGGAGTGAAAACTTTTTCTAAGTGTTTAACAAAAAGTGCACCTTTTTCATCATCAGTTTTTGCCCAGTCACCATTTGGGGCTCGTAATGGGGGTTTGCATATCACCGGCCTTTTTAGTCCTCTGGCTGCACGCCACAGTGAATAATCTGTTTGTGATGTTGCATCTAGCTCTTGAAGGAATTTTTGAAGGGAAGCTGTTTTTTGAGTTTGCAAAACTTACCTAAGCTGCTTGGTACACTCCTTAAGCCTTAATTTTAGCTGGGGCGATCTGTAGCGCTGCCAATCTCGTCGAGCTCTCCGTTTTTCAGTCAATAGCCTTTCTATATCTACAGAAAAAATATTGTTAAATCTCACTGGTTGGTTTATTTCATTTGAAGTAGCATTAAAAGCAGCTTGTTTAACATGCGCTTCAAACAACCTGAGAGAATCGTCTATGTCTGAAGGTGTTCTCAGCGGCATTTTTTCCGAGCAATGAGCACTCAGATATTTTCTGTATTTCAGCCAGTTAATGCGTGCAGATGTCGTCGCTAAATCACATGTTGTGTGTGAGTAAATAGTGACAATAGTAGGCGAGTGGTCTGAAGATAAGTCCAAAGATGCTTCAACTTCAACCATCTCGCTGGGCACGCCTTTCACAATTCCAAAGTCGATAACATCAGGAATTTTTTGTCGATCTGTTGGCCAATATGTTGGCTGTCCACTTGAAACTACATTCAAACCCATTTTAGATATTGTGTCGAATAAAATTCGTCCCTTAGGTGTAATTAAACGTGAACCCCAAAATGTGTGTTTAGCATTGTAGTCGCCAGCTGCTAGAAAACGGAGGCCCAGTGATTTATAAAAAGCCGTATATTGACTCTCGGTAATTGAGAATCTGGGGGGCGAATAGACAGATGATATTACAAGTTTTTGATAGTAAGTTTCGATGCAGATGTTCGTTGCTTGAAGATAATCTTCACAAAAATCATTCAACAGGTGGTGTTTTATTCGCGTTTTTATTAGGATTCCCGAACCACCACAAGCTCTGCCACGGGGATCCTTGGTGTCGTAAAAATTATATCCACTAATTCTGAAACAGCTTCGAGATGTCAAATGAGTTTCTGAGATAAGCATAACATCGATTTGTTTATCCTGAAGAAAATATTCTATTTCGTTTTTATGTTGGCAGATGCCGTTTGCGTTCCAAAAACAGATTTTTAAGTTCATGGTTTGCTTAGTACAGCCTGCAACAAGGTAGACTGCATTTTCAACATTTCCTGCATCATACAGGACATGTTGAGAGTAAATGTGTTTACAGTTTGTATTAAGCTCTCAATTGAGGCTTCAATACGACTAAAATTATACCCCGAATCTTCATTTACATTTACGGTTTTTTGCGCCGTACTCTGATTGCTTTTTAAAATACTAGCGTATGAAAATTTGTTGTTAGATTGTTGTTGAGCACTAGTCGCGTTAGACTTGAAAATGTTTGAAAATTGATTTTGGCTGGTGGACGGTTGAGGTAACTGTGGATAGTTAATAGGGGTTTTAGGCTGAGCGGGAGTAGCATTGGTTTTTTTGGTTAATGAATTCTTAAAAAACGAGTAAAGGGGGCAGCCTCTATAGTTGGCAGTGTGATTTCCGCCGCAATTGCCACATTTTTTCGCCTTGGTATCACCTTTTATTTTATCACAGTTAGCAGTACTGTGTAACTCACCACATACAACGCAGACTGTAGGCAACTTGTGCCCAAATTCTTGGCAGTTCAGGCATTGAACAGGCCCAGCTCTTTTATGGGGAAGCTCAACAGTAACTCTTCAATGCAACAAGTACTTTAAGTCATATATTGGATGCGCTTCATTCTTTTTTATTTTTATGCCATCTGGCTGTAACTCGACTCTAAATATTGGTTGGGGGATTTTTTCTCTATTTTTAATGTTTGAGACATTTTTCACCTTGTAGCCACTATTTTCAAGGCCAGACTTGACCTCTTCCGGATCCACGCTAGAGTCTATACCTTTTATTACGACTGTTAGACCTTTAGCACTCTTTAATTGGTACGTGTAGAAGTTTTTATTTTTAGATTCTAAATCTGAAACAATTTTTCGGTAATTATTTTCATGAGCTACCTGAATTTTTGTCTCATTGATGTTTCCGCGCTTAATTGGAGTTACATAAAACTCATTTTCTCCAATTAATGAGATAAGACTTTTAACCAGCAAACTGGAATTCTGCTCTCTTAAATATATGGGTGGGGGCTTACTCGAACTTGTTGTAGTTGTGCCTTCATCGCCTTGTTCAGATAACATCGCGAAACGATTTTCGGAATTTATTATATTGTTTTTTCCATCTCTGGGAACTTTCGATGTTGAAGCAATTTGAGCTGATTTTGGACTTCTTCCCCTTTTTAACACGGTTATGTATCTGTCCATTCCTGTTTGAATTTTATTATCATTTATTGTACTCACCGCATCTACCATTTTGTGCACGTTGGTCACCTTGTTACTTATTGTTTGTTTGTACAGCTAAGCTGACAAGTTTGCTGATGGGTGCAATTGTTGTTGCTTCTTGATCACTATTTAACATGTTCAGAGATAATGATCGCGCACGAGTATTTGTGTTTACTGTTAAATTCAGGTTTTTGTTAAATTCATTTTTTTTACTGTCGTCATCAGCAACTAAAGTTATATATTGCACATTCCTACTGCTTGTAGGATTATTGTTGTTTTTTTCAGAAGATGAACTCATCAGAGTTCTCTTTTTTATTTTCACTTATATTAGTTTGTGTATGCAAATATTTATGTGTATTGCACACAAGCAAAAAATAAAATAAAACCAGTAAAATAACTGTTCAATAAATGTTTTGTTTTTTTATATTTTTTGTGACTTGAAAATTTTTTTTTTCTTTTATATTTTTTTTTATATTCAGTTGCGACGATTATAAAAACGCGTCTGTTCACTATGAGAGTTGAAACACGAAAAATGAGTCCAAATGAGTGACAAACAAATTTTATAGAAAAATTCTCAAAGACAATTGAGAAATCGGACTAACATAGTCTATAAGTAGGGATCCTTGGCTTTAATTTCCCATTGGTCCAAATGAGTGACAAACAAATTTTATAGAAAAATTCTCAAATACAATTGAGAAATCGGACTTACATAGTCTATATGGAGGGATCCTTGGCTTTAATTTCCCATTGGTCCAAATGAGTGACAAACAAATTTTATAGAAAAATTCTCAAATACAATTGAGAAATCGGACTTCCATAGTCTATATGGAGGGATCCTTGGCTTTAATTTCCCATTGGTCCAAATGAGTGACAAACAAATTTTATAGAAAAATTCTCAAATACAATTGAGAAATCGGACTTCCATAGTCTATATGGAGGGATCCTTGGCTTTAATTTCCCATTGGTCCAAATGAGTGACAAACAAATTTTATAGAAAAATTCTCAAAGACAATTGAGAAATCGGACTAACATAGTCTATAAGTAGGGATCCTTGGCTTTAATTTCCCATTGGTCCAAATGAGTGACAAACAAATTTTATAGAAAAATTCTCAAATACAATTGAGAAATCGGAATTACATAGTCTATATGGAGGGATCCTTGGCTTTAATTTCCCATTGGTCCAAATGAGTGACAAACAAATTTTATAGAAAAATTCTCAAATACAATTGAGAAATCGGACTTCCATAGTCTATATGGAGGGATCCTTGGCTTTAATTTCCCATTGGTCCAAATGAGTGACAAACAAATTTTATAGAAAAATTCTCAAATACAATTGAGAAATCGGACTTACATAGTCTATATGGAGGGATCCTTGGCTTTAATTTCCCATTGGTCCAAATGAGTGACAAACAAATTTTATAGAAAAATTCTCAAATACAATTGAGAAATCGGACTTCCATAGTCTATATGGAGGGATCCTTGGCTTTAATTTCCCATTGGTCCAAATGAGTGACAAACAAATTTTATAGAAAAATTCTCAAAGACAATTGAGAAATCGGACTAACATAGTCTATAAGTAGGGATCCTTGGCTTTAATTTCCCATTGGTCCAAATGAGTGACAAACAAATTTTATAGAAAAATTCTCAAATACAATTGAGAAATCGGACTTACATAGTCTATATGGAGGGATCCTTGGCTTTAATTTCCCATTGGTCCAAATGAGTGACAAACAAATTTTATAGAAAAATTCTCAAATACAATTGAGAAATCGGACTTACATAGTCTATATGGAGGGATCCTTGGCTTTAATTTCCCATTGGTCCAAATGAGTGACAAACAAATTTTATAGAAAAATTCTCAAATACAATTGAGAAATCGGACTTACATAGTCTATATGGAGGGATCCTTGGCTTTAATTTCCCATTGGTCCAAATGAGTGACAAACAAATTTTATAGAAAAATTCTCAAATACAATTGAGAAATCGGACTTACATAGTCTATATGGAGGGATCCTTGGCTTTAATTTCCCATTGGTCCAAATGAGTGACAAACAAATTTTATAGAAAAATTCTCAAATACAATTGAGAAATCGGACTTCCATAGTCTATATGGAGGGATCCTTGGCTTTAATTTCCCATTGGTCCAAATGAGTGACAAACAAATTTTATAGAAAAATTCTCAAATACAATTGAGAAATCGGACTTACATAGTCTATAAGTAGGGATCCTTGGCTTTAATTTCCCATTGGTCCAAATGAGTGACAAACAAATTTTATAGAAAAATTCTCAAATACAATTGAGAAATCGGACTTACATAGTCTATAAGTAGGGCTTTAATTTCCAATTGGTCCAAATGAGTGACAAACAAATTTTATAGAAAAATTCTCAAATACAATTGAGAAATCGGACTTACATAGTCTATAAGTAGGGATCCTTGGCTTTAATTTCCCATTGGTCCAAATGAGTGACAAACAAATTTTATAGAAAAATTCTCAAATACAATTGAGAAATCGGACTTACATAGTCTATAAGTATAGATTATTGGCTTTAATTTTCCATCGGTCCAAATGAGTAACAAACAAATTTTATAGAAAAATTCTCAAATACAATTGAGAAATCGGACTTACATAGTCTATAAGTAGGGATCCTTGGCTTTAATTTCCCATTGGTCCAAATGAGTGACAAAAAAATTTTATAGAAAAATTCTCAAATACAATTGAGAAATCGGACTTACATAGTCTATATGGAGGGATCCTTGGCTTTAATTTCCCATTGGTCCAAATGAGTGACAAACAAATTTTATAGAAAAATTCTCAAATACAATTGAGAAATCGGACTTCCATAGTCTATAAGTATGGATCCTTGGATTTAATTTCCCATTGGTCCAAATGAGTGACAAACAAATTTTATAGAAAAATTCTCAAATACAATTGAGAAATCGGACTTACATAGTCTATAAGTAGGGATCCTTGGCTTTAATTTCCCATTGGTCCGAATGAGTGACAAACAAATTTTATAGAAAAATTCTCAAATACAATTGAGAAATCGGACTTACATAGTCTATAAGTAGGGATCCTTGGCTTTAATTTCCCATTGGTCCAAATGAGTGACAAACAAATTTTATAGAAAAATTCTCAAATACAATTGAGAAATCGGACTTCCATAGTCTGTATGGAGGGATCCTTGGATTTAATTTCCCATTGGTCCAAATGAGTGACAAACAAATTTTATAGAAAAATTCTCAAATACAATTGAGAAATCGGACTTACATAGTCTATAAGTATGGATTATTGGCTTTAATTTTCCATCGGTCCAAATGAGTGACAAACAAATTTTATAGAAAAATTCTCAAATACAATTGAGAAATCGGACTTCCATAGTCTATAACTATGGATCCTTGGATTTGATTTCCCATTGGTCCAAATGAGTGACAAACAAATTTTATAGAAAAATTCTCAAATACAATTGAGAAATCGGACTTCCATAGTCTATAAGTATGGATCCTTGGATTTAATTTCCCATTGGTCCAAATGAGTGACAAACAAATTTTATAGAAAAATTCTCAAATACAATTGAGAAATCGGACTTACATAGTCTATAAGTAGGGATCCTTGGCTTTAATTTCCCATTGGTCCGAATGAGTGACAAACAAATTTTATAGAAAAATTCTCAAATACAATTGAGAAATCGGACTTACATAGTCTATAAGTAGGGATCCTTGGCTTTAATTTCCCATTGGTCCAAATGAGTGACAAACAAATTTTATAGAAAAATTCTCAAATACAATTGAGAAATCGGACTTCCATAGTCTGTATGGAGGGATCCTTGGATTTAATTTCCCATTGGTCCAAATGAGTGACAAACAAATTTTATAGAAAAATTCTCAAATACAATTGAGAAATCGGACTTACATAGTCTATAAGTATGGATTATTGGCTTTAATTTTCCATCGGTCCAAATGAGTGACAAACAAATTTTATAGAAAAATTCTCAAATACAATTGAGAAATCGGACTTCCATAGTCTATAACTATGGATCCTTGGATTTGATTTCCCATTGGTCCAAATGAGTGACAAACAAATTTTATAGAAAAATTCTCAAATACAATTGAGAAATCGGACTTCCATAGTCTATAAGTATGGATCCTTGGATTTAATTTCCCTTTGGTCCAAATGAGTGACAAACAAATTTTATAGAAAAATTCTCAAATACAATTGAGAAATCGGACTTCCATAGTCTATAAGTATGGATCCTTGGCTTTAATTTCCCATTGGTCCAAATGAGTGACAAACAAATTTTATAGAAAAATTCTCAAATACAATTGAGAAATCGGACTTCCATAGTCTATAAGTATGGATCCTTGGATTTAATTTCCCATTGGTCCAAATGAGTGACAAACAAATTTTATAGAAAAATTCTCAAATACAATTGAGAAATCGGACTTACATAGTCTGTATGGAGGGATCCTTGGCTTTAATTTCCCATTGGTCCAAATGAGTGACAAACAAATTTTATAGAAAAATTCTCAAATACAATTGAGAAATCGGACTTACATAGTCTATAAGTATGGATTATTGGCTTTAATTTTCCATCGGTCCAAATGAGTAACAAACAAATTTTCTAGAAAAATTCTCAAATACAATTGAGAAATCGGACTTACATAGTCTATAAGTATGGATTATTGGCTTTAATTTTCCATCGGTCCAAATGAGTAACAAACAAATTTTCTAGAAAAATTCTCAAATACAATTGAGAAATCGGACTTACATAGTCTATAAGTAGGGATCCTTGGCTTTAATTTCCCATTGGTCCAAATGAGTGACAAACAAATTTTATAGAAAAATTCTCAAATACAATTGAGAAATCGGACTTACATAGTCTATAAGTAGGGATCCTTGGCTTTAATTTCCCATTGGTCCAAATGAGTGACAAACAAATTTTATAGAAAAATTCTCAAATACAATTGAGAAATCGGACTTACATAGTCTATAAGTAGGGATCCTTGGCTTTAATTTCCCATTGGTCCAAATGAGTGACAAACAAATTTTATAGAAAAATTCTCAAATACAATTGAGAAATCGGACTTACATAGTCTATAAGTAGGGATCCTTGGCTTTAATTTCCCATTGGTCCAAATGAGTGACAAACAAATTTTATAGAAAAATTCTCAAATACAATTGAGAAATCGGACTTCCATAGTCTATAAGTATGGATCCTTGGATTTAATTTCCCATTGGTCCAAATGAGTGGCAAACAAATTTTATAGAAAAATTCTCAAATACAATTGAGAAATCGGACTTACATAGTCTATAAGTATGGATCCTTGGATTTAATTTCCCATTGGTCCAAATGAGTGACAAACAAATTTTATAGAAAAATTCTCAAATACAATTGAGAAATCGGACTTACATAGTCTATAAGTAGGGATCCTTGGCTTTAATTTCCCATTGGTCCAAATGAGTGACAAACAAATTTTATAGAAAAATTCTCAAATACAATTGAGAAATCGGATTTACATAGTCTATATGGAGGGATCCTTGGCTTTAATTTCCCATTGGTCCAAATGAGTGACAAACAAATTTTATAGAAAAATTCTCAAATACAATTGAGAAATCGGACTTACATAGTCTATAAGTAGGGATCCTTGGCTTTAATTTCCCATTGGTCCAAATGAGTGACAAACAAATTTTATAGAAAAATTCTCAAATACAATTGAGAAATCGGACTTACATAGTCTATAAGTAGGGATCCTTGGCTTTAATTTCCCATTGGTCCAAATGAGTGACAAACAAATTTTATAGAAAAATTCTCAAATACAATTGAGAAATCGGACTTCCATAGTCTATAAGTATGGATCCTTGGATTTAATTTCCCATTGGTCCAAATGAGTGGCAAACAAATTTTATAGAAAAATTCTCAAATACAATTGAGAAATCGGACTTACATAGTCTATAAGTATGGATCCTTGGATTTAATTTCCCATTGGTCCAAATGAGTGACAAACAAATTTTATAGAAAAATTCTCAAATACAATTGAGAAATCGGACTTACATAGTCTATAAGTAGGGATCCTTGGCTTTAATTTCCCATTGGTCCAAATGAGTGACAAACAAATTTTATAGAAAAATTCTCAAATACAATTGAGAAATCGGACTTACATAGTCTATAAGTAGGGATCCTTGGCTTTAATTTCCCATTGGTCCAAATGAGTGACAAACAAATTTTATAGAAAAATTCTCAAATACAATTGAGAAATCGGACTTACATAGTCTATAAGTAGGGATCCTTGGCTTTAATTTCCCATTGGTCCAAATGAGTGACAAACAAATTTTATAGAAAAATTCTCAAATACAATTGAGAAATCGGCTTTACATAGTCTATATGGAGGGATCCTTGGCTTTAATTTCCCATTGGTCCAAATGAGTGACAAACAAATTTTATAGAAAAATTCTCAAATACAATTGAGAAATCGGACTTCCATAGTCTATAAGTATGGATCCTTGGCTTTAATTTCCCATTGGTCCAAATGAGTGACAAACAAATTTTATAGAAAAATTCTCAAATACAATTGAGAAATCGGACTTACATAGTCTATAAGTAGGGATCCTTGGCTTTAATTTCCCATTGGTCCAAATGAGTGACAAACAAATTTTATAGAAAAATTCTCAAATACAATTGAGAAATCGGATTTACATAGTCTATATGGAGGGATCCTTGGCTTTAATTTCCCATTGGTCCAAATGAGTGACAAACAAATTTTATAGAAAAATTCTCAAATACAATTGAGAAATCGGACTTACATAGTCTATAAGTAGGGATCCTTGGCTTTAATTTCCCATTGGTCCAAATGAGTGACAAACAAATTTTATAGAAAAATTCTCAAATACAATTGAGAAATCGGACTTACATAGTCTATAAGTAGGGATCCTTGGCTTTAATTTCCCATTGGTCCAAATGAGTGACAAACAAATTTTATAGAAAAATTCTCAAATACAATTGAGAAATCGGACTTCCATAGTCTATAAGTATGGATCCTTGGATTTAATTTCCCATTGGTCCAAATGAGTGGCAAACAAATTTTATAGAAAAATTCTCAAATACAATTGAGAAATCGGACTTACATAGTCTATAAGTATGGATCCTTGGATTTAATTTCCCATTGGTCCAAATGAGTGACAAACAAATTTTATAGAAAAATTCTCAAATACAATTGAGAAATCGGACTTACATAGTCTATAAGTAGGGATCCTTGGCTTTAATTTCCCATTGGTCCAAATGAGTGACAAACAAATTTTATAGAAAAATTCTCAAATACAATTGAGAAATCGGACTTACATAGTCTATAAGTAGGGATCCTTGGCTTTAATTTCCCATTGGTCCAAATGAGTGACAAACAAATTTTATAGAAAAATTCTCAAATACAATTGAGAAATCGGACTTACATAGTCTATAAGTAGGGATCCTTGGCTTTAATTTCCCATTGGTCCAAATGAGTGACAAACAAATTTTATAGAAAAATTCTCAAATACAATTGAGAAATCGGATTTACATAGTCTATATGGAGGGATCCTTGGCTTTAATTTCCCATTGGTCCAAATGAGTGACAAACAAATTTTATAGAAAAATTCTCAAATACAATTGAGAAATCGGACTTCCATAGTCTATAAGTATGGATCCTTGGCTTTAATTTCCCATTGGTCCAAATGAGTGACAAACAAATTTTATAGAAAAATTCTCAAATACAATTGAGAAATCGGACTTACATAGTCTATAAGTAGGGATCCTTGGCTTTAATTTCCCATTGGTCCAAATGAGTGACAAACAAATTTTATAGAAAAATTCTCAAATACAATTGAGAAATCGGATTTACATAGTCTATATGGAGGGATCCTTGGCTTTAATTTCCCATTGGTCCAAATGAGTGACAAACAAATTTTATAGAAAAATTCTCAAATACAATTGAGAAAACGGACTTACATAGTCTATAAGTAGGGATCCTTGGCTTTAATTTCCCATTGGTCCAAATGAGTGACAAACAAATTTTATAGAAAAATTCTCAAATACAATTGAGAAATCGGACTTCCATAGTCTATATGGAGGGATCCTTGGCTTTAATTTCCCATTGGTCCAAATGAGTGACAAACAAATTTTATAGAAAAATTCTCAAATACAATTGAGAAATCGGACTTACATAGTCTATAAGTATGGATTCTTGGCTTTAATTTCCCATTGGTCCAAATGAGTGACAAACAAATTTTATAGAAAAATTCTCAAATACAATTGAGAAATCGGATTTACATAGTCTATAAGTATGGATTATTGGCTTTAATTTTCCATCGGTCCAAATGAGTAACAAACAAATTTTCTAGAAAAATTCTCAAATACAATTGAGAAATCGGACTCACATAGTCTATAAGTAGGGATCCTTGGCTTTAATTTCCCATTGGTCCAAATGAGTGACAAACAAATTTTATAGAAAAATTCTCAAATACAATTGAGAAATCGGACTTCCATAGTCTATAAGTATGGATCCTTGGATTTAATTTCCCATTGGTCCAAATGAGTGGCAAACAAATTTTATAGAAAAATTCTCAAATACAATTGAGAAATCGGACTTACATAGTCTATAAGTATGGATCCTTGGATTTAATTTCCCATTGGTCCAAATGAGTGACAAACAAATTTTATAGAAAAATTCTCAAATACAATTGAGAAATCGGACTTACATAGTCTATAAGTAGGGATCCTTGGCTTTAATTTCCCATTGGTCCAAATGAGTGACAAACAAATTTTATAGAAAAATTCTCAAATACAATTGAGAAATCGGACTTACATAGTCTATAAGTAGGGATCCTTGGCTTTAATTTCCCATTGGTCCAAATGAGTGACAAACAAATTTTATAGAAAAATTCTCAAATACAATTGAGAAATCGGACTTACATAGTCTATAAGTAGGGATCCTTGGCTTTAATTTCCCATTGGTCCAAATGAGTGACAAACAAATTTTATAGAAAAATTCTCAAATACAATTGAGAAATCGGACTTACATAGTCTATAAGTAGGGCTTTAATTTCCCATTGGTCCAAATGAGTGACAAACAAATTTTATAGAAAAATTCTCAAATACAATTGAGAAATCGGATTTACATAGTCTATAAGTAGGGATCCTTGGCTTTAATTTCCCATTGGTCCCAATGAGTGACAAACAAATTTTATAGAAAAATTCTCAAATACAATTGAGAAATCGGACTTACATAGTCTATAAGTAGGGATCCTTGGCTTTAATTTCCCATTGGTCCAAATGAGTGACAAACAAATTTTATAGAAAAATTCTCAAATACAATTGAGAAATCGGACTTACATAGTCTATAAGTAGGGATCCTTGGCTTTAATTTCCCATTGGTCCAAATGAGTGACAAACAAATTTTATAGAAAAATTCTCAAATACAATTGAGAAATCGGACTTACATAGTCTATAAGTAGGGCTTTAATTTCCCATTGGTCCAAATGAGTGACAAACAAATTTTATAGAAAAATTCTCAAATACAATTGAGAAATCGGACTTACATAGTCTATAAGTAGGGCTTTAATTTCCCATTGGTCCAAATGAGTGACAAACAAATTTTATAGAAAAATTCTCAAATACAATTGAGAAATCGGACTTACATAGTCTATAAGTAGGGATCCTTGGCTTTAATTTCCCATTGGTCCAAATGAGTGACAAACAAATTTTATAGAAAAATTCTCAAATACAATTGAGAAATCGGACTTACATAGTCTATAAGTAGGGATCCTTGGCTTTAATTTCCCATTGGTCCAAATGAGTGACAAACAAATTTTATAGAAAAATTCTCAAATACAATTGAGAAATCGGACTTACATAGTCTATAAGTAGGGCTTTAATTTCCCATTGGTCCAAATGAGTGACAAACAAATTTTATAGAAAAATTCTCAAATACAATTGAGAAATCGGACTTACATAGTCTATAAGTAGGGCTTTAATTTCCCATTGGTCCAAATGAGTGACAAACAAATTTTATAGAAAAATTCTCAAATACAATTGAGAAATCGGACTTACATAGTCTATAAGTAGGGATCCTTGGCTTTAATTTCCCATTGGTCCAAATGAGTGACAAACAAATTTTATAGAAAAATTCTCAAATACAATTGAGAAATCGGACTTACATAGTCTATAAGTAGGGATCCTTGGCTTTAATTTCCCATTGGTCCAAATGAGTGACAAACAAATTTTATAGAAAAATTCTCAAATACAATTGAGAAATCGGACTTACATAGTCTATAAGTAGGGCTTTAATTTCCCATTGGTCCAAATGAGTGACAAACAAATTTTATAGAAAAATTCTCAAATACAATTGAGAAATCGGATTTACATAGTCTATATGGAGGGATCCTTGGCTTTAATTTCCCATTGGTCCAAATGAGTGACAAACAAATTTTATAGAAAAATTCTCAAATACAATTGAGAAATCGGACTTCCATAGTCTATAAGTATGGATCCTTGGCTTTAATTTCCCATTGGTCCAAATGAGTGACAAACAAATTTTATAGAAAAATTCTCAAATACAATTGAGAAATCGGACTTACATAGTCTATAAGTAGGGCTTTAATTTCCCATTGGTCCAAATGAGTGACAAACAAATTTTATAGAAAAATTCTCAAATACAATTGAGAAATCGGATTTACATAGTCTATATGGAGGGATCCTTGGCTTTAATTTCCCATTGGTCCAAATGAGTGACAAACAAATTTTATAGAAAAATTCTCAAATACAATTGAGAAATCGGACTTACATAGTCTATAAGAAGGGATCCTTGGCTTTAATTTCCCATTGGTCCAAATGAGTGACAAACAAATTTTATAGAATAATTCTCAAATACAATTGAGAAATCGGACTTACATAGTCTATAAGTAGGGATCCTTGGCTTTAATTTCCCATTGGTCCAAATGAGTGACAAACAAATTTTATAGAAAAATTCTCAAATACAATTGAGAAATCGGATTTACATAGTCTATATGGAGGGATCCTTGGCTTTAATTTCCCATTGGTCCAAATGAGTGACAAACAAATTTTATAGAAAAATTCTCAAATACAATTGAGAAATCGGATTTACATAGTCTATATGGAGGGATCCTTGGCTTTAATTTCCCATTGGTCCAAATGAGTGACAAACAAATTTTATAGAAAAATTCTCAAATACAATTGAGAAATCGGACTTACATAGTCTATAAGTAGGGATCCTTGGCTTTAATTTCCCATTGGTCCAAATGAGTGACAAACAAATTTTATAGAATAATTCTCAAATACAATTGAGAAATCGGACTTACATAGTCTATAAGTAGGGATCCTTGGCTTTAATTTCCCATTGGTCCAAATGAGTGACAAACAAATTTTATAGAAAAATTCTCAAATACAATTGAGAAATCGGATTTACATAGTCTATATGGAGGGATCCTTGGCTTTAATTTCCCATTGGTCCAAATGAGTGACAAACAAATTTTATAGAAAAATTCTCAAATACAATTGAGAAATCGGACTTACATAGTCTATAAGTAGGGATCCTTGGCTTTAATTTCCCATTGGTCCAAATGAGTGACAAACAAATTTTATAGAAAAATTCTCAAATACAATTGAGAAATCGGACTTCCATAGTCTATATGGAGGGATCCTTGGCTTTAATTTCCCATTGGTCCAAATGAGTGACAAACAAATTTTATAGAAAAATTCTCAAATACAATTGAGAAATCGGACTTACATAGTCTATAAGTATGGATTCTTGGCTTTAATTTCCCATTGGTCCAAATGAGTGACAAACAAATTTTATAGAAAAATTCTCAAATACAATTGAGAAATCGGACTTACATAGTCTATAAGTATGGATTATTGGCTTTAATTTTCCATCGGTCCAAATGAGTAACAAACAAATTTTCTAGAAAAATTCTCAAATACAATTGAGAAATCGGACTCACATAGTCTATAAGTAGGGATCCTTGGCTTTAATTTCCCATTGGTCCAAATGAGTGACAAAAAAATTTTATAGAAAAATTCTCAAATACAATTGAGAAATCGGACTCACATAGTCTATAAGTAGGGATCCTTGGCTTTAATTTCCCATTGGTCCAAATGAGTGACAAACAAATTTTATAGAAAAATTCGCAAATACAATTGAGAAATCGGACTTACATAGTCTATATGGAGGGACCCTTGGCTTTAATTTCCCATTGGTCCAAATGAGTGACAAACAAATTTTATAGAAAAATTCTCAAATACAATTGAGAAATCGGACTTACATAGTCTATAAGTATGGATCCTTGGATTTAATTTCCCATTGGTCCAAATGAGTGACAAACAAATTTTATTGAAAAATTCTCAAATACAATTGAGAAATCGGACTAACATAGTCTATAAGTAGGGATCATTGGCTTTAATTTCCCATTGGTCCAAATGAGTGACAAACAAATTTTATAGAAAAATTCTCAAATACAATTGAGAAATCGGACTTACATAGTCTATAAGTAGGGATCCTTGGCTTTAATTTCCCATTGGTCCAAATGAGTGACAAACAAATTTTATAGAAAAATTCTCAAATACAATTGAGAAATCGGACTTACATAGTCTATAAGTAGGGATCCATGGCTTTAATTTCCCATTGGTCCAAATGAGTGACAAACAAATTTTATAGAAAAATTCTCAAATACAATTGAGAAATCGGACTTACATAGTCTGTAAGTAGGGATCCTTGGCTTTAATTTCCCATTGCTCCAAATGAGTGACAAACAAATTTTATAGAAAAATTCTCAAATACAATTGGGAAATCGGACTTCCATAGTCTATATGGAGGGATACTTGGATTTAATTTCCCATTGGTCCAAATGAGTGACAAACAAATTTTATAGAAAAATTCTCAAATACAATTGAGAAATCGGACTTCCATAGTCTATATGGAGCGATCCTTGGCTTTAATTTCCCATTGGTCCAAATGAGTGACAAACAAATTTTATAGAAAAATTCTCAAATACAATTGAGAAATCGGACTTACATAGTCTATATGAAGGGATCCTTCGATTTAATTTCCCATTGGTCCAAATGAGTGACAAACAAATTTTATAGAAAAATTCTCAAATACAATTGAGAAATCGGACTTCCATAGTCTATATGGAGGGATCCTTGGATTTAATTTCCCATTGGTCCAAATGAGTGACAAACAAATTTTATAGAAAAATTCTCAAATACAATTGAGAAATCGGACTTCCATAGTCTATATGGAGCGATCCTTGGTTTTAATTTCCCATTGGTCCAAATGAGTGACAAACAAATTTTATAGAAAAATTCTCAAATACAATTGAGAAATCGGACTTCCATAGTCTATATGAAGGGATCCTTGGATTTAATTTCCCATTGGTCCAAATGAGTGACAAACAAATTTTATAGAAAAATTCTCAAATACAATTGAGAAATCGGACTTCTATAGTCTATATGGAGGGATCCTTGGATTTAATTTCCCATTGGTCCAAATGAGTGACAAACAAATTTTATAGAAAAATTCTCAAATACAATTGAGAAATCGGACTTACATAGTCTATAAGTAGGGATCCTTGGCTTTAATTTCCCATTGGTCCAAATGAGTGACAAACAAATTTTATAGAAAAATTCTCAAATACAATTGAGAAATCGGACTTACATAGTCTATAAGTAGGGATCCTTCCTTGGCTTTAATTTCCCATTGGTCCAAATGAGTGACAAACAAATTTTCTAGAAAAATTCTCAAATACAATTGAGAAATCGGACTTACATAGTCTATAAGTAGGGATCCTTGGCTTTAATTTCCCATTGGTCCAAATGAGTGACAAACAAATTTTATAGAAAAATTCTCAAATACAATTGAGAAATCGGACTTACATAGTCTATAAGTAGGGATCCTTGGCTTTAATTTCCCATTGGTCCAAATGAGTGACAAACAAATTTTATAGAAAAATTCTCAAATACAATTGAGAAATCGGACTTACATAGTCTATAAGTAGGGATCCTTGGCTTTAATTTCCCATTGGTCCAAATGAGTGACAAACAAATTTTATAGAAAAATTCTCAAATACAATTGAGAAATCGGACTTACATAGTCTATAAGTAGGGATCCTTGGCTTTAATTTCCCATTGGTCCAAATGAGTGACAAACAAATTTTATAGAAAAATTCTCAAATACAATTGAGAAATCGGACTTCCATAGTCTATATGGAGGGATCAATGGATTTAATTTCCCATGGGTCCAAATGAGTGACAAACAAATTTTATAGAAAAATTCTCAAATACAATTGAGAAATCGGACTTACATAGTCTATAAGTAGGGATCCTTGGATTTAATTTCCCATTGGTCCAAATGAGTGACAAACAAATTTTATAGAAAAATTCTCAAATACAATTGAGAAATCGGACTTACATAGTCTATAAGTAGAGATCCTTGGCTTTAATTTCCCATTGCTCCAAATGAGTGACAAGCAAATTTTATAGAAAAATTCTCAAATACAATTGAGAAATCGGACTTACATAGTCTATAAGTAGGGATCCTTGGCTTTAATTTCCCATTGCTCCAAATGAGTGACAAACAAATTTTATAGAAAAATTCTCAAATACAATTGAGAAATCGGACTTACATAGTCTATAAGTAGGGATCCTTGGCTTTAATTTCACATTGGTCCAAATGAGTGACAAACAAATTTTATAGAAAAATTCTCAAATACAATTGAGAAATCGGACTTCCATAGTCTATATGGAGGGATCCTTGGATTTAATTTCCCATGGGTCCAAATGAGTGACAAACAAATTTTATAGAAAAATTCTCAAATACAATTGAGAAATCGGACTTACATAGTCTATAAGTAGGGATCCTTGGCTTTAATTTCCCATTGGTCCAAATGAGTGACAAACAAATTTTATAGAAAAATTCTCAAATACAATTGAGAAATCGGACTTACATAGTCTATAAGTAGGGATCCTTGGCTTTAATTTCCCATTGGTCCAAATGAGTGACAAACAAATTTTATAGAAAAATTCTCAAATACAATTGAGAAATCGGACTTCCATAGTCTATATGGAGGGATCCTTGGCTTTAATTTCCCATTGGTCCAAATGAGTGACAAACAAATTTTATAGAAAAATTCTCAAATACAATTGAGAAATCGGACTCCCATAGTCTATATGGAGGGATCCTTGGCTTTAATTTCCCATTGGTCCAAATGAGTGACAAACAAATTTTATAGAAAAATTCTCAAATACAATTGAGAAATCGGACTTCCATAGTCTATATGGAGGGATCCTTGGCTTTAATTTCCCATTGGTCCAAATGAGTGACAAACAAATTTTATAGAAAAATTCTCAAATACAATTGAGAAATCGGACTTACATAGTCTATAAGTAGGGATCCTTGGCTTTAATTTCCCATTGGTCCAAATGAGTGACAAACAAATTTTATAGAAAAATTCTCAAATACAATTGAGAAATCGGACTTACATAGTCTATAAATAGGGATCCTTGGCTTTAATTTCCCATTGGTCCAAATGAGTGACAAACAAATTTTATAGAAAAATTCTCAAATACAATTGAGAAATCGGACTTCCATAGTCTATATGGAGGGATCCTTGGCTTTAATTTCCCATTGGTCCAAATGAGTGACAAACAAATTTTATAGAAAAATTCTCAAATACAATTGAGAAATCGGACTTACATAGTCTACAAGTATGGATTCTTGGCTTTAATTTCCCATTGGTCCAAATGAGTGACAAACAAATTTTATAGAAAAATTCTCAAATACAATTGAGAAATCGGACTTACATAGTCTATAAGTATGGATTATTAGCTTTAATTTTCCATCGGTCCAAATGAGTAACAAACAAATTTTCTAGAAAAATTCTCAAATACAATTGAGAAATCGGACTCACATAGTCTATAAGTAGGGATCCTTGGCTTTAATTTCCCATTGGTCCAAATGAGTGACAAAAAAATTTTATAGAAAAATTCTCAAATACAATTGAGAAATCGGACTCACATAGTCTATAAGTAGGGATCCTTGGCTTTAATTTCCCATTGGTCCAAATGAGTGACAAACAAATTTTATAGAAAAATTCGCAAATACAATTGAGAAATCGGACTTACATAGTCTATATGGAGGGATCCTTGGCTTTAATTTCCCATTGGTCCAAATGAGTGACAAACAAATTTTATAGAAAAATTCTCAAATACAATTGAGAAATCGGACTTACATAGTCTATAAGTATGGATCCTTGGATTTAATTTCCCATTGGTCCAAATGAGTGACAAACAAATTTTATTGAAAAATTCTCAAATACAATTGAGAAATCGGACTTACATAGTCTATAAGTAGGGATCATTGGCTTTAATTTCCCATTGGTCCAAATGAGTGACAAACAAATTTTATAGAAAAATTCTCAAATACAATTGAGAAATCGGACTTACATAGTCTATAAGTAGGGATCCTTGGCTTTAATTTCCCATTGGTCCAAATGAGTGACAAACAAATTTTATAGAAAAATTCTCAAATACAATTGAGAAATCGGACTTACATAGTCTATAAATAGGGATCCATGGCTTTAATTTCCCATTGGTCCAAATGAGTGACAAACAAATTTTATAGAAAAATTCTCAAATACAATTGAGAAATCGGACTTACATAGTCTATAAGTAGGGATCCTTGGCTTTAATTTCCCATTGCTCCAAATGAGTGACAAACAAATTTTATAAAAAAATTCTCAAATACAATTGGGAAATCGGACTTACATCGTCTATAAGTAGGGATCCTTGGCTTTAATTTCCCATTGGTCCAAATGAGTGACAAACAAATTTTATAGAAAAATTCTCAAATACAATTGAGAAATCGGACTTCCATAGTCTATATGGAGGTATCCTTGGATTTAATTTCCCATTGGTCCAAATGAGTGACAAACAAATTTTATAGAAAAATTCTCAAATACAATTGAGAAATCGGACTTACATAGTCTATAAGTAGGGATCCTTGGCTTTAATTTCCCATTGGTCCAAATGAGTGACAAACAAATTTTATAGAAAAATTCTCAAATACAATTGAGAAATCGGACTTACATAGTCTATAAGTAGGGATCCTTGGCTTTAATTTCCCATTGGTCCAAATGAGTGACAAACAAATTTTATAGAAAAATTCTCAAACACAATTGAGAAATCGGACTTACGTAGTCTATAAGTAGGGATCCTTGGCTTTAATTTCCCATTGCTCCAAATGAGTGACAAACAAATTTTATAGAAAAATTCTCAAATACAATTGAGAAATCGGACTTACATAGTATATAAGTAGGGATCCTTGGCTTTAATTTTCCATTGGTCCAAATGAGTGACAAACAAATTTTATAGAAAAATTCTCAAATACAATTGAGAAATCGGACTTCCATAGTCTATATGGAGGGATCCTTGGCTTTAATTTCCCATTGGTCCAAATGAGTGACAAACAAATTTTATAGAAAAATTCTCAAATACAATTGAGAAATCGGACTTCCATAGTCTATATGGAGGGATCCTTGGCTTTAATTTCCCATTGGTCCAAATGAGTGACAAACAAATTTTATAGAAAAATTCTCATATACAATTGAGAAATCGGACTTCCATAGTCTATATGGAGGGATCCTTGGATTTAATTTCCCATTGGTCCAAATGAGTGACAAACAAATTTTATAGAAAAATTCTCAAATACAATTGAGAAATCGGACTTCCATAGTCTATATGGAGCGATCCTTGGCTTTAATTTCCCATTGGTCCAAATGAGTGACAAACAAATTTTATAGAAAAATTCTCAAATACAATTGAGAAATCGGACTTACATAGTCTATATGAAGGGATCCTTGGATTTAATTTCCCATTGGTCCAAATGAGTGACAAACAAATTTTATAGAAAAATTCTCAAATACAATTGAGAAATCGGACTTCCATAGTCTATATGGAGGGATCCTTGGATTTAATTTCCCATTGGTCCAAATGAGTGACAAACAAATTTTATAGAAAAATTCTCAAATACAATTGAGAAATCGGACTTCCATAGTCTATATGGAGCGATCCTTGGATTTAATTTCCCATTGGTCCAAATGAGTGACAAACAAATTTTATAGAAAAATTCTCAAATACAATTGAGAAATCGGACTTCCATAGTCTATATGGAGGGATCCTTGGATTTTATTTCCCATTGGTCCAAATGAGTGACAAACAAATTTTATAGAAAAATTCTCAAATACAATTGAGAAATCGGACTTCCATAGTCTATATGGAGCGATCCTTGGCTTTAATTTCCCATTGGTCCAAATGAGTGACAAACAAATTTTATAGAAAAATTCTCAAATACAATTGAGAAATCGGACTTCCATAGTCTATATGGAGGGATCCTTGGATTTAATTTCCCATTGGTCCAAATGAGTGACAAACAAATTTTATAGAAAAATTCTCAAATACAATTGAGAAATTGGACTTACATAGTCTATAAGTAGGGATCCTTGGCTTTAATTTCCCATTGGTCCAAATGAGTGACAAACAAATTTTATAGAAAAATTCTCAAATACAATTGAGAAATCGGACTTACATAGTCTATAAGTAGGGATCCTTGGCTTTAATTTCCCATTGGTCCAAATGAGTGACAAACAAATTTTATAGAAAAATTCTCAAATACAATTGAGAAATCGGACTTACATAGTCTATAAGTAGGGATCCTTGGCTTTAATTTCCCATTGGTCCAAATGAGTGACAAACAAATTTTATAGAAAAATTCTCAAATACAATTGAGAAATCGGACTTACATAGTCTATAAGTAGGGATCCTTGGCTTTAATTTCCCATTGGTCCAAATGAGTGACAAACAAATTTTATAGAAAAATTCTCAAATACAATTGAGAAATCGGACTTACATAGTCTATAAGTAGGGATCCTTGGCTTTAATTTCCCATTGGTCCAAATGAGTGACAAACAAATTTTATAGAAAAATTCTCAAATACAATTGAGAAATCGGACTTACATAGTCTATAAGTAGGGATCCTTGGCTTTAATTTCCCATTGGTCCAAATGAGTGACAAACAAATTTTATAGAAAAATTCTCAAATACAATTGAGAAATCGGACTTCCATAGTCTATATGGAGGGATCCTTGGATTTTATTTCCCATTGGTCCAAATGAGTGACAAACAAATTTTATAGAAAAATTCTCAAATACAATTGAGAAATCGGACTTCCATAGTCTATATGGAGGGATCCTTGGATTTAATTTCCCATTGGTCCAAATGAGTGACAAACAAATTTTATAGAAAAATTCTCAAATACAATTGAGAAATCGGACTTACATAGTCTATAAGTAGGGATCCTTGGCTTTAATTTCCCATTGGTCCAAATGAGTGACAAACAAATTTTATAGAAAAATTCTCAAATACAATTGAGAAATCGGACTTACATAGTCTATAAGTAGGGATCCTTGGCTTTAATTTCCCATTGGTCCAAATGAGTGACAAACAAATTTTATAGAAAAATTCTCAAATACAATTGAGAAATCGGACTTACATAGTCTATAAGTAGGGATCCTTGGCTTTAATTTCCCATTGGTCCAAATGAGTGACAAACAAATTTTATAGAAAAATTCTCAAATACAATTGAGAAATCGGACTTACATAGTCTATAAGTAGGGATCCTTGGCTTTAATTTCCCATTGGTCCAAATGAGTGACAAACAAATTTTATAGAAAAATTCTCAAATACAATTGAGAAATCGGACTTACATAGTCTATAAGTAGGGATCCTTGGCTTTAATTTCCCATTGGTCCAAATGAGTGACAAACAAATTTTATAGAAAAATTCTCAAATACAATTGAGAAATCGGACTTACATAGTCTATAAGTAGGGATCCTTGGCTTTAATTTCCCATTGGTCCAAATGAGTGACAAACAAATTTTATAGAAAAATTCTCAAATACAATTGAGAAATCGGACTTCCATAGTCTATATGGAGGGATCCTTGGATTTAATTTCCCATTGGTCCAAATGAGTGACAAACAAATTTTATAGAAAAATTCTCAAATACAATTGAGAAATCGGACTTCCATAGTCTATATGGAGGGATCCTTGGATTTTATTTCCCATTGGTCCAAATGAGTGACAAACAAATTTTATAGAAAAATTCTCAAATACAATTGAGAAATCGGACTTACATAGTCTATAAGTAGGGATCCTTGGCTTTAATTTCCCATTGGTCCAAATGAGTGACAAACAAATTTTATAGAAAAATTCTCAAATACAATTGAGAAATCGGACTTACATAGTCTATAAGTAGGGATCCTTGGCTTTAATTTCCCATTGGTCCAAATGAGTGACAAACAAATTTTATAGAAAAATTCTCAAATACAATTGAGAAATCGGACTTCCATAGTCTATATGGAGGGATCCTTGGATTTAATTTCCCATTGGTCCAAATGAGTGACAAACAAATTTTATAGAAAAATTCTCAAATACAATTGAGAAATTGGACTTACATAGTCTATAAGTAGGGATCCTTGGCTTTAATTTCCCATTGGTCCAAATGAGTGACAAACAAATTTTATAGAAAAATTCTCAAATACAATTGAGAAATCGGACTTACATAGTCTATAAGTAGGGATCCTTGGCTTTAATTTCCCATTGGTCCAAATGAGTGACAAACAAATTTTATAGAAAAATTCTCAAATACAATTGAGAAATCGGACTTACATAGTCTATAAGTAGGGATCCTTGGCTTTAATTTCCCATTGGTCCAAATGAGTGACAAACAAATTTTATAGAAAAATTCTCAAATACAATTGAGAAATCGGACTTACATAGTCTATAAGTAGGGATCCTTGGCTTTAATTTCCCATTGGTCCAAATGAGTGACAAACAAATTTTATAGAAAAATTCTCAAATACAATTGAGAAATCGGACTTACATAGTCTATAAGTAGGGATCCTTGGCTTTAATTTCCCATTGGTCCAAATGAGTGACAAACAAATTTTATAGAAAAATTCTCAAATACAATTGAGAAATCGGACTTACATAGTCTATAAGTAGGGATCCTTGGCTTTAATTTCCCATTGGTCCAAATGAGTGACAAACAAATTTTATAGAAAAATTCTCAAATACAATTGAGAAATCGGACTTCCATAGTCTATATGGAGGGATCCTTGGATTTTATTTCCCATTGGTCCAAATGAGTGACAAACAAATTTTATAGAAAAATTCTCAAATACAATTGAGAAATCGGACTTCCATAGTCTATATGGAGCGATCCTTGGCTTTAATTTCCCATTGGTCCAAATGAGTGACAAACAAATTTTATAGAAAAATTCTCAAATACAATTGAGAAATCGGACTTCCATAGTCTATATGGAGGGATCCTTGGATTTAATTTCCCATTGGTCCAAATGAGTGACAAACAAATTTTATAGAAAAATTCTCAAATACAATTGAGAAATTGGACTTACATAGTCTATAAGTAGGGATCCTTGGCTTTAATTTCCCATTGGTCCAAATGAGTGACAAACAAATTTTATAGAAAAATTCTCAAATACAATTGAGAAATCGGACTTACATAGTCTATAAGTAGGGATCCTTGGCTTTAATTTCCCATTGGTCCAAATGAGTGACAAACAAATTTTATAGAAAAATTCTCAAATACAATTGAGAAATCGGACTTACATAGTCTATAAGTAGGGATCCTTGGCTTTAAATTCCCATTGGTCCAAATGAGTGACAAACAAATTTTATAGAAAAATTCTCAAATACAATTGAGAAATCGGACTTCCATAGTCTATATGGAGGGATCCTTGGCTTTAATTTCCCATTGGTCCAAATGAGTGACAAACAAATTTTATAGAAAAATTCTCAAATACAATTGAGAAATCGGACTTCCATAGTCTATATGGAGGGATCCTTGGCTTTAATTTCCCATTGGTCCAAATGAGTGACAAACTAATTTTATAGAAAAATTCTCAAATACAATTGAGAAATCGGACTTACATAGTCTATAAGTAGGGATCCTTGGCTTTAATTTCCCATTGGTCCAAATGAGTGACAAACAAATTTTATAGAAAAATTCTCAAATACAATTGAGAAATCGGACTTAAATAGTCTATAAGTAGGGATCCTTGGCTTTAATTTCCCATTGGTCCAAATGAGTGACAAACAAATTTTATAGAAAAATTCTCAAATACAATTGAGAAATCGGACTTACATAGTCTATAAGTAGGGATCCTTGGCTTTAATTTCCCATTGGTCCAAATGAGTGACAAACAAATTTTATAGAAAAATTCTCAAATACAATTGAGAAATCGGACTTAAATAGTCTAAAAGTAGGGATCCTTGGCTTTAATTTCCCATTGGTCCAAATGAGTGACAAACAAATTTTATAGAAAAATTCTCAAATACAATTGAGAAATCGGACTTCCATAGTCTATATGGAGGGATCCTTGGCTTTAATTTCCCATTGGTCCAAATGAGTGACAAACTAATTTTATAGAAAAATTCTCAAATACAATTGAGAAATCGGACTTACATAGTCTATAAGTAGGGATCCTTGGCTTTAAATTCCCATTGGTCCAAATGAGTGACAAACAAATTTTATAGAAAAATTCTCAAATACAATTGAGAAATCGGACTTACATAGTCTATAAGTAGGGATCCTTGGCTTTAATTTCCCATTGGTCCAAATGAGTGACAAACAAATTTTATAGAAAAATTCTCAAATACAATTGAGAAATCGGACTTAAATAGTCTATAAGTAGGGATCCTTGGCTTTAATTTCCCATTGGTCCAAATGAGTGACAAACAAATTTTATAGAAAAATTCTCAAATACAATTGAGAAATCGGACTTCCATAGTCTATATGGAGGGATCCTTGGCTTTAATTTCCCATTGGTCCAAATGAGTGACAAACTAATTTTATAGAAAAATTCTCAAATACAATTGAGAAATCGGACTTACATAGTCTATAAGTAGGGATCCTTGGCTTTAAATTCCCATTGGTCCAAATGAGTGACAAACAAATTTTATAGAAAAATTCTCAAATACAATTGAGAAATCGGACTTACATAGTCTATAAGTAGGGATCATTGGCTTTAATTTCCCATTGGTCCAAATGAGTGACAAACAAATTTTATAGAAAAATTCTCAAATACAATTGAGAAATCGGACTTACATAGTCTTTAGGTAGGGATCCTTGGCTTTAATTTCCCATTGGTCCAAATGAGTGACAAACAAATTTTATAGAAAAATTCTCAAATACAATTGAGAAATCGGACTTACATAGTCTATAAGTAGGGATCCTTGGCTTTAATTTCCCATTGGTCCAAATGAGTGACAAACAAATTTTATAGAAAAATTCTCAAATACAATTGAGAAATCGGACTAACATAGTCTATAAGTAGGGATCCTTGGCTTTAATTTCCCATTGGTCCAAATGAGTGACAAACAAATTTTATAGAAAAATTCTCAAATACAATTGAGAAATCGGACTTCCATAGTCTATATGGAGGGATCCTTGGCTTTAATTTCCCATTGGTCCAAATGAGTAACAAACAAATTTTATAGAAAAATTCTCAAATACAATTGAGAAATCGGACTTCCATAGTCTATATGGAGGGATCCTTGGATTTAATTTCCCATTGGTCCAAATGAGTGACAAACAAATTTTATAGAAAAATTCTCAAATACAATTGAGAAATCGGACTTACATAGTCTATAAGTAGGGATCCTTGGCTTTAATTTCCCATTGGTCCAAATGAGTGACAAACAAATTTTATAGAAAAATTCTCAAATACAATTGAGAAATCGGACTTCCATAGTCTATATGGAGGGATCCTTGGATTTAATTTCCCATTGGTCCAAATGAGTGACAAACAAATTTTATAGAAAAATTCTCAAATACAATTGAGAAATCGGACTTACATAGTCTATAAGTAGGGATCCTTGGCTTTAATTTCCCATTGGTCCAAATGAGTGACAAACAAATTTTATAGAAAAATTCTCAAATACAATTGAGAAATCGGACTTACATAGTCTATAAGTAGGGATCCTTGGCTTTAATTTCCCATTGCTCCAAATGAGGGACAAACAAATTTTATAGAAAAATTCTCAAATACAATTGAGAAATCGGACTTACATAGTCTATATGGAGGGATCCTTGGATTTAATTTCCCATTGGTCCAAATGAGTGACAAACAAATTTTATAGAAAAATTCTCAAATACAATTGAGAAATCGGACTTCCATAGTCTATATGAAGGGATCCTTGGATTTAATTTCCCATTGGTCCAAATGAGTGACAAACAAATTTTATAGAAAAATTCTCAAATACAATTGAGAAATCGGACTTATATAGTCTATAAGTAGGGATCCTTGGCTTTAATTTCCCATTGGTCCAAATGAGTGACAAACAAATTTTATAGAAAAATTCTCAAATACAATTGAGAAATCGGACTTCCATAGTCTATATGGAGGGATCCTTGGATTTAATTTCCCATTGGTCCAAATGAGTGACAAACAAATTTTATAGAAAAATTCTCAAATACAATTGAGAAATCGGACTTCCATAGTCTATATGGAGCGATCCTTGGCTTTAATTTCCCATTGGTCCAAATGAGTAACAAACAAATTTTATAGAAAAATTCTCAAATACAATTGAGAAATCGGACTTCCATAGTCTATATGGAGGGATCCTTGGCTTTAATTTCCCATTGGTCCAAATGAGTGACAAACAAATTTTATAGAAAAATTCTCAAATACAATTGAGAAATCGGACTTCCATAGTCTATATGGAGGGATCCTTGGCTTTAATTTCCCATTGGTCCAAATGAGTGACAAACAAATTTTATAGAAAAATTCTCAAATACAATTGAGAAATCGGACTTCCATAGTCTATATGGAGGGATCCTTGGATTTAATTTCCCATTGGTCCAAATGAGTGACAAACAAATTTTATAGAAAAATTCTCAAATACAATTGAGAAATCGGACTTCCATAGTCTATATGGAGGGATCCTTGGCTTTAATTTCCCATTGGTCCAAATGAGTGACAAACAAATTTTATAGAAAAATTCTCAAATACAATTGAGAAATCGGACTTCCATAGGCTATATGGAGGGATCCTTGGATTTAATTTCCCATTGGTCCAAATGAGTGACAAACAAATTTTATAGAAAAATTCTCAAATACAATTGAGAAATCGGACTTCCATAGTCTATATGGAGGGATCCTTGGATTTAATTTCCCATTGGTCCAAATGAGTGACAAACAAATTTTATAGAAAAATTCTCAAATACAATTGAGAAATCGGACTTATATAGTCTATAAGTAGGGATCCTTGGCTTTAATTTCCCATTGGTCCAAATGAGTGACAAACAAATTTTATAGAAAAATTCTCAAATACAATTGAGAAATCGGACTTCCATAGTCTATATGGAGCGATCCTTGGCTTTAATTTCCCATTGGTCCAAATGAGTAACAAACAAATTTTATAGAAAAATTCTCAAATACAATTGAGAAATCGGACTTCCATAGTCTATATGGAGGGATCCTTGGATTTAATTTCCCATTGGTCCAAATGAGTGACAAACAAATTTTATAGAAAAATTCTCAAATACAATTGAGAAATTGGACTTACATAGTCTATAAGTAGGGATCCTTGGCTTTAATTTCCCATTGGTCCAAATGAGTGACAAACAAATTTTATAGAAAAATTCTCAAATACAATTGAGAAATCGGACTTCCATAGTCTATATGGAGCGATCCTTGGATTTAATTTCCCATTGGTCCAAATGAGTGACAAACAAATTTTATAGAAAAATTCTCAAATACAATAGAGAAATCGGACTTACATAGTCTATAAGTAGGGATCCTTGGCTTTAATTTCCCATTGGTCCAAATGAGTGACAAACAAATTTTATAGAAAAATTCTCAAATACAATTGAGAAATCGGACTTCCTTAGTCTATATGGAGGGATCCTTGGCTTTAATTTCCCATTGGTCCAAATGAGTGACAAACAAATTTTATAGAAAAATTCTCAAATACAATTGAGAAATCGGACTTCCATAGTCTATATGGAGGGATCCTTGGCTTTAATTTCCCATTGGTCCAAATGAGTGACAAACAAATTTTATAGAAAAATTCTCAAATACAATTGAGAAATCGGACTTCCATAGTCTATATGGAGGGATCCTTGGCTTTAATTTCCCATTGGTCCAAATGAGTGACAAACAAATTTTATAGAAAAATTCTCAAATACAATTGAGAAATCGGACTTCCATAGTCTATATGGAGGGATCCTTGGCTTTAATTTCCCATTGGTCCAAATGAGTGACAAACAAATTTTATAGAAAAATTCTCAAATACAATTGAGAAATCGGACTTACATAGTCTATAAGTAGGGATCCTTGGCTTTAATTTCCCATTGGTCCAAATGAGTGACAAACAAATTTTATAGAAAAATTCTCAAATACAATTGAGAAATCGGACTTAAATAGTCTATAAGTAGGGATCCTTGGCTTTAATTTCCCATTGGTCCAAATGAGTGACAAACAAATTTTATAGAAAAATTCTCAAATACAATTGAGAAATCGGACTTACATAGTCTATAAGTAGGGATCCTTGGCTTTAATTTCCCATTGGTCCAAATGAGTGACAAACAAATTTTATAGAAAAATTCTCAAATACAATTGAGAAATCGGACTTAAATAGTCTAAAAGTAGGGATCCTTGGCTTTAATTTCCCATTGGTCCAAATGAGTGACAAACAAATTTTATAGAAAAATTCTCAAATACAATTGAGAAATCGGACTTCCATAGTCTATATGGAGGGATCCTTGGCTTTAATTTCCCATTGGTCCAAATGAGTGACAAACTAATTTTATAGAAAAATTCTCAAATACAATTGAGAAATCGGACTTACATAGTCTATAAGTAGGGATCCTTGGCTTTAAATTCCCATTGGTCCAAATGAGTGACAAACAAATTTTATAGAAAAATTCTCAAATACAATTGAGAAATCGGACTTACATAGTCTATAAGTAGGGATCCTTGGCTTTAATTTCCCATTGGTCCAAATGAGTGACAAACAAATTTTATAGAAAAATTCTCAAATACAATTGAGAAATCGGACTTAAATAGTCTATAAGTAGGGATCCTTGGCTTTAATTTCCCATTGGTCCAAATGAGTGACAAACAAATTTTATAGAAAAATTCTCAAATACAATTGAGAAATCGGACTTCCATAGTCTATATGGAGGGATCCTTGGCTTTAATTTCCCATTGGTCCAAATGAGTGACAAACTAATTTTATAGAAAAATTCTCAAATACAATTGAGAAATCGGACTTACATAGTCTATAAGTAGGGATCCTTGGCTTTAAATTCCCATTGGTCCAAATGAGTGACAAACAAATTTTATAGAAAAATTCTCAAATACAATTGAGAAATCGGACTTACATAGTCTATAAGTAGGGATCATTGGCTTTAATTTCCCATTGGTCCAAATGAGTGACAAACAAATTTTATAGAAAAATTCTCAAATACAATTGAGAAATCGGACTTACATAGTCTTTAGGTAGGGATCCTTGGCTTTAATTTCCCATTGGTCCAAATGAGTGACAAACAAATTTTATAGAAAAATTCTCAAATACAATTGAGAAATCGGACTTACATAGTCTATAAGTAGGGATCCTTGGTTTTAATTTCCCATTGGTCCAAATGAGTGACAAACAAATTTTATAGAAAAATTCTCAAATACAATTGAGAAATCGGACTAACATAGTCTATAAGTAGGGATCCTTGGCTTTAATTTCCCATTGGTCCAAATGAGTGACAAACAAATTTTATAGAAAAATTCTCAAATACAATTGAGAAATCGGACTTCCATAGTCTATATGGAGGGATCCTTGGCTTTAATTTCCCATTGGTCCAAATGAGTAACAAACAAATTTTATAGAAAAATTCTCAAATACAATTGAGAAATCGGACTTCCATAGTCTATATGGAGGGATCCTTGGATTTAATTTCCCATTGGTCCAAATGAGTGACAAACAAATTTTATAGAAAAATTCTCAAATACAATTGAGAAATCGGACTTACATAGTCTATAAGTAGGGATCCTTGGCTTTAATTTCCCATTGGTCCAAATGAGTGACAAACAAATTTTATAGAAAAATTCTCAAATACAATTGAGAAATCGGACTTCCATAGTCTATATGGAGGGATCCTTGGATTTAATTTCCCATTGGTCCAAATGAGTGACAAACAAATTTTATAGAAAAATTCTCAAATACAATTGAGAAATCGGACTTACATAGTCTATAAGTAGGGATCCTTGGCTTTAATTTCCCATTGGTCCAAATGAGTGACAAACAAATTTTATAGAAAAATTCTCAAATACAATTGAGAGATCGGACTTCCATAGTCTATATGGAGGGATATTTGGCTTTAATTTCCCATTGGTCCAAATGAGTGACAAACAAATTTTATAGAAAAATTCTAAAATACAATTGAGAAATCGGACTTCCATAGTCTATATGGAGGGATCCTTGGCTTTAATTTCCCATTGGTCCAAATGAGTGACAAACAAATTTTATAGAAAAATTCTCAAATACAATTGAGAAATCGGACTTCCATAGTCTTTATGGAGGGATCCTTGGATTTAATTTCCCATTGGTCCAAATGAGTGACAAACAAATTTAATAGAAAAATTCTCAAATACAATTGAGAAATCGGACTTACATAGTCTATAAGTAGGGATTCTTGGCTTTAAATTCCCATTGGTCCAAATGAGTGACAAACAAATTTTATAGAAAAATTCTCAAATACAATTGAGAAATCGGACTTACATAGTCTATAAGTAGGGAATCTTGGCTTTAAATTCCCATTGGTCCAAATGAGTGACAAACAAATTTTATAGAAAAATTCTCAAATACAATTGAGAAATCGGACTTACATAGTCTATAAGTAGGGATTCTTGGCTTTAAATTCCCATTGGTCCAAATGAGTGACAAACAAATTTTATAGAAAAATTCTCAAATACAATTGAGAAATCGGACTTACATAGTCTATAAGTAGGGATTCTTGGCTTTAAATTCCCATTGGTCCAAATGAGTGACAAACAAATTTTATAGAAAAATTCTCAAATACAATTGAGAAATCGGACTTACATAGTCTATAAGTAGGGATCCTTGGCTTTAATTTCCCATTGGTCCAAATGAGTGACAAACAAATTTTATAGAAAAATTCTCAAATACAATTGAGAAATCGGACTTCCATAGTCTATATGGAGGGATCCTTGGCTTTAATTTCCCATTGGTCCAAATGAGTGACAAACAAATTTTATAGAAAAATTCTCAAATACAATTGAGAAATCGGACTTACATAGTCTATAAGTAGGGATCCTTGGCTTTAATTTCCCATTGGTCCAAATGAGTGACAAACAAATTTTATAGAAAAATTCTCAAATACAATTGAGAAATCGGACTAACATAGTCTATAAGTAGGGATCCTTGGCTTTAATTTCCCATTGGTCCAAATGAGTGACAAACAAATTTTATAGAAAAATTCTCAAATACAATTGAGAAATCGGACTTCCATAGTCTATATGGAGGGATCCTTGGCTTTAATTTCCCATTGGTCCAAATGAGTAACAAACAAATTTTATAGAAAAATTCTCAAATACAATTGAGAAATCGGACTTCCATAGTCTATATGGAGGGATCCTTGGATTTAATTTCCCATTGGTCCAAATGAGTGACAAACAAATTTTATAGAAAAATTCTCAAATACAATTGAGAAATCGGACTTACATAGTCTATAAGTAGGGATCCTTGGCTTTAATTTCCCATTGGTCCAAATGAGTGACAAACAAATTTTATAGAAAAATTCTCAAATACAATTGAGAAATCGGACTTCCATAGTCTATATGGAGGGATCCTTGGATTTAATTTCCCATTGGTCCAAATGAGTGACAAACAAATTTTATAGAAAAATTCTCAAATACAATTGAGAAATCGGACTTACATAGTCTATAAGTAGGGATCCTTGGCTTTAATTTCCCATTGGTCCAAATGAGTGACAAACAAATTTTATAGAAAAATTCTCAAATACAATTGAGAGATCGGACTTCCATAGTCTATATGGAGGGATATTTGGCTTTAATTTCCCATTGGTCCAAATGAGTGACAAACAAATTTTATAGAAAAATTCTAAAATACAATTGAGAAATCGGACTTCCATAGTCTATATGGAGGGATCCTTGGCTTTAATTTCCCATTGGTCCAAATGAGTGACAAACAAATTTTATAGAAAAATTCTCAAATACAATTGAGAAATCGGACTTCCATAGTCTATATGGAGGGATCCTTGGATTTAATTTCCCATTGGTCCAAATGAGTGACAAACAAATTTAATAGAAAAATTCTCAAATACAATTGAGAAATCGGACTTACATAGTCTATAAGTAGGGATTCTTGGCTTTAAATTCCCATTGGTCCAAATGAGTGACAAACAAATTTTATAGAAAAATTCTCAAATACAATTGAGAAATCGGACTTACATAGTCTATAAGTAGGGAATCTTGGCTTTAAATTCCCATTGGTCCAAATGAGTGACAAACAAATTTTATAGAAAAATTCTCAAATACAATTGAGAAATCGGACTTACATAGTCTATAAGTAGGGATTCTTGGCTTTAAATTCCCATTGGTCCAAATGAGTGACAAACAAATTTTATAGAAAAATTCTCAAATACAATTGAGAAATCGGACTTACATAGTCTATAAGTAGGGATTCTTGGCTTTAAATTCCCATTGGTCCAAATGAGTGACAAACAAATTTTATAGAAAAATTCTCAAATACAATTGAGAAATCGGACTTACATAGTCTATAAGTAGGGATCCTTGGCTTTAATTTCCCATTGCTCCAAATGAGTGACAAACAAATTTTATAGAAAAATTCTCAAATACAATTGAGAAATCGGACTTACATAGTCTATAAGTAGGGATCCTTGGCTTTAATTTCCCATTGGTCCAAATGAGTGACAAACAAATTTTATAGAAAAATTCTCAAATACAATTGAGAAATCGGACTTACATAGTCTATAAATAGGGATTCTTGGCTTTAAATTCCCATTGGTCCAAATGAGTGACAAACAAATTTTATAGAAAAATTCTCAAATACAATTGAGAAATCGGACTTACATAGTCTATAAGTAGGGATTCTTGGCTTTAAATTCCCATTGGTCCAAATGAGTGACAAACAAATTTTATAGAAAAATTCTCAAATACAATTGAGAAATCGGACTTACATAGTCTATAAGTAGGGATTCTTGGCTTTAAATTCCCATTGGTCCAAATGAGTGACAAACAAATTTTATAGAAAAATTCTCAAATACAATTGAGAAATCGGACTTACATAGTCTATAAGTAGGGATTCTTGGCTTTAAATTCCCATTGGTCCAAATGAGTGACAAACAAATTTTATAGAAAAATTCTCAAATACAATTGAGAAATCGGACTTACATAGTCTATAAATAGGGATTCTTGGCTTTAAATTCCCATTGGTCCAAATGAGTGACAAACAAATTTTATAGAAAAATTCTCAAATACAATTGAGAAATCGGACTTACATAGTCTATAAGTAGGGATTCTTGGCTTTAAATTCCCATTGGTCCAAATGAGTGACAAACAAATTTTATAGAAAAATTCTCAAATACAATTGAGAAATCGGACTTACATAGTCTATAAGTAGGGATTCTTGGCTTTAAATTCCCATTGGTCCAAATGAGTGACAAACAAATTTTATAGAAAAATTCTCAAATACAATTGAGAAATCGGACTTACATAGTCTATAAGTAGGGATCCTTGGCTTTAATTTCCCATTGCTCCAAATGAGTGACAAACAAATTTTATAGAAAAATTCTCAAATACAATTGAGAAATCGGACTTACATAGTCTATAAGTAGGGATCCTTGGCTTTAATTTCCCATTGGTCCAAATGAGTGACAAACAAATTTTATAGAAAAATTCTCAAATACAATTGAGAAATCGGACTTACATAGTCTATAAATAGGGATCCTTGGCTTTAATTTCCCATTCGTCCAAATGAGTGACAAACAAATTTTATAGAAAAATTCTCAAATACAATTGAGAAATCGGACTTACATAGTCTATAAATAGGGATCCTTGGCTTTAAATTCCCATTGGTCCAAATGAGTGACAAACAAATTTTATAGAAAAATTCTCAAATACAATTGAGAAATCGGACTTACATAGTCTATAAGTAGGGATCATTGGCTTTAATTTCCCATTGGTCCAAATGAGTGACAAACAAATTTTATAGAAAAATTCTCAAATACAATTGAGAAATCGGACTTACATAGTCTATAAGTAGGGATCCTTGGCTTTAATTTCCCATTGGTCCAAATGAGTGACAAACAAATTTTATAGAAAAATTCTCAAATACAATTGAGCAATCGGACTTCCATAGTCTATATGGAGGGATCCTTGGCTTTAATTTCCCATTGGTCCAAATGAGTGACAAACAAATTTTATAGAAAAATTCTCAAATACAATTGAGAAATCGGACTTCCATAGTCTATATAGAGGGATCCTTGGATTTAATTTCCCATTGGTCCAAATGAGTGACAAACAAATTTTATAGAAAAATTCTCAAATACAATTGAGAAATCGGACTTACATAGTCTATAAGTAGGGATCCTTGGCTTTAATTTCCCATTGGTCCAAATGAGTGACGAACAAATTTTATAGAAAAATTCTCAAATACAATTGAGAAATCGGACTTCCATAGTCTATATGGAGGGATCCTTGGATTTAATTTCCCATTGGTCCAAATGAGTTACAAACAAATTTTATAGAAAAATTCTCAAATACAATTGAGAAATCGGACTTACATAGTCTATAAGTAGGGATCCTTGGCTTTAATTTCCCAATTGTCCAAATGAGTGACAAACAAATTTTATAGAAAAATTCTCAAATACAATTGAGAAATCGGACTTCCATAGTCTATATGGAGGGATCCTTGGCTTTAATTTCCCATTGGTCCAAATGAGTGACAAACAAATTTTATAGAAAAATTCTCAAATATAATTGAGAAATCGGACTTCCATAGTCTATATGGAGGGATCCTTGGCTTTAATTTCCCATTGGTCCAAATGAATGACAAACAAATTTTATAGAAAAATTCTCAAATACAATTGAGAAATCGGACTTCCATAGTCTATATGGAAGGATCCTTGGCTTTAATTTCCCATTGGTCCAAATGAGTGACAAACAAATTTTATAGAAAAATTCTCAAATACAATTGAGAAATCGGACTTACATAGTCTATATGGAGGGATCCTTGGCTTTAATTTCCCATTGGTCCAAATGAGTGACAAACAAATTTTATAGAAAAATTCTCAAATACAATTGAGAAATCGGACTTACATAGTCTATATGGAGGGATCCTTGGCTTTAATTTCCCATTGGTCCAAATGAGTGACAAACTAATTTTATAGAAAAATTCTCAAATACAATTGAGAAATCGGACTTACATAGTCTATAAGTAGGGATCCTTGGCTTTAAATTCCCATTGGTCCAAATGAGTGACAAACAAATTTTATAGAAAAATTCTCAAATACAATTGAGAAATCGGACTTCCATAGTCTATATGGCAGGATCCTTGGCTTTAATTTCCCATTGGTCCAAATGAGTGACAAACAAATTTTATAGAAATATTCTGAAATACAATTGAGAAATCGGACTTCCATAGTCTATATGGAGGGATCCTTGGATTTAATTTCCCATTAGTCCAAATGAGTGACAAACAAATTTTATAGAAAAATTCTCAAATACAATTGAGAAATCGGACTTACATAGTCTATAAATAGGGATCCTTGGCTTTAATTTCCCATTGGTCCAAATGAGTGACAAACAAATTTTATAGAAAAATTCTCAAATACAATTGAGAAATCGGACTTCCATAGTCTATATGGAGGGATCCTCGGCTTTGATTTCCCATTGGTCCAAATGAGTGACAAACAAATTTTATAGAAAAATTCTCAAATACAATTGAGAAATCGGACTTACATAGTCTATAAATAGGGATCCTTGGCTTTAATTTTCCATTGGTCCAAATGAGTGACAAACAAATTTTATAGAAAAATTCTCAAATACAATTGAGAAATCGGACTTCCATAGTCTATATGGAGGGATCCTTGGATTTAATTTCCCATTGGTCCAAATGAGTGACAAACAAATTTTATAGAAAAATTCTCAAATACAATTGAGAAATCGGACTTACATAGTCTATATGGAGGGATCCTTGGCTTTAATTTCCCATTGGTCCAAATGAGTGACAAACATATTTTTGTGAATTTTTTATAAATAGATGAGCTTTAAAATATTGTAGACATAAAGGGTAAAACATCTACTGATGAGTTGGTATTGCTACCAACGAAATAAATATTTAGATATTGCTAACCCGCAACAATTAAATAAAATTTAAATCATAAATACTTGAGTTCATACTCAAATAAATGTAAAATTGCATAATTACTTGTATTAAAAATACAACATTTTTATTGTGTGTTAGTATACTTGACAACAGTTTGTTCCATTGCCATAAATAAATTATCAAACGATGCAAGATAAAGTTAACTTTAAGTGACATCTAAAGTTGTTTTTTATTATTATTCTCAACTCTTTCGCATTTATTCACAAAAAAACTTTAGTGAGAATAAATAAGTGTTTCTTACGAATATAGTTTTCATTAATATGAAACAACTTCATATTAACTTATTATTGAGGTCTTTTAAATAGATGTGTTTTTGTTTTTAGTTTTATAAAAAAAGATGTCAAGTTTGTTTAAGCAGTTGTTATATAATCATAAATTATTTATAAAATTTTCGTAAGCAACAAACACATAAAATCAAAAACGAACAACAACATTCCCTCATTAGCTTAGTTTTTATTTTCATTTATAATGTGGTGGTTTTGTTGTTATGAATTGCAATATTGTTTTTTTTTTTTTTAATTAATTTGATTACCTTAAAAAGCTGTATGTCACTGTGATATTTCATCTTCTATCCGTTTTCTTTCTTTGCCTTAAAAAAGAGATGTATGTATGTTTGCATGTGTATATATTAAATTTTTGTTATATTTTTTGATAATACTCGTATTAAGGTTGTTATACCAACTCTGTGTTGCACATTCTCTTTTGTATTCCAATACAACAGCAAAGAAGTATTTACACAAATACTACAAAGATGTATATAAAAATACTTAAAATGGCTTAAATAAAAATGTTCGTTATATGTAAGCGACTATTTATTTTTGAATAAAATTTTGCTTCAATAAAATATTGTTAAAAGTATTCACGGATATTAAGCCCTATGAAAACGTTGTGTTTGAAAAAATAATATTCTCTACTTAAAAAAATCTAATAACTATAATACAATTGTTTACGGGAATATTGTTATGCGATAGTACTTATATTTATTTTACTATTGTATTAATATTTTCTACTAGTGGTATTTTTACAACCCTAAATTTCATTTAGGTTTCTATTTAATAGTTGTCATAATTCATTTAACTGAAACAAATTGAAATTGTTAACGGTATGAGTTTGGGGCTAATAGTGTTTTCATTTTAATAGTTCGTATCATACAAGTATTTCAATTAATATATTTGCTAGTAAATTATTATTTAATTATTTCGCAAATTAATAACTAAGAATGTTAATGAAAGCTTAGGTTGGGGTGAAAAGAAATTAATTGCCTCTTTTTTTGTACGTTATCACCCAAAGATGGAGAATTTTTTTTCGATATACGACTATGTTTCATAAAAGGGGATAGAGAAAACCACACATTTATTATTCTGGACATGAAAAGAGTAACCATAAATGTCAGTTGTTTTTGGCATGGTTTGGCTTATAAGCCAAGGGTTAGCTGAAAATAAAAGTTAAATAAAATAAATAAATTCGTAAAATTTGCAAGGGTCCATTCTGATTCAAAATGCAGTTTTCGCGTTTATTGAAATCTTGGTAAAATAATTTTTCATAAGAGTGCAAAATATTTTACAACGATTTGTCATTATTTAAAGTTTTATGAATAAATTATCGAACTTTTTCCTAAATATGCAACAATGTCCATTATGTACTAAAAAATTCCACTTTTGTCCTGATGTTAAGGACACTGTGTTTTTAAAACAGCGCTAAACGGACTAGACAGTGGGAAAACAAGTTAAAAAGTCATCTACAAACTACAATAAAACTATTCATTAAGCAAAGCAAAAAATAAAACTTCCTTTTTAAAATATATATCACTACCTTTTACCCGTGCCTTTGTTAGTGCTACAAGTGAAAGTAAAAACAAAAAATACTTAAAGCAAAAAGTACCAAAAGTACCAGCTTTTCCTTATATTATCCCCCAAAACGCAAGTTGACTTAGAGAAATAATATAATAAACCAAAAACTACAAAAAGTAGAAATTTTACCCCTTTTTATCCCTTAAAAATTGCTTTATATATATATATATGTATATAATCTGGTTTACATGCTTTCTGTCAACCAAATTACATTCAAATTCATTCAGACATTTTCTCAAGAGAAAAAGTACCAAAAGTATAATTGTTTCAAAAGTATCATAAGTAAAAGAGGACCAAAAATTACATTTAAATTCATTCAGACATTTTCTCAAGAAAAAGAGTACCAAAAGTACCATAAGTAAAAAAGGACAAAAAGTACCACTCTATTCTCAATTCAACCCTTAGAAAATATGTTCATTTATAAAAATATTTTGTACAAAAATTATAACTACCAAAACTACCAATTTTGCCCTTTTTTCCCCTTAAGAATATCCCTATACATACCGTCCGTTTCCAAACTTTATTTAAGGTCGTCAAGCGGGTTTCGCATAATAGTGAAATATATAAACTTATAATTTATAATATTAGTATAGGATTTTATTTTACATATAATTTTTTTTTCAGTATAACTCGATTAAACTGTTTCTTCCACTCTGTCTCTTTCTGGTACTCCTTTTAAAAAATTTTGAACAAAATTTTTGTAATCACTTCTACTAAGTCTGTAAAACTTAAGTGTTTATATAATACTTTAATATATTTCATTAGAAAGATTTTTATTGATATTTTCTAACAAGTCAAAGTAAATACTATCAATAAACAAGAGTTGATGTAAAGTTTTCTTTTTTGCTTAAGCTTGAGCAAAAAAAAAAAAAAACAACAAAGAACGGAATAAATTTTAATATCTGCAATAATTAATCTTAATTGGTTTTATGTGCATAAAATTGTTAAGTTCTTGCAACAAAGTAATTAAAATATGTTAAAACTTCCGGTCAAAAGAGTAAAAAAGGATATGTTTGGTACTTATAATTTAAGACACACTATTTACCTTAAAGAGAACTAAAACATGTTTAACTGCATATTATGGCAGACTTCCAAAACGTTCGTATACAAAGTTTGTATACAGTATTGCTACTGTATTTAAATCACATACATATGCAAAGTTCCGAAGCAATGCAACAACTATAAAACCGATGCCCTGTTTTCTTTCTTACTGCGTTAAAAATACTTGGCGGCGGCGTTTTGAAATGGTAAACATTGTACAATTATTGTACTGCGGCGTTATGAAATGTGATGCTTTGTTCAAACACAAAGCAATTGACGTTTTGGAAGTCAGCCTATGTTTTAACTATCAGCCTATGTTTTTATATTAAAGAAGTACACAGGCTATTCAAAACTAAAAATATATTTTAAGCAAGATAATATACATATTAGTGATGTTACGAATACTCGTATTCGTATTCGATTATTCGACTATTCGCCTATTTTAAGATATTCGTATTCGTATTCGCCAAATTCAAGCGAATATTTCTCGAATAATTTGCACATACATTTTCCAAAAAAAAAAAAAAATACAATAAGTTTAAAAAAGTACATTAAACAATGAATTAATTTATAATATTTTTTATTTAAAGAAAGAAATCCCTTTATCTTCAACGCAAGATAATAATCTTCTGATATAAAAAAAAATATATTTCGTAACTATCATTTGAAAGTTAAAGTTTTATATGTAAATTCATATCACGTTAAGTTAGTAATCAATTCTCAGTAGAGGAATGGTGGATTTCAAAAATGGAAGAACTAAAATTTAATATGTGAAAGTCCACCAAGACATGTGGCTCGTTATCTGTGAAAATATGTTCTCCCAAACAACACTGAATTACTAATTAAGAGCGCAAGCAGAGTAAGAAAAACGAAATGTCAAAGTATGCATGTAAGTAAAATAATTTAAAAATGTTCAGTAGTGGTCTTCTAATATGGCATCTCAATGTAATAATAAAGTTAAATACCTAAAGAAGTGTGACAGTTTTTTGTCAATTTATTGTTATTGACACAATTAAATTTGAAATATTATGTGGCTCTAAACTTTAAAAGTAATATTCGTATTCGTATTCGTAGTCGCGAATACAAAAAATTTGTATTCGTAACATCACTAATACATATGTATATATAAACAAAATAAACATAACTAATCATTCTATGTTTAGATTGCAATCAGGGAGTGCAGGGCGTATTATTATTTCTTAAAACAACATGTAACATAAATATCACTCATACGCACTCACTCATATGGCTGGTGATTTAAATAATAAGCGGTCATTGTAACAATACTATTTGCCTTCCCAGTCGTTTTTAAAGAAGGAGATAAAAACCCACTTCAACGCATTAAAAATACTTCAGAATTTCTTTTCACTACCCTCCATAATAAATGTGAAAAACAAATTATAAAGCAGTTTATTTGATTTTAAAGGCAATAAATATAAAAATAATAAACATATTATTAAAACAAATTGAGTGTTAACTGCAAATTTATACGCGAATGCAAAGCCTATTCTATTTGTATCTCTTTATTCGTTCATTTTAAATAAATCATTGAAAAACTGTAATACAAATATTCTTAATTATGGCAAATATTGTATACTAGTCTGTGTTAACTTGAAATAAAAATCCAAGCATGTTATTTATAAACCACCACAATATGTCGTTAACAAATTTTACAAAACATTACAGAGAATTTATAACGGCAATCATGGTGTGGAAGAAATAAATTTCGCAAATAAATATAAATTTTGCGTCTATTAAAAACGCTAATATCAATATTCAAAAGTTTATATTTTGTAAAAATAATGTCTGACTTAAATAAAATATTAAATATTATTAAAGGAAATGTATTTCTAATAAAGTAAATTTGATTTCCGCTCACAAAATTGGCATAGCTATACTGATTATCGTATAAAGACGAAATTTCATATATTGATAATTCATAGCTAATCTATTTTGAATTAACAAATTAAAGTTTTTGCTTCATGTATTATAAATATATAGGAAAACTTGATTTCTGGTTCTGAAGTTTATCATATTAGTGGAGTTGCATATTTTACTGCATTTGGTGCAAGGACATGCTAATTTGTTTAGATGTATTTATTATCAGAATATACTATAAATTAATAAATGTTTATTTATTTAATGATGCATTTTAGACCTGGTATAATTTGCTTTTTAATTCGGAGCAAGAACAAGACTATCCCCCATATGTCCTTTTTAAAAAAACTAAGTTTTGGCTTTAGTTATGATTGAAAATACTGCAGGACTCTTATATTGTGCCACTATTGTATTTTTTTTTTATTCGTAGCAAGGACAAGACTAACCCCCTTATATTATTGTTGTCAAAAACTAAATTTTTCTTTGATTATGTTTAGAATATATTAAAAACTAATTCCGTAGTCTTAATTAATGTGTCTTAGGTCAAGTGTAGATTTTATTGCATTCGGAGCAAGGACAATACCACCTCTGATGTATCCTTTATGTAAAAAACTAAATTTTAACTTTAATTACGAGTCGATTACAGTCAAATCTAATACAGTACTACTTATTAATGTGTCTTAGGTCCATTGCATATATTTTATTGCATTAAAAGAAAGCTAGAGACTACCTTACATATGTCCTTTTTTCCTAAGAGTAAATTTTTGCGTCAATAATGATTAGAATGTACTAAAAATTATTTAAGTATTCTTCAATTATGCAGTTTAGATCAAGTGAAAATTTTATTACATTTGGAGCAAGGAGAAGACTACCTCCGATATATCCTTTTTTTTCAAAAATTTTACTGCCTAACCCACGATATCGAACGATGTCGGTCGCTTGATTCTTAGACGTAAAAAATCTGTCTTGCGTTCCACAAATAATCGATTTTATTTAACTTATTAATTGTTTACTGGAAGAAAAGCTAAGCAAATAAATAAAATCGGTTATTAGTGGAACGCAAGATAGATTTTTTACGTCTAAAAATCAAGCGATCGACATTGTGGGTTAGGCAGTTAATTTTAGCTCCAATTACTATTAGAATGCATTTAAAAATAGTATACTAATCTATAATTAATTGTTTAAATTCAAGAGTAAATTTTATTGCATACACAGCAATAATTTTGTACTTGTAAAAGTATTCGCCGTTGTTTTAGTCCCATAGAAATGAAAGTGATCGGCTGAAATATCAACATAAATCCGTTGATAATTTTAACCGATTTAAAATTTTTATTTCTTCAAGAATGTACTCTAATCAATTCGCGGTGCTAAAATATGAACTATAAGTGTGAGTTTTTAAGAACGGGATTAAGTTAGATTTTATATCAGTATTGACACGTTGAGTTAACTTTTATTTTTTGCGACTTTAGGATTAAAACACCAAACGACAAACTATAGCAAAAAATTTATTTAAGAAAATCCAACTCAAAGGGTAAATAGAGATATAAAATTTAAGATGTCAATCGATCGATGATGAATTATGAATTTGTAAACAGACCACTAAACAAATAATATTTTTTTTTTTTTTTTCTATAATTAGGACCGGCACTCATGGGATGACCCCTACGTATGCTGTGCAGTGTGTCGGAACTCACGGAGAGGGATAGGGTAGAGAAGATATATGTTGAAAATTGAGAAGACTTAACTCTTTCACAACTCTGGTTTGCGCGTTATGTTAATTTTTAAGGCAGTGTTGAGACGCCTCCGGTGTTAAGTAGACGCATTAACTTTGTTAAGCTGTATTAGCACTCATTTTATTAATTGTTTTACTTCGACGATGTTTCTGCTAACCGACGAAGGAGGGCGATGTTGTGTACATTACCTTGGATAGCATCAATCGCTGTCGGAACAGTTTTTTAGTGACCAGTGCTATGCCTTCATCACTTAAATAGTCCGACAACAATTAAAACAATTTCTCACTAATGAACATTAGAGAAATTAATTATATTGATTGACTTGCTCTGGCCAGGGTTTGAACGCAGTCCCCAAGTCATTGTTTGCTTAGTAGTCCATGCGCTAACCACTTCAGCCAACACCACACTCATAACCCTCATATATAATTTTTTTTTTAACAATTTCCTAATTGATTTATTTACTATAAGTTTTTTATAATATCTTTCTTATATTTGTGTTTTCATTCCTGTAGAATTTTTATGTTTACTTAGAAACAAACTTGTCAATATCTGCAAAAGTTTTACTAACAGCCATTAAAATAAACATAAAAATGTTAACTTTTCAGTTTTTAAATTAATTTTAGTCAAAAATTTATTTTGTTTTCTTTTGCCCAAGAGTTTTCATCATCTAATTGCATTAGAAAGTATATTTCTTCTTATACCAAGTTATGCCATAAATTATGGCTCAATAAAGGAATACATACAAAAAAGCTTTCTTACAATAATAATAAAAATAAAAGAAACAACGATTGGAAAATTGTTGCAACACTAAACTTTATTACCATGTCATGCATAAATCATTGACACATTTGTATGCTTAACAAGATTTCCTAACAAAATTTTGTTTTAAGCTAAATAAACCTCCTATGAATGGTAAATGAAGAATAACTAGAACGAAAAGCAATCAAACCTTAGAAAATATCAATAGAGACTTAGAGCATGAAATAAAACCCCACATTCTTTAAACGTACAATTTGCGATCTCTGATTTCTCAAGAGATTATTTTTACTTTTGCTATTTTATGTCTCCTCGGCAAATAAAGAATTTACCCGGCATCCTTAGTAATAAAAGTAAAAAATAAAAAATTTTAATTCTTATTCTGAAAATTTTAATAACTTGAAGAATTTCAATTGAACAAAAAACTTTTCAACAATTACATTCAATAGTACATTTTGTATTAAACGGCTTATAGAACTCACCCTGCCCTATTCATTGTGTGCTTTAACAATGTTCTCATTTCATTTGTACCCATTGATTTTAGGGTTTAGTTTTATATTTTGTTGTAAGTTTTTGTATGGGTATTTGTGTGTTTTTGTATTTGTATTTGTAAATGTTTTCAGAACAAAACTTTTTCATTGTATTAAATGGGCGCTTTATTTTATTTGTTCAAGTTTGAAAACAATTTGCTAAAGGTAAATTTTTGCATACATTTTTTCTTTTCCTTGCTCCAAATCTATTTTCTAGCAATTTTCATGTTCATTTTCTACAACAATATTTTCGAAACGTACACAAAAGAAAAAGGTAAAACAACCATGTTTCATTAGTTTTTATTGTGTTCTCCTTTGTTCGCTGTTAACAAGTTTATTTATAATTTTAGTGGAAACTTTAGTTAATTAAGGGTTAATGTTTTGTGAATATTAAATGAGTTTTTAAAGGTTTAGTTTTTGAGTACTTTTGGGTTTTCCTTCAGTAACCAAAAAAACAAAAGGGGTTGATTAAAAAATAAATAAATAATAATAATGAGATATTTATGAAAGAAAAAAAAACATATTGTAACAAGTCTTCAGGTTTTTCTGTTTTAAAATTGAAGCACGAACAGCAATAATTTACAATTAAAACACGATAAAATCAATCTTAGAATTGTAAATAGAGTAAAAATCCTGTTAATATCCTTATACAGAAAGTCAAGCACATCAACAACCGATGAAAATTTTGAGAAGGAAAAAATTTTTGTTACGGAGAAATGTCGATTTACTATTAGAGAATTGTCGCCATATCGGTTGGCTCGTGACATGCTATTTTCTTTTGGATATTTTAGATATGATGCATGTGATAGCGAAGTTTCTTTTTAAAAATTTTGAATTTTATGCAAAATCATTTTAAGTAATTGTTGAATGCTGTCAAAGGCATTCCCGATTTGCTAAAAAGAGTCATAAAACGTAATGAATCATGGTTCAATCCGTGCCATGGAAGAGCATAGGAGAGCCAGGCAAGTGAACCAACAATAAAAAAAAAGACGTGTGGCACTCGGGGACTGCCGCGGTAAAGCTATTGCATAGCATTTTTTATCAACTTATGCAATTTCAATTTCAATTTCGGCTTTCTAGAAAGAAGGGACACCCTAGTCCCCCCAGGTAAAAAGTGTAACTAACTCAACTTTCTTTAATATACATAAAAACCCAGAAATCCCGGAAAATTTCTCGAGAAAAGGTGGCAACACAGGATGGGACTTCCCAAAAACTTAAACAAAAATCCCTTCAAAATCCCAGAAATCCCAGAAAATTTCCCGGGAAAAGTGGCAACACTGGAAATTTAAAAAAAATCCAAAGCGGCAACACTGTATAGTCATCATACATAGACTATATAAAAAAGAAGTTTTCACTTCAAAACACAAAAGACTTAAGAAACAAACTTAATGACAGCCTGACGCGTGATTTTATCAATTTGTAATCACTAATCACGTGATTCACGCATGTGCACATCTCTAGCAAGGTGTAGGTTGGAAACAACCAAACAAAGAATTTAGTTTGCGGGTAGTCATGAGTTTAATAGCTTGCCACAATGTTTGAAAAACTTTAACAGAATTTCCTTATTTAAATCTTCATTAATAGAGTACTTATACCATAATGTGGAAAATCTTCTTATATAACTTTATTTTGTTTCTGATGTCATATTGATATCAAATTAAATTGTTTTATATTATATACTAGATATACCCGGTGCGCTTCGCTACCCCCTCGTTATAAAATAAAATTCCTCTTGTGAAAATTTAATGACGATCGGTCCAGCAGTTAAGACTATATTACGATTTTTTTTTCCAAAAAAGGAGCGTGGTCCCACCCACTTTTCTCCTGGTACGTATTTCAAATTATGCCAATACCATATGTACCAAATATTATCGACGTAGGTCAAAAAATGCCCAAAATATGGCGATTTAAATTTTTGGGTTATATGGGCGTTGCCACACCTCTTTGTCCAATCAAAACTTCATATAGCCTATGTCACCCGCCTGAATATTCTGAAGATTCTCTGAAAATTTCATCAAAATCGGCCCAGCCGTTTTCGAGTCCATTTCTTACATACATACACACATCCTCTTTTTATATATATAGATTAGTATACTTTTAAATATATTTTAAAATAATTTTTTATTATTTTATTTTCAATGAATTCATAATCATAACTAATAGCTAAGTTTTAATTTATTACCAACTCGCCTCAATAATTCCTATAAGGAGCTGAGGCAACACTAATTGCATTGAATTGTTTAGATATTATGTAAATAATAAATAAATAAATCATAATAATAATAATAATAGTGTGAGGTTTTTTCGTTTCATAAACAAAAGAAACAAACTTTTAAAAATTTCTTGATTCGGTCGCCTCAAAGCCCGCGATAGAAGCTATGCAATAGCTTACAAACGCCGAACGAAAATACACTTTATTTTATATACAATATATATTTTTATATTTATATATAGTGCTATTAAGCGTTTGTGAATACTACATTAGCGGATTTTGCTTATTAGCATCTTATAAGGTTCACAGGCAATAACTTCTCTTTATTAGAAAACACTTATTGTTAACTACTTTAATTAATATAAAAAAAATATTACGCTCTTATTATCTCTCACCCCTACTCTACACAAGACTGAGTGAGAGATAACTTCTTTAGACTTTGCTATAGAATATACATATAAAATTGTCATTTTTATAGCAGCACAACATTTTCAAAAATCTAAAACCATAACGAAAAGTACATATAAATACATATTTTTTTATGTCCATTATAGTTAACGTTATGAAAATTATGAAAAATAATATATTTATGCATCTTTAAACCAGATCTCTTGTTGTGCAATAGATACATACGTTTCCTCGTTCACATTTTTATACTTTTGTGCTACACTTATTATTATACTTTAAAATTTATAGACTTTTGTGCAGTTGCCAAAAAACAACATGAAAAATTTTCTTCAAAAAAAGAAAAACAAAATACACATACAGACATGAACAGAGCCATACACAACGTATGCTGGCTCCATAAAATCCAACATACATACACTTATAAATATTTTTCTGTATTAATACAGAAAATGTAAGAAAAACACCATCAAAATGTAACAGCAATACCAGCAACAACACTACAAATACAAGTGCATTTGTAGCAGAAAAATATGGACTAAAACGGAAAATACAAGAAGAAAACAAAACTACTTTTGGCATTTAAGTACAATTGCAGCACGTATTGTTTAACATAAAAACTCCTTTAAAAAAAGGAGCAACAATAACACCAACAACACAACAAAAAAAAAACACTTTATATGCTTGCAGGGAAACAAGTAAACACATGCATGTTGTCTTAAGAAAACATACAGATACACACACGCACACACTCATATACCAGCCATAGTGTACGCTTGTGAATAAAACATGAAAATAACACATACGAGAGCCTGTGTTAAAAGTTAATTATTTTGCGTTCAATAATGACTTAGAAAACTTGTGATAAAATATGTTTATAAATATCAGCAAATCAAGATTTTCGTTTTCTCAATACAATTTTAGTTTTAAATAATTTGTACAAGATTTGACATTTATTCGAGCAAATAATCAAGAATTTTATTTATTTGTTGTGGGTCAGCAAATCTATATGCATTTCGTTGGGTGCTAAAGACCAACCATCAGTAGATCGTTACATTTATTTTTAAAAAGATACAAAACTCATTTATTCATACATAAACTCGCAAGTAGAATTTGCGAATTACAAAGCACAAGCAAAACAGCTTTACGAATAACTTTACAAACATCACAACAAACAATTTTCTTCATTCATTATGAATGTGTTTACTTTGCTACAAATTTTTTTGGACCTACATATATCAGACTTTTAAAGAAATTCAACGGGCCTTTAAATATGTTGACGGTAAGCTTGAGTTTGAAATTAATGTCCCCAATGGCTACGACGTCGCAAGAAGTCAGACAAAGCCATATCGTGTATTACAACAATTTAATTCAGTACCAGATTTTTTATTTTTCTCTTCGACCTAAATTTTGCTTATTTTCTGCATGCTGACTTTTTTTCTATTTTACTACAAAAAAAAAAAATTAAATATTCCAAATCTTTAAAATTTTTAAACAACTTTTATAACAGCCCACGTATGTCACAAATTCATGATTATGTGCATGTATGTACATATTTACGTTTTCGATTCCTATAATGCACAAATTCCCAATTTTAATTAAAAAAAGTACTCATCACAAATACATGCACTACCAAAAACTCCCAAAAACGCATCCACTCTCACTAATACACCTTAAAATAAATGCTTACAAACAAACATTTCAGTACAGAGCACACATACAGCAATATGTCTGCCCCGGAAAAGAGAGAGCACATCTTTAAAATGCAAAATAACAACAATTGCAACAGTAAAATGAAAAGAGGAAAAAATTAACAACTGAAATGAAATGAAACTAAATTTACTTATATATCCTTCATTTTTGGCAAGAAAAAACAAAAACTAAATTAAAATTGAATGTCTTTCATTTTGCTGGCATGAACAAAATGAAAGAAAATGCAACTAAAGTTTATATTGGCAAAGAAAATTCATTATTGGAAAATGAATTTTCCAATGTGGCATAAACAAACACATGCACAAGCTTTCAGAAGCGGCCGTAAAAAATGGGTCACTTAAAAAAATAATTAAAAAGCTGCACCGATTCTTATTGTACCATTTTAAACAAATTTTAAAAAATTTCCTCTATTTTCATTGAGAAATTTTTTCAACATTTCTTATATTATTGTTTGAGTCATTACGTTTTGAGTACTAAAAACTTTCGAATTTACTAACCTACTGATAAACTTGTACACTATTTATTGCAGTTGTAGGGTACACTAAAAGTAGAAAAACTTAATAACTCTTAAAGGTCTTATTTCTGCAAAAAAAAACAAGCATTTGTAGCAAAATAAAAATAACAAAAGCAAAGTAAACGATTTGATAATCTACCATAACAAATCTTTTATCAACACAAATCAAAGACAGCTGCTGCAAATGCAGTTAAAGTTTTTTTTACACAGCATCTAAAGAAAATCTTAAAATAATAACTTAATTTAAGAAAACACTCACACAAACATACATCCAAGTTAGCAGCAAACAACAAGAAGTAAGAAACTAAAATTTTTTATGAAAAAGAAAATACTTCAAGTAAAGCAATTCGAGGCGAGAGCATGGGCAACCATCTTTTTTTTTTTATTTCATATTAAATGTTCGGAAATTAAAATGCCTCTTCAGTTTCTTTTCTGTTGAAATTGAAACTAAATTTATTACTTTACAAACTTGATGATAGTAAGAAGATTACGTCATCTTTAAGTGTAGCAAAATTAATAACAAATTTGCTAACAGGATTAACAAATAATTGTAGACAAATGGCCACAAATGTTGTTTGCAAATATTTTTTTTTTTCTTTAATTGTATAATAGCGGGAAGAAATCGAATGTCTGTTTTTTCCCTTTTTGTTTGCTTCATCTTTATCTTGTTGGGAAACTGACGTTAATAGAAAAACTTGTGCTAAATTATTTAATGAATATGATGGATATTAATTTAGCGGCCAATACTGAGAGGTAACTCCGTAATGCTTCACATCGTATTAAAACTCTTCAAGCTTGTATCTTATTTATATGGAAATTCTAAAGCATTTTCTACAGTTAATGAAAAAACAAATATGTTCTCATCTGTAAAGGGTGTTTTTTTATAGAGCGACACAAGTTTAAATCATAATAAAACAAGGAAATATATTTTTAATATCAATGAATCGCGATTTATTGGAAAGAAAATTTTATGAAATTAATGATTAAATATGATTCTTGACAAGTGGCGCGTAGAAGGCGCAATCTGGTACACTAACTTTCAAAAACTTTTTGCAGCATTTGCGGCAGTATTTCGCCAATAACTATTCGAATGTTGATTTACAGGTGTTCAATTGTTTGTGTTTTTCCACGTAGATAAGTGACAATCCCAAGGAAAATAATATAATGGGGTTAAATCACACGATCTTGATGGCCAATTATTTGGACTATTACGTGAAATTATTTTTTCTTCAAAAGTTTCTTTGAGTAAATCAATTGTACCGCCCCCTGCACGATGAGTTTGATGAATAGAACAATTATTTTGATTAAAAATTTCAACAATTTGCATGCGTTGCTCTGATGTTAGTCGATTCATAATGAAATTTCAAAGCAAACTAAACAAAAAAGAACCATCAGCTGTTAAATGGGTGCTAAGATAAAGCAGTGATGCCAACTTAAAGTTGTGACACGCTATAAAAAACATCCTTTAGTATAAAAACAAAAAGTTACAGCTTTTACTCATAATACTACGCATTGTATGTTTTTTTAAAAAATTAAAAAAAAAAAAAAAAAAAGTACCAATAGTACCAAAAGTACCAAAAGTACTAAATTTTCTTCATAAGTACCAATTTGTCACGTTCTTACCCCAGGAAAAAAGTATATTATATTATAATCTGAGTCACAAACTATTTCGTCTATAAAATTTCATTAAAATTTATTAAGAGAATTTCTCAAGAGCAAAAGTACCAAAACAAAAAAAAGCACTAAAAGTACCACAAATAATAAGGTACCAAATGTAATTTTTTTCAGCCCTCAGAAAGCATATAAAATAATTTAGAAAATATTTGTACAAAAATACAAGGTACTAAAAGTACCAACCAAAAGTACCAAAAGTACCAATATGTCATTTTTTACTCATTAAAAAGTACATTGTTGGATCTTTAAATTTTCTTTACGTATTTAGACAAGAGATCTGAAGAATTTTTGTAAACATTTTACATATACTGCCAACTATCAGAACAACAGAAATATATATCTCATCGGATCGTAGAAGTTTTTGTTATAATATTTATGTTTTTTATAACTAACTATAGTTAGGCGATCACAAGTCGAGATCTTGTCGTATTTTTATATATACTTTATATATTTAGACGATTGAGAGAAGAAGATTTCATCACATCGTTTTGTAATCTTGGTGCTGTGTCTGTCTACTGTGGAAAAGGGTGTTTTATTAAATATTTACTACTTATTAAATACCTTTTCTCTTAATTATAATTCTTTTAATTTTAACTAAAAAAGGTTTGTTTTTATGTTCTTTAGTTAAACATTCCGCTATAGTAAACGAAATAACCCAAATCAAATGTTCTTGCTTTATTTATCGTTCTGCGATATCAATAACAATAAATTTTTTCCTACAATAAACGATAAAAAACGGTATGATAATAATTTTCAATCAAATATTCTAAAGCAAAAGCAACAAATGCGATGTTAAGAACCAGATTTATATGAAGTACTTTAATATTATTAAAATTATTTTTTATGTAACCCCAAGTAAACTCAATCCTTATTTTAACAACAGCAACACAACCGGAAAGGACATGTTAATCAATATCCTTGTTATCAAAAAAGTGTATAAAAAAAATTAAAATAAAACCCCAAAAATAGAGAAAATCATATAAAAATTTATTTTTTATACACTATTTTTAAATCATCTGGCACAAACTAACTCGGCTCTCATAGATATGTATGAAAATTGATGTATGAATGTTATATTGAAATACACAACTGACATTTAAGTGCCTTGTTAACACACTTTTTTGCCTTCAAGGGTCCTTTTTATGTGCACACAAACACATGTGAGCACCCACATACATATACATATTTCATTGCTGGTGATACGGAGCTTGCTATTGCTGCTGAAAATTGAGAGTAGAACAATGTAGGGTTTTCCTTGTTGCAGGCTGTTCTATTTTGAACTGGCAGAGAATGCCTGTGCTGACTGGATGGCTGGCTATAAGGTACAATTACAAAATATATGCATGCATTAAATTTAACATAATTCATTTTTGCTTTTTTCCTATTTTTTTGGTATTTCTTTTAATAAAATTTAAACATTTCCATATGATCAAACGCAGAACAAGCAGCAACAACGATTACAACATGTGTTGCAAGTTAAGTCCTTAACATTTTTCTTTGTGTTTATATGGAATTTAATCTACTTAAAGGATCAAATAAAAAAAAAACATATTTTACATAAAGAAGAATTTAAAGTGGAAAATTAACATCTTTTATTTTCTTTTTTTGGTAGCATTTCATTATTGCTTCATATTTAAAGGAATTTAAATGATATAAAAATATTTTCATATTAAGGACGTATACAGGGATGTAAACAGATTGGATTGTTAGTTTATGTTGCAGTAATATTTGTTTAAAGAAGAAGTTTTGCATTTGAAAATATTAATTATTTTGAAAATATGTTCTATTATCCTTTATTTAGAGGTCTGCTTACAATAATCCTTAAATGTAAATGATGATAAAATCCAATTTGTACAAAAATTATGGAGTTTCAGGATAAGAAACGATAAGAATTTTTAAGCAAAAAAAAAAATTTTCATATGAATTTTAATCATTTCGAACTAAACTAAACTAAACTAAAATTCGTAACATAATGATCAGCTTTAATATTTCAAGGAACAAAGGAAATATTTAGTATCTAACATTACATTAGATTTTATACTCTACGGCTAAATGAAACAAGCGTTGTTTTTTTATTCTATCTACGCGCAGTCATTTTACACGTATACGAACAAAAATAATATAAAAAAGAAGAAAATAACTTTAAGTCAATTACCAAGGACGAATAGGATTATAAATTATGCAAAAATACCAAACAAAAATACAGACCACAACGATGTATTTACATCAGTTGTAGTACAACAAGTTGGTTGAAATGAAAGATGCAAATAGGAATAACAAAATAGCTAAACAATACCAAGGCAATTTGTTAGATACCAAATGCTATTTTTCAAAGCACAAATACAACAACAGCAAGAATGGAGAAAAAATCATTGTTGCTGCATTCTATTGACAGTTACACTAAAACAACTTCAAATAGAATTGCAGCAGCACAAAATAAATAAAACAACTCGAATTGAATGAAAATGAACTTAAACATCACAGACAGACTGACTTAAGGAACTGAAATAGGGAACATAATGCGAACAACCAAATAACACTCTCTTAACAAATAGTTCAGATAGATGCAGCAGAAAATGTTCAGAATCAGTTGGAATGCAAAAGCAGCCACATCGAAATGTAAATACTTAAACGTGTGGTTTATTATTTGCTTTTTTCAAAGAGCAGTAGTAAAGAGGAAATACGGATGTTGAGGTGTGGGACGGTTTTTGCTAGCCTTCAAATATTTGCAGTTATTTGTGAAAATAGCCGCTGGATGCAAGAATTCTTAATAAAATTGTAAATAATTTTTTTTTTAAATTTAAAAATGTATAAAAATTCCAATTTTTAAAAACCAACAAAAAAAAATTATAATCGGCATTTGCAGAGTGCCACTTCTGTTATAAATTATTTTAATATAAATTGAGAAATTATAAAATGGTTAATTCAATTTGGAAAGAATTTGTTCACCAGCCAAAAATTTCTTGTTATAGAGTCCTTAAAAAACTTGTACTTAATAAAATTAAGTTTTATTTACATTTTAAGATCTTCGATTATTTTGAGTTTAAAACTTTGAGCACATACATATAAATTGAATTACGAGGCAATTTTCCAAGGACATTTAATTCATTTAATGGAGCGGCATACTCGTATAAGGGATACATTTGTAGTTTTTCTTAATAAAGCTCCACCTAGAATTATGGAGCAGTTTTATTTTAAACAAAAAAAATTTTTATATCTGTTCTTCCTAAAATTTATTGATGAGATCGCAGAAGCTTAATTTAATTTTAACCCCTGTCCTGCCTTCAAACTCAGACCATGCAACCTAATAATTTTGTAATATTTTTCATTTCACTTCACCATATAGTCTAAACGATTTTTTATAAGTCGCCCAAGAAAAAGGATGTTAAGGATCTCTGCGAAAATATCTAAGTAGAGGGTGTTTTTGTAGAGGTATCGAATTTTGCAATGGAAAAAAACAAAGATGAATTTTTTTTTTAATTTCCATAAAATTTACTTTATTTGACAGATAATCTTCTGGCATTGAAATTCAAATATGAATTTTGTGGCATATGACTGCTACGGCTGGCACGGACGTTGTCTAATCTGGATTTCAAATATTCGATGACTTTTTCCAACATTTGTGACAGCATATCGGCAATAATGCAGCGAATGTTGTCCTCCAAGTGGCTAATCTGCTTATCGGGGTACACTAGCGACTTCACATATCCCCACAGAAAATATTCTATCGCACGATCTTGGAGGACAAGTCAGGGGTCCGTAACGCAAAACTATACGGTTACCAAACGTTTGCTTTAATAAATTAATTGTGGCACGAGCTGTGTGACATGTTGCGCTGCCTTGTTGAAACCAGAGCTCCTGCACAATATTATGGTATTGATGAACGAAAAAGTCTGTAATCACGGCTCCATAGCGGTCACCATTGACTGTAACTTTTTTTTATTTTTTTAATTAGATACAGCACTCAGCACGTAGGGGTCCTACGAATGGACTGCTTTGTGCCGGAACTCAGGGAGAGTGATAGAGTAGAGAAGATAGATATTGAAAAATTAGAAGGCTTAACTCTTTTAGAACTCTGCTATCGGCGTTTTGTAAATTTTTATAGCAGTGTTGGGGCGCCTCTGGAGCATCAATCGCTATCGGAACAGTTTTTTAGTGACCAGTGCTATGCCTTCATGACTTAAATAGACCGGCAAAAATTAATACAAAATCTCACTAATGTAGATTAGAGAAATTAATGATGTTGATTGACTTGCACTGGTCAGGGTATAAACCCGCTAACCACTTCAGCCAGCACCACCTTGACCAGCATCGTTGTTATTGAACTACGGACCAATAATTAGACCAGCCCACAAAGCACACCCACCGAATAGTCAGTGTTTCTGTATGCAACAGTGTCTCAACACACTCTTGAGGATTATCATCACTCCAACTATCCATTCAAACAAAAGTGAGATTCATCGCTTAACGAAATTCTCTTAAGAAAATTAGAAACAACGGCAATCTTGTTATGCACAATTTGGAAGTCTATTCATGTTGAAATGCCAAACCAATCTAAACATAAAACACTTGACATCTAACAAAATGGCCGTCAGTTAAAAAAAGTGTTGCAAACGTAAAGTTATATACCCCCAGAACAAAAAAAAAAAAAAAAAACACCCTTCATAAATAAACACCTCTAATACAAACTAACAATTAAATGTATTACACAACTGAATTCTGCTTAACCACACAATTTCTCTTCAAAATATTTTACTCAAAGTCGTTGAATAAGAAAAGGAAAAAAAAAGAAACAAAAGTAACTGAAGCAACAAAACAAAATGTAAAATTATTTCCAAATAAATGCAAAGAATGTAAAAGTTTACCTGCCTTCTATGCAAAATAGGAAATTTCTGAAATTCCACAATGCAACCGATAAAGCCAACATTCGAAAATATTTTAATATAAAATATTCTTCATTATTAAAATGTACTTCAACACACAGTACAGTGGCATAATAAAATATAAAATTTGTATGAAACTAATGAAATGGAATTTAGCATAAAATGTATTTATTGTTTAGAGTGAATTGTTCCAGTGAAAATTTTATTAAATTGAACTAAACTGGCAACAATTTTATTAGAAAATTATAAAATTTTGCTTAAATTGTTGGTGTTGAAATTTGTAATATTTTCTGGTTAAATGATTTAAATATTTTTGCTGTCACATTGAAGATGAACGAAATATGTACAGTAGACGTTAGAAGGGAAGGCAGTCTAATTACTCTTAATTACTAAAGTTTTATTTAAAAGACAATTTAAGAGATTCCGAGCCATTATTTTTTTTAATTATATTTTATTACTTTTATAATAATTTTTCAAGCTTTAGGTCGTTTTTATATAAAAATGTTTTTAATATTAATTTTTCGATATTTCGCCACACCGTTGGTTGGCTTCTTATTATAAATTATTATAAAATTAAAATTAAAAAGGTCAAGAAAATTAGAAAACTATATTTTATTACGAAAATAAATTAACTCTTTTATTGTAAGAAAAAAGAAATCTATAAGTTTACCACATTTTAAAAACTCTGATTGCCTTTAACCCGCATACGTAAATTCAATTTTAAAGGACGAAAACAAAACCAAAAACCATTAGCAGTTTAATTTAAATTTTTTGTTGAAATCTCTTATAACTTTTCCCCTCTAGAATATTTATTTACTGGTTTAATTTTATATGAAATTATTGTAATATTTTAAAATATATCCTGGTACGATTAAAACTGCTAAAAACTGTTTTTTTTTTTCAACACTTATGGTGTTTTCTTTTCTACACACAAAATGGTACCTTATTGAAAGGTACATATATAAAATGTCTTGTCAACCTTGTAATAATGCAGCTTATTATTTCACTAGAACTGAACACAACTTATGTAAAAGTGGAACGCCCTGTTTTCAACAGCTGACAGCTAAGTTTTACAGGGCACTATCAACACTGTCGATTTTTACGGGGCAAAAAAAGCATAGCCTTCCACCTTTAGTGAGGGCAATTTTTTTAGAATCAAACACACTGCCCTTTTAGAGAGCAAAACATTTTTAAGAAACGAACACCAAAATACATTTTCTGCATGGAGATGTAGCATTTTTTTGTAGAAAAGAAAACACCATTAATATGTTGACACAAGAGAGTATAAAATTTTCCTTTATTACATATGATTCCAATAGCGCTGCATAAAAATACAATTTAATCTGGAACATAAAGTGTGTGGTTGAATTTGTATCTGTGTGTATTCGCTTAGAGGTAAATATATTATATTTCACATTTATATCTGTGTGTAGTTGCATATGTTGTTTTTAATATGGGGGCGTTAACCACAAACTATTAAAAAACATTTTATACTAAAAGTAAATGTGAAAAAAGCCATATTTGTTGAAGTAAACATAACCTTAAAACTGATTTATTTAAATTATCTGTAAATTAGTATGAGTAATTTCATATTAAAAACGACTTTAGAGATGCTGTTGTACTCTTAAGAAATGGAAAAGGAATTAAAATAATACTTTTTTCTTAAAACAAATACCCAAAAGAGCCAAGTATGATCAAAGAGCAACATACTAGGTTTAATTCATATGATTGGAATCAAATCATATATCATAGCGCCAATGTAATAATTAAAGTCTGGTGGAACAATAATATTTTGTAATATTGTTTTCTTATTCATATTTTGATAACAATTTTATTCAAATTAAAATTTAACTTAGCTAATGGTGTTTTCTTTTCTACAAAAAAATGCTATGCAGAAAGTGTACTTACGTGTTTGTTTCTTAAAAATGTTTTGCTCTCTAAAAGGGCAGTGTGTTTGATTCTAAAAAATTGCCCTCAATAATGGTGGAAGGCATTGCACTTTTTGCCCCGTTAAAATCGGCAGTGTTGTAAGTGCCCTGTAAAACAGATGGCAAAACGAATTAATACCAAGTGGCCTTATTAGTACAACAAGATCTAGCATTCACCAAACTGTAATGTTAAATGCATATACAAAAAGTTGTTGTTTAGCTTTTCATATAGAGTTTGACACTTTGGTTAGAAAGCTGCAGATAATCTCCACTAATAACGCCACCTGGTATTAATTCGCCTTAACATGGGGTTTTTGTTTATAAATAGTGTTACCAGACGAAGTTGAAAAAAATCGCCTGGAATTGGGAAGTAAAAAGTTAAAGTTTTAAAGGTTAAAATTTCTATTGTTTTATAGGCCAGCTATGAGAAAACATTACATTGTTAATGCTAGATTTTCAGTAATATAGAATCTTACTGGATTCGGTGTTATAAAATTGCTCTCATAACAAAATCTTCATATGAAAAAATCGTTAAAAGTTCAGATCGATAAATCAGCTATCTGGCAGCTGTATTTTCATGTTTACGTATTGTATGAAAATAAATTGGTGAATTTTTTAACATATTCAGCAATTTTAAACAAAAATGTTAAAAATATGGATATTGCCGCATCTATTATATGTGCAGAAATGACTGTCAGTCAATTATTGGATTCATTCTCCTCATGTGATGAGGAAGATATGTTAAATTTATTAAGTCATCCGCGTGTCAAAGGATTTGTTGAATTTTTTTTAATTGTGTAGAAAAAGCTTCGCTGTCAGCTGTTAAAAACAGTGCGTTCCACTTTTTCATAAATCGAGTTTTATTCTATTGAAATAATGAGTTGCATTGTAACAGGGTTGGCAAGACATTTTATTCATGTGCCTTTCAACAAGGTGCCATTTTGTGTGTAGAAAAGAAAACACCATAAGAGAGACAGTTCGCAGAATCAGTTTCTGTTTCCCATTTTGCCAAAAAAAAAAAAAAAAAATATAAAATATAAAAGACAACCATAAACTGTAAAGAAGGAACATAGTATGATTGAATTGTATCCTTAGAATAAAATATTATAAAAAAAGCACATAACTTTAATATTTGGTGATATATAGGAACATCGTTTAGCAACACAGGACAATTGAAAAAAAAAATATTTTTTGCTGTCATTTTGAGCAAAAGCTAAAAATTGTAGTAATCGTATTTTAAGCAGAAAATTCAAAAAACATGATTTTTGCCATTTTAAGCAATTTTCACTGGGCTATATCCTTTGCTCAAAATGACAGAATTTGTTTCAAGTTTACATCAGCTCCTACCGATATGGCTCACCTGACAGTGTACTTAAACACTGGGTGTATACAATGAGTCCACCATCGCCGCCGAGCTACCCCCTCGGATACAACCTGACGTCATCCCCATGGCCAAGGCTCACCATGTCTAAAAACCTTGCTAAAGTGTTCGAGCTACATAAACTCTATTATCTGTTGATTCACAACAGCATTAGAGGCTTCACGTTGGTAGATACGAAGTCCGTCCAGCGCAAGCACCGGAACTAGCATAAGTCTTTAAACCAACACCTCTCCCAGCTTTTGGTAACAACCACGACCACCAGGTGTACTTCCGAAGGAGACCTTCACCAACAACCGGCCACTGAATCATGCCACCAGGGGCTAGATGCTGCGGCTCATTCGTACTTCACACCGCAAATCGTGTGACCAACGTAGGTCATCACTGCTACCCTCCGGTAAATAATCTTCCATGAGAGATTGCCGGTCCCCGTGGTACCAATAAGCTACTGGTGGAGTTTCGAAAGTAAACCCAGAAGGATTACCTTTCTATTGGTTTTGGTGTTGGGCTAGACCTTAGGTGCCCTTACACCTTCTATATAGACTTATGTGGCATGCCACTTCCTTTATAATAAATATATACACATTCGGTTGCTCTGTTAATTCAGAGATTGGGCAGTGCATATAAGTTTTATGGGTAATTGACAAAGGTTATGTCTATAAAAGTCAATTTACCCTATACCTCGGAAGGCATAGCATCTTATTGTTAACAATCAACAAGATGAATAACTAACCCCCTCCCCTGGAAATATTTTCATATATACCCGACGGGGAGCTCAAAATTACACCAAAAAATATTTTTTGTTTTTTCAAATGTCCTGTGTTGCATATCGATGTTAACTTACAGAAGCATAGTCCACACCAAATAGTAAAGCCCTTTGACTTTTTCTGAGCAGAAAATTGCAAAAATTCGATTATTGCCATTTATTGCCAAAATCAATCAGTTTGAAACAATGAAAATCAATTCTCTAATCCAAACTAAAGTATTTGTGATCGAATAACATCAAACTTAGTTAGAATATATGATACATTAAGTAAACTAATTCAAAACTTAATAACTTTTCTCACTATCTTAGTATCAAACAAAATTTTAAATGCTGCGATAGAAAAAAAGTAAAATAATAATAAAGTTAATTTAAAAACAGTCTCAATATTACTCAACAACCACTTAATTTTTTTATATAAATATTTTTTGTTAATTATCCTCTACTAAAATAGAAGGAGAGAGAAACGAAAAACAAAAAATAATCTGCAGTTTACATGTTTTTTTTTCAGTTTTCTTTTCTATAAAAAATAACTTAACAACTTGTTAGTTGTTAATTGTTTATAAAAATTCAGTAGTTCTTATGAAAAACAACTGCAGCAAATTAAGGTTTTCAAAAGTTGTTACAAAATAACGAATAAATGAGAAAATGAGAATGAAGAGAAAAGATTAAGTGAAAATGAATTGAAATTTTTAACATTGTTTTTTTTTTTAAGAATATTATATTGTATAAAGATTTGCGAAAACTTTTAAGGATAATAACACCAATACATTTAATTGCAAAGTTGAAGAATTGAAAATAAATAATGACCCACCAGTAGACATGGGTAGTTCACGAACGACCTAGTTCAATTAAACGATTCAATCAATTGAACTAAAGAAAATACTTAAAGTTTTCCCGGTTACTACTTCAATTAAACTATGAAACATAACGACATACACATTTCCCTTTGAGAAAAGTATTTATGTATTTTTATGAATTCGCCCTGAATTGAACTAGTATGTATGTATGTATGTATGTATTTTTCTCAATTTTTTTTTTTTCCCACTGGTGCCAATACTATAAAGGTATATGTTTTAAAGAAAATTCATAAACTAAGCCATGTGATGTTTTTATTCACAAATTTGAATTAAATCAATTTGTGAAAAGTACTTTTTATTAATATGCATAAATGTTCGTAATTTAAAAATATGTTTTTGATAGATTGACTACTTTTTTTGTTAAATTTTTCTTCCTGCTATCACCTTGTCTATAAACGAAGTTATATATTTCATTGCAATATTTGTTTTCTTATGGTGGTGCCACACGATTTATAGTTCAATCAGAAACAAAGAGCGTTTGAACTAGAAGGCCGACGTAGTTTATTAGAGAAATATGAACTAGAACGACCGAACACTCGAATAAACTATATGGCACAAGTTTACCAATCAGTAGTGGGGAGAAATTTCAGGCTAGCTAAAATTTGCTAAATTTGAATTGTGAAATTTTAATGAAAAAAAGAAATTGCAAAAATTCTTGAATTCTAGTTTTGTTGAAAAATCGATTAAATTGATAAAAACGAACAAACAAAAGCTGATCAGAGGTGTGTGTAGCGGCCTTAAAATTAATATACTGAAACTTCTGTTAGTCTGATTAGACATTTTAATGTTCCTAAAAAGCTCGAAGTAATTTGAATATTCATTAATTCAATAAAAACTAAACTTAAATCTAGATAATATTAATTTCTCAAATATTTTATTTATTTCTTTATCTTACAAGAGATTTTTCAAATCATCTTTTGTATTAAATAATAATCTTAACAACAAGTTTCATGCTTTTGCTTAATTTTTTTCTTTTGCTAAAGTTTTCTTTTAAATTTCACTTTTGTTTTTGTAATTTTCTTACCACATAATGTTGAAAGTCTTGTTTGACTTTGTACAACAAAAGATTAATGATGGTAAAAATTGTTGCACAAGATCAGAATAAAAAAAAAGTAGACATGGGCTGAAGAAGTAGAAGAAAAATCTGACAAAACAAAATAACTAAAGTTACACAACCATAAACAAAATGTTGTTTGGTGTAAAGTTGTAAACTCTTTTATGTGGAAAGGACATCAAGCTGTGAATTGTTTCTTTATTTTGACAAAAGAAAAGAGAAGAAATGGAAAGCAAAAAAAAAACTCAAGTTTATGAGTTTACAATCTACTGGTCAATGTGCACCACTTAGATACTTTCTTATTTAATTTCTTTTTTATTTTAAATTGTAAATTGAGTTACGAGTTTTTTTTTTCTTATTTTGTTTTTGTTTTCGTTTTTTTTGTTTTCATATTGTTTGTTTAAAACAAATTACTAAAGATTTTCTAAAATGTTTTTGTATTCGAAAACAGCAAAATAAAAAATAAATCAGGAGAATAACACCAAGTGGAAAATGAAATGAGAAATTTGGTATGAGTAACAGAATTTTCAGTTAACAAACACAATCATAAAGACGAATTATGTTGTTCAAGTAGCCGATCTATAAGAGTTTTGCAGTTTTAGATTTTAACATTTAAATTTTAACCCTTAAGAAAGCAGTTTAGTACTACTTTATTTATATAAAGATTAATCTGATATAATCTGTTTGTTTTGTACAACAGAAATGCAAACAGCAGACCTTTTGGAATTTTACAACTGCCCTACTAACGATCGGGTATTGAATTTGTTTAATATGAGAGCGAAGTATCCTCAACATAAAAATTTTAATTGTATCAGTGAGATTCGGTAAATTTAATTAAGACAAAAGCACAATCGCTAGAAAAATCTAAAAGGATTTGAAGAGAAGACAAATATTCATTATTTTTGATACACATTTTGGAATTCTCAGCTGTCGTACCATAGTATTCGACATCGAAACTTTAAAAATCCGTAATAGAAGGGAGTGATAGGTCTAATCTTAATTATAATTTTTATATATCTGCACAAAAACTCTAACCAAAGGTCTGCAGGTCCTGTAAATGGTGAGTACCCGCGTCACCGTCATTGGTGAGTAATGTGTTAAAATTGTATTTTTAAAGAAGTATCAGGGTTACACTCTTGATTAACTATAAAATGAGATACAATTGCGCTGAAGATAAAGGTAATGAAGAAAATAAAACAAGAAAATATTATAGAGGATATGATAGAGTCAAAAGTACACGGACGAGAGTGTAAGATAAAAGAAACAAGAGCAGCAAATGTGTACAAATGTGTTCAATCTCCCTGCCTGACACTCGAGACAGTCTGATTGTGTTCTTAAGACCTTGTGAAATTGAGTGTTCACCTTAGCCGTTGAGTCTCACCGAAATCACAACAATTTGAAGTGCAAGGAACACAACAGGTAACAACTTTGTATGGACTACGAACCATCTCTTCTAAGATGTTTCTGCGCTATAATGTTGCGTTTGTTATTGTTTTGCAACAGCACAAAGATGCTTAACATTATTGTTCATCAGACATATAACCAATATCTTTCCCATCGATTTAGGTAGGTAGCGAACACAGACACCACGTCCATTCCCGGAGGAGACCTCCCAAATAACTGATCAAATATTCCGGAAGTGTCAAAAAATCCCATAATATCCAGCTACGGAATTCTTGTTTTGGCATCACTTAGTATGAGTAATATTATTTTTATAATACATACTAGATGACCCGGCAAATGTTGTTTTGCCATACAAAATATTTCGAGTGCATATTTTGGGTGTTATATAAAAAATAGCGAATGTGTTAGTTAAGTGTGTAAGGATGACCGCCGATGAAAAATTCCCAACCAATAATTTTGTTCTGTTTTAAATACGAACGACGACGATTCTCCTGCATGAGGCGGACAGTTGTCATATAACAACAAAAATAATTATGAGGCGGACTTAGCGCCATTTGTTGGGTTAATAGTTTAGTAAATACAGAAATTGCCCCCTCCCGCCCTCCTTTTATATATTTGAATTTATAATACGCTTAAAATATTTTCGTTCTTTTGAAGCATTAAAGTTTTATTTGATCAATTGATTTAATTTATTATAACGAATTTAATGTTGTTCTGGCTTCTGTATTACGAAATTTCAACAGTATCCTGCCATCAACAGCATATCCACCGACAAGTGGACAAACTATGCATCTCGCCGTACACTGTAGAATTTGGGGAATGTACGAGTTACAATTCTCCACCCTTCCGGCAGTAGGCATTTATACGAGTGGCTTATCGGCTTCCGTCGTACCAGTCTATGTTTTTTGTCTTGGACGGAGATCTGTACTTCCTGTTCACTTTCTTGCAGACTAGCATACTGGGTGGTCCGTTGCCCTCTTGTTGTTTCAGAGCGACACATACATACGTAATTATGGGTAATTGGCCCAAAGTAATTTCTCGAAAAAGCCAATTATCTTTTTTCCCAGAAAGCAGAGCTAAAACATGATTTCGTGCCTCCCAGGGAAAATCACGTGAGACGGCAAAATTCAAAAACGAATGATACCAGAATGAGGGACAAAATTAAAAAATGTGTTCAATAGACGAAACCGATTTGCATATCAATCAAAAGTTGATCTGAGTTGGCGGAAAATCGTTCAAAGTAAATAAAGGCTTAAGTGTAAATCTGTTACTCAAGTGCTTAAAATTTCCTATATATTTTCTTTTATCTTAACATATAATTTTGCATTACTGTTTGCTTCTTAAATACGAATATTCTCGTTTAGTTGAGCAATCCAAACAATTTCTTTTAATATTTGTTATTTTAGAAAATTTGTTAAATAAAATATTATTTATCATCGATTAAGCTTGTTATTTCTTTTCTTTCTCTTGCACAATAGTCCACTTAGACAATTTTTAAAAAATATAATTTTTCAGGCGACTGGACAAATGCGATTATTTGTATTTTAATAAAAAATTCAAATTCAAATGGAAAAACAAATAAAAATATAACAGCATCAGCACAAAACCCATCATGTGCCACTTTTATGGCATCTCTTTTATCTGATCTGCTTATGAACAGTTCTACGAATTAATGGTTTATCGTTTTAAAGACAAACAAATAAAAGGCAAAAGAAGAAAAAAAAAACAGCAACTGGATTATTGAATGAATTTCATATAATGGGTGTTTGAATTTTTTGCCAACTCAATTCAATGAAAGATGTGAAAATGATCTGATCTGATAAACCTTATGCTTCGTTGCCATCATGATATCATTTGATTGGGAGATTGTTTAAGGAGTCCTGCTACTGATACTGCTGTTTGTTTTGCATTTATGTTAGTTGGCAAAAAAATTTTTATTCATCATCATTAAGCCTTCGGTTGGCAGCTTAACAGAAAAATTGCAATTGTTTCAATTTTCCAAACGCACAATGATGAAGATTCTTCAATACAGTTTGAGGTTTTTTTCCCATATTCTTTTTTGTGTGTTTTGCATGCTTCAAACACATATTGCAATAGACCACAAGTATTATTTAAACAAAAAATTAATAAAAAAAAAAAATTAACACAGGCAACATGAATACACCATTTATTTGTCTGCTCGAAAAAGGATTTTAAAAGGCTAATGGAAAGTATGGACAAGAGCAGAGAGCAAGTAATCCAAGAATAAAATCCTACAAAGTATTAAATTTAAAATAAAAAAGAAAACAATTTCACGTTAATTTAACTGGAAAATTATTTACTAGAACGAGTGTTGTGTGAGAAAACTCTACTGTTTTAATGTGCCAGGATTATGAGTGTACATGTATCAAAATATACATGTGTATGATTATTGGTATTTTATGTTTTAAGTATGAAAAAAATTTAAATATTTAAAAAAAATTTATTTAAATTTAAAAGTCCCTGGTTAAATATATTTATTTTATATGAAGAGCCCACCTGGGAAACTACCTTGACGTGGTGTGGCGGCTTACGTACAGTACAGGCTGTGGTCTCTGCCATTTATACAGGTGCTTTTATGAGTCGTCTCACATTGAAACCTGAATAGAAGACAAATGACTCAAAAGCTTGTATCCAGGAGATCCCAGCGATCGTCAGGGCCACGGAATGGTGCCCGAACACGTAACTGAAGGCGTGTAGGTAACATTCTACGTTGACAGTCAGGCGGTGTTGAAAGCTTTGAAGGGGCATAGCGTCAAATCGATGCTGGTCAGGAAGTATAGGCGATCTCTAAACTTGCTTATGGACAAATTTAGCGTTAGGGTATGTTGGGTACCAGGACATTGGCAATATTGAGGGAAATCTCTATAATTTATGATAAAAGTACCTACTTGGGTTTTAAAAAAATAATCTCACAATATTTTTTTTTTTTTTGCATTTTTAGTAAAATACTTGACTTTTAAATACTGAAACAACAACCTCAAAGTATTTGAGTTGTCATAGACAATTGTACAGAGTTCTATAATAGTGTATAGCAAACGAAGGAGGGTAAAATTTCAGACGAGACATTAAGCAATCTGAAAAGGTTTTATTTCAATAGTTTTTAATATAAAATATAAAATTTATTCGACTGTGGAAAAATTTAAAGGGCGACAAAATAAAATATTCCGCACAAGTATTTCAGCAGCCCCTTGAAATGTCAGAAATAAATGAATTCATAAAGATCAAGATGTTTCGTTCATTACTGTGTTTTCAAAATATGTGACAAAATATATATAAAAAACTTGAGTTGTACCCTAATCCACTGTGCGCAATACTATTTATAATAAAATCCACAGTCGGTTGAGAAGAAGGGATACTGTTTTTCCTTCAGTCGTACACGAGAGACGTAAGACATTAAAAAATCAGTCGATTTGAATTCTTATTGATAGTTTAATTTGTAATTGAAGTTTCAATAAAACAAGGACTCTAAGCAAACAAAAAATCATTTATTCGGGCAAATACTCAAGAATAATTCCAAGGTATTATTTTAGAGTTTATGTATGAGTAGACGAGTTTTTAAACTTTTAAAATATGATGGTAAAGATCTACTGATGAGCCGGTATTTGGGTTCCAACAAAATGCAAATAATAATTTTTACTCAAGAATTTATGTTAAAAAAAAAAAAAAACCAAAACATTCATATCGCATAAATATTATTTGTTGTGTTGTTTTTTTACGTTTTTAAAAATTATGGTGCGTTTGCTTTTGTAATTCTACTTCCAGTTCTAGTTCTAGCTAGAGAGCATGGTTAAAGATCTACTGGCATTAACAACTATCAAAATTTACCATATCGATTATGTTTTTGTTAATATAAATTGAGGAGGCCTTAGCGACTGCGACCTAAAGGCCGTGCTTTACTATCCTACACAATCGTACGATTCATTCACAGGAAAATCTTGCAAAAATCTGACCGACTTTAAAAAATCGTTTCGAAATGGTGTTGTAGGTGCCACACTATCATACAAATCTGATGCCAAAACATCTGGTTGACAATGAATACTCCTCTGATCGCATGAAAACTATCATTTTATGAAAATTTTCATAAAATTTTACAAATCGCACGACTTGCCAAAAAATCTGTCACACAGTTGCATTTTTAGTCCACACTACCATACATTTTTAACACACATGTCATATTTTGCAAATCGAGCAACTATGTAGGATAGTGCGGCACGGCCTTAAAGGATATTATGTGCAGCGTACACATTCTCCTAAGGAAATTATAGCTGCGAAGGCACCCAAATACTGTACACAGCGAGAAATCTCATTTACAGTCATAGAGATACGTTCAAGTTTCCTTCTTCCGTTACCACCGAGCGGTCACAGAGAATGTGCGGCGACGTATCCTTTTGCGTGTCACATAATCTCCACAGATCGGTCTTAAAGTTACCAATGCTTCATCAAGCAAACTCATAACAAAAGAATAAATTTTTTTAAAACATATTTTAGCACAATGATCAAAAATAGAAAAATGTGCATATTTAAATATAAATCCGAAATTTTATTTTTACTACCAAAATTCATATTTTTATGTAACTCAGAATGAGTTTTTTAGTTCTCTATTTATAAGTGTTTCGAATAAATATTCCTTAAAACGGCATTTCAAATAGAATTTTGTTTCAAAAGCTGACATTAACATCTTTGTTTGGCACCACTACGTATGAGAAATATTATTTGTCTAATATATTTAATACGCTTAAAATATTATCGTTCTTTTGAAGCATTAAAAGTTTTATTTGTAAAATTTATTTAATTTATTATAATGAATTTAATGATGGATGTGTATTTCGAAAATCCGTTTATTATGAAATATTTCAACACGAATTCTTTTCATACATATTTATTTGCAATAGTGCGACAAAACCAAAACTAAATACTTTATTTATTAGAACAATTTAACAGTTGTTTAAAAACTAAATTGTTGTTATTGGTTTAGCTTATTTAATAACATTTAAATGAAATTTTAGCCAAACATAATGGAAAATATGCCAAATATTTAATTTAAAACTAATTTACAATAAACAAAAGTATGGCACTAATTTGTAATATAAAATTTGGTTTTGTATAAATTTAATATATTAAGAATTCAATTAGTAAAATTTTATGTAATTACAATAATATGAAGGCTTATGAAAAACAATTTTTTATTGTCAGGATTACAATTAAATCCATTAAAAAAAAAAAATATCAATGTTTTTATGTGGAAATTTTTCATAAAATTTCGTTAATGTGCAAGAGTATGAGCATGCTGCTATGATTTGGCTTTAATTGCGTTGATGTCACAACATAAAATTTTACAAGTTGCAAAAGTGTATTAAGAAACATAAAATAATAACAATAAAGCTTTAGTAATTAAAAGTTTTGCCATTAAATTTTATTTAAGAGCAGCAATTAAATGTGTTGCTTATTTTGTGATTGCATTTGATTTGACGATTACGCTGAGACATGGCAAATGTTTAATATTCACATATCAAATTTATTAATTAAAAGTTAAATGTTTTGTCTTAAATTTCAATTAAAATAGTGTACCATTAAATGTTACATTTATTGTTCCCTTAAAGATGAAATATGTAAATCTTTTCTTGGAAATCTTTTGAAACAGGTTGAAGACTTTTTGTTAAGATTGTAAAAATGCCAAGAAAAATAAAACACTGACTGCCTACACTGTTTGCTATTAAAATAATAAAAATAAAAAATCAATAGAACCATTCAATACAAGTACACTTGTACACAAATAATCTTGATATAAACGCAATAAATGCGTTTATTGCATTTTTATTGTTTCCCTTTCTTGAGTATACATATTTTTTGTGTTTTTCTTACGAAGTTTAAAAACAAAAAACATACTCCTACATATTTAATGGTTGGTGCACATGAAAAAAACAAATATTTTGTTTTTTATACAAAAAGTAAATTTTTTCCTAAATACAGTTCGTAAGTGCTTGCCATCGAGTATTTAGTAAGAAAAAGCTAGTGTCCTTTTTATTACACTGCTCTTTTATTTAAATCTTATAGACAAATTATAAAATTGGCTTTTACCAGCCCACTGGAACTTTATGCTTTAGTCATATTTTCTAGATTAGACAATATGCAATGCCACTCTAGGACACATCTCTTAAGTGCTGCTTAGAAAAACCATTCACAGGAAGTATTAAATTTTTCTCTCTCTTTAAGGGTTTAAAAATTCTCCTGAGTGTCTTCATATCTGTCAAAAGAACTTTTCAGTACAATCAAAATGATTTTCATTTCCTCCACTTTGGGCACAGCGAGCATACAAAGACTAACCTCTGAAGGAAATAAAACCATGAAGATTATTCGATAACTTGTTCGTTCATTTTTTAAAGCAAACATTTATTGGTCCTGTAAAAGCTCTATCCGTGTATCCAAATCTATTCTTTAAAACGGGGGAGCATTTGCCTCTTAAAATACAAAAAAGGATTTGACTTAATTTAATTTGATTTTAACTATACTAAATTCTTGTCATTTAAAAAAAAACTATATGTCATACAAGCTAAATGTTTGTGGCAGCAAATTTAACACTTCAACCTGTATAATCATCATATCTTCTTTCATACAATACAGAGTGCTATGAAATTATGTTGCGGACATTTATAGTGCGAATGAAACTCATTGAAATTTAATTTGCTATAAAAATTCATGAATTGTCAAAAGAGACAAACAAATTTGATTTTGTAAAAGCTATACTGTACTAAAGTTTTTTAGTGCTCCAAGCAAACACTAGCCAAAGGATATTGTGAATAAGGAAATATTTGCTAATATTAAAATTGTTTTTATAATTTCATTTATACACTTTGTCTTAAATGCTTTAATGCATTTGAGTCTTGACATTTGCGAAAACTCAAGGCTAAGTGAATGCAAAAAATAAATCAGTTGAGTTCCTTTTTCACTCAAGCCATACAACTCTACGAGTAAATATTCATTTATTCACAACCGCAGTGTCATATAAAATATGACCCGGTCCAAGCCATCATTGTCTGTTTGTTATAATCGTTTTTATATGACACATAGTTTTCATGATACAAACAAACATGCCACCAAAACCAACACAAGTATGTACGAATGGATATGGGCATGCTACTTCTAGCACACAATAATTATGTCGCAAACTTTTGTATCATATATGCATGTACGTATGTACTACCAAGCCAACCCATAACAAAACCATAATTCTTAAATATAATTAAAATTTTCACACAAAACCAAGAGTATATATGTATGTATCCAGTATACTCATATAAGTTGGTGATATAAAACCCTTAAAGGACAGTGTAAATTGAGCTGTGAGCACTTAATTTAAGTCACTTTGCAAGCAAACTCTTTATTGAACTAAACCACAAAGTTCTAAGCGAAAATGTAGGAAATTTGGACACACAAATAGTTTCATTTTAAATGCAGAAAGGAGAGCGGCGGGTGGGCTGTCTTGTCAATCTTAAGCAACACATACATATTTCTAAAGAGCAAATTGTGATACTGGAATTTGTTGTTTGATAGCAATTAAAGAAATTTGATAAAGTGTTAGTGGAAATGGATACCATTTGTGCTTTTATTGCAGGCTGAATGTAATTTTGACTGGCACACAGTTGAATAGTTTAATTGCTAGTCTTCATTCAATATCAAATTAGTACACAGAAATAAGATATCACACAATTAAGATACGAGAAAATTGATTAAAAATTTAATTTATAAAAAAGATTAAATACTGAATTAATATTAATTAGTGGAAAAAAATTATATTGTTATAAAATTTATATGTATTTTAAACACAAATTTCGTACGTAAGCAAGTGAAAACAAAATAAATTATCTAATTTGTTTAGTCTAGTCTCAAATTTATACAAATCATTTGACTTACGCGTTTGTTTATCGAAAACGTCGGAGACAAATAATTCATGTGTAAATATCACATCAATATGATTGATAAATATATTAACTTGACAACATGAAGCCATTGTACTTCATCACTGCTTACAGTTTATCTGTGACAAAAAAAAAAGAGATATGAATAAAGACATTGTGCAAAATAAATACATTGGAAGACAAAGAAAAAAAATCATTAAACATATTACGCTTCACTGCATGTTTTCTGAAGTGTGAAATTCCTTATCAGATTTTGGCTTATAAATCAATTTTGAATGCGAACAAAGTTTCTATAGTGAAAGTAAGTGAGAAATAATAAGCTTTTGGGAAGATAAAAAAATTCAAGTTTAAAAATAAAACATTTAAATTTTTAACAGGAAGCTGCAAGGACATCTTTATAATTCCGTGACTTTTTATATTTTCAGAGCAGGAACTTTAAAGCCAACACTGTACCCGTCAATTTTTTTAGTTTTACTAGACCACGGTTGAGTTTTGGGGAAGCCATGTCAATTCAGTTGCTAGTGGCAGTTTCCTTGATTTTAATAAAAATTAAAGAAGGCGAGTTTTTTCAAAACACCATCAGCTTATCAGATTATCAGCACTCTGCACTACTTTACTCGTTTTGCTCTTAACACGAGCTCGCCATACCAGAGTCTATACAATTCATTAAAACAGTATAGCCAACGAACGACACTTTCGTCCATATTCTAGATGTAAATTATTTTTTGATTAAAAGTCTCTTCAGTAATTGTCATACAACAACCACAACTACAACAATTTAATGTTATATTTGCATTAATTTGCATACCTTTATTAAAAATTAATCATCATGAATCAATTAAATGCAAATATAAAACTCCTAATAATGATCACATTCACATTATTGAGCTCGCCTCTCTATATTGATTTTTCTACATTCCTACAATTCTCACACATGCAGACAGTTTTTTGATGTTGTTACTCTTTTTTTTCAAAACCAATTGGAGACGCATGATTAATTCATTTATAGTTTTATTTTAACTTACATGCATAACTAATACGTATGCGTATTTAAAAGGTTATAGTTCTAAAAACAATGAGGGTAATCACTCTTGGTTGAAAACTGCTCTTGCATCCGTTGCAGATCTTGCAGGTATAGCTTATTTACATATTTTGTTATTGCATTCCTGTAAACTGATGAAAATAAGCTACACTAGCAAGATCTGCAATGATTACAATACTAAGGGTGATTTCCCCTAATGAAACAATTTGAACCCACAATATCGTGTTCACTTCTGTGAATAAATATTTATTATTTGTTTTGTCAAAATATAAAAATTGGCTCCATGAAAAATGGCCCCAATGAAAATGGCCCCAAACTAAAAAATTAAAAATGGCCCCAAACCAAAAATGAAAAATCGCCCAAAATAGGAAAAATGGCCCCAAACAACTTTTCTGTTGTTTTGAATGTAAAAAGTTTGAGGCCATTTTTCCTATTTGAGGAATAATGGCCCCAATGAAAAATGGCACTAAACTGAAAAATGAAAAATGGGCCCAAACATTTTATATTGAAAACCACAATAATTATTTTTTAGGCCATTTTTCCTATTTTGGGGGCATTTTTCATTTAAAAAAAAATACGAACCTAATTTTATTTTGACCTAGCACAACAATGCACTGCAGAAAATCTTTACTAACCACCGCCGTGTCGGGAAATACCATGGTGGAAAAAATCCCGCGTAGCCGGCTTTTGGCCGGGCAGTGGGTACCAAAGATTCTCTGACTTGCCAGTCATTAACCCAAAAATCGTCCAACATATAGAATTTTAGGGACAAATTTCTTTTTTTGGAGACCTTGTTTATTTGGACAATTTTTCGCCCAAGCTCTGTCTTTCTTTCTCATGGTGCTTCTAACAGCAACAGTAGTTTACTAATGATTTTTCGTATTGCTGCCCTTCGGCGGGACTCAAGGTTTCTCTCATGCATGGAATTTTGAGCAACGTTGCCATTTAGTAATAATTCTCAAATGGCAGTTTTTGATATAAAGAGTTTTTTTAATTTTGGGGCCATTTTTCATTTAACGAAATATGAAAAATTACCCCAATCTTAAAATGAAAATTGGCCCCAAAAGTTTTGTATTGAAAACAACAACACGAACTTTGGGGCCATTTTTCCTTTTTTGGCGCAATTTTTTATTTTTAAGTTTGGAACAATATTTCACAAAGTTTGGGATATGATTTGGGCCATTTTTCATGGAGCCGAAAAATTACCTTGCCAAATAATTATACAGGCGGTAATGCTGGATGAGTGAAAAAATAAAAGTGCGGGAGTTGGCTAAGCCAGTAGACATCTCAAACGAGTGAGTACATCACAAAATCCATGTATATTGAGATGTGAAAAACCTCTCTGGGCGATGGGTATAGCGATTCTTTTTCATGGACCTGTAACTATTTTAAGGGACTATTCACGTGGATTCCCAGAAGGTTTTTGCATTGTTCTTTTTTAACTAAGACTGAAATTTTGATCCTTCAGAACACACAAGGAATCAAAGAATTCGGCTTAGCACTAAAGAAGGCTAAAGTGGGTTAACCGCTTTCTAAAGTTTGTTTTTATACACACTCCAAAATGCTTTTTATACTTCCGTTTGGTTTTTCACTCCATATTTTAAAATAGTCTTAACAATTTCGCCATTTTTGAAGCTCTAGTTTTCGTGGTAACATCAATCACATCGATTATATGTGAAACGTCTACAGACGAATATTATGCAAAGATTTTAGACAGATTAAATATTTATTTTAAGCCATTATCCCATTACGACAAAGCACTAGTGTGCACTTGTGAAGTCTCTGTGGCTAACAAAAATGCGTAAATTCAATCTGCTGGCTGATCCAAACCACTCTAACGATTTAGCCTCTTGCGACTATTCCCTGCATACACATTTTAAAAAATGGAAGAGAGGTACAAGATTTCCATTAAATTATAGGGCTTTGATTGGAAATAAGCATTTATTTCGAAGGTCTTGTGAAGTCTTATTACAATGTATAGAGCATAACAATTTCCCTGTACACATACAGTGCATTTCCTTGTTTTTAGGTTTCTTGCTATACGTCAGCAAATCATTAAAAAATATCTGACTTCATGTCTAAGAAATGATTCACATTTGAGTTATAAACTTACTTCAATACACTTTTAATATGACTCAATGGAGAAACAAGTAGTTAAAACGGTGTTTAGCAATTTAAAATTTGTATTTTAAAAAAAAGGTATGAATTATAAACTGCCCTTGTAAATGATTAATATCTGTTTTTTTTTTTTTTTTGACATTTTAAAAAGTGATTTAAAATACACGATTCTTTAAAAACATCAAAGCTATTAAATCAATATTAATAAACTTTTTAATTAACTGTTGATTTTTTATTGCTTCATTTGATTATATGATTCCTCATACAGTCAATTTGAAATGAATAGTTAAAGCATCAATAACATTTTATTTATATTAAACAAAACTTTATGTTTCTAAAAACTAAAAATTCATGTATAAAATATTAAACTAAAATTTGCATACCAGAGAGAATTCATGCAAATAAAAAACTTGTTGAAAAATTGAAAATAGTAACACACAAACCAAATCATTCTTATGCCAAACAGCGTATCTAGACTTGACAGTTTCTCTTTTTTTTTTTGTAAAACCATTTCAGTTGCTGTATGGATGATTTTTGCCTCCTCTTTTTATTTTTCTAACTCTAGTCATAAACACAACGTCAGTTAAGTTGACGTATTCCTTGTTAATGGTATAATTTGTTGAACTTTTATGCGAAAAATAAAACTAATAATGATTTTGGATAGAAATCTATAATAAAGTAAAAAGTCAAGAGTAGCAAAAGTAGAGAGAAAACGACAAAAAAAAGTAAAAAGATAAAATCAGCAGTCTGCCATTCATGTACATAATTTTTTAAGTATCAGAGCAGTTGTTGTGTGCTTAAAACGAGAATATGATACTCGTATAAAAATTTAATACTCACAAAGTGAGAGTGAGGGAAAAATTTCTCATATATTTTGAAACTTCTTTAGACATCGTGTCGTGCTTTCTTTCTATTATTTTTTTTTTTTTTTTTTTTGTTTCTTCAGAACATTAAAATGAAAACTTGTCGTCTTTGTGCCACTTTTCAAGACACACTGCAATAAGGAGATGCTGCAAATTTTATAGAGTATTTAGCAGGGATCGTCTTAATAATTATTGCAGAAGGTAATCAATATTCTTTGGCAAATAGAAAGTTTTATAAAAACTTTATTTCCCTTCAAGATAAATAAAACAAAAGCTTTCAGCGGTAATTAAATTTTATTTCTAATAAATTTATTTTAAATAATGTAACTTAAAAGCTTTTGCTTTTTTTTAATTTAAATAATAACTTAAATAAGTTTCTGCCTAATCAGGTGTTTGCTGTAAAAATTAATGCAACTTAGCACAAAGTTGGGAAATCAACTTTACGCTGACCAGTGTTCCACTAATGATGATATGTGTACAACATACTACTAGTGGCATTAAATAATACTTTATATACTCGTATATATTTTTTGCCTTTTTAATGTTAAATTTTTCGCTTTAGCCAATTTTACTTTTTCTAACTTTTTGACAAAAGTATAAAGTTTAAAAAAAAAAACTTCTTCCCATAAGTATTTTCACGGTTAGACTATAAAACATCAGCCAACAGTTGTTAGCTGTTATATCCTTAGTGCTGTGTCAGCAACAAAAATTATTTGAAATGCAACTTTTTCAGCAGCAACCAAAGTAACAAGGCCAAAGGCGTTAGTGTAAATTATGATGTTTTTTCTATTTCTTTTCTTTCTTTATAGTGTATATTTTTAAAGCAGACCATAACCATAAGAAGCCACAACAATACATTATTACGTACTTAGAAAATATGTTGACGTTGGTCTTATTATACTCTATAACTTTTTTTGTAGTAAAAAATTTTGCATATTTAATTATTGGAACGTATTTATTTTAATTGTGAGTTTTTAATAAACAAAATTATTTATTGGGTGATATCTCGCCGCTATTGAGCAAATTGAAAAAAACAAGTTTTTACAGCTTCACGATAATATTTTTAAAGAAATCTTTATTTAATATTTAACTAAATTGAAGAAACCGTTTTAAATTATTTTAAAATATGCCGAACACTGCATCCTTTATGATACAACGGTATATAGATTTACAAATCACAACCCACATAGGAAACAAGTTTTTTTTTTACAGCTTACTCGTATTGTGGTTTCACATTGACATGAATTAAACGCCAAATCCAACTGTTAAATTTACAATTTACCCTAAAAAATTGTTTTGATAAATCCAACATAAATCCTTTTTTTTAATTGGATTTAATATTGTTTTACGAAATACAACCTTGTTGTCGCCGTAAAAAAATATTCAGAAAATTCAGTGCCGCCAAGTTCAAATTTAGCCAGAAGGATGCAGCCATGATGTAATAAACCAGGTGGCAGCGGGAGAAAACAAAAACTTGGCAGCACGAGAAAAAGTAAAGCCAAGGTAACTGAAGCTGTCAAAAATATAACCAGAAAAACAGCTCTTTGACATTTTCAGCGACCAAATAAGTAGGGCAAAAAAATAGTCAGCTGTCGTAGCGCTGCCACCTCGTTTATTACATCATGGAAGTAGCTGAATGCGTTTATGCCAGTTAATAATTACCCTGTAGTAAACTCCAGGCCAATTGTCTCCAAGTCACCACTTGTTTGGTGACTTCTTACTGGGCTTATTGCTGACAGGTCACTAATTTGACGACTAGTGCTGACTTCTTAATGACATTGTCAATGATACGTCCACACTTTTTTAGTTTGTTTTAACAGCTAGACTAAAATTATATAAATGTACTAGTAACATTCTGGTTTGAATGTCTCCACTTGGTCCCATTCTTAGTGTTACTGGTACATTTTCAATGACAATCACATGCTAAATGTCTATAGCACAAAGCATTGTATGGGCAAAGACTATAAATATATAAAGATATTGCACGTAGAACATTGTACGGGAAATGCTTAATTTGCTGGTGGTTTTAGTAGTAAAACCACTTTTTTCAAGAGAGTCATTTATTTTCTCAGAGAATTTATTATTCTCATGTCTCTACTATTCATTTAGATATGTATACATGTGTTCATACGTTTGTGTCTTTGCATTCACAAATATGTGTGCATGTGTGTACATTTAATAAACAAACGAAAGATTCCATATAAACAAACAAAAAACTTTTCGAGCCTTTGCTGCAATAGAGTCATAATTCAAAAAATCTTGTTTGGCAGGAAACGAATTTAAAGTCTAGAATTTACCTATAAATCAATGGTAAAATATTATTCTCCCAAGAGAATAATAAAATACAAATATCTTTCATATTTGTATGAAAATTTTGCACAGTATAAAAATTGATATCGCGATTAGTTATATACATATTAGCTCAAAAATGACATATTTTGAATTATGACGCTTTTGAAGCAAAGGCTCGTTTTGTGTTCGCACAATATATGTATGTGGACATAAGATACGTAAAGCAAATGTCGCTGATTCTTATTTGAATGGCAAATATATGTATTTTATTGTTGTACTATTGCAAGAACATCGATTCGCACCGAATTTAATATTATTTAAAATTGGAAATTTATATAACTATGTAAGTATGTATATGTACATACATATGTATATAAAAATAAAGTGTCACGACGTTTGTTCTCGCTAATCTCCGAAACTACTGGACCGATTTAAATGAAATTTCGCGCAGATATGTTAACAGTGTATAACTTGATATATAGGCTATATATGTATTATTTTGAATTTGAAATAGAAAAAATTGCTTTTTGAATAACCTGGTCATTTATAAACAGATTTTCAAAATTATTGTTTTGTTTGAAAGGTGTTGCCTGCAGTTGGGTCTCATAAATTTATTTTTGGAAATCTGTTAATAACTCTGCTAGCTCAACGGATATCTTGTGCTCGCTGCCGTATGGATATAATAAAACCCGCGCAAATTTTGTCATATCCATCAGAAATGTTTGTACATGCAAAAAATTATGATAAAAATTCAGATTTTGGAAGTTTATGTGCTCCATCAGACTTATTTTTTGCAGTATGTAAGATTCATATAAAAGTTTTCGAAAAAATTTTTTCTGAATCCAAAGAAATAAAAAACATAAAAAAAACTATTGTTGAGCAATGTGTAAATTGCACCAAAAATACAATATTCCTTTTGGTTTCAAGAAAACAACGTATGCTATAAGCACAGAATGGAGATGCTAAATTTATTAATTCTTACACTTTTACGAAAGCATTCCTCGTGGGAAACATACAAATACAAATTAACGAGCGCAGAAAAACTTAAAATTTTGAAACAATAAAACATACCTATGCTCAATCCAGAAAATTATTAAATATGTACCAATCACCAAAAATAATTACATTTCTTGTGCTAGTTATCACTTATTAAAAAGATTTTAATAAATTTTACATTTATATGAGCATGTACTCAAGTATTTATGTTTTAAATTTTATTTATTTGTTGCAGGTTAGCAATATCTAGATATATATTTCGTTGGTAGCTATACCAATTCATCAGTAGATGTTTTACCCTTTATTTTAAAAAAATGTTAAAGCTTTGTAATTCACAAATTTATTTGTGAGTTTTCGTATAAATGGATGAGCTTTAAAATTTTTTAAACATAAAAGGTAAATCATCTACTGATGAATTGGTATAGCTACCAACGAAATATATATCTAGATATTGCTAACCTGCAACAAATAAATAAGATTTTAATTAATTTTATAATAGTTTTGTAAACAAAATAATAAATTTTATGGTTTTCGAACTCAGGTAAGCGCACGTTTTATTTGATTTATGCATATACATATGTACATACATAGATATTCTAACTACATATACAATTGAAAATTCTAAAATAAAATATTTAATAAAACAAATGTGTATACATAGTTCGGTGCGAATCAACATAAATGCAATAGTACAATAACAAAAAACGTAATTTTACCCTACAGCCATAGAAATCGGTCGCATTTCTTTGCACTGTTTATTTGCACATGATTTATATGAAAACAAGAAACTGCTTTTAGTTGTTAATATTGTTATTGAATGTGCTTTGCACAAGAAATACGACACACACACAAACACATTTCTCAATGAGCATCATTTATATGTGTAAACAACAAAAAAAAACCATAATTTCTCTGGAAAATAATTTCTAGTAGAGTTAAAAGAAACAAAAATGTTTCAAAAACAAAAACAAAATAAACTTGACAAAATTATTACTACATACATACTTATGTACGTACATATGTATGTATGCCTAAAATTTTTGTGGTCTTTTCTCTTGCTACTTCCCCCCACAGCATCAACAAACGCAAACAATTTTTGTTTTTATTCAATGTTCTACGTGCAATATCTTTATATATTTATAGTCTTTGGTATGGGGGTAATAGAGAGTAGTACTGGTGACAAAGTCAAAAGCGAGTCAGTATAATTTCACTAACGAAATTTCCTGCAGGAAATAAAGACATACGTCCACTAACTAACAAAAACATCTGTTGCACAGCTTGTCAAAATAAATACACTTATTTGTACGGGGGATTTATTTTATTTTGAACAAATTTAATATACAACCTGTATGTTAAATTCTGAATTTAATAAACTTGTAGTGTGAACGCAAAATCAGCTGTTAATGGATTTAATCTTAAATTCCGGATTTAACATTCAGTATGAAGAATTAGGTTTCACATGACAAATTTAACAGCCTTCCAATAACATACCAAAAATCCAGCCCTCTTCGTTCTTATTTCTTTTTGTTGTGGTACCTGAAATAAAGATATGACGAAAATATAAAGTTTTTGTCAATGAACTATTTAATAACCTCTCCTAACGCCCTAAATTAAGGCTGATAAGTGTTACAGCAGCAAGCTGCGCAGTAGCCCCACTCTTTTCTCAGAGAGATCGGTTCAGAGATGATAAAGGCGTTTCAAAGTCTCTTCCTTATTTAAACTAAGGCAACTTCTAAAGGAGTGTTTATAATATAGACACAATCTCCTAGCATACGCAGCTATTTAACAATATCCTGTAATTGCGAGCTATCCCTTCAATTTTTATATACCCGATTTATATTGAATTCGGTTCAATTAACACATTCATTAAGTGAAAGTACTCTAAAAAAAATAAATGAATCTTGGTCCAATAAATTGAAATCCATAAAATTAATTATATGCAGAATTCAGGGTCTAAAACGACCGTATGCGAACCATATTAAACGTCTTGACGAGTTGTAGATCATTTACTTTTCTTGATCCCGAAAGGGTGTCGAAATTTTTGGTCATTATTAAGATGAACTCTAAACTTGTTTATTTTAAATATTAAATAGTGATTGTAAAATATTTCCTTTAAAATACGAAATTTATATTTCCAAACAAATTTTTACAAAACTTTTATAAAAAAGGACGTTAGAACACACCATACGACAACCATTTTGATATCACATTAAGGAAAATTTCCCAAATATTAGTTCACATATTTTTATTGCGGATTTTCGAAACGGAGTAAATTTAGCATCTAACTTCACATTTTTATTAGCGGGAAGAAAAAAATTTCCAAAAAGCCTTATAATGAATGAAAGAAGTTTTTTCTAAAAGTTTGTTGTTAACTTACATAAATTTATTTTCGAAGGAAGAAAACCCTTCAACCCTTAAAAATAATATTAAAAATCGTTTTGCAAATTTAAAAAAATAGAATCTCATTAAATTATTTTTACTTTTTCTAGAAAATAAATTTTAAATTTGAGATTTTGCTAAAACACTTGTTATCATAAGGAATACTTTCCCACCACTTGCCGGCAAAATTTAACATCTTCATATTACTTTCGGCTTTAGCATAAAAACTTCAAACAACAACAAAAATTTGAAATATAATACGAGTATATAGTATTTTTAAAATCTTTATTATTTTCATATTTGCACGAAATGCAGCGACAGCAGCAGCAAAAATAGAAGCAGAAGTAGTAGTAATGCCAGACATGAGTAGATGTCAAGCCAAAGAAGAAAAAAACCCTGTTAAAGATAAAAATCTAAAATAATATTTTAAATGACATCTTTGTCTTTAATGGAAAAAGTCATTATTATGCAGAAAAATTTCGAAAACAAAAAATTTATTGAAATTTATGGATGAACAAAATGATAAAAATGGTAAAAAAAGGTGCAAACAAGATTTATTATGTTTTTAGTGTGTCTTATTAAATTTTGTTAAGTGGATGGATGAATGGATGGATAATGTAAGTGTGTGTGTGTGTGCACTTACAAACAGACTTTTATTTAAGGAGAAAATATTTGTTTAACTTTTTAAGAGTATTTTTCTACAATTATTGTTCTTGTTAAAATAACAGGCAGATATTTAGAATATTGAAAAACTTAAACAAGAGAAGATCATATTATAGTCAGTCTTAGAAGATGGAAAAATGCAAAAGTCCTTGAATTCGTAGGTTCGTTGTATAACTTTGCTCCTGTCATTTTTTTTTTCTCTTAAAGAGAGCATTCCTAGCATTTTAGTTATCTTCCACTGTTGTATATGTTAGTTATAAATAGTTAAAAAATAAGAATATATTAAAAAAAATATTTATTACTTGTGTTTTAATTAAGTCTATAGGCCTGCACTTCATTGCTGCTTATGCCAAGTTCTAAATCCATGAAAAGTACATGACATAAATCAGGGCAATTCAATGAAGATCATAAATTTCTATGTGCTTTAGTGTGGTATCGTATCAATTGTTGTTGAACGGCTCAAGTGATGAAGGCATAACCCTGGTCTCTAAAAACTGTTCCGGCAAAGCAATAGAATTTAGAAAGTACTGAATACCAGACCGGCTTCAACACTGTTCTAATAATTAACAAAAATGCGTAATAGCAGAGCTGTAAAATAATTAAGTAATCTTCTGAATTTTTACCATCTCTCTAATTCATCAACCCCCTGTCCCTTTCCCATAGCTCTGGCACAATGCAATGCATAGTAGGGTCCATAACCTAAGTACTGGTCGGCAACTGATACATTGGATTAGTGAATGTTTGTGATTATCCTTTTTTATTTATTAAAGAAACACTGTATGTACATGACTTCGGTGTTTCAGTAATTAAAAAAATGTCTTCGGATTTAATTTTCTGAACTTGTGCAGTGAGTAAACTGTCGATTGCATTTCAGATCCATGGTCAAAAAAAACTACGGTACGGTGGATGAATTACCCATGTCCAGCATTCAATAAAATTAATGGCTTTAATTTAATAGAAATTTATTTGTTTTCAAATTTCTGTTTTAATAATTAATTTCTAAAGATTCAACTGAGCACAAAATTGTTTTATCCAGTTTTTAAATGTATTTGCTCTTTAAAATGGACTTAGTTTGATAATTAAATTTAAACTATTTTGCAAACAATTTAGCAGGAACTTTCAAACTAAGTTTCTTTTTTAATAAAAATAATATTTAAATATCATCGAACAATGGTTTCCTTTGTTTTCGCTACAAATATTCTGGTCACAATCTACAACGTAAAGAAAAAACAAACAAAATTACAACGAAGAAAAAAACTCATTCCTTAAAGTTCCTTACACAACATTGCAACACTTTGTGTTACTCTATTATTTGAAACCATTCATTGTACGTTTTTTAGTTTTCATTTTCAAATATAGAACATTTGCAATTTTTACCCAATTGAATACATTTCGAATTGTCACTCAATTAAACAAGTTAAATAGTCTAATTTTTGATACTTCAAATTGATTCTATTTTTGGGTTTAGCACAGTAAGATGGGATTAAATAAAATACAGTGACTGGCATGAATACAAACAAAGTGAGAAAAATTTGTGAACATAAGTTAGACAATATAACAAAATATTTAAATTTTTTTCTAATTGACATCATTAAAATAATTATGTAAGAAATTTTTATTAATTGTAAAATTTTTCCTGCGTTAGGAACACCATTCTGTTATTTCTGATGACCACAAAGTTAATGGTTAAATAATAAATCAATATTTTTTTTTTTTTTTTTTGGAAAGTTTCCCTTTTTATAATTATCGTGGTATCTTTCCAATAAAAACTTTTTGTTAAAATTTAAAACACAACTTTGAATATTAAATTTGTACAACAATTAAAAATACTCAACAAAACAAACACCAGCAGGAAACACCTTTGGGAGCCCAACGCATAATTCCATTAAATATTCCAATCCAATTAAAAACTTGACTTAGTCATATTTCACAAAAGAGAGACAATAAAACAAATAGAAAACAGAAATTATGGGGCTAAGAGGAACTTTTAGGATACAACATCAATAGCAACAACAATATGTAATGAAATATAAATATTTTTATCAGTATTTTATATCTCTCATTTTTTTGTGTGCTCACTTCAAAAGTTTGTAAATATTCATGACTTTTCTCTCAAACCAGCTGATAGAGAGGCTTTGAGTACAGCAAATGAAGGACAATAAAAACTTTCCATTTTAATTTTCTAATCGAGTTTGAATGTGGCGTGGGTGAAATGGCTGCTTGGCAGTTTTTAACAATAACTTTTTGTCAATGATTCAATCACACAAAAACTTTTAATTACGTTAAATTGTATTAAATTACTGCTGTTACAACTGCTGCGTATTGTTCTTATATATTTTTTATTGTTTCGGCACTAAAAGGAAAGTTTATTTATTTATTTTTTGCTTTATTTCTTTTTGTCAGACAAGGCTAAAATTGTAGTTGAATTTTAAGTGCATTTTTCTGAAAAGCTATAAAAGTAGTAGGTGCCATAAATTTTAAGGCACAGCAGTAAAATATAAAATTTGTTTAGATATTAAATTCTATTCAAGCAAAAAATAAGCTTTCAAAGCTATAAACTGAACAAGTTGTTGTTTAAACAAATTGTACATAAAAAGGCTGTGAGGTGTGAGGATGCTGTCGGCTGAAGTATTTAATTCAGTATCTTCAGTACAAAGTAAACTGTGTTTATGAAGACGAGGCGAATTCGATCTTTAATCAGGGAAAGTCATCATTACCACGAACTTTCTGGATAAGCACTAGAACACTCAATAAACTGTGCTGCAGCTTACATTATATTATGCGGCAAGTATATAATACCGGTAATGAAATACCTAAAAATATGAAAGCGTTTGCCTTTTTTTATTTTTTTTTGTGCACTTATTTACAGTCTTTTAATTCAAATAAAACTATTCGAAAAAATATTTATATAAAAATATCTCGACTTTCTTAAGGTGGTTACCGAATTTTCGTCTCTGTGATCTGTGATGTAAATTAGCTAGGAACAGTATCAACCGTCACCGAAACAGTTTTTAGTAAAGACTGCGACGCCTTCACACAACAATAAACATTAAAGAAATTGATAATGTTAATTTTGTTGCCATAAACAGGGATCGAACTCGGGTCCTATCCTATCGGGTCCGTCCACTAATAAATTACTTGTTGCTGTAAGAGGAATCCAAAATAGAACAGTAAAAAGTAGGGTCTTCGTAAGGAAACGTCTAGAGAATAACTGTGTGTCAACTTTGAGTTTCAGCTCATTTTCTAGCACTAGTCTAGTTACTCCACTTTCTTTTATATATATTATGGATGCCTGTTGCTCTGTTGTATCACAGCTTCAGGTACTGACACATACGTTTTTTTTTTTTTTTTGGGTTATTGGCCAAAGGTAAGGATCTGGTAAAAGCCAATTAATCGTTTTCTCAGCTAGAACAGCACCAAGGTGCACAACCCTAACCTAGGGGTATAAGGTCGAACAGTTTTGAGAGTTCATGTGATCTTAGCTTTTCTATAGGGACGACGATTAAGAATACAGGAAATTTATAATATTAACTGCAATTTTAAAAATTTTGTTTTTGTTTTAAATGTAGCTTGTACGAAAGAAAAATTCTTTCGGCATCGTGGGCCAGGCTGTAAAGCAAAAATTTTTTCAATTTTTTTGGTGAGTTTTACGTTCTACTTCCTTTAAATTTACTGTATTGTTAGTTAACGTTTCTATAGGAGTTTTACAGAATTTTGGTATATCTTTGTTATTTTAGAACACAAGATATAAGTTTTTGTAAAAATCTATAATTCCAAGTTATTTTTTGTATGTAAACAAAATTTTTAATTAAATTTCGGAGATTTGAAACTACTTTCGAAAACTCAAATTAGATTTCGAAAATATAAATTTTAAATAAAATATGTTTACCTTAATTAGGAAGTGATACAGCAGCAAACGGCTTTTAACACTTCCACTAAAAAACAAGTGTTCTGTAAAAGCAAAACACTTTCAGTGATATTTTTAAAGACTTTAAATTAGAAAAAAAATAAGTGGCATTTAACAAAACCGCAACAACTTTGCCGGCTGATACTCCTTATGTCCGTACGTACTGTCATAATTACAAATTGATGAACATTTCGCTGTAGATTAAGTTAAAAATATTTAACAAACACGCACACGTGTAAAAAAGAACAATTATCCATTTTTTATTATGGCGGTAGATAAGATTAATGAATAACAATGATATTTTTTTGGACAATGAAAGTGCCAAATCGGTCATTAAATGGGCCTTAATTTTATTAGAAATATATTTTAAAAAATAGAAAAACGACGAAATATTTTCATACATATGAATCGATTTGTGTTTGAGGATGGTTTAAAAAATTTAGCACTAACAAAATACAAAACAAATGTTATATTGAAAAGCTAAGACTCGATTAACTTCTTCTAGCATATTTTTAATTGAAGAAAACGATATTGTATCTCGAGTCTACTTATCTACACACCAATAAAATTGAATGCCTGGATGGAAGAATTTTTATACAATATATTTGATTTATGTCTTTTTCAAATAAATGGTATTTTAAATAATTACGGAAAGTTGCTGGATTTGATTTTTGTAAATGAACCAACTAACTGTAATGTTACTCGTACTCTGTCAATAACTAAACCTGAAGATTGTTATCATCCTACCGTGGAGCTAAGTTTTAATACCCCACTTGTTAGTCATTGTAGTTCAAAAAGAAAAAATGAAAAGAAATGGTGTTTTAAAAAAGCAGATTTCGATGATCTGAATTACTTTTTGGTGAATACGAATTGGCTTGATCTTTTGCATATCCATAACAGTTCCCCCGCCTCAATAGACTCGATGATAACTACATTCTATAATACTTTAAACAGTTATTTTGCTGAGTGTGTACCAATGTTAACATCATATAAACATTCTGGTCCTCCTTGGAGTTCTAAAAAACTGTCGGAGTTAAAAAACTTAAAAAATAAACGATATAAAAAATACAAAGTATCTGCTTCAACTTACGATTATGGAAAATATGCTGTGTTTCGTGCTGAATATAATCTTCTAAGTAAAAAGTTATATAAAAATTATCTCGTCACCATGAAGAATAATTTTGAAAGGGATCCAAAATTGTTTTACAAGTTTTTTAATTCTAAGAGAAAATCTAGCGGCTATCCGAGGGTACTGAAGTATACTATAGATAAATCCAACGATGATTGTACTATTAGCAACATGTTTGCAGATGTCTTCGCAACAACATATTCTAATCTAAATTACAACACATCTTATAAATATCCATATCTACTTGCTGAACACCCGGCAATTTAATTTTCGCGAATTAATACTTCCCAGATCATCAATTCTATAAATACATTAAAATCTTCATTCTATAGCGGACCAGACGGCGTCCCTGCTTGTGTCCTGAAAAATTGTGCTCGCGCCTTAGCTACTCCTCTTTCAATTATTTTTAATGTTTCATTAAATTCGGGCTTATTTTCCCAATTTTGGAAGAAATCCTATATCATATCCTTATTTAAATCTTGAAATAAATCCGATGTAACGAACTATAGAGGCATTGCAAAATTAAGCGCAATACCCAAGCTTATTGAAAAGTGCTTAACTGACTCTTTTTGTCACAACGTATCCTCATTATTATCACCTCATCAGCACGGTTTCAGAAAAGGTTGTTCTGCCGTGAGTAATATATTACAATTAACTACTTTAGTAAATCGCGCTTTTAATGATGGTCAACTAATAGATGTTATTTATACTGACCTCAGCAAAGCTTTTGATAAAGTCAATCATACACTTCTACTATATAAGCTCAGTTCAATGGGGTTTACACCCATCACTCTTTGTTGGTAAAAATCGTTATTTAACATCCAGATCGCAGTGTGTTCTTTTTAATAACACCACTTCTAAAGATACTGACGTAACCTCTGGTGTACCCCAAGGAAATCATTAAGGTCATCTGGTTTTTTCCCTTTTCATCAATAATTTGCCGCTTGTGATGAAAATTTGCAATGTAAGCGGATGATGTAAAAATTTTTTTTTTAATAATTAATTTATTGTCAGACGGATTATATTTACAACATGACTTAAATAGTTTTTATGAATGGTGTAAACACAACCATATGGAATTAAACTTAAAAGAATGCAAGCAAATGCGGTTTTCTAGAATTTGCAGTACTGTTTCACAATATTTTCTGGATGGATACCAATTAGAATCAGTTGAGGAATTCCTGGATCTTGGAGTTCTGCTTGATCCGAAGCTGGATTTCCAGAAACATATCACTATGACTATTAATAAAGCTCGTGGTGTGCTTTCGTATATTAAACGTTGGTCGAAAGAATTTACTGATCCTATTATAACGAAGCTTTTTTATGCATCTCTGGTAAGACCAATTTTGGAGTATGGTTCTGTTATCTGGGATCCTGACGCCATGATGCATATTGACCGAATTGAATCGGTTAAAAAACAGTTCCTATTATTCTGCCTGAGAAGCTCCTTTAATTCTTGTATTCACACTCTTCCTTCGTATACAATTAGGCTAGCGCTAATAAAGTTACCCACTTTAAAAAGCCGGACGACAATGCTGAATGTGTCATTCTTGATCTTGATGTGTCATAATTGAAGGTAATATTCATTCCGACTTTCTTCTTCGACACATAAATTTTAATGTTCCACGACGATTTATTACTCTTATATATTATATGTAACTCATTGTAGTAGTCTGTAGGGATTTATATCCATAGACCTAATTATATAAATAAATAAATAAATAAAATAAGAAAGTACTATTATTTCGGTCTAAGGAAACGAAAGAATATGAAAATAATGCAAGAGGTGCTTAAACGGAGGGTAAAATTTATATTTTATGGAAGGAAAAACATTTGTACCGAATAGAAAATTGCAATTACTTCAAAGAAAATAAAAAGCACTTGAGTAACGTTCAATACACAGTATGTATATTTTCTTAAGTTTTGAACAGTCGCGAATTTCAAAATCCGCTATTATTTCAATTTTATATATTTCAAATATTTTAACAGCAGTAAAATTAAAGAAACCTTCCCAAAAAAAAACTTAATATAAGACGAACGCCTACGGAAATTTCAATTTTTGGTTTTATTAAGTTTTCTAACATAATTCTGAATTTCCATTTTTATTTAGGAGCCCCTTAATCACCTTCGCCTTAATAATATTAAGATAGACACACTACATTTGCCTGTTACCAAGAGCAACAAAAATTTAAATATTTCACTTTGAAACAAGTACAACTACGTTTCATTCAATGACTGAATAATCCGCTGATGTTTATATTAAAATAAATGTTTTACTAACCGTAAGTACATTATGGCTTGATGAGCACAAAAAAAAAATTAAATTTTTATGTAAATTTACTCGTTGCTAAGCCTAACAGTAAAGCAAATAATTATAGGGTTACGGTTGCAAAACAATTTACAAGATAAGAACATTTTAGCTAACTTGTAAGTGCCAAATAGCCATTCACTTCTCTTTGAAAATTTAAAATTTGTTTTATAGTTTGTTCGTACTTATAATTATTTTCTCTCGCTTTCAAATGACTGCTAGTGTTAAATAAAATTCGACTACCTTTGGCATAAAATAATTAATTTTTCTTTTTTTTTACGTATTTTTATAATGGCGATTTTTCTTAGGATGGCGATTTCGCTGATGAAAAGTTTAAATGTATAAAAAAAAAAATATATATTCCACATACAAAAAAAACCCAATGAAGTGTTAAGAGGGAAAATTAATGAACGGCTGACTAAACAAAGCAAAGTTCGAGAGGGTAGATTTTCCGTTAAATAATAAAGACGTCATTTATTATCGAAAGAAGAAAAAAAAAAATAGAAGACAAATTAAAGAAAAATAATATTTAATGAAATTTGTCGAATAAAGTTTTATTTTGATGTCTATTGGAGGCAGAGTTCTTCTTTTATTTGAAGTTGTGAACAAACAAACAAATATTTAAAATAATTTTTTCATTTTTAATTAATTTTCTTTTATGGAAGATTGTAATTTTCCAAGTAAATATTTGGATTTATTTTACTTGATTATATTTTTACAGACTTTAAGACAATGGCAAGGAAATAAGGAAGTAAAATTGAAAATAACATTCAACCGGTTCAGAAAATGCCTTGACATAAAAAAACAGTGAAAACTTATTTCAGATATTGAACGTTACTGTCGTCTTTCAAGTGCAGTTTATGTTTACGTTGATTTCGTTTTTTTTTTTAGTTTGTTATTACTTTTATAAAAAATATAATTTTTAAGTATATAAAATGTTTTAAAAACAAAAAATTTAACTTTCAAATTTAAAAGCTTTTTATTGTAACACTAGCTGGGCAGCTCAGCTTCACCCGCGTGCACTTTGTGTCCCGTTGAATAACTGCAAGATTTGGCTGTAATATTAATTTTTATCTCATCCAATTTCAACAAAGTAATAACTTTATTTGTGCAAATACGTGAATTATAGTAATTTTTTTTTTTTTGAATTGAGGGTATCCGTTTCCTCTCTGCAAGATTTCGCAGAAAATTTTTTATTTTTATATTTTAGGAGCAACCCACATGTAATTTTATTAGGTCTATTACAGTTTTAATTTCTCGGATGTGTATTTATTGAAAATTACTTGGAAGGGGGAGGGGCGGTTCACCATTTCCACCGTCCTTTCACCCATAGATTTGGCTGTAAGTTTTATTTTGTTTTTGTAGTTTCAAACACTGAACTTTAAGATATTCATTGCTTAAGTTGTGCAGATAAGTGAATATTATTATATACTTTGTATAGGGGTCACCCATTACCCCACGTCCTACTGCCACAAAATTGTGCTGTAAGTTTTATTTTGTTCTTGGAGTATTACACGCCGAATTTTAGGACATTCTTTGCTTTAGTTGTGTAGATTTATTATTACTATTTTCTTTCTAAGAGGGTGAACCTTCTTTCCTGGTCCAACCGTGACAAAATTTTTTATGTTACTTCCTCACAGTGTAGCTTTCTACTGGTAAAATAATTGTTAAAATCGGTCCATTAGTCTTGGAGCCTATTCGATACAACAAACAAAAAATTCTTTTTTCTTTATAAACATAGTATAAATTAAAAGGAATAGTTGTGCTCCGACAATAACTCCCTGATGGAAAGTGAGAATCTAAAGGAAATATTATGATGACAATGCTTATTTTCAGTTTAAATAGTTGTTGATTCAATTAATATGTAAATTGAAAATACTGAAAAAAATTAGGAAATAGATTTTTTTAGCACAAAAATAACTCCTAAAATAATTCCTCCTAATTTTAACGAAATATTATATTTAAAATTCTAGAACAATTCAATTAACCAATTATGGTACATTTGCATTCGTTTATTCTGTTGTCATTCCATCTTATTTGCTAATTGTCAGCAAATACCGATAAAATGTTTGTTTTTCCTTTCTATTCCCATAGAATTTGCTTAACTAAAGTAATTAAGAATTTTATTTCATCTTCTCTAACAACCCCCCACCCTTGTACTATACAGTCAGCTCTCAATTTACTAAAACATATTTGCTGTGCAAGGGAGCAAAGTTTGTGATTTTAATTTTTTTCTGCTTGCTGCTTGCTTGCTATTTTGGCTGATATGAAATGAAAAAAAGTGAAGACAGGAAATTAAATTTTCTTTATCATTATAAAGTTTTAACATTCAAAATTACATTAAATAGATTAGATAATTATCTCGATGACACTTAAATAATCGGGAGGTCTAAAAGCAAAGATAAAACAAATTATTTTTTTAACACAAAAAGAACTGAACTGAACAGGACAGAACAGAACAGCAAATGAACGTTGACGGGCCAGCATTGAAAAACAAAAAATACCAATTGAATTGATATAATGATGTGTGCAAATATTTATCATTAGATCAATTTAACAATAAACTAATAAAAGGACACTTGTGAAATATGTGTATTTTCTATGATCTGTAAATGAGTGTAAGGATTTGTTATAATAAAGGAAACCCTTATTTAATATCACAAGTTTAATAAAATACTTTCTTTACGTATATGTTTGTTGACTGTAAATGACAAAAGGAAAAGTAATATTTGCAATGAACAGAAATACTATTTTAGTATTGAATGGTTTCTACTTAATGCACGTATTTGTATAAATGATTCTTTTCTCACCCATACATATATGATACATAAGAGTATATATATTTACATGTATAATACATAAGGCTTTTTACACACACACACACACATTCATATATATGCAATCACATTTTCTTACATTATAAAACAAATGTAGCCGCATGCCATTGAAATCAATTTATATAAATTCTCTATTGATATGGTCCATGTTCCTTTTATTAAAATATAAATTCTGTTTTATGTTTTTTTTTTTCTTTTCATAAACAAGAGTTTTTTCTTCTTTTTTTCGTGTTATTTGTATTTACAAGAGTTTACGTACTTTGGTAGTATGTGTTTTGTGTGTGCGTGCCTTTGTGCTCTTGTACTTTCAAGTCTTTACGAGTACCTCGGTAGGCACTTTTAGTTTAATAAGGATCAGAGGAAAAAAATAAAACAATATAAACAGCATATTATAATAATATGAAATGAAAAAAAAATCGAATAAAATCAATATGGAGCTTAAGATTTTGTATGCCATAAATTTACAGCAAATTACCAGAAATGGCAAAATTTGTGTGGAATAGGGGGGGCCTTCTCATAATAAGAATTTTAGATATATTATTAATACCATTAAACATTTTACATATATATTTTGAAAATGTTTAGTTTATTCAAATATACAGCCCCCATTTTGAGAAAAATGTGCCATACATAATATTTTTTAGAAATGTAAAAGTTTGTAGATTTGAATGTTTGTTTCACTATAATGCGAAAAATACTAAATGGAGTTGAATGAAATTTTGTTGACTATAACCCAGTTTAAATATAGGGTATTTTGCAACTGGTAGTTTTGGTACCTTTCATTTTTTTTTTTTTTTAGCAATGCGCCAAAACTCAGGTAAAGGGATGATAGGATGTTGAAAATTTTACAACTCTGCTTTGCGCGTTATGTTAGTTTGTATAGCTCTGTTAAGGCGCATGTGGTGTCAAGTAGACCTATTAAGTTTGTTAAGCTGTATTAGCAGGCATTTAATTAATTTATTTTACTTCGCCGATGTTTCTGCTAACCGACTTAGGAGGGCGATGTTGTGTACATAAGCTTGATGCTGATCAATCGCTGTCGGAACAGTTTTTAGTGACCAGCGCAATGCCTTCATTACTTAAATAGTCCGAAAACAGTTAATACAATGTCTGAATAATGTACATTACAGAAATTAGTGATGTTGATTGACTTGCACTGGTCAGGGTCTGAACTCAGGCCCCAAGTAAATGTTTCAATGTTTGCTTAGTAGTCAACGCGCTTACCACTTCAGCTTAACCCACCCTTTTATTTTACAAATTTTTTATGAATTAACATACTTTCTGGTAGGTATAATGAGAAAGAACTGGTTATTTTTGGTACTTTTTTACTATGGTACTTTTTGGATTTTTTGGTACTTATTTTTCTTGAGAAATTTTCTTAATGTATTTGGATGAAATTTCGTAGATCGATAGCATGTGATTCAGATTAACAAATAAATAAATTTTTAAAGGGTAAAAACGAGACAAAATTGTATTTTTCATTCTATTTTATTATTTCTTTATGTTGACAGTGTACTTTCTGAAGAGGGAAACATAAAATGGCAGCTACTTTTTATTTATATTATAAATTTATTTTACTATAAAATACAGTATACTTTCTTTGTGAAAATTTGAGGAAAATCTGGTAATTTTGGCTTTAAGTACTTTTTGTTTTTTCGTTAACATGTACCGTGAACAAAGTCACTGGTAAAAGCAAACATTTTTGGTAAAATTTTTCACGCACCTTCTGTCTGCTTTTATGAGCAAAATATTTATTGGCATGTGTTAATAAAATTTATATTTGTGTTTATTTATTTATGAATGTTTGTACAATTCATCATAAGTATCTAAGCAAACCTCATGTGCAAAAGCAGTTTCCTTCAATAGTACCAATGAAAATTTTATATATTGTTTTTTAGGAAAATTTATTATAAAAGCCCTTTAGAGTATTGAGGTAAACGTTTATATTAGAACATCTAATAATGTGTAAATCAATAAATTCATAAGCAAATACGTATTTGTACACAGAAAAAGAAGAGAAATTGTTTTTTGTATGTACATTTCTGTTAAATCTCTAGAGTGTCATTTGTTTAAAATATTAAAAATCATTGGGTTTTTTTTTTTTTTTTTTTTTTTTGCTTTATTTCATATGAAACTCACAAATAACATTTGTTGTAAAAACTACAACATAGCAAATTATTATATAAATGTTCCTTTAACAACTCATATGAAATTTTTTAAGTCGAATCTAAAATAACCAACATATTAAAATGATTGCTCAAAAGTACTTGTGCTGTCAAGAGACTAAAAGTTTTTATTTGTTTAAAACATATTTATTCATAAAATTTATGTAACCTCACTCACTCACTCACTCACTTACTCGCATAATCGTTAAGGGAATTATTTAATTTTATTCACGTTCGAATTTCTAAATAACATTTCTTTGACAATTGCAAACGTGAGAAGCATTTACTTTATGGTATTAGTTATCTTTGTATGTCTATGTGTGTTGTATTTATATATATGAGAACATGCATGTAAATAGTCTGAGTGAGAGTTTGATAAACAATTCATATTCAAACAATAGGATTACTCACATCTTGCTACTTCTGCAATATCATGATGATGTTATTTGTAATATTCATCAAACTGATACTGATGATGTTGATGTTGATGATGATGCTGTTGTACGTTAAGAGGAAAATTGTTTTGAACTCAAAAGTAAATTATTATTTTCGTAAATAAAAACGCATATCTAGATATGTTTTTATATATTTACATAAAAGAGATATAAAACGTATAAAAACATGCATGCGTATGATTAATACTGTTTTCTCCTCTATTATACGTATACGCAATAACCTTGTTATGTGTCACTGAAAAAAAACGCTAAATAAGTATGCTATTCGAATATTTAGTTATTCATTTTAGTGCGATGAATGTGTTCAGAGTAGAAGCAATTTTTTAATCACACAGGATGTTTGTGTCACCGAAACCATTTCAGGTTTGAAAGCGATTTTAACAACATGTTGTTTAATATCAAAAAACATTGCCTAGAAAAGAATAAGAAAAATACTGATTTCAAAATAACTTATGTAAATGAGAAACATGATTTATTTACTTTGTTTTAGCTTAAAATTTAAAAAAAAAATAAAATTTAGAACAATTTAATCGAATAAAAATAATAATAAAATCGCAAAAAATTATTCGAATAAAGAAGAATCGCAATGAACGTATTCGAATTAAATTTTACCAAATGCGTTAATTTTTAATTTTTCGATTCGATTTTATTATTGCTAGCAAAGTATTTACAAGTTGGTATCCAGTATGTTTAAAATTTTATATGTTGAATAATTTTAGTCGAATAATATATAATCGAATATATTTGTAGGTGTTGACCTGTATTATTTTTTTTTTTTTTTTTTGTAATACTTGTTAAGTCGAACACAATGCGTTGTGATAATATGCATCCGAAGCTTGTAAATATTCTGCCACCACCCATCTTACCATATGTAACAAATCTATTTAACACCATTATCATGTCTTGCGTTTTTCCATCATGTTGGAAAATTGCTTAAATAATAACAGTGCCAAAAACTGAATCAGATTTCAGGCCTATTGCTATTTTATGCTATCTGTCAAAATTTATTGAAAAAATTCTTTATATTCAGATGTCTTCGTTTATATCTGTTAATAAATTAATGTCCGACAAGCAATCAGGTTTTCGCTCTAATCATAGTTGCTTGTCTGCATTGCTTGATGTATCAGAAAACATTCGGCAAGAACTAGATAGCGGTAAAACTAATTTTTTGAATTTACTTGATCACTCGAAAGCGTTTGATACGGTTGACCATGGTACGCTTATACTGAAAATTAAACACTTTTTTAATTTTTCTACAACATCAACACATCTTTTGTCGTCTTATCTAACTGACCGATGGCAGTCTGTTTTTACGAAAAGTACACAATCACGTCCTCTAAAATTAGTTAGAGGGGTGCCCCAAGGTTCAATTCTTGGTTCAGTTCTTTTTTCATTGTACGCAAATGACCTACCAAAACAACTCCACCACTGCAATGTTACCCAAAATATTATGAAGATCAATGAAGATTTATGTTATGTACATTGCTGGGCTTCTGCAAATGGACTTCTGTTAAATCCGCTGAAATCCAAGTGTTTAATAATTCAGAAAAAACCGAGTAACACCATTATTAATGTTGACATTTTAATAAATGGAGAAAAAATTGAGATCGTAAATGCTGCCAACAATCAACAAACTTACTTGGTCGAATCATGTCAACACACTTGTGGGTAAAACATATGTCAAGCTAAGGTCCTTAAAATAGAATTAACTTCTCAGGAACTTCGTCCGAGCCTGGGGCGAGTATAGTTTAATTTAAGGGCCAGCTTCGAAAGAAATTCCAATTGTAACCGCGTCAGAGGGTTACAATTAGGGAATAAAAGAGACCGGTATGACACACTCGGTTCTTTTATAAACAAGAGTAGTTATTCTTACCCAGTGTAGGGAACCTTTTCCAATGTACAGAGTCGAGGTTAGGTTTAGGTACATATATTTGTTCTGCTCTTTTATGGATCTAAATGTTAAGTATTAGACTTGATTTTAGTGAATAACTTTAGGTATATAAATTTGGTAAGAATTTAAGGTTTAATTTTAGTGAATACTAGGTAATTATTTTTAATGTGTAGCAATCTGTTTATAATTTAAGTTTAGGTTAATTTATGTATACTGCTTGACGAAAAGAAGGTAAGTGGTTTTATAAATTGTATACAGACGTACATATATATGTGACGCGCAAAATAGAAAGGGACCTAAGGGTAAAAACCGGTTTTGTTCAGGAGAGCCATTTTAAAGATTTAAATACGTGTATCTTTGGTGTACCATCACTTTCATAAAATGCGCATATCTCTGGGAGGGAACACTTTTGGGGCATGGGATCGGTCTCATTCGATGCTCAGATGTTGTCCACATCAAAAAAAAAAAAAAAAATGTGAAAATTTATTTTTTTACCCTTAGGTCCCTTTCTCTATGCGCTGTCACATATATACTTATAAGTATAAATGTATGGTACGTTACATAATATCATTTATATTTCATTTCATTTCAGATCAGTTCATTTAATTTATATTTCTTATGTTAGTTGTTTATGTTGAGTTTTTAAAATAGATAATTTAAATGTTGCTAGCTTGGAGAAAATGCTTTACTATTTTTTAATTGACATTAATCGCATCAAATTGTTAAATTAGAAATTATTCGATAGAAAATACCCTGCATTAGCTTTCAAATTGACAGTTTTTGTTTATGAACTCACTGGATCTTAATTTTTCTCAAAATATTTTAGGTTTATTTGATGTATTAAGTTTTCTAATATTTTTCTTATTCTTTAGTCTACTCCTTTTTTATCACTGCAATTGAAGAACACATATAAATTGTTTTAATTTCCTTTTACTATGCATTTATTTTTTATATTTTCTTGTTTTTAAAGAAGATGATTTGTAAGTGATTTGAACTTTTAGATAAAATGCATGTTCAAAATAATGTATGGAGTACAAAACATAACTGCTTTTAAAATTCCTTTTTATATGTTTTTGTGTGCATTTACAAATGTAATGGGTTTTTCTATTTTTGCCTCTTTGTCTGCCTGACAGAAGATTTACTAGAAAATTTGTGCAAAATATCCTGCTGCAAAAATATCTTGTTTACTAAATGTATGTACTTTTATATTTGATAGGTTTAGAAATATGCACCTACATGTGAAAGGTTTATAGGTTTAACATATTTCTAGGTAGTGTAGATAACGTAGCCAACTTTAAACTCCAAATAAATGTATTCTCAAAAGAATATGAATTTTATATGAATCTATTGAAAAGAAAATAAGGGATTTAAGTATAAAATAAGTCCATATAATTTCAGAATAAGAAACATTAAATTTAAAAGTAATTAGAGTTTAGTTTGAAATAAATATAAGCAAATAAGTTAAGATGACATTTATCAAAAAGCGAAAGGAATAGATATAAAGAGACTTCCTTTTTAATGTTTATATAAATACATGATGGAGACCACAACGGCCAGCATAATTATTTTAATGCTAAAATACTTTTAAGCCTGTTATAAATTGAATTCTTCAAATTTTAATTGAAAGGATCAAATGTTTCACGATAGTTGGCCACATTTCATGAAGTAGTCATGAGCCAACCGAATGCTTAACAAACCGTTTGTTATTTCCTCCTTCTATTTTTCACATTTTCTAGAATTTTAAGTGTAATAGTCTTGTTTGTACTTCTGTGTGCGTGGGTGTGTTAGTGAATTTGTGCACGAAGAGTATAGTATATATGTGTTTTTCATGCTTTTAAAAGTATGCAGGTTATGAATAGATATATTTGTGCATGTGTGTGAGTGAATGAATATTTTAGTACAGTTCTTTTATATAAAAGGAGTTGTTTTTCCCCTTTAGATTCTTAACAGCTAGAGTTCTGTCTGTCTGTTCGCTTATCTTTTGCTGTTGTTGTTGTTGGTTCTTCTACTGTTTTTTGTACTTCAAAGCCAAAACATAATAAAGTGCTTGTCACAGTGATGATTTAAAAGAGACCATGATGAATGTTGTGGTGTTGATAACACATCTATGATAAATTACAAACATTTTGTAGTCTAAATGTTTTTGATGTTTTGTGATGTTTTTATTTTTTGCTTCTGCTTTAGGCCTTGATGCTGGCTTATATTCACCAACAACTGGCCTTTTTTATGATTATTTAACTCTTCTGCTTTTCGCAAAAGTAGAAGTAAAATTTTAATACAATTTTATTTCTTAAGCCTTCTTGATTCTTTGTTCTGTTCTTTTTTTTTCTGCTGCTGCTGCTGCTGTACATAAGCACTTTAGTTGTATATCCTGTTTTTATGGCTATCTGGTGAAGTAAAGGTATTTATAACAGACAGCAAGGCAGCAGCTCTATGAGAACGTAAAAAATATGTTTATCTATTTTACATTAACGAAAATGTCAGCCTTTATTTATCATATTTATTAGTTTAAAAAGAAAATAATTATTTTTATTGCGAAATTTGTTGAAGATTCCTTTTTATTAATTTACTTACTTTTGTTATAGTGCGATAAAAGGAAATAGACGCGAAAGTAGGAAATGTAGCACGCAGAACTCAGAAACTTTGTGTGATAGAAAGCAACTGGAACTTGCACGAACCTGAGACAGCTTTATACGTTGTGGTGTTTTCTTACCCCTACTACTGCTTACTATTTCGCACTTTTGAGAAATCCCTACAGAACACATATAAAACTAGTAATGATACGAATAATATACATATGTATGCAAAGAAAATATATGGTTTCGACATGATTACGACAACAATGTCCTATTTTACAATATCTATATATAAGTATATATAAAACAGGATGTGTGTATGTATGTAACGTATGGACTCCAAAACGGCTGACCCAATTTTGATGAAATTTTAAGGAAATCTTCAGGCGGGTGACACTGTGAAGTCTGATTTTTGTTCTGCGGGCGGAGGGGCGTGGCAAAATCCAATTATCTATATATATAAAAATGAATGTCTGTCTGTCTGTTTGTTAGTGCTTTATAGGAGGACAAACCCTTTGACCGATCTTCCTGAAATTTTCACAGCATGTTACTGTGACTCTGGAAGGAATAATAGGATGTATTAAGTTTTTATTGAACCAAGGGGTCGTGGCACCGCCCATATAACCCAAAAATTTAAATCACCATATTTTGGGCATTTTTTACCTATGTCGATGATATTTGCTACATATGGTATTGACATAATTAGGAATACGTACCAGGAGAAAAGTGGGTGGGACCACGCCCCCTTTTAGGAAAATTAAAAATCTTAATATAGTCTTAACTACTGGACCGATCGTCATTAAATTTTCACAATAGGATATATAAATACTTTTAATTTTATTTCATAAAGAGAGGGGTAGCGAAGCACACCGGGTTCAGCTAGTAACTTATAAACGTGGCAAGGAAGTAACTATTTTTGTTTTTCTTGTTGTTTTTATTATAATTAATCTCACTAAGTTTTCGATAAACAGACTCATACTTAAATCACTCATTACGTGATTAGCAAAAATATTTTGTTTAACTTTAGAGTTGAATTTTTTAAAAATCAATTTTGACGGCTTAATCTTCAATATTTCGTAAAAATATCATTACTTACCCAAACACTATAACATTTTCCCTTAAATTTGATATTATTTATAATAAAAAAATCTAAAATACTTAAAAATATTCTTTAACACCTCAAGCAAAAGTTTTTCGTAATATAATTTTTTTTCTTTGGCTTAGCAAAAGAAAATCATGTTTTCTTCAAGTGATTTTGAACAACAGCAAAAGAAAAACGAATTTATGAATGACTATAACACTAAAAGTATTATGCTGCTACACAAAAAAAAATTCTTTAGAAATTTTCTCTTCTTTTCTAGTTTGTGTTGTTACAACTTACAATTAAGTAGGGAATATTCTTGAACCCATATATACATACATATATTTTCTTTATATTCGTTTTTTAATTCATCATAGAAAAAAATAGAAAAAAAAATATAAAATCTTTCTATATTTTTAACGACTGAAAAGTATTGAGTTAGTAGAAAGAAAAAAAATACTTTATAATACAAATTTCTTAAGCTCTACTCAATACTTTTCTGTTCTCAATTTCCGTCTTAAAGACAGAAAAGAATTAATAAAAACCTATTTTTTTAATATACCCTATCAAAAAGGATTTAACTTAAAGCCTATAAACTTTTTACAAGTTCAAAAATGCCTAACAAAAAAAAAACTATTCTGATTCGTTTTGACCTTCTCTAACATAATTTTGTTTGATTTTTGTTATTCTAAATACTGCCTACAACAGCAACAATACCATAATGGTTAGAAATGCTGATATAAAGTACGAAAAAAATAATAATAGCTGCAGCACACGAACCCACAACAACAAAAGTAAATAAAAAGATTCTTAAAAAACTTTTTGTACTCCTCTCAATTTAATATGATATTTCTTTCAATATGACTTTTAGTACAAAAGCAACGGTAACGACAACTAATAAAAGCAAATGTTGTATAGAATGAATACTTACAACTCACAAATGAAATAAAAAAATATGGTTCTTGTACAGGCGTACAGGTGTACAGCCACCCACCCACACACGAACACACAAATTATATGCTTTGAAATACACGAAGCCAAAATTTGTGTTAGAAAACACATACATTTACAATTACAATACAATACAAAATAGAAAAAAAAAACACAAACACAAACACATAAAGTTGTATAAAAGAAAAGTTGCGTGTATTAGAATCGTATTGTATCATTTGATTGAAATTGAATTTTGTAAAATGCCATCAGGTGCTGACATCTAACAAGTAACACAAGTTTTATTGTTAATGTATAAGTTTTCTTTATATCCTTCATACAATGATAATAATAAAGAAAAGAAAAGGTAGGAATAGCAAAATAAAAAAATAAAGAAAAAACACCTGATAAAGTTAACAAAAAGAACTGACTCTTAAAGGAAGTTGATGTGACTTTTATAGGCCTTCAACGAAGTATGACAGGCAGGTACAGTGGTATGATTCGCAAACGTTGGGTTAGATTTGGTCCGTAAAAAAATAAACTAAATTTCAACAAATTTTTTTTTACATAATTCGTGCAAAAAATCCACGACTGGCGGGAGGCGTTGCCCTTTTTTCTAATCATAATATTTAATTCTGGTGGGATGTTAAATTTTCTAAAAAATCGGTTAAGTAGTAGATATTTAAACAAACTACTCCTATGTATATATAAATAGTTGGGTGTGGCAATGCCCCTTTTCAGCGTGGCTAGTCTAAATATACATTTCTTCAAATGAAAATAAAAATGGTGGAGTTCTAAGGTTACATACATAAACATTATGAGATACCGTAGACCCTGCGGAACATACCTGCAACTTTCCGCAAGGGGCTCCTGCCGCTGTCTTTTAACTTGAAATGAAGTTTAGTTTAATATTTGTTTAGATAATTATAAAATTTATTGAACCGATTTGTTTCAATGTCTTTAAAATATTGTTTGCGATCGATTGAGCAATTTTTAAGTTATTAGGAGTTACTTACGTACATAAACACACACCCAAATGCCTACGCAAAAATATGTATGAAATAATATTCTTAATAGCGGCATTTTATTTTGCTTCAAGTCGTTATATACGGATGATTGGTATTATTATTTAACATATGAACGAATATTAAGTATACGTCATCGGCTTCAGTATAATCCCAAAATAAATGTGGACATACTTTCTAAGCAGGCCGTCCGATTTTAATATATATATATATTATAAAATAATTCATTTGATTTCATAATAGAATTTTAGAGAAAATTTACACTTTTTATAAAAATTTTATGAACAACACATATCCATCATTTGCTTCAGTTGATTGTGTTCGCTACACATTCAAGTGATTGCCTTTAGCCAAATAATTATTGAAATAATTTTACAAACCAACAGTCGTTAAAATTTAAACATTAAAATTAAACAAATTTTTAGAAATAAACCACTGTGCAGTGATTTAACTGTATAACAAATTCTAACTATTGGCTCTATTAAATTAAATAAACTTTATTTGAAATAAAAAAAAAAACAAGAAAAAAATACTGCTGCTACTTTTTGGTGTCAGATTAAAGGAGGAAGGTTTCGTTTCGCAGCACTCAAATTTTTTCATCATGTTTTCTTTATTATATTTTAAAGAAGACAGAAAAAAATTTTTAAAATTTATTATTTTTAGGTAAAAAATATGCCGAAGAATTTTATTAATTTTAATGAGAAGAACGAGCCGCTAAATCGATTTCTCATCAAACAATATTGGAAATTGTCAGTAATATTTTCAAATTTATAAATATTTTTAAAAACCTCCCATATTCTCTCGTTTTATATATTTTTCTTATCAATTTGCTAGAGAATATTTTTGCATTTTTAACAACATATTTTATTTTATTAAATCATATTTTTACTTTATTTTAAATTTTTATACCCACCTTTGCAAAAGAAAAAAAGTTTACTGATCTTTTTCAATTAACTCTTGAAATTACAATTTTTATATTTTGAAGTCCTTTGATTGATTTGTTAGTGCATATTTTTGCATTTCAGGGCATATTAAGAATTCTTTCTTTTTATTTTCTGTGTTTTTATTCTTACATGTTTTAATATTTTTAAAACTTTAATTTGTATCCAATTTTACAGAAAGAAAGCTACGAAAATTTTAATTTTAACGGTAGAATTTTAAATATGTAAGAGATAGTGCCTGAGTGTTTTTAAATTTGCTGTAATTAATGATTTTGCAATTTTCTTTTCAATTGTTTATATTCCTTTAATTTGTTCCTAATTTGTTAAGAGTTTTAATAAATTTTAGTTCTTGTTTTTACGTGCGTATTTTTGCATATTTGCGCATAACTTTGTTAATTTCAGAATGGTAAATTTTAAATGCTAAATTTTGAAAATTGTTAATGGAATTTAGTTACGTAGACGCTTTGCTGTTCGCAATTAACGTTTTCGAATACTTCAACTATTCCTGAGGTTCTATTCTTTTAGGAAAACAAAATCATAACCCATTTAAGTCTTAAGGATCGTGGTGTTCAATATTTTATAATCGAATATGATCAGGTTGGCATTGCTTAATCAATAGCCATTCCCATAAAGAGTCAAAATTATGAGTTGTGGTGTCGGAACTCAAAGTAATCAAATTACAAACTAGACTAAAAAAGTTCATTAGAGAAGTTTACACAAAACAAAAAAAAAATAGGTTTGTACAATAACTTATAATTGTGAGAAGTTGGTTGTTGTTCTTGTTGTTCTTCTTTTAATTTATTGCAAATTTAAACAAGAAAAAGAAATCAATTTTCCATGATAATCTTTAAAAGTCTCCCCAACTTCTGTAATTAGCGAACTAGAAATATAAGATCAGTATGATACCAAAAATATAATTTAACTATTTAATATATTTTAGAAATATATTTCTTCTTCGATTTTCCATTTCTTTAAAATAATATTATTTCTAAATCCCATTGCAAATTATAGAGAAAATCTTCTTAGAACAACATTAAAATCCTTAATTCATCGTTTTGTGTTTCTTATTTTGCACCACAATAATATGAAACGTGATAGTTTTGAATGTTTGTCTTGTAATGTTGTTGTTGTTGTTGTTGTTACTGCTGCTACTGCTGCTGTTGCAAATAAAAAATAAATAACTTTATACACATAACAACAGCAAACAAACTAATGGCGTCAGACGGATCTTCACAACAACCATAAATTTTAAATGGGAACATGGTTTAGTGAGAAATGTCATCAGTTAGTCGGATTAAATGAAACACTGCTGTAAACTGCTGTGGTAAGAGGTGAAATTTAGCACAATTTAGTTGGCATTTTAGTTGAATTAAAATCTTGTTATTATTTTTTTGTTTAATGCAACATTACACCAGTAATAGAAATAATTCTACTTCATTTTTAGTTAATGGACTGACAGTTTTGTTAGTTGAGGATAGATAACAAAATTTCTAATGTTCTGAAAGGAAGAGCAAAAATTTTTGGAAAATATTTGACGGCATTCTAGTGCTGCTATTCTCGGGTAAAGCTTTAAAAATAAGACTAAATTTTGACATCTGTTTTGAGTGCTTTACAAATTAACTTTCTATGCAAATACTTGTACATCACTTTCTGTTCTTCCCAACTTTTCAAGTGGTTTTAAAAAATGTTTTCTCATCTTTCATTGTAAGCATATTTTGTAAATGTGTGGCAACAAATTTCAGTCGGTAGTCAGAAAGATGCCATCAAAACTGTGTTTGGAGTAGTAGTGGCAATATATTGGGCAGTGAGCACCGAGTATTTGCTAGTTTTGTTTTTGGGTAGTCGATTCTCAAAACTAGTTACTTGAAAAATTAACAGTTGTATTTTTATAGCTAAATCCAGTAAAAATTTTAAACATCGTAATGTAACTTTGTAATAAATAATCGATAACTTTGCCTAAAAGATCACCTTTTGAAGGCACCGAGTAGTATTGAGTAGCCGAATGAAAAGTAATGAGTAATTATTTGCAGCCTATAGTTATGCAACAGGATTTTTTTTAAGTCACATTTAATGAACCACTACGCATTACTTTCATTTTAACAATTCAAATACCGCATTAGAAATTCGCTTTGTATACATTAACGTTCAGCAAAATCAGAGCAATTCGTAGCCCAGCAACAATCCATCTAAACTTGATCCCAGTTTTATTTATCGCACACAAAAAAAAAAAAGAAAAACAAACCAATGTTAAGCTTTTAAAAAGTTATTATATTTTATTTCTACAAAAGTATTATTGGTCATGGTTTAGTTACTCATGTTCTGGTTCTTGAAATGAATAACAAAAACTATTCGCACGAATGAACATTCGAATGAATGTAAAACAAAATCCACCAGGGTGAACGACAGGATAATCATAACGAGAAGAAATGATAAATGATTGATGGTCATGATTGAAATGAAATAAAATACCATCATTTACTGATGATTTTTCACAAAATAAAACAAAAGAAGAAAATAAAAAAAGAATAGATTTAGAAAATGTTTAAAAATCATTATTGGCAATTTGTTGAACAAGTTATTTGACCATTACAATTCTGTACAGAAATAATTTGCAAAAAACACCAATTATATGTTGAATAGCAAAAAAGAATCTTTTTCAAGTATAAAGATATAATAACTAAAATTTAATGTGTAGAAAATATTTTATAAAAATTGATAAAAAAAAACACTATCAAATTTTTAGCATTTTTGGTTAATTGGCCGCTTATGTGTTAAGCTCAATAGTTAAGCTCTTATATTAAAACTTTGGTAAACATATAAATTTTATATGAACTGTGTAAATCATTTCAATAAAGCATTTATTTTACCAACTTTGTGATTTTTTGGCATTTATTCGAGCAAATACTCAACAATTTATGTTTTTTAAAATTTTTTTATTTATTTGTTGCGGGTTAGCAATATCTAAATGCATTTCTTTGGTTGGTATACCATCTCATCAGTATATTTTTACTATTTATAGCAACCAACGAAATGCATTTAGATATTGCTAACCCACAACAATTAAAAACTTTGTGAATATTAAAATCACCAGCAATAACAATTTCAGCAATTTCGGACAACTCCCAAAAATCTTCGTAATTAAATCGGAGAATTTATCGAAATTGAATTTGGTGTTGTCCCTTAACCACTTACACTTCTTTAAAATATCCAGAAGGACAAATAGTGTCCAGATTTTGAATTACACACAGAGACAGCTAAATTCAGGATCTGCAGTACGTAAGGACTACTAACACTACTACAGAACTTTATGGCGTATGTAAACTTCAAGAATTCTAAACTAAAGACTAAACAGTTACAGGAGTTGGTAGCCAGTTGCACGATAAAGTGGAACAGAGTTTTCAAATAACTGAGTCTAATATAAGGTGAAATCATTCGCTCTATACACACAAATGTGAGCATAAATACAGCGAAGAAATTCGTCCTTAACACACATATGCTCAGAAACGCCCTGTCCAAATAATACGCAAAATATAAAATGACTGTTTATTTTCTAATGCTGAAACCAGTATTGCCAGTTAGTGTCTTTTAATATGTTCAGTAACCTCTGCTGTGGTTTCAACAATGAACAGTCAAACCACAACTAACACAAAAGAGCTGTAAAAGAATGATTGGTTTCTGAATGAAACTGAGAATTTTTCCAGCATTGAATTAAAATTTTTTAATGCATTCATTTCATTCACTTCTATAGTTAGGATAAAAATTTCAAAAATTATCTCTTCATCTTATACGCTGTACTGGAATTTTTTTTAATTTTTTTTTGTTTTATGATGTTAATCCGAATTAAAACAGTGAATCAAAAATGACTTGCAATTCCCTTCCCTTAAATCATCAATAATGCATTCAAACTTTATTTTAATTCTTTTTTGTGAATAAAATTAATGAATTTAAGACTTTGTTTCGTGTTGAATTCTTTCACTCTTTAATTCAAGTAATTTTTTAAGTGATGTCAATGTATGCAAGAATTTTTAATTCATTAGGAATGCTTTCGTGTTTCAATTCAATTCAAATTTTGAGCAAAATTAATTAATTATATTTTCTCTAATTCATTGTGAATTAAAAATAAGATTTGAGTCATTCTTTTACAGCTCTGTAGCACAACAAAATATATATATCTAAAGAGAGAGAGAGTGGGAATGACATCACTAAGAAACAAGCCATTGCCTATGACATCTATTTATGCAATGCATGATGAAAGAACTCAGGAGAAAAGGCCTATCCTAGAGAAGATAGATGATGAAAATGTAGAAGGCTTAATTTCTTTAAATGCTAAACTATTGATGCGTTACGTTAGTTTTTAGAACAGTGTTGAGGCGATCCTTGCGTTAAGTAGAAGCATTAAATTTCTGAAGGTGTCTGAGCAATTATTTCATTCATTGTTTTACTTTGGCAACGGTTCTGCTAACGACAAAGGAAGGCGCAGTGCGGTACATTAGCTTTCATCAGTAGCAATCGCTATCACAAAATTAGTCAAAAAACAATTAATACAATCCCAAACAACCATTGCAAACAATAAAATTAAAATCATTTTCGTGGCTTGCCTCAGAACAGGTCATTTTGGGAACTTTCTTATACTAAGTCTTGGCTACAAAAGACGCAACCCAAAGGTGTCAGAGATGGTGGAGAAAACAATTTTCCACTACCTGTATATCTGCTCTGGTACTGAAGGACTAAGGATCAGCAGATTTCAGCCATATATCGTTCGAACACACATTTCCCGAAACATAATCTTTAATTTGATCGGTTTAAAAAAGCGCATTTTTAATTTTTCTTTTTTCGAATTCAACTGCTAGTATCCTTCTCATAAGTCATTCAACAAATTGTCCATTTGTTTAAAAATAGAAGCAAATCGTGTTTTAAGTGTACCATTAGCAAAACAAACAAAATATATTATTTTTTAATGCTTAATACATTTTTTTTAAATATTCTGCATATATTGTATCTCATTAAGATAAAACTACTTTTTATGCCTAAATGGAATTTTTAATTCTAAATTTATAAAAAAAAAAATTAGTTTGTTTTATTCAAGTTTGTTGTTTTGCTCATAACAACAAAGTTGCAAACTAATTTGTATTTCTGCTATGTAATTTATTAGTTTGTGAAAAGTTTATTCCAAAATAATTTTTTTAGCGCCAAAAAAAAAATTTTAATAAATAAATAACATGTTACCTGTTATGTAAATATAAATAGATAAAAGTTTTTGTTGTTTTTTTTTTTCTAAAATAAATATTAACAAATTTTAGTTATGTAAATACTTAATCAAAGTTTTATCATATTGAATGAGTAATTTTGTAAATTTTTTTTGATAGTTTGCTCTAACAGTGGGCACTGGATATAGTTTACTAATACAAGGAACTAAAATTTATATATATTAATTGTAATTTTTTTAATTACTAAGTGCCTGTTCGCCGATATCGAAGAAGTTCTTTCTTTCGAACAATTACATTTGAAACAAAAACAAAATTTTTGAATTTGTTTTTGTTTCAAATGTAATTGTTCGAAAGAAAGAACTTCTTCGATATCGGCGAACAGGCAGTAAGAACTGTTTATTATTATTATTATTTGTTTATATTTATACAGGCTAAAGTTCGTAAATGTTTATAATCAGAGAAATATTAGGTAGTCATTATTCGAGCAACAAAGGAAAAATTTAATATTTACACATCCCTTTTGTAGATTTTTCAACAGCACTTGCTGAATAGAATAAACGTTGTTTTCATGTGCAAATGCTTTCACTTCTTGTTAGGTAGCTTCTTTGAACGTCATAACATATACTATATATACACAATTACAAATACAAATAGATGTTAGCTAGGGAATTTTTGTTTTTATTTATTATCATATATTAAACATTACAGTGCTGCCAGCGAATTATATCCTAAAATGCCCAATATCCTAAAATTAATTTTGAGACTGCGAGTATGACCATCTTAAACTTTTCTCACATTAGTAACAATATCACGAACACACAATCAAGGATATTATGAGCACACAGCAACCCGAAGTTTTTCTTATTACCGAGTAAAGTTGAGTGTTCATTTAAAAAAAATATCATATCAAATTAAACTTGTTAGTGTTTTTTTTTTTTTTTGATAAATTTCGAAGCACTTATTCTCCTGTAGTTATCCAATGAATTTTTAAAATTGACGGAAATGCTAAGTGCTTTACAATCTTTTGAAAATGTGGTTAAAATCTGATGTCAACGATATGCAGCCATCTTTGTTAAACATACTCGTACTGTAAAATTTTAAACACATTTATTTTAATGTAATTTTTTGAACTTGTAATGTTCTTACAACAAATAGGAAAAGTTGAGATACCCGCAAAAATGAAAAATACTGCATTTAAATCACAACTAAATTTGCCAAGAATTTCGTTGTTCAAATTGTCTACTTAAGAAAATTAACTTTTCATCATGAAATGACGAATATGAATAAAATATGAATAAACAAAAATATATTTCTGACAATAAACAAACAAATTTTAGTACAGAATGCAAGATTTTCTTAGAAAAAGAAATAAAAATCCCGAGGGTATAATTTTGTGTAAGAACTTTTACAATAAAAACAAAATTGCATTGGATTGTAAATGTTAAAATTTTTACACACAATTGTAGCAGCAGACAATTCCATTCAAAACCATACAAAATTGGGGAGCACACAACAAAAATAGTTGCTAGTATAACAAGCGTACTTTTGCTGGAAAATCTTTTCATAAGATTTTTGTTAATTTTTCTTTTTTTTTAGTAGTGAAAGTGCATAAAAAGAAGTTTTGAATTTCGTAATAATATTTTTTTTTCTTTTGTCACAATGCGACTAGAGAGTAAAATGTAATGAAATGAATATTAAAGTAAAAAAATACTATAAAAGTTTAAAAAAGTTGTCGAAAAAAATTTTTTTGTTGGCATACACATTAATGTGTGTGTTTGTGCGTTTTATATTTAGCAATAAGTTTTATATATGATTACTAAAGCAGAATGAAGAGGGTAATAAAGAGGGAAAGAAAGTGAGAAGAATTATAATAAGAACAAATCCGAACAAAAACACAAATGTAAAAATAAGGCCAAGTTCCTATCCAAAATATTTCGGGCGTAAAAAGTACTGTGATCAAAATAAGGACCAAGTTCATGATAGGTACAATTCCATCTCATTTCTAGGTAACCTATAAGCTTCGCAATATTTTTCCAAGAATTCTTTCCCATATTAGAAAGGCAAACAAATTTTGACAAGCTTACAGGTTTTCACATTTATGTTTCTGTGCAAATCTCACTTCTCTTTTCTAAGTTGTTTTTGTATAAATATTTATGTGTATTGCTTATCTGGGGCTACCTGCCTGCAAAATTTCAGCTTTCTAGCTATACTGGAAGTTCCCTATACAAAGAAGGGGCACCATAGTCGACCCAGATGGTAAGAGCCCGTTTAAAAATCATTTTTGTTACTTTCTCATCACGACCTACCTGTTTACGAAATTTCATCTTTCTAGCTATACTGGAAGTGCCCCATACAAAGAAGGAGAACCCTAGTCCCCCCGTGTGGAAAGTGCCCGTTCTCAGAGTTTCTGATTAATTTCTCACCCAGACCTACACTCTGTAACGAGTTTCAGCTTTTTAGCTATACTGTAAGTGCCCTATAATATTGATGAGTGGGTGAGTCAGTGAGTGAATATGTACTAAAATATGGACTTTTCGCACCTTAATATCTCGGGAAGCTTTTGCGGTAGAACTTTCAAATTTAACCTGTGAGGTCACCTCTTTGGGGAGACCTTATATTTTCAGTTTCATTCTATTATGATCAAGAGGAGCAAAGTTATTAAGGGGGTAAAAACAGCTCGAATTGTTTCGTGTAAATATACACACTGTGTGGCCGAACTTGGCCTGGCGCACTACCGTGAGCCTAGATAAATACATACATACACTTCAAATACCATCCACAATTTCACTTGGCGTAATAATAGCCTTGCAAACAATTTACTATTTTTATTTTCTTGAATATTTTCAATTCAATATTCGAAATTTAGCATCAAGTACAGGAAAGAGATACTTAAAACTTCAAATACTACATTTTTTACTTAAACATAAGTGCTGACATAAAATCGATAATGCCACTTGAATGCCAGCAGAAATTTACTTTTACCAACTAATCGTCTTTTATCTATCGAATATTGAAAAAGTGTAGTGGAAATAACCGTCTTATGAAACTTCTTAAAGAAACAGGCTGGAAAGAAAAGTTGTCGTTGATCTTTAAATGGATTATTTGTAAATTTCTTTATAAAGAGTTTTAACCTTGCAATAGTTTTGTTGCAAGCACCAGTCAAACACTACAAAGAAAGTTAACCAAGGGCATAGATTTTAAAAAATGTTGTACAAGAAAAAAATAGTTGAACTTAACAAAGCTGAGAGGTAGAAAATTTTAATGGAAGTTTTTTATTATTTCTGGTTCGTACTAACCAAATCCAAGTGGATGATGAAACAAACATACATACACACATATGTTGTCAAGAGCTTTTTATATTGCCTGAAGCTGATATTTGGTACAGAAATAAGCTAAACTGAAAATAGTCCGACGTAAAATGTAATAACTCTATTGTTTCTTAAATTATTTCATTTTTCATTCTAAAAATTCTTGATTTAAACACGATGACTCAGTACCTGCTAAATAATCTGATTAGAATACTTTTTCAAACTTTTTCTTGTTATTTCGCTTTTCTTCTGCAGTTCAATTTTATAATATTATCTCTACACTTTTCTTTCGCTTACCAAACATAATTGTTTAACATAATTTGTGGTTGCCGCTTACTTAAATAAGCTGTTAAAAGCTTTTAATATTTTGTGGTTTTAGCTTAATATTTTCACAACTTGTCGTTTTTTTATGCCACTCTACCAGTGTCTTTACGGCAAAAAAAAAAACACCCAAACATTTTATGAACTCATTATTAAACCTTAACTCAGCAATATTTGAATCAACTGAAAAAATAAAAATAAAAATGTGTTTGATAGTCTTTTGGCGGTTGCATCATTGGGCAACGATAAGGCGTTTGATTATATAAATTAGTGGCAGTAAACTTAATTTTATTTAATCCGCTATTAAAAAAAAAGTTGTTGGAAATTTATGCAGGATTTAGCAGAATAAAATTTAATTTTTACTTTCTTTGGTAGAATACAATTTATGAAGAAGGAAATGTTTGCCATTAAAATTCTTGATTAAAGTTTTTAACAATTGGTAGCAAAAGAATCAGGACAATGTAAAATTGTATATTTTTATTGGATTCTTCAATTAATGAAATACTTTTTATTTTTATTTAATTATTAAAATCTGTGTCGTGAAGTCCAGTTTTTTAGAATGATTAATTTTCATTATTTAAATATGTAAAATGTAAGTTTGTTTTTTCTACTATAATTTTATATTCAGATAAAAATCTAATAATAAAATAATTACCTATGTTTGCTAGATTTTTTAATAAAAACCACAACAAATAAACCCCTGAAGAAGTTTGCAAAACACAAACGAAACGTTTGGTAAATGTAAAATTAAATTCGTTTTATTTTATTTATATTTGGAAACAAATAATTGACCGCAGAGAGCCCGCAGGTAAAAACCTATTGAAATTATTGCAATATACTTACTGGTCATAAAAAATAAAACTTGAAATACTTTTCATTGCAATACTATTTTGTCAGCCCTTCCACGAATTTTGTGTTTAATAGAAATTTTAGTAAACCTCGCCTTCTGTGATAAGTGTAAAAAAGAACACAGCGCAATTAAAGTCAGGCGCAAAGTCTATGTGTGTGTAAATGATCATAAGAATCTACCAGAAGAAATAAGCATTGAACTTTCACTCAACTTTAAATAAAAATATATTATATATATAAGCCGAATTTTGCTCACTATTTGTTACACTCAAAATAAAAATTTACTAAAATTTTGGATATTTTATTTGAGTTTAAATTGGCTGTCATATGGCGCAAATGCTGTTTTTTACAGTATGAAAAAAAAAAATAATGAACTTAAATTGAGGCCTACCGTTTTCCGTTTTTAAGTAATAAAATTTTTATGAACTATTCAGGAGTAACTGCCTGTTCGCCGATATCGAAGAAGCTCTTTCTTTCGAACAAATATGTACATTTGAAACAAAAACAAAATTTTTGAATTTGTTTTTGTTTCAAATGTAATTGCTCGAAAGAAAGAACTTCTTCGATATCGGCGAACAGGCACTAAGTCTTTTCCTAAACCATTTTTTACAGCTAAAATTAAATAATTTCAAATGTTTGACAAAATTTTCTTAAAATTTGTAAAAACCAATTATTTTAGAAAATGAGCACTGAAATAAAATTAAATTTCTTAGAAGTGAATTTTTTTTGAAGTAACATTATGAACATTTGTTTTTTTTTATTGTAAGAAGATTTTATTTGATTTAAATACAAATTTCACATATTGATAAAACTATAACTCTCTATTCATGCTTCACACTCCAATCATAAGCGAAGCAACATGCTTCGCCATACAAAATTTTAAGAGCGAAGCACGTACGAGTAGATTCATATTGAATCTTCTTGCGTAGCATGAAAAATTGCTAACTTCTTTAATTTTTATCGTAAGTTTATCTGAACCAGCTGTCAAACAAAAGTATTTTGACAAATTACAAAACAAAAACTTCAATTAAAAGTGAAAAATTGAATTAAAACTATAAAGACGAAAAAAGAATGGTAACAAAATATACTTATGTTTGTGCATTGATAAAAAAGCATAATAATTTTAACTCACTTTTTTGTCCATTTTTGTTTTTTTTTTTCACGAAACTTTGTAACTAAAAAATTATTTGTATGTAAACAGAGAACTGCCAAATCGAAGCAAGTATATGAGTCGTGTAAATAGCTAGATTCAGAAACATGCGTTAGAAAGCGAAGCAAGTGCTTCATTTTGTCGTGTGAACGTAGTATAAATATAGAAATATTTTGAAAGATATTTACTAAAATATAGTACGTCTTTTTTTGTTTTGAGTGTACGAAGTTTTCTTCAAAATATATATTAAATCATTCTGTAAACAAGGCATCTTTTACCGATACATAAGTATGTTCATGCGTTTACATGCACACATACTCGTATTTTTAAGTGCTCAAAGTTGGCTTTAGTTTTGGCATGTAATCAAAACGAAAAGGATAAGGAAAATATAGAAAATAAAAGTATTCCATTTATGAAGATAAACATGACAAGCAAACACAAACTCAAAGCTTTCAAATAAGATTACTTTATCATTTGATATCAAGCGAAATTCTCAAATTTTTTCTGAAGTGGTTAACGCGTTGACTACTAAGCAAACTGCAATTAAGGGCCTGGGTTCGATACCTGGTCATAATAAATGTATTTATTGTTGTTGGATGAAGGCATAGCAGCATAGAAGTTTTCAGTATATTCCAATTCAGTCGTAATGGAACTATACATTCGACAAAATCACATTAAACATTTAAAGTTGTATCATGTGTGTTTTTTTTTTTTATGTGTCCCAAAACATATTCTGAAACCTTTAACTGGTCCTCCTTGGAACAATAAACAACTTTCTCAAGCTAAAAATAAAAAGAACAACGGATCAGCCGTGCAGAGTATACTAAAATAAATAAACAATGTTACACTAATTTTTTAATTAAAACTAAAAATATTATAAAACGTGATCCTAAATCATTTTATAATTTTATTAATTCGAAGAAAAAATCAATTGGTTTTCTTGCAACGATGTCATTTCAACAGAGGGAGTCTTGCGATAATGTAACAATAAGCAACATGTTTGCTGACTTCTTTTAAAACTACCTTATCCAATGCCACCTATGCACAGTGGTTTCTCTTATATGGAAAAGCGGTCAAAAATCAATATCTCCAAAAGTAAAAAAGCTAGGGTCTTCAAAATTTTTCAGGATATTTCATGCCCGAAGAACTTAAAGTTGGCAAATTTTTTGGAACAAATATTAACAACTGTAGCCACAGTAGCCATTTGATCTTTTAAGGGTTAATTGATCTGTTTTAAAAATTTTTGAAATAAAGTACATATTTTATTATGAAAATTTGGTTGTTTTAAACAAGTTTTGTAAATTTTTATTTCATTTTAATTCATTCGAAATATACACTGAAAAAAACTAAATTAAAAAGTTAAATAATGCAATATTGGGTATTATTAAGTACGAGTAATATAAGGTAATAAAGTAAAATAGTAGTAATATATATCAAATATTAAGCAAATTTAAAACTCCTTGACTTAAACTACTTCTTTTCATTGTTGGTGAGTTTCGGGCTCCAGAAATAAATGGATCTGAACTTAAAAAGAGGCGATTTAAAAGACCTGTATTTGTATCTATGCGCGATATTTTTCGTGTATGTTGCAATCTAAACTGTTTTATATCCTTATTTTTCAAGGGATTTTGCTTCTAGCTGAATAGTTTCAAAGCTTTCAAACCATTTTTTATGTTCCTTCAAAATAATTAATTGGCTTCGATGACTTTCGTCCAAAGCTTACGAATTCGCTTACAAAGGCTTTTTAAGACTTTTGTTAAATTGCTAAGGTCGAATTTAGTTTTTTCTGCATTAAATTTTTCCTCCATAATTTGAAATATTTTGTTTGCTTTAGAATGATAGTTACCAGCTGTAGAACTCCAAATATCAAGCACATACATTTTACAAAATTTCACTGACAGAATAAACCTTCTATTTTAATTTCCATATTGATATTTTTGAAACTTTTATCACTATCGCGAAAACAATTAATTATAAGAATTAAAATTTGACCTTTGTTTTGACACTTTTCAAATGCAATGAGTAAGCTTCACTTAAACTGAAAGTCAAATAACTTAAAATTGCAATATAAAGTGTCAAACGCCAATTTCTTAAAAAAAATGTTTCTCTTAATTCATAACTGTAAATCAAATACCATAAAATTGCAATATAAAGTTTAAAATAACAATAATTAAAAAAAAATAATTTGTCTTTACTCATATTCTTAAAAAGAAATAGTACAAAACAAAATGCGATTCACTATTTTTCGTCGGATGACTTTGTAAATCACACCCATATGCGAAAATATGCAAAAACCCGCGGCCACAATATTTTTAATTTAAAGAGGGATAAAAAAACCTACAATTTGAGGCATAAGGCGTTGTGGGCAGATGAGGGTCATATCACTAAAAGTGTACGTGAAAAAGAAGTTTTTGAAAAACGTGTGTTTTAAAAAGGTCAAAAAAGTATTCTTCAGCGATTTTCTTATGGGCTCATATTTTTGCAGCTTTTTTTATTTAATTTGGTAGAAAATAATTTAAAATTTAATGTTTGTAGGGTTTTTGACAACTTCTGCCACAATATCGCGAATAACTTTTTGTATAAACTTAAGTTTTCTTTTATGACTATGCAACCACAATATATGCAATATAAACATACCTCCACTTTCAACGGACACAAAGAATAAATCTCGCCAAAAAAAACAACAAAATTTGTTAGATTCATTAAATTTAGAGTGTTATCAATTAATTTTGTGCAATAAAGCTTAAAAAAAAACAATAACTTTTTTGATTTTTGGCCTATGGGGGAAACCACTGTGCTATGATGATACAACAGATTATCCTTATCTTCTAACTGAAGGTCAAAATATATCATTACCACTTTTGGATATTTCTACAGTTGCTTGTCAATTAAAAAGGCTTAAATTTTCATATTGTTTTGAACCGGACAAAATCCCCAGTAATATATTAATTAACTATGCTGAAGCATTAGCCATCCCTTTAACAATTATGTTCAACACATCAATTAAATATGGATTCTTACCGTAAATTTGGAAATAATCACTTATAGTTCTACTTTTTAAATCTCGTAAAAAAAACTGATGTTGCAAATTATAGAGGTATAGCAAAGTTAAGCACTATACCTAAACTTTTAGAAAAACTAATTACGGAGCATTTATATTACCAAACCTCAAATATAATTTCTCCTTCTCAACACGGATTTCAAAAGGGATGCTCTACTTCTACAAACTTGCTCCACTTTACAACCATTATTAATCGTGGATTTTTTTCATAGAAATCAAACAGATGTCGTATTTACAGACTTCAGCAAGGCCTTTGATAAGGTAAATCATTTACTACTTTTGAAGAAACTATGTTTGTTGCTATCAAGTGGATTTAATCATATTTATCAACCAGGACACAAACTGTCTGTTTCAATAACATTTTATCAAAAAGTATACAGTTTACTTGGCCCACTGCTATTCTCTTTGTACCCTGATGACCTGCCGCAAATTATAAAATTTTCAAATAGCTTGATGTACGTGGATGACGTAAAGATCTTCATAACCCATAACAAGCTTTTGAATCAACAGCGGCTTCAAATGGACTTGGATTCATTTTATGAATGGTGCAATGCAAATTTAATGGAGTTAAATTTAAAGAAATGCAAACTAGTGCGATTTTCTAGAAATAATTCAACGGTTATAAATTATTTCTTAGGCAGTTATAATTTTATTGATCTGGGCGTTTTAATTGATCCGAAATTGAATTTTGTTCCGAACATAACAAGTGCAATAAATAAAGCCGAGCTACACTTGGCTATTTAAAACGCTGGGCAAAAGAGTTTAACGATCCATACATAACTAAAACGTTGTATACTTCACTTGTTCGCCCAATTTTGGAATATGGCTCGATAATATGGGATCCTGTTTATCAAATTCATTCAAAAGCAGTTTCTGTTGTTTTGTCTGCGTGGACTACGTTTTAACCCTCTCAACTTACTTACCATCATACTCAGCTAGACTTGCTCTTATCAAGCTGCCCACTCTTAAGAGCCGTAGAACTATGCTGAACGTTTTATTTATTACGAATATTATTAGAGGAGACTTATGCTGTGGATTTCTCGATAATATGGGATCATGTTTATCAAATTCATTCAAATGCGATTTAGTGAGTTCAAAAGCAGTTTCTGTTGTTTTGTCTGTGTGGACTATAAGTGACAAACAGTTTCACAACAAGAATGAGAGGAAGATAAAAAGTATTTTGAGAGAGAATGATTATCCCAGTTCTTTAATTAATAAATTAATATATAGACACAAACATAAAATAATTAATAATATAGATAGTAATACAGAACAGAGAATATACAAATCCTTAACGTATATTCCTGAGATTTCAGAGAGATTGACAAAATCAAAGATTTTTGATACGAACAAATATAGAATAGCTCATAGAACATATAACACATTAGCCGTATTCACAATTTTGTGCATTTGAGATTGCAAATTTATGCAATTGCAAAATTATTCTATCAATTGTGAATGATATCTTTGGGTTAGGTTGCAATGCTTGTTGCAAAACACAAGCTGATTGATAAATAAAAAAATTATTTTCCACTGAAGTTTTGGCCTAAAAAATACAATTGTATGTACATATGTCTAAGAAATTACTCAAGTATAAAACATTTGCTTAATCAAATAATTCTAATTTTTATTACAAAAATAAGGATTAATTTGTTAGTTAGTCAGGATTTAATTTAATTTAATTTAATTTAATTTAATTTAATTTAATTTAATTTATGCATTCTTATTTACGAAACCGAGCTTAAAAGCCATATTTGGTTTCACTAAAGCTACTACATGAGTGTTTTTTATTAATATTAACAATAGATATAATATATATAATAAGCAATAAATTTAAATATAATTAAAAAATAAGCAAAATAGGCCAAAATAGTGAGAAGAAACCAGAGGAAAATACTAAACTGGGGGGTTACCTGAGCATAAAGCACATAATAACTTATTCTTATACGTGGAAACCGAAAAATCAAATGTTCTCATATTTGCTGGCAACATATTATAATCCCTTGCAACTCTTACAAAATATGATCTCTCCAGCAAGCTCGTTAACTTTGGAATAATAAGCTGCCTATTCCTATTGGATCTAGTAAATGCAAATAGATCAACAAGGTATAGTGGTGATTGTAATTTATATATCCTGTAAAAGTGCAGTAAATTTCTAAATTTAAGAAAATCAGCGAAGGTCACACCTAAAAATTGGAAAACATAAGGTGATACATGCTGCCGTAATTTTAAAGAGTATACATATTCATGATTCAGATTTTAAATAATACATATATATATGTTTTGCGTTTTGTTAATTTTTACTTTTTTTCATTTCATTAATTTTTGTTTGTCTGGTTAATTTCCTTTTGCTTGAAATATTTTTGTTTTTTAATTTTGAATAAAATTATTAAAATTTTAATAAGCAAAATCGGCTTAGTTCATTGCGTATCAGCTGTAACTTTGCAATTAAGTGTTGCATAAGTAGAGTAAATATAAGCTATTGGTTTTTAGTGTTGCTTATTTGCAAAGATGTAGCATGTGCATAACTCTGTATTTTGTTAGTGTAGAGTAAAAATATACTACACCATTTTGCAAATGCAATGATGCAAGACCATTTGCACAAGATTGTGAATAGGGCTATTAAATAAATTATTTAGTAGAACTAAGGACAAAATTGATAAATGGGATAGATCGAATGTAGTTTACAAAATACCTTGCAATGGAAATGATGGAGAGAATTGTAACATGGTATATGTAGGTACTACCAAGAATAAATTAAAAACGAGAATAACAGGTCATAAGTCAGATCAGAAATATAGGCATATCAATTCACAGAAGACAGCGTTGTCATCTCATTGTTCCAGATTAGTTCACTTTCCTCACTTTGAAAATGTTTCAATTCTGAATACAGAAAATAATTATAAACAGCGTTTGATGTTAGAAATGTTAGAGATAATTAATACACCAGCAACACAAAGAATAAATTTCAAAGTAGATACAGAAAATGTTAATGATTGTTTCTTGTTTACACTATGAATTTTTTTTTTTTTTTTTTTAATTACATATCTAATTATATTGAGGTCCCACAGGAAAATAGTCATATTATTGCTCCTTGGTTTTACACCAATAATAACTTGATTTCCTGTAGGATTTTTATTATTCTTAACTTTTATAAAGCTTATCAAAATTTGTAAATACTTTTTGATATATATATTTAAAAAACAGCCTAGATACATACTACACATTTTAATGTTAATTGTGTTGATATATTGAATTCAATGTTAAAATTTTTTAAAAACTATTTTTATAACATAACATTTTTAATAATTTTTTCTATGTAAAAAAACAGCCTAGATATATACTATACATTTTAATGTTAATTGAGTTGATATATTAAATTCAATGTTAATTTTTTTAAAACTATTTTTACAACATAACATTTTTAATAATTTTTTCTATGTTAAAAATTTTATATCTATCCAATACTTAACTCATTTTCAATAATTTTTTTATATGTTAAAATTTGGAAACAATTTTTGTGACATTTCATACAAAAACCTTTTTATATACTGTAGTTAAATTTTCCTAGACTTTTTCCATAAAAAATTATTGAAAAAATTTTATGACACCCAATACACAAATCAATATTAAAATTTAAAAAAATTTATAAAATTTTCCTGAAGATGCTAACAAATTGTTAGTGAAATATCGAAAATAAATATAAATATAAACAACAATATATATATATTAAATCAAAAGACCTACAGCTTAAATAAACATTCTAATAAATATTAATGTTATAAAAAATTTAATTCTCATTTTTCTAAACAAATAGCATGTTAATGTATATATACGATATAATTGTGTTTAATATTGTTGTATTAGCATCATTATATTTTATTTTCTGTTAATATGTCTGTAAGGATTTTCTCCATAGAAAAATAAACAAATTATGAGTAACACCTGTTGGGTATGCAAGCACTCGTTCACACGCTTGACATCAAGCATTTTGACAGTGTATAGAGCCCTTTACGGGAGTTTGAAAAACATTTGAGAATTATCTTTGAGAAAATAAATGAATATATCAATATGAGAATAATTTTTTTACTTCGCTAATGATATTATTCTTTTTGCAAATTTAGCATGAAATCAATCGTGTATGTTTGTTGGGTGTGCAATGCTTTTGGATACGCATATTATAAACGTAAAGTTGTACAACATGTGAACTAAATGGTATTGGGTTCATAGCATACTGTATTGTTAGCTATACTATTGTACAAATTTTGCGCCACAAACAGTAGCACACACTCTCACACATTCAAACACACACAGTTCATAAGAATATACTCGTATTTGCAAGTGTTACACTCGATAACATCAATAGGGTTGGCACGTGACATGTCAAATCCTTCTGCTGCGATGTTTTCCTGTTCGTACAACTTAATATTGGTTAAAAATTGTGTCTAATGGCATTTTGAAATTCTGTTTCTTGGAATTGTTTACAAAAGGGATTTCAACAAAAAATTTTAAATGAAAATTATGCTAATAAATTGAAATATTCGTTTCAATATGTTACCGATGATTATGACAAAATAAATGCTGAAAAGTATAAAAAAGTTATTTGAGGAACATAAAAAAGTTTATGTTTGTGAAATCCTGAGAGCAAATGTTAAAATAGTTTATAACTATGCGAGTGTGTGTGTGTGTGTGTGTGTGTGTGTGTGACAAATACAAGGTTTCTGAATTTAAACGTGGTCGTACAAGCATTGAAGATGAACCACGTAGTGGACGTCCAAAAACAGCAACAACAACAGAAATTGTAGCCAAAGTGCATGATATGGTATTAAATGATCGACGAATAAAAGTGCGTGAAATAGCTAATATCATGGGCATCTCAAATGATCGAGTCCATTTAATTTTGCATGAAGAACTACAGATGAAAAAGCTTTCTGCAAGATGGGTGCCGCATTTGTTAACAGTCGACCAAAAACGCATAAGAATGAACATTTCTCAAATATAATGGAAATAAAATGGATTTTAAGCGTCGTTTCATAATTGTTGATGAGACATGGATCCACCACTATACTCCAGAGACAAAAGAACAATCCAAACAATGGACTGAAGCTGGAGGAAGTGCCCCAAAGAAGGCAAAAACAATTCAATTGGCTGGTAAGGTTATGGCAACGGGTTTTTGGGACTTCAAAGGTATTTTATTGATTGATTATCTGCAAAAGAGTAAAGCAATAAATCCAGAGTACTATTGCAACCTTTTGGATCAATTAAATGTACAAATTCGAGAAAAACGTCCTGGCTTACAACACAAAAAAATTATTTTTCATCAAGACAACGCACCAGCGCACAAGAGTGTTTTAACAATGGCTAAAATCAACGAATTAAAGCACGAGTTGCTTGACCACCCACCTTATTCTCCTGATTTAGCTCCCAGTGACTTTTACCTGTTCCCAAATCTAAAAAAATTCCTTGCTGGCAAGCGTTTTACCTCAAATGAAGATGCAATTACAGTTGTAAACCACTATTTTGAAGACCTTGAGGAAAACTATTTTAATCAAGGGATAGAATTGCTAGAAAAGCGTTGGACTAAGTGTATTGAAGTTTCAGGAGATTATATTGAAAAATAAAAATATTTTTGAAAAACTAACTATTCTCTTTCATTGATAGGCTAAGAAGTTTCCGAACCGCCCTCGTATGTATGTATGTTTACGTATGTATGTACACAAATGTGTCTGTATGTACTTATATGCATGTACATGCATATTTGTTCACATGCGTACATTACTTAAATTCTACCTGCTCTTTGAAATATTAATATTATTACATCTTTTTTCATGATTTTGTGCATAATTTGTCACATTTCAACCACTACAAGATTAAAAATATTTCCAAATAAATAAAGCAAACAAATTAGTGGTGTGTAATCAATTGTAATGAACTCGGTATTTGAATACTTTTGTAATAACTTATGAAAACACATTGCTAGCAATATTAATATAATACATATTAAAAAATTTTAATATTTTTTGAAATATTATAAGCAATACTCTATTACTCTAACTTGTTTAAATAAAATTTATATGACATTGTTTTCACATTTTCAAACCATTAGAGACTTCTTGCTTATCGAGTATGTTATTGTACAGAACACTAATTATAACTTGACAATTGAAATGAAACAATGTTGCTAACACAGAATCACAAAACTGAAAAAATCACACAATAGTTAATTTGGCTTTATTAAACGTTTGTGAATACTGTTGCATATGAAGGAGCACTTTCACCTAACACATTCACCATATCATTATGAATTTCTTGTCCCGATAAACCTTTTTTAAGTAAATATTTAATGACACCACGCATTTCTAATTTTTCCATTGTAAAAAATCGCGGATGCGTCTTTTGTGAACACCTGTTTTTATATGAAGGAGTTGCCAGATCGAAACAAAATTTAAAATGTGTTCATAGCAGAGAGCAAAACACTTAACTTTTTTCTGTTTATACCGCGCTTTTTGTGCTAGGCTAAGAAGTTTCCGAACCGCCCTCGTATGTACTTATATATGTATGTACATATTCACATACATTCATATTTATGTATTTCTTCTTGAATTTTCTTATTTTACGTACATACATACATATGTATGTATGTCAACATTGCAGAAGGACTGGAAGAATCGGGAGAGTTGAAATACATTATCTGTAAAATATTTAATTTAATAAAAAATTATAGTTTTATGTATATATATTTTGTATAATACTAACGAATGTCGAAATTATATTTATTACAATCATTACTTTATTCGAATATTTTTTTTTTATTTTTCATACTTTTTGAAGTAAATAGTGATTTTTTTACTTTAAAATATGCAAATATCAACTTATTAAACGGCTAAAGTAGCGTGATGCCTACAATAAAATTTTCGAGTTTATTAGCGTGTAATAACCGCGTCATAGTGCTATTAAACGTTTGTGAATACTACTTTAGCGCATTTTGCTTATTAGCCTCTAATAAAACGTTTGTGAATAACACCGAATGTGTGTTTGTTTATTTGTTTCTTTGTTTGTTTGTGTGTTTGTTTGTTCCTTATAGGAGGCCAAACCCTCGGACCGATCTTCCTGAAATTTTCACAGTATTTAACTGGAACTCTTGCATGAATTATAGGCAATATTAAATTTTGATTGGACAAAGAGGCGTGGCACCGCCCATATAACTGAAAAATTTAAATCGCCACATTTTGGGCATTTTTTGACCTACGTCGATGATATTTGGTACATATGGTATTGGCATAATTTGGAATACGAACCAGGAGAAAAGTGGGTAGGACCACGCCCCTTTTTTAGGAAAACCAAACCCTTGGACCGATCTTAATGAAATTTTCACAGCATGTTACTGTGACTCTGGAAGGAATAATAGGCTATATGAAGTTTTGATTGGACAAAGAGGCGTGGCACCGCCCATATAACCCAAAAATTTTAATCGCCATATATTGGGCATTTTTGACCTACGTCGATGATATTTGATACATATGTATGGTATTGGCATAATTTGGAATACGTACCAGGAGAATTCCACCACGCCTTTTTTTTTAGGAAAACCAAACCCTTGGACCGATCTTCCTGAAATTTTCACAGCATGTTACTGTGACTCTAGGAGGAATAATAGGCTATATGAAGTTTTGATTGGACAAAGAGGCGTGGCACCGCCCATATAACCCAAAAATTTAAATCGCCATATTTTGGGCATATTTTTACCTACGTCGATGATATTTGATACATATGGTATTGGCCTAATTTGGAATACGTACCAGGATAAAAGTGGGTGGGACCACGCCCCTTTTTTTGAAAATTAAAAATCTTAATATAGTCTTAACTACTGGACCGATCGTCATTAAATTTTCACAATAGGATATATATATATAAATACTTTTAATTTTATTTTATAACGAGGGGGTAGCGAAGCACACCGGGATAGGCTAGTAATTATATAAAACTAACTTTACATTTATGCTCTTCAATATCAAACAATATTGCCAACACTACCATAATTTATACACACATACTACTCTGCCCTTCCATGTATGTACTAGTATATACTTATAAATTAATAGTGATCACTAGTTCCATTTTAAAATTGATTATTATTAAATTAACGAAATACCGTACGACTACAGTTACTTTTTAATCTATATAAGTATGAAAGGTTTTTATCAAATCTAATCTTTATTTCAACACAATTCATGACTATCGAGAAGGACGGAACGATAGCCTTAAAGACCCAATAAACACCTGCGCATAGTGTTACAAACACCTTGTTATGGTTATTCTTGTTGCTGCTACTGCCTTCAAATTACAGCACAAATATTGAGTAACAATACGACCAAATGAAAACGTTTTAACAATAATTAGTTTTTATCCTTCATAAGCAATTTAATGATGTTTTAGTATTTTAAGCACACATATACATTAAATACTCCTGCACAAGTACATTTAAACAATAATGCCGCTTCATACACATTGATATGTATGTATGAATGTCAGTTGTTCCTTAAAAGAGTTTTTGGTTTTTACAGCAAGGGGATATTTTTAAGGAGATTTATGATTTTGTAGCACTTTTGGAAGCGTTAAGGTGTTAGTGGGTGGGTGTATTTTTTTTTTTTTTTTTAATTTCACTAATTTTTGTTGCCTAGACTATAAATCTTACAAAATATATTGTTTATTTAAGAGAATATTACATCATGACAATTATGAGCAAAAATACCGTACGGAATAGAAACCAAAATAATTGCAAGAGAAATTTTTTACTTCGATGTGTTGCCCAAGAAGCCAAACCGTCATTAGTCTGTTTAAAATGTAAGACTATAATTAGATCACAATGTTTTTAAAAACCAATTATTTTTTATAAAAATAGAATGTTGTAAAACACCATCATTGTTACTTCTAAAAATTAAGTAAAACAAATTTTAAACAATAATGAAATGATAGATTCATTTTAATGGCCTCTCATAACAAATATTCTGTGATTGTTAAATCCCATCCATTTATCATCCATCAAATCGCAAATAAAAAATTTGATGAATATTATATTTCACGGCAATTTCTATTAATAATAATGAATTTTAATATTACTTACCATTATGTGGCAATGAGGAAAAAGGGCTTAAGTCATATTTTATAGTTTTGTAGAAAAACACTTTCAAATGTTATAATAAGTGGGTTTTTAAAAATGTATTCCCCTCGTACTTAGAGTGGGCCATTCGATTTTCGATTTCTTTTTTTATTTACTAACACATTATTTCATATGAGATAATTAGAAAGAAAAGTAGCAACCCCGTACGGCATTAGCGCCATATGACAACCAACTTGAACTCAAATTAAGTTGCTGTTTCTACAATACAGACAAATGACTTGTGTAGAAATTTTGTATGGGAATCGCTCAAAAAATTTGTATTTTTTATATAAATTTTCTACTCAAACCAATTGTTTGTATTATATAAACCGCACATAAGTAAAATTATTAGTGCAAAATGAAAAATGCAAATTCAAAAAGCACAAAATACAATTTTCAAAAATTAAAGTATAAAAAATTTAAAGAGACTTCTTCACAATTTGTACATATATGTTGGACAGTGATATGCTGGGCGCATACAGGATCACTGCACTTCGAGCACGTCTGTCTTGTTTTACGATATCTTTTATCGGAAATCACACACAGCTTACAGCAACCTTTTACTGCGCTTACTCCTGATGACTTCGATGTTGAGGCAATAGATGTTTTCATAAAGGTACGGTCACATCTGTCAAACATTTGCCCAAAAAAGCGTAACCACTAAATACGAATGAAAACACTTTTGATTTAGATACCTGTTTATTACGTTAAACAGTTTCCTACATAATTTATAGAAAATGTAATAGAATCTTATCTTATTAGATGCTGTTCAACTTAATAAATAAATGCATAAATTAAAAAGTTTTTCATTCGTATTTAGTGGTTACGCTTTTTTGGGCAAATGTTTGACAGATGTGACCGTACCTTAACTATTGATCAGCCCATCATATATCTTATTGCGTTTCTAGTGATTGTTTGAGCCATAATATTTATATTGTTCATACGACGATCTAACTCCTTTGGCACAAGCTCTTTGCAAAGCGAATTTAAGTTTTCACGCCGCGCTTCCATTTCACTAGTAGGGTGAAAAGTCCTATAAATAATGTGTGTAGCTAGGGTAGCTACGTCTAACATGTTGAAGAAAAATGCGTAGGTCCAGCACCGAGTTTTACGTTTGCAGGTGTACGTTCCAAGCATTTGGTTCATCCAGTCTACGCCTATTTAATAGGTGCCTCAGGCTTATTTTGAGTTTCTCGAGTGCTTATATCATAGTGTACTATGAAAAGTAATAAAACGCACTAATTTTTTTCGGAACATAACTGAGCAAAGATGTATCATTGTTGTCAGCATTGTGGAAACCAATTACTGTCTTACACATGTCTTACTTTTTCGTAAAGTTCCCACATATGCTAATCTATTGGACATGAGATCTTTGCATAGTGAAAGTGATGTAAAAAAATTATAACCTACAACTGTTCGACCTGTATTGCAATATCTGTGAACAAAGCGTTTCACAACATTTTCTCATACATTAGTTTGCTGCTGACCTCCTGGTAGCTTGCCAGTATAAAGTTCACCTTGCAGTGCGAATTTAGTATTCGCATCGCAGACCCAAAAGACTTTTATTATATACTAAGCTATGCTTACTAGGAATGTATTGTGTGAAACGTTTGCGACCTCTGTATGGATACAACAACAAAACTGTATGGATACAACCCAGCAAAAACTACTGCTTCGTCCTAAGCAGGTTTGTAAGGGGGTGATGCTTGTTGTTGTTGTGCCTCCTGCTGCGAAAAGCGCTTCGAACATGCATGATTTTGTTTCGCTCTTGTGGAGCTTTTGTTTCTAACATAAAAGAGCGCTTTTTTCTAATCATCCAAAATGTGCTAAAATCATATTTGAATTATCTGAATTTTGCCTTCGTTTTACTGCGTCATCTACTCACATACACAATTCATCTGGAGGTAAATACACATTTTTAATTAAATAAGAGAGCGAGAGAGGCAGAGAGCATCTAAATGAAATTTTATGTTCCATTCGTTGTTTACTTTATAGCCGACCAACTTCAACGTGCTTAAAAATAAGTTGAGCGATCTATCTGTCTTCTTTTTGTGCAGCCTGAAATTTTGTTACTGCTTCCAGAAACATAATAATTTTTTGCTGGGTAGTCACAAAATCGTTAGCTTTTTAAAGTCGATTCAAATTGAAATTGAGCATTTTGAACATATCACTTATTGTAAAAAACGCACACATATTAGTTCACTTCATATATAAGAAAGTTAAATTTTAGTAAAAAGACTTGCTCTGTGAAATACTCTAACCCTCTTCATATACATACATATTTTTCATACAAATATGCTTGTGATACAATTGTACCAAGGATGATAACAAAGGATATATATTAGTTTTTCACTCCCCACCAATGTACTGGACATGAACATCCAAAACAAATGTCATTACTTTATTCTCAGATATATAACTGAGGCATTTATAAAGTTTCAGCGCTATAGATGCATAAATAATATCAAAAATTCGATTCCAAAAAAAAAAAAAAAAATTGGTACATTTGTACCAAGGATGTCACAGAAGGGTTGTATGAGTACTGCCATAGAGTATGCTACATTTTATTTTAAATGTTAAAAATTACTCTTTCAGCCTAACCCACGATTTCGATCGATATCGCTCGCTTGCCTTTTCAACGACAAAAAGCTGTTTTGCGCCCCACTAAAAGTTTTCAGCACGACAAGTCGATCGACAATGAAAGCGAGCGATAACGTAAGCATTTTCATACAAATTTTCGCCCCACTAAGAAATATTGTGCGACAACAACTGTCAAAATCAGTCACGAAAGTTTTGTTGTCGACAAAATAAATAATAAACTTGTTTGTTTGCCTTGGAAAGCTGGAGAAGTAGTAATGCCCAATATAACTACAAAAAATGTTTGGATAATTTTTTTAATGGCTCTTTTTTTATTATTTTTTATGCAAAACTTGTGTTTAAATATCACACACAATAAAATTAAAGCTTATTTAAATAAATGAGTTCTTTTTTTTCTTTTAGCGAGTCCTTCTTTCTTTTTCTTCTCCTTCTGCTGCTACGTCTCTATCGCTTAATTTCTCGCACACTCCCTGATTTCTTCTCGATGCCTTACGACGTCCCCCTTGTACCTCTTCGTCCTTATTTACAATATTATATATATTGTATATATATTTCTTGCTATATATATTTGGAATTTATATATAAATTATTTATTATTTTATCTTTAACTAGACTTTTTTTAATGGAAGATAAAAAGCGGTTAAAAATTAGTTTTCACAAAATTAATTTATTGAAAACATATTTTGTGTTTACATTTGAAGCAAGGTCTATTCAAGAGGTGAGCTTACTAGCACAGCTGACTCAGATAGCTTTACATCAAATTTCCGTACTAACTGATACAGTTTTACAGCATACACAAATAATTGTTACAGTTTGTAAAGCATTTTTAAGAAATTGTTAAATTTATTTGATTGTTTTTATAAAAAAGCGAGTATTTTATACCAACAATATGCTAGTTGTTTTTGGTTTGTTGTACTAGTTATCGAAGTGAGCGTACCTAGTAATTGTGCGACGTGCAAATGGCCATATTTATGGCTCAACTTACATGGAATATTTGATGTGGCAATATAGTCATTTGACAATGATTACGTTAAAACGTAAAGCCAGACGACCGACAAGTCGATAGTTAGTGGGTCGCTTATACGAACGATAATGAGCGAGTGGCTGTCGCTCTATCGACTTGTCGGTCGATATCGTGGGTTTGGCTGTTTATTTATTATCGTAATAAAAATGAAAAAAGTACTTTTCCAAATAAACAATCTATATACATACATATATAATTTCTTAGTATGTCAGAATGTTTGCATGTACATATGTCCTATTCTCTTTTCGCAACTTTCTGAAGCCATCTGATGACATAGAAAGCTGAAATTTGGCATACTTAAAGTACTATCTCTGCGGAAGATTGTAACGGAGCCAGATTTTTTGGCCTGTAATCGGAAAGGTGCGCCTGGCATGGATAGGCTTTTCAACTAATTCATTATAATTTTCTTCACTTCAAAAATATATTTTTTCTTTAAATGTATTTTCTTCTTAAAAGGTAATTGTTGTTAAGAAGTTCTTTTACTTTAATTCTACTTTTTCTAAAAAGAAATTTTTTCTTAGAACTTAATTTTTGTCCTAGCGTTCATTATCTTGAAGCGTAAAAATTTTAATTAGTTTCTTAACGACTACATTTTCGTGTTTTTAGATTGTATAATATATTGTAGATATTTTTTAATATATGTATAAAGCAAGTTGTTGTTTGGCTTGAGGTCTTTGGTATTTTGGTAATGGCAGCGATAACCAAATGTGCAATAAAATCTATGTTCACACAGCAAAAACAAAACTAAAAACAAGACTTTCGGCACACAAATCTGCTTTCAAAACATTAAATCAGAAAACCGCATTCGCGTTCCACTGTGCAATAACTGGACACCAGCCTAACTTTGAGAAAGTGAGAATACTTGAGTGGAAGAATAATATATCAAAAAGATATATTCAAGACATGCTCCATATTATCGATATACCTGTTGATAAGAGAATTAATTATAAAACTGATATATCGGTTTTTTAATTTACAGCCTAACCCACGATGTCGATCGATATCGCTCGCTTGCTTTTTCAACGACAAACAGCTGTTTTGCGCCCCACTAAAAATTTTCAGCACGACAAGTCTATCGACAATGAAAGCGAGCGATAACGTGAACATTTTCATACAAATTTCCGACCCACTAAGAAATATTATGCGACAACAACTGTCAAAATCAGTCACGAAAGTTTTGTTGTCGACAAAGAAATTAATTTGACAAAATTATTAAAAAAATGTTATTTTATATGAATGTATGTATGTATGTATGTAATAATTTTAAAAAATTTCATGATGGGAAATTGGTAGGTATTTATGTAAATACATATTATGTACATTCATATATTTATAATTATATTATTGTACAGATAATAATTATTGATTAGCATTTAACAGGCAAAATCGAAGCCGCTGCAGGTTCTTGTTGAATTTGTAAAATTAACAAAATACCAAAAATTATTTTGCTATAAATTATTTTTACAAAATTCATTTATTCAAAGCATATGTTTTGTGTTTACATTTCTAGCAAGGCATATCCAAAAGGTGAGCTTACTAGCACACCAACCTCAATTCGCTTTATATTATACTAACTTTATATTCATACTAACTAATACAGTTTTGCAGCATACACAAATAATTGTTACAGCTTGGAAATCATTCGTAAGAAAATGTTAAATTTATTTGTGTTTTTTGATGAAAAGCGAGTACTTTATACCAACAATATACATGTTGTTTTTGGATTGTTGTACTTGTAATGGAACTGTGCATACCTGGTCGTTGTGCCACCTTCAAATGGCCATATATGTGGCTAAATTTACATGGAATATTTGATGTGGCAATATAGTCATTTGACAATGATTACGTTGAAACGTAAATACAGACGACCGACAAATCGATAATTAGTGGGTCGCTTATACGAACGATAATGAGTGAGTTGCTGTCGCTCTATCGACTTGTCGGTCGATATCGTGGGTTTGGCTGTTAATTTATTTTGTTATAAATGTATGTATTTATAAAATTTTGCATTTATTTGACCATGTACTCAAGTATTTATGTTTTAAATTTTATTTATTTGTTGCGGGTCAGCAATATCTTGATATATATTTCGCTGGTAGCTATACCAATTCATTAGTAGATGTTTCACCTCTTATGATTAAAAAATTCTAAATTCAGACGACCGACAAGTCGATAATTAGTGGGTCGCTTATACGAACGATAATGAGTGAGTTGCTGTCGCTCTATCGACTTGTCGGTCGATATCGTGGGTTTGGCTGTTAATTTATTTTGTTATAAATGTATGTATTTATAAAATTTTGCATTTATTTGACCATGTACTCAAGTATTTATGTTTTAAATTTTATTTATTTGTTGCGGGTCAGCAATATCTTGATATATATTTCGCTGGTAGCTATACCAATTCATTAGTAGATGTTTCACCTCTTATGATTAAAAAATTCTAAAGCTTTTAAAAATTCTAACGCTTTTTTTTAACAAAAGGGGTGAACAATCTACTGATGAATTGGTATAGCTACCAACGAAATATATATCTAGATATTGTATGTTCAACACTAGAAAAAATTAAAGGTATAACCAGTTCCCAAACATGCAGGATTGTATAAAAAAATTAATTCCAAAATAGATTTGAATCCCAATGACTTCAGCAGACACAGTTTGATACACAACTGTTGTACAACAATCTGCTGAACGCGTTGATTACTGACAGCCATACCTAAACAAGAGCGGAAAGCGGAACGTTTTCTACCGCCTAGCGTTAACGCTGCAATACCATACCTAAACAAGAACGTCAACGCTTTGTCATAAAAACAGGGTTATTACAAAATATATAACAACCCTGATTATAATAGTATACTCATAACCTAATAATACATGCATCTCTACAACAAACACAACAAAAAAATTCCTCAGAAGTCAAAAGTATAAATGTGTATGTTTCAACCTGTGACAAAAATATAAATAAAAATTATTCATTCAAATACGAAAAAATAAATACAAATAAAAATTTAACACTTGAAATAAAAAACAAGTAATTTACAAGAATTGTCAGCTGGGCTGGTAAGATTACCTTATAGTCATTGTACTATGAGTGCTTGTCTTTTGCAGCTAACTTCACTATTAAACGCGCTGTCAAAATCGGATTTTCCAATTGCAAAATTTTGCCGCCGCGTTACCGCCGCGTTATTTCGGGATGCTCCATACAAATTGTATGGTCATGAGAACTTTTGACATCTAAAAAACGCTTGCCGCTCTTGTTTAGGTATGGCTGTGAGCGATGAGCGAACATGTTGAGTGAGCGCTCACTGTTTTAGGTAGCAAAGATAAAGTACGATACATTTCATCAAATTACGATATTTTAGTTCAGTTTGACTTTTGAATCAAATTTCGTAGTATATTTTTAAAATTTAATTCATTTAAATTCACAAATAAATATTATAAAATCTTTTTACAAAATAAAATTCAATAATTTTAATATAAAAGTCAAATTGTTTGATGCTTTTTTCAAAAAGTGAGCAGATCGTTCAGAAAAATTTATCAAATCAAAAGCTGCTACATCTAAATTGCTTACTAGCATGTTTTTCTGCTGAACGATCAAACTAACTACAAGTCCATCATCATCGCCGTTAAGAAAGTAAAAAGTCGCTAAAAAGCGTTCATTATTAATCAAAGTTCAGAATTAAGATCAAATTATATACATTTTTATTTTCTATTCATATCGATTTAAAAGCCAATTTTGGAAAAACTTAAAGAGAATTAAAAATTAATATTCACAGAAGATAACGAGATATTATGGATTATTCTGGGTTTAGCATTTTTGAAGATATGAGCGTTTAAAGTTGCTACTAATACATTCACAACTATTACTCACACATGTAAGTTAAAAAAACAAACAAACGGCATACCAATTTGTTTTTCTTCAATTGGTGTTTAAAAAAATGAAACAACAATAAGAAACTTCTTTCTTAAGGTATAAACACATTCGCCACAGCAGACTACCGACTACCACCTTTCAAAATTAGAATACATGTGTGCATATGAGAATGATTATATTGAAGACAGCAAGGCAACACGGCAACAGGTTTTTGTCCATGCTACTTTTGTCGTGTAGTCGAATTAAACTAATTTTTATTTCTGATGGCCACAAAACCAAAACAGTGTTGACAATATAACAAAATTTGTAAAGCAAACTAGTGATTAGAAATATTTTTTATTGTAAAATAAAAAAGAAAAGAACAAAATTTATATGATCAAAGATTTTATTATTCAGCAATTAAGATTTATTAAATTTCAAACAATTAAACAAAATTTATTTTTTTAAAGTTTGTCTGAGGTACAATATTTACCAAGAGGAACAAGGTTTACGCATTTAAGGCCACTGTCACAATCATCATCCTTCATACATTGTTTATAATCTTTTTCCTGAAAATTAAAAATCAGATAGAATTATTAAGTTTTTTTTTTTTTAACAAGGAAACATCAAATTACCTCTTTGGCTGCAGTAAATTGCAATAGCGAAGAGAATATCGAACACTTTCATTTTTAAGTTTAAAATCTGTCAGAAAAAACTGTAAGAGTTGAAGCGGTGCTGACTGTACTTTAAAAGCGTTTGCAAGTGGCATTTTTATACAAAAAATTGCGACATGAAATCACATCCACAAAAATGTTTTGTTATCTTTTGGAATGAGAGTCTGAACACAATGTTTGCGGTGCGGTGCGATTTCTCGTTGCGGTAGAGAAAAATAAATATAATACAACGGAAGACGGCGAAGGCAATACATTTACATTTTTATTAATTTATATGTGCATACATTCAAACATACTTCAAAATCATGTTTTTTGTTTACAATAATGTTGTGAACAACGCCAATTATTCAAAAACTATGGCAATATCAGAAAGAGAAAGAGTATCAAAAATTGAGAGAATAAGAAAGTACGCAATGAAAATAAAATAGATTTTAATTTTATGCCGCTCCGCACTGCGTTTTTTTACTTCAAAATCGTATGAAAAACCGCACCGCAATAAATTATCGCAACATTGTGTTCAGACTCTGAGGATTTATTATTTTTATCAAATTTAGTTTATTGCGCTGTCTCATTATTTAAATTGTTATAAGATAAGTGATTTTCTTATACACAATAATATAATAAAAAAAAAAACAATAGATTAACACTTGTTCAAACAAAAATCATGTACAGTAATTATGAAATTTCGTAGAAACTAATTTTGCGCAAAACAAATCTATGGCATAAATATGTAGTGGAAAATTTTGTATATAAATGTTTCTGTCATTAAATGGATCGGAAAGAAGACTTAGTGAAACTTTATATTTTGTATGGAATGATCAAAACTTAAAGTTTCAGTGCTTGTGCCTTAACACCATGTCATATTTCCAGTATTTTCTGCTGAATACTTTAGCCTTTTTTACGTAAAAATTTTTGTGTAATTTTTTCGGCGCTCTCTCTTGATTCCGCAGTTACGGGGTTCAAAACTATAATATATTATTGATCATAAGTCCTACAAAATGCTCTAATTAACTCATTTAATTCTTAAAATCATCATTAAAAAAGCATAACTTACGTATATCATCGGTGACAGCTTTCAAGTATACACTAAATAAAAGCATGGTGAGTTCTATGTAAAAGTAAAAAGTCAGATAAAAAAAATTATAAAATTGAATTTCACTCGCAATGGGTAAATTGTTTTAAAAAATGTGTATACCACTATAAAGGTATTTTATATATACGCTTATATCCGTTCCATATTCTAAGAGTTATGGCCAATAAAAAATAAGTTTTGAACCCGTAACTCCGGAGCCAAAAGAGATCCATGAGATGAATATTTTCTGTTTATGGCAAAGCGAATCCATACAAAGTGATGTGAGTGGCGAATTCAATTCGCCGTACACAATTCGCCCCAGCGAACTTAAAAAAAGTAAAAGCGCTATATATGCACAACTGTAATATACATAAATGAATCGTTGCAACAATTCAGGATCAGCTGTTTACTGTGTATCTGTCGTATCCAAAATAATTAAGTAGGTGCTAAACGGCTACAACGGTAGCTAGAAGCATTTGTGTTCTTGTGTTCGTGTAGTCTGCTGTGGCGAATGTGTTTATACCTTGACTGTTTTTTCTTTTAAGATTTTTTTTATTATAAAATCTATATTCTCGTAAACTAGTTTTAAATTTAAGTACTTTGGGATAACTTTGAGTACAAGTTTTAATTAAAAAATTTTATTCGAAATGAACTTGAACCAATCCCAAAAGGAAATAAACACTTTTTGAGCTGCCTCTGTTTAATACCAGAAATAAACAAAAATTAAAGAACAAACTTTTTTCTTGGCTTTTATTTGTTGATGGTGATACAAATGTGTGGCACAACTAGAAACATAACAAACTTTACTTATGCAAACAGAAAATGTTCCAAATTTTGGTAACATCACAGCAAAAACTACTGCTTCCGCCGAAGCAGGTCTTGTAAATTACTTGTTCTTTATTTCAAGTGTTTCATTTGTATTTATTTTTTCGTATTTGAATGAATAATTTTTATTTATATTTTTGTCACAGGTTGAAACATACACACATACACATTTATACTTTTGACTTCTGAGGAATTTTTTTGTTGCGCTTGTTGTAGAGATGCATGTATTATTCGGTTATGAGTATACTATTATAATCAGGGTTGTTATATATTTTGTAATAACCCTGTTTTTATGACAAAGCGTTGACGCTCTTGTTTAGGTATGGTATTTCAGCGTTAACGCTAGGCGGTAGAAAACGATCCGCTTTCCGCTCTTGTTTAGGTATGGCTGTTAGACACCCATACACACATATGTATTGATGTATTGATTTTTTTGTACGAAATTATGTTTTAATTATAATCTTTGCCACAAAAAAAAGTTAAAAGTATGTTCTAACAACATTTTTAAAAGAATTATATTTTTCAATTTATTGTTTTTACAACCACAGAAGCAACACAAAGTAGAGGTAACTTTTTTAATTTGTTTCCATCCATACCAGCTAATTTTAGCTGAGATGATTTTTAATTTGCTGATGTGGGAGGTAACTTTTGTAAATATGAGTAGAAGAAAAACGAAAACAAACGAAAAGTTTTAATTCTATGGCCACGAATGCAAATTTCAGAATAAGTTTCAGAAACCCGTATTGTTTATCACGTATTTGTGAAAATTTTTTCTTATAACTTAAGATATTTTCTCAACTTAATTTGTTGTTTGTTTCCGAAAGTTTGCATCTGTAATTCATAGCAGGAAATTTAAATCCTTCTCACTTTCCCAGATTAGTAAACTTCTATAATGAGTTCAAAATGTATCAATCATTCATATGATGAAATATTTTTATTTTATTTTTTATTCAGAAACAAAATTTTACAGCACTTGATAATGGAAAGGTGTGTGGAAAATGCACTCACTTAGAAAGTTATACGATGCTCATTAAGTAATTATATGTATGAATTGATTTGCAGTAAAAATTTTATTTTTATTTACGCAATCAGAATTAATTAACCACGTCGTGATGCAAGCATTTTTTGCTTCATTTCATAGGGATGCTGGCACCTTTTAAAACACTCGTCATATGATGCAAATTGATTGAGATACGGAAATTTGTAACATGTATTGTAGAAAACACATCTTTTTCCATCAAATGTAAAACAGTTTATCCGCTTGTCGTTGGGCATCCTTGGGGGAAACGGTCTTGGCTGACCGAAGCAAACAGCTAAACGGTTAAATATGAATTAGTGTACATAAGTGCAAATGCTGCAGTGAAAATAAATTTTTTTTCATACTTACACTCTTGAGCAGCTACCGAAGCAATCAAACCAACAACTGTCAAAATTATCGCAAAAAATATTTTCATGTTCTTAGTTCCGTCTCAGCGTTCTTCTTACTGTTAAAATTCTAACTATTTTCATTTATAATTACCGCCTTTTATACCAAGATATTAAGTACCTGCCAAAATATTAAGTTCAAAAAGCTCAACTATTCTAATCACAAAAAAATATCTAATGCGTAAAAACGTATAAACAGTCGCATTAAGAAACTGTTTTTACGTCATATTTTACGTTAAGTTTTTTTTTTAATTGCAAAAACACTTATATTTTGATAATGTTATTGTCAGTTTACTGTTTATTTACTTTTATGAATTATCCAGTCACAAACATTAAAAAAAGTAAAATAAATATATATGTATATATGAAATATGGCTCCTTGAAAAAAGGCCGCAATGAAAAATTATCCCAAACTGAAAAATGATTAACTGAACCCAAAATTTATTGTTTTTTCAATGGAAAAATTTTTGGGGCATTTTTCAGTTTGCAGTTTTATTGAATTATAATTTTAGGACACATTGAAATAAGTTTCAGAAGAAGGTTTTTTCAGGGGAGAAAAATTGATGAAAACCTTAAGCCTGTCCGAGACCCGCCATGCAGGGAAGTCGTAGTAACAACTGCGAATATTCATTTTTACTTTAGGTCCATTTTTAATAGTTCAGTTTGGGGCAATTTTTAATTTTTGTGTTTGGAGTATTTTTATTGGGACCATTTTGCATGGAGCCTGAATTGACAAATTCCTAATTTTTTATAAGTCAAACTATGTACGTATTTTTCACCGATTTGTTTTGCAAAGAAAGTAACAACAAAAACACATTTATTTAAAAAAAAACTCATCAGTAGATCTGATTTTCTGTGTAAGAAAAAGAGTTTGAATGATGAAATTTGACATTGATTCATGTATCCAATCTAATGCCGCCAAATTTATAGTTGATTCAAAGAAATCCGTAGTTACCATACTATTGATATCGTTTGGGATTAATTTAAGTACGTTTGGGACCATTGTTTTCTTTTTCTGTGTAGGCATAGTTTTAGGATCGACAAATTTTATAATATTTGCGATTATGTTAAGTAAATGATAATAACTTCCGTTTTTTGGTATCGAAATTCTTTTCTAAAAATTTTATTTATTTACTTCGTTTATTTTCATTCAATGTCAGTATTTTTTTTTTCCACTTCTTACTCGTGCAAGACAATATGATTCTATTGATTACAATAATTCTGTTAGTTATGGGATTTACTTTAAACTGGCACAATTGTCATTAAAAACAACCATACAGATAAAATATTATTTGGATACGGATGTATGTGTACAGCCACAGAGTATTCTACATTTTTATTTGAATTTAAATGTAGACCTGTTGTTTTGATACGCTCCGATATTTGATTTAAATTTGTGTAAGTAAAATTTAGTGTGAAACCAAAAATCTGGAAAAGAGATTAATATTAAAAATATTCGTACTTTGTTAAATTATAATAAAATCTTAACTAACATCGTTAAGAAATAGTCGAAATACTATAAAAGTTTGGCAAATTCATACTTTGATAAGTTAACAGGTACTTTTTTCTTACAATTTTTACAAAGTATTTTTTTTTGGGCGCACAAATGTTGAAAATTTCGTGATTTAAAAACGGCCAGATAACCGCATGACGATTTTAAGTTTTTTACGAATTTTTCATTAAACTCCGCAATAAAATTATCACACACACTTAAAATGGTTTGTTCTTTATTTGTTTCTGCAATAGAATTAATTATTTTACTCAGAACAAACTTGCTCCAGGCACGTTTACAAAAACTTTAACTTCAATTCGTGTATTTATTATATTTTTGTGATAAATTTCTTAAAGATACAAAAAAAAAGTTTGTAAAGAGAAAAAATCAAATGTTTACTCGTGATTTAGAACAATGAAGTCACCACTAAACTTGAAAAATCTCATGCTTTTCAGTAGTGCGATTCTGTAACTTTTAACAATAAACGTTACGTTAATTTTACCAACACAATTTATTACTTGTGGTAACAATGCATCAATTCTGTAACTCAGTATAACAAACATTGTTAAAAAATTCAATCAGGTGGCATATTTGTTGGAAAACAATGAATTTTAAGCCAGAAGAGTGCACAAGAGAGGGCGCTCTCTTTATTTTTTGTTAAAAATCAATACATTTAAACAATAAATTTTTAGTCAGAATAGTGTACAGGAGAGTGCGCTCTTTTTTTTTTTGTTCCAAAATATATTTTTTGAACATTTCAAAATAACAACAATTTTAAAAATAAACAATGAAAAAATTATTGATGTTAAGTTAACTGAAAAATTCGACGTTATAATTGAATATAATGTTAAACGATATTGTTAAAATCCTTACTGAATAACATCGACGTTAATTTAGCTGTTAAAAATTTTTAACAATTCAATTGACGTTAAAATTGAATAGAGAATCCCACTACAGAACACCTTAATATCACTTCCGTGATTTTAAAATCGTTCGTTTATATCACCGTGATTTCAGAACATGCCTGATAAAAAATTTTATTTATTGACGACACATTTACGTGAAATACTTACCTTGTAATTGGGAAACTCAGCAGATAACAGGTTGTTATATTTTAACTCCTCATAGGAAGAATATTCTGAGCCATAAGTAATACTCTGTTCCATATTTTGTAGAATTATTGACATGCGTGCTTGAAAAGCTCTAGAAACGATAAGACGATAAATAAAACATCCATCAGTTGCAATGCCATCATACCACCTCACCGCACGTACCTATTCCATATAGTTTTGCGCATGGTGCGCCAGGAATTAATTTTTTTCATTATCTTTCTTTCAATATTGCATTTGAGATCTGATATGTTGTATGACAAGCGATATTTATAGTCGATTGAATGAAAACCATTCAGTGGAGCTGGACTTTTCTTAGTAAACCCAGCTAGCCAGCAAGAGGAATCATTCAAGTTGAAATTCATCATGGAAACACGAGATTCAGTTTGTATATTTAAATAGAACTGGTAATAAAATTTAGGTTTTCTTATGTCAGAATTTTAAATTTATGATAGATGCTGATGTGATAATCATATTCTTACATTATTCGGAGTTATTATCATTTTGATGTTCTTCAAAGGACAAAACACATCCTTCAATGCATAACGTTTACCTGTACCAGGATCTATGAAAACCATTTCACCTTCATCGTTACAATAGAAAACGAATGAACATTCGCCATAAGAATAAGCCGTACCTAAAACTAAGGAACACTGAAGACCGATGTGTAGCAAAAAGTTGCAGAGTAGTACACCCAAATCTTTGGAAGAGCCCGAAGTTGTGTCCAACAGTAACTTTGATAAGAAAAATTATTTGTAAGTCAGTAATTATTATTGTTTTTATATACAAATCCACACCTGATTGTTAAACCATACTCCTGTAAATCGCATACAAGGATCATAGAATTTTGGTTTGTCTATTAACGAGACAAATCTACAGGCACTATCCAATAAATTTTCACTTGCCTCAATGGGTGGACTTAAAGGTTGTAAAATTCTTGTAATGCACAAACGTTTACCTTCGGCGGTACATATATAAGGCTCCAAAATTCCTTTAGGCTGCATTTCTAAAGCTTGTACACACCAGCTATTAAGATGTTTACGTACTTCTATTATTTCCGAACATTCCAAACATTTCGTATTTACCGAAGGTAATTCAAAATTAGGCTCTAAGCTGATATAACACCATAGTCTGACAGACTCTTTAATTTCGGGAAATTGTTCTATCATTATATTCGTCTCAGCATTTGTAGAAATATTTTCCAGAGAAGGTCTCCTATAGCCGACTATGATTTTGGGTGTGATTATTTCGAAAATACCATCCATCTGTAAAGGAATTCCTAAATTTGTTTTCAGTGATTTTTAACCAACTTGAAAAACAGAAGGACGTTGTCAATTCAAGGGGTACTTTTTTTATGCTTAAAAACCGCTATAACTCTGTCAGATATGAAAGAAATTTTTAAGATTATCTTTCCTTAATATTTTTAGAATCATTTTGGGGCAAATTGTTGCCCTAAGATATAGATTATCGAATAACACTTCCATTTATGGACCAATTTTTATAATACTTCTTCTTTTTCCACAGATTTTCGTTCAGTTTGGTCCGATATAATTTTTTTTTAATCGGGGCAAACTTTATCCATTCCTCCCACGCAAAACTTTGACTATTTCCAAAACACTATCATTTATCATTTATGAAATGTCATTTATGAAGTGATTTTCAATCTTCTATTTTTTAAGGGTTTCTTGCATTTTGGTCCTAAAAATTGTTTGGAAAAATTGGAGGCAAGTTGCGTCACACCCAAAACAAATATTCGTTATCGCATAACTCTGATATTTTTAGATCGATTTCCAAAATTCTTGATTAGGTTTAACCCCATAAATTTATTGGAAATATCGGGGGAAAATTTTATTTTTAAAAAACCTCTCCTTTTGTAGACCGATTTTCATTATTATTCATTTGTTTAGCGTGGTTTTAGTTTGCTGACAGAGTGGTCCAATTGTTTTATTAAAACGAAAGATAAAGAAATTTACCCCGAAAAAAATTTTTTGATTATCGTAAAACTCCTCAATCTATTAGCCGATTTTAAAAAATGTTGTTTTGGAGTTTGGTATTGATGTCGTTTTTGTTCGCCATAATAATTTTCTAATACTTAATTAGAACTCACCTTTTGTTGCATTAATATAGCATTAATGGATATTCGATGTTCGCCCAGCCAATTGTTTTGTATTCTTTGATAAATGTCGACGTTCTTGAAGGCAGCATCATCATTAAATTGATTTTCAATAACTTCATCGTAAAGTGAAATTTTTAAATCATCGTTTAGGTCAGCTAAGCAACCACTAAAAAATATGAAGAAATTTGTATGACTCATTATGCAGTACAACAAATTAAAAATTTATCAATATAAAAAAATGTGCAATAACGAATTCTGTTACTTGCCGTCTACATCTAACAGAGAATGACGAACTTTGACACTAAGTTTATTTAGTTAATGTATGTAAGTGTTAGAGCGCTCTAGTTAAAATTTTTATATCTCATTGTTATCACAATTCTATGGAGACCTCTTTTACAACATAATTTAATGTTTTAATTGCAGGTAAGTGATAACACACTAAACAGGAATATTCTAGCCGTGCTCCGCAATCTAATATCAAAAACTCTTCCTCATTTTATCATCCCGAAAGTATACTGTATGTTCAAGTACGAAAAAAAAGCAATGAAAAGTACCAAAAGTACAATTTGTTTCGTATCTAATCCCTTAAAAGCTACTTAATATTTTAAGCTCGATCATATTCCATCTGTCTACGATATTTCTACTAGTCGGCATAGTCGAAATACGCCAACCGTAATCAGTCTGATTAATAGTTAGATTTTTACATTAACAAAATGACTGCAGTTTTTGTAATGCTATAATAAGAATAAGGGGTGCAAATTTAACTACAATATGGCAACTAGAAGAAAAGAGTTAAAAGTCTTGATGTATGAATGATGTACAGCAAACACAGTTTATACCTAAAACAAACAAACAGATGATGAAAGATCCAGTCAGCCGAATGCATAGAAATTAAATTTTACGTACGAAGAGGTTGCTCCTCATATCCGAGGTCAGTACATTTAATTGACAAAATTTTTACGAATTACATATTTTTCTATGTATATTTTTCCATGCAATGAAATTTTATGGACTCCATTTTGTAAAACACGATGCCAAATTGATGACTGAATTTTTGTAAAGAAATTTTCTTCGATCTTACAGTAAAAAAATTTCGTTTTATTTGCAAGATGTTTAGCGAAAAAAAAAACGTATTAGAAATCTATTAATTTAAATTTTGTTCTCATTTTTTTTTTTGTTATAATTGTTTAAAAAAATAATTTTAAAATTTTGGATCGCAATACCAGACAAGGAAATACTTAGCCGCGACCTTGTAAAAGAGAGTTAAAAAAGTATTTCATTATCATATTAGACTTTTATAAAAAATGTTATTGTTCAAATTCTAGCATTCGATGAAAACAATAAGCATACATACATACATACATATATAAATACACGCATTAATGACAGAATAAAGAACATAATAATTAACTATCTTTAGTTCTTAATATTTTATACACATGTTCAAATAGTTAAAGTAAAATTGTTTGAATTTTTTTCGGATACACAAGTATTTACTTAAATATTAAAGAAAAATAAATTGGCCTTATTTTTTGGAAAAAGCTAATATGTATGTTTTTATATAAAAATAAATATTTGCATTAACACATAAACATTTACATGAGGCATTCTCTCAAATATTTGTATCATAACCAGAGTTTTCATTTATTTTATTCTGATACAATCATACATGTAAGTATGTAAAATTTTTTTGTACACAATAATTAAAAGACAATCACCCCTATCGTGAATAATAATTGGAATTGTTTTCCCGTGAAATTTGTATTCCCCTCGAAGTGAAAAATGCTATCATGAATCTCACGTGAAAAATTATTGCTGCTATCAGCTCTCAGTGAATGGAAAAAGGAAGAAGATTAAAAAATAAAATTTAAAGAAATTTTTGTTCAAAAATATATTTTAAAGAAAACTTAAAACAAGTTAAGCTAAATATTTTAGCGTTTGTTTATTGTATTCTGACTTTTATGTGGTAAAATAATTCGTCTACTTTCTGGAAAGCAAACAAAACGAAAGAATTTCTTTTTCTTAAAATAAACTTTATAAGCTTTAATATTCGAATTATAAGAAGAACTACATACAGACATGTTCTGTTCTATTCCCCATCCAAAATAAAGTGAATATATCAAAGGAAGAAGTTAAAATACTCCGAGGGAATAAATTATCACGATTGTATTTATTGCTTGTATAACTAAAACCATAACGTAAGCATTTCAATTAAATTGTGTCAATGTACTTATTGCTTGTATACTAAAAATTACAACCTATACATTTTAGTTAAATTTAAATCAAACTACAAACGCATGCATTATTTTTAATAATACAAATTATACTTAATGTCGTCACCTGGCACAATTCTTATATATTAATTTGCAATATTTATTTAGGTCAACTTTATTTAACTGTTTATTATTCACTTCCGCATTATTAAGTACGAAAATTAATTAAGTTGCTATTTAGTATTTTGTATAAAAGATGAACCATTTTTACAAATAAATTAATTAACTCTACAGTTTTCAAACAAAAGGGTCTTGTCTTGTCTATTATTTAAAAGTACAAAGTCTTTCAGTTACAAGTGCTAGAAAGACACAGGAAAATCGAAATAGTGTAATTCTGACGAAACGTTTGAATTAATATCACTAGAACTTCCTAACTGTACATTTTGGTGACCCCGACGTGATAGTCAGGACGACCTCTTTTTGTAAGAAGGCACGATCAGTTTTACGTTAACAAAGTGCAATTCGAGTAAGCGAACCAGCAGTTATTCGAACAAGTCGTATTGAATCATCATTATCAACATGTCATCAATGGAAGAGTTAATCAGCCTACAGAGTATCTTAGGTGAAAACATTCAGCAGATTATCCGGAACTTCAAAAAGGATCCTACTGATAGAAAAAATAAGGTTTCCTATTTTGAGGAACGCCGTCGTCGACTTTCAGACAAATGGAACGAGTTTAATGAGGTGGACGAAAAATTGCGCATACTTGTTAAAGATCAATCAGAAGTAGACTACTTCAAAACCAATTATTTTGAACAGATTCGGTCATTGGCTGAAGAATACATTGACCTATTTCAAACTGAATTGGTACGTTTGAAAAAGGAAGTACTCAAAAACCCGCAGGTAACTCAACATGAGCACAGTGAGCAGCCACCTATGGGAATTTCCCAAATACCTAGTAGCAAGAATCATGGATCCAAGGACGATTCTTCACATGGATTGATGGGGAAATTTGCCGCTCGGATGTCAGCATTGGAGAGGTTGATAGTTGGTATCTCAGGGGTGAATAGCGATGAGCCTCAACAATTCTACAACATCAGAATCGAGACCATAAACAAGTTATGGAACCAAATCGAAGAGCTATATGATCAAGTATGGGATCAATGTTCAAACCCTCTTGTCAATGGTTTAAATCAAGACGACTATGAAAACCTTAGAGGAATGGTTATTGATAGCTTGACAAAGTTACAAGTGTTGTCAAACCAAACATCAAACGCTATTTCGGCAGGCCAACATACAGTCATGGCAACATCATTGCCGCTGCCGAAGATCTCAATCCCCAAGTTCGATGGGGATTACGCAAAATGGACGCAATTTTACGACATGTTTCTCCATATGGTCCATCAACAACCGATACCTGATGTTCAAAAGATGTGGTATCTTAAGTCCAATCTTACAGGGGAAGCTGAAAAGTTTGTCAGCCATCTATCAACGACAGAGGGCAACTATGATTCAGCGTGGACAATGTTACAAGAACGGTACAACAACAAACGGGTCCTTGTAACAACTCTGGTCGAGAAAATCATTAGTCAGCCGTTATGCACGTCCAACTCTGTCACCATTAAAAAGCTACATGACACAACTCGAGAGTGCCTTTTAGCACTAAACAACATTGGAATTGAGACGAAAGCATGGAACCCGCTCCTTTTTCAAATTTTGATAAAAAAGCTAGATCAAAGTTTGCATATGCGGTTCAAACAATCTCTCAGTCAAACGAAGGAGCTACCAACAGTTGAAGACCTTTTATCATTTCTGGAGTTCCAGTTCCAAACAATCGAATCCATCAATCACAGGGAAAAATTGGTACATACGTCAAATAAAATAGCAGCTACTGTGGTCAAAAGAGGAATTAGCTGCAATTTCTGTAACAATGGGAACCATGCGTTATACCACTGTGGAAAGTTCTTAAATGTATCAGAAATAGAACGGCTAAGATTCATACAATCACGAAGACTATGCGTCAACTGTTTCAAAGGAGACAACTCCTCAAAAGACTGTTCATCAAGCTCGTGTAGAAAATGCAACAAGAAACATAACACTTTGTTGCATATTGAGGCAAAAGCTGATCCACAAATCAAGCAGACCTCCAGTTCTATCCCAAACATCGAAGTAAGACCAAAAGCTTCCAACGCAACAGTAACATCAGCATCTGCAAATGCCTCATCAACGCAGAGGGATTATGTCATACTTGCAACAGCAAGAGTAAAAATAACAGCATCAAATGGAAATTCAGCAGAATTCCGTGCAATTCTTGATTCTGGTTCGCAGGTGAACCTTATATCTGAGCACGTTGTTAAAAGGTTGGGTGTATCAACTTCAACAGCCTCGCTGTGTATCGATGGTATTGGAAATGGCAAAAAACGCGTAACAAGAAGGATAAACGTAAAGCTACAATCAAGAAATAATAAATTTGAAACAAACCTGGAAGCATTTGTGATCCCAACAATCATTCCTCCTCAGCCAAGTCAACATATTGATATTTCGAAATGGCAAATTCCAAACTTAAGCCTAGCTGACCCATACTTTAATCAGCCAGGAAAAGTAGATATTCTTTTGGGTGCCGAATATTACTTTAATCTGATGCAACGCGAAAAAATATAGAGCTATCAAGCAATCATCCAATTTTGTTAAACACATCACTTGGATGGATCATCAGCGGAAAAATATCTTCAAGTCAAGGGGCAAATGACGCTGCAACTTGTGCAATTTTCACCACTAAGCCAGAAGACTTTAACGACGAGCTATTAAACGACGTCATTGAACGGCTATGGAAAATGGAAGATGATGGATCAACTGAAAAGGGACTCTCGCAGGACGAACAACAATGTGAATCACTGTTTGTCCAAAACACTCAAAGAAACGATGAAGGACGTTTTGTTGTCAAGTTACCCTTCCGTGAAAATCCATCTGCATTAGGAGATTCTAAGACAACAGCCTACAAACGATTCCTTAGTCTTGAACGACGATTAATGAAAGATTCGGCGACCAGAAATCAGTACATACATTTTATGAACGAATATAAACAACTGGGCCATATGACGGAAATAGATGTCAACTCAATACCAACCCCCAACCATTTCATTCCACATCATTGTGTACTAAAACCAGATAGCACAACTACTAAACTTCGTGCCGTGTTCGATGCTTCCGCCAAAACATCATCCGGCTATTCACTTAACGACTTAATGTACACTGGCCCAATTGTTCAAAGTGATCTATTTTCGATACTCATTCGTTTCCGTTTACCGAGATTTGTCTTTACAACAGACATTGAAAAAATGTATCGACAAGTCTTGGTACATCAAGACGACAGGAGATACCAGATAATTCTATGGAGAAATGATCCTTCTGAACCCATAAAATATTATCAACTTAACACTGTCACGTATGGGACACGAGCTGCTCCATATTTGGCGACAAGGTGTCTTCAACAAATCGCCTTCGAAAATGATACTGACTACCCACTAGGTGCTCAAATTCTAAGAGATAATTTCTATGTTGACGACGGTCTTGGAGGATCAAACAGCTTAAGTACTGCAATCGAGAAACAACAACAACTAGCTTACATACTCAGAAAACATGGCTTCAACTGTCGTAAGTGGAGCGCAAATAATAAACAACTCCTTCAAAATATTCCACAAGATGATCGGGAAGTAAATCTTGATTTTAACAGCACACAGAAGGAGTCTATTAAAACTCTGGGTCTGATATGGCTGCCCAAACCAGACCATCTTTGCGTAAAGGTAAAGGTGGAACCTGTAGACATGATTACTAAACGCACAGTAAGCTCTGACTTGGCAAAACTTTTTGATCCACTTGGACTCTTGACACCAATTGTAGTTAAGGCGAAGATATTTATTCAACACTTATGGCAGATGAAGCTGACATGGGATGAATTTCTACCTGAAGATCTCAGTTCAGCCTGGTCAAACTTCCGGGAAGGTTTAAACACAATCAACAATCTCCAAATAACACGACACATATTCAAGGATGACATCCCATTAACTACTCAACTTCATATCTTTGCGGATGCATCCGAAAAGGCTTTTGGGGCCGCAGCATATATTCGATCAACATTTAAAAACGGTAGAATCGTAACAAAACTACTATGTGCGAAGTCTCGCGTCTCACCAATCAAAAAGCAAACCTTACCACGGCTGGAACTTTGTGCAGCACTTCTAGCTGCAGAACTATCTCAACGTCTTCGAAAGGTTATGCAGATTAAAAATTTACCAATTTTCTTATGGACAGACTCTGAGATTGTCTTGTCATGGATACACTCAAAGTCATCATCCTTCCAGACATTTGTGGGTAACAGGATATCCAAAATACAAACTTTAACTTTTGCAGAGCAATGGCGACATGTTTCGTCAAAGGATAATCCAGCAGACATTCTCTCAAGAGGTTTATCAGCAAAGGCACTTGCAGAGTGTCATTTATGGTTTTTGGGACCATTATTTTTACACGGAAAGCAAGAATGTTGGCCTGCAGAATTTCGGCCACATTTACAAATTACTTCTGATCTCGAAAGAAAGAAAGAGTCACCTATCGTTTTGTTAACCTTAAACAACTACAACTTTGTACACAATATCGACCATAAAGGTTCATTTAAGAAGTTACAGCGAATAATATCATATGTTTACCGCTTCGTTAAAAACACCACTGAAAAATCTTCCCCAAGACCTCAACTGAATGCGTTAAGTACAGAAGAACTTGAGATCTCACTTAGAACAATCATACGTGCCATCCAAAGCTATGATTTTCCTAATGAAATCAAACAATTAGAAGAAAAACAAATGCTCGCGAAACATAGTCCAATCCTTAGCTTAACTCCATTTGTCGATAATGAAGGCATCCTTCGAGTGGGAGGACGGTTGGAGGAGTCAAACTTATCCTACGATTCAAAACATCCAATAATTCTTCCATATAATGATGTGCTTGTGAAACTTTTATTTAAGTCAGTGCATGAAGAAAACAAGCACTGCAGCCCGCAAGCATTATTGGGAATAGTGAGGCAGAGATTCTGGCCGATCAAAGGAAAATCTATAGCAAGATCAACCGTTCAAAAGTGCGTACAATGTTGCAGGGCTCGTCCCAAGCTATGCCAACAATTAATGGGGAACCTTCCACATGACAGAGTCACACCTGCAAGGCCATTCATTAACACAGGCGTTGATTATTTTGGACCAATGTGGATCCACTACAAAATAAGAGGAAAACGGCCAACAAAAGCATATGTAGCAGTATTTTGTTGCTTTGCGACTAAGGCAGTTCATTTTGAACTGGTTAGTGATCTCTCAACTGATGCTTACATTGGTGCCTTAAAACGCTTTATTTGTCGAAGAGGACATTGCCAAAATATCTATAGTGATAACGCAACAAATTTTGTTGGAGCCAACAATAAACTCACTGAACTCTCTCAATCAATATTTTCTGAAAATGGGAAGGAGTCGATAGTTTCAACATGTAGCTCAAAAGGAATACAATTCCATTTTATTCCACCCAGATCTCCCCACTTTGGAGGACTTTGGGAAGCAGCGGTAAAATCGGCTAAAAATCTATTGGTTCGAAGCTTAAGCACAGCTTCACTAACATATGAAGAATTGGAAACGGTTATCATAGAAATTGAAGCTATCTTAAATTCTCGCCCATTAACACCTATGTTAGCCGACCCATCCGATATATCTGCATTAACTCCAGGACACTTCTTGATCGGCGAAGCTCTTACGTCTCAGGTGGATATCGCAGCCAACTCTAAGAGAATATCACTCTTATCTCGATGGGAACTCGTATCAAAAATAAAACATGAATTTTGGAAAAGATGGTCAAATGAGTACCTACACGAATTGCAGCAGCGTCATAAATGGAAAACTCAAAGTGCAAATATCAACCCAGGAGATATGGTTATCGTTAAAGAAGATAACACTGTGCCGATGAAATGGCCGCTAGGACGAATATTGAAAGTTTATCCTGGAAAGGATGGATCAATTCGGGTTGCTGACATCAAAATCGCATCGGGAATTTGTAAAAGACCTATACATCGTCTTGCGTTGCTTCCAATTGAGGAAAATCTAGAGTCAAACTCAACAAACAAAAGTACAGATACAATAGTCGCAGATCAAACTAGCGAACCCAAAGGCAAAAGAACAAGGCTACTAAACAATAATATATGCATAACATTGCTGGCTTTACTACTCATTTTCCCAGTGATCATGGGAATACCAATCGAAAACAAACGATTTGGATCTCAGCTGGGAATCCATTTTGAAGAATTAGGATCTACGCATATATCTACAAGTCAATGGAATCTAGTCGTATATTATGATCTTTCAGCATACTGGACTGACACATCATTTTTAGCAAACGGCACCAAATCACTAGAACAGCTGTGTAAAAAATGGAGTCTAATACATCGTGTACTAATATAATAGAACACTTGCAGCATATTGAAACTGACTTGAGTCTGGATAACAGACTACTGTACAAATCTCGACAGAAAAGAGGTGCCATTGATGTTGTCGGAAATATCGCAAATTCACTGTTTGGTGTACTTGACTCTGGATATGCAGAAAAAATGTCGTCAACTATCACCAAATTACAAGAAGACGATTCATTCATGTTAAAACTCATAAAGGACCAAACTTCAGTCGTAAACTCCACTATGAATATCGTTAAACAAGGTCTAACTGCAGCAAAATTCAAATTTGACAGCATTCAATCAACGCTGAATGAAGTAGTAAAAGGCGAGGAATTGCATAACGAAGAATTGTATCAGTTGAAGCTTGCAAACATGTTCAACGTAGGCTTTATGCAACTATCACTTATCGCAAACAACTTACAAAAAATGCAAACATGCATTCTGGATGTGTTAACTGATACTCACCATGGAAAAATCAATCCGTTACTGTTAACTCCAACACAAATAGAGATCGAAATACAACAAATCAAAACACATATGCCTGAATCGTTAATGTTACCAGTATTCGCAGATGACTTGTTAGAATTTTATAAGCTAATGAAGGTAAAGGGAGGACTTACCCAGGAACACGTGGTGTTTAGCATAACGCTGCCATTAATAGAGCATGACCAATTTAAATTATATAATTTAATTCCTATCCCTAACACAATAAATAACACAATGCTAACGATAGAAACATGCAGCCCTATACTAGCGATAAACACAAACCGAAGACACTATTTTCCGGTATCATTAGATCAACTTAAATCATGTACTATCATCAGGAAGAACATATTCATATGCTATAATATACAACTGGAATACAATTTCGGAGCGGAAAGGTGCTCATGTGAAATTAACTTATTTAACAACATTACTATTCGAAATTGCAACCTAATGAAGCTCCATGCAAACGTAACATGGACACCATTAAATCATAAAAACCAATGGATATACTCCTCATCCTCAATCACTCAAACCACAGCGGTTTGTGGAAAGGAAATTACGACTTTATATCTAGAAGGCTCTGGATTATTAACCATTAACCCCGATTGCATCCTTAAGCATGAATCTATTCACGTGACTGGTCAACAATCGATATCAACAATTACTGGGTCATCATACACGAGCCTGGCAAATATTTCAGAAATTGCATATCACCATCTTTCCAAAGGCGAAAACATTAAAACCAACTACACATTAATAACAGACCAGATTTCGGTACAACTCAATAAAATGAAAGACTTGCAACAAAGGTTAGAATCTATAAACACTTCAACTTTTCAACATCATTCAACTTCAACACACGGTACTACTACGGTAATAGCCATAATACTCGTGTCAGTTATAACGGCAATCCGAAGAAAGTATAGTGCTGCTGAAGTAACAAAAATAACGCATTCATCGCATACTCCACAACCATCCAACAATAAGGCAACACCCACACCACATCCACGTGAGAACTTCACAGTTCAAATTTGAATCTCATTTTTTTATTTTATTTTTGTTTTCGTTTTTATTGACTACTCGTCAATGCCGGGGAGAATGTATTTATTGCTTGTATAACTAAAACCATAACGTAAGCATTTCAATTAAATTGTGTCAATGTACTTATTGCTTGTATACTAAAAATTACAACCTATACATTTTAGTTAAATTTAAATCAAACTACAAACGCATGCATTATTTTTAATAATACAAATTATACTTAATGTCGTCACCTGGCACAATTCTTATATATTAATTTGCAATATTTATTTAGGTCAACTTTATTTAACTGTTTATTATTCACTTCCGCATTATTAAGTACGAAAATTAATTAAGTTGCTATTTAGTATTTTGTATAAAAGATGAACCATTTTTACAAATAAATTAATTAACTCTACAGTTTTCAAACAAAAGGGTCTTGTCTTGTCTATTATTTAAAAGTACAAAGTCTTTCAGTTACAAGTGCTAGAAAGACACAGGAAAATCGAAATAGTGTAATTCTGACGAAACGTTTGAATTAATATCACTAGAACTTCCTAACTGTACAACGATAAAGGGAATTATATTCAGTGAAAATTTTTTCACGATGTTATTCTGGACTAAATGAACTTTTTCATGGAATTTTTTCATGATTGCAAATACGTGAAAAGTGAAAAAAATTACTAGGGAAAAATTATTCACGATAGGTTTGAATAAATATTATTTGAATAACACGGCTCTACAAAAAAATTTTTGTTCTTCGTCCTAAAGTTTATTTTATGATTTTCTGTTTAATTATGAACAAAAAACAAAAGAAAATACCTTTTTCCTGTATAAAGTTTGCTTTTGTTTTCATCAGGACATTTTGAGCTTTGAACAACGTTAACGTTATAAAAATATCGTTCAGTTCCCAAGTACAAAAGCAAACTTTTTAATGTTATTTTTTTTTTGCGTCTAATTACCAACAAAAGAATCGAAATTTCATACTTTTAAGTTTAGGTCAAATTTTGTGTTGACCCGTGTAATTATTCTTATTCAGTAACTCTATGACCGGACGATATCAAGGCAATACACAGTGGCACTCTTAGCACCTCTCGGTGGTCTTCTTTTTCAAGCACAATAGTAGCTACAGTGTCCCTCCCAAACAATATTCGGCTTTTTGCATAGAAATTTTCACCGTATTAACCAAAAAAATGTTCGCTTTGCTTATCTAAAGTATAATTTGTTGCATAAATAGTATTTTAATACAATATAAAATGTGCTTGCGTATTAAATTTTGCCACATATCCATACATATTCAGAATCTTTTGGTATAAAAACTAAGTCGTGGTGTTCCGCAAGGGTCAATTTTAGGGCCACTACTTCTTTCGTTATATGTTAATGACCCTCAAAGTAAATTAGAATACTCCTAGCCAAATCCTACTTAATACCGGTCTTATTGCAAGCTGCTATAATGAAAGTAAAAGAAAACTCAACGTGGTGTTTAATAATATTGTTCGGTACGTACATATATAGTTTAAGGAGATTTGATCATATCTCCAATACGCATCCTTGCTTTAGGGCAGTGTCGGGCGATTTTTGAAATGCTAAGCACGCGTGCTTAGCAAGAAAATTCTGTTGGCGCGACGTCGACACACGTATACTATAAGCATCTTCGTGTAGCTTATGAGAATTAACGTTCGGTTGTTGCTTTGTTATCATTTCGTCAAAGTAAATCAAACCAGTCGCTGATCAGCACTTGTTTGAGTAAGACCTCGCTTTACAATTTTTTGTTTACACTCAAAGCAAAATGTTCAATGAAGAATGGGAAAATGTTTTTTTTTTATAATTTTGTTTTTATTCGAACTTTTTATTTTAATTATCGAATTTAATAAATTATCAAGCTTGAGGGTTTCGTTTTTAATAAATTTTATTTTTATTTATTATGTTTTCTCGATATTTCTTTACTTATTAAATATTATATTTTATTTCATTCGTTGTGTAACTAGTTTATTATTAAATGAATATTGTTTTCGTTATTATTATATTAACATAAAAAGTATTATTGAAAAAAAATTCAAATCAAATAAAAATACTAAAAGGCAAGAAATGTATTTTACTTTTGGCAACAGAAAAATTTTTCGATTGTATAATTATTGTCGGTCGTTCGTTTTTTGCTGCTTCCCATACCAAAACATATGAGAGAGCATGTGTGCGCCCGACACTGCTTTAGGGCATGAGTTTTGATGGCAGTGCGCACTTTACTGTTTATATATAAAATTATATATACCCATCAACATAAACATCTCTATGAGCGTTTAAATTTTTCAACTCTTGATCGAGGTAAAAGACTTATTGCATTTAGACATCGAACACTAATCTCTAAATACCATTTCTTTATTCATGCTATCAGTCTCTGGAATGGAATCCCCCTTAGATTTCAAAGGATTTCTAACGCACGTCAATTCAGGAAATGTATTATTCGTTATTTTTCCAGTTGAATATTTACATATGAATAAATTAATCATTATTTTTTTCTGCATAATTTCTGATTGTATAAAAATTAATAGTTTTTAGTCATTCAGGTTATATACATATGTACATAAATACTATCTTCTGTTTTTCACTATTTTATATTGTTCAATCAAATTTTTGTCAATTTTCATTTCTAAAATTACTTATCTTGTATTTACATATGATCAGTTCCATGCTGCAATGTAAGACTTAAGTCTTGCGCATGGGACATTGAAAAGAAATAAATAAATAAAATAAATAAATAAATAAATAAATAAATAAAACGAACATTAATCAAAATATACTTAAGTTTAAAAAATCAAACCAAAAAATTTGTCTTAAGTAGAACAAAAAAATCGCTGGCAGCACTGTAATGTTTAATATATGATAATAAATACAAAAAATAAAAACAAACAAAAAATTCCCCAACTAGCATCCATTAGTAGTGAGAAGTCGCGTATCCTATTTGTATGTAATAGTGTATAAATAAAATATGTAATCACATTCAACAGAGCTACATAACAAGTAGTGAAAGCATTTGCACGAGGTTTACTGGTTTCTACCAAAACATCGTTATTTCTATTCGCCCAGTGCTGTTGAAAAATTTACAAAAGGGATGTACATATAAATATTAAATTTTTCCTTTGTTGCTCGAAATATGTTAACAATTGTTCAATTCACAAGCTCGTATTAACGTCATATGTGTTGTCTAATCGTATAATTATACAATATTGTATTTTTGTTGTTGGTAATTTTCATACAAAAGTGTGTTATAATTATACGATTGAATTTTATATGTTTTTCAATTGTTATATTGAGGCCGGGTCTGGGAATATTCTATTTGTTAAATTAATTTGTAAAAATATTTTATATAGGGTAAGTGCTCCTAAGTTCGGCATGTCCCAGTAGTCGGCAGTTTTCAAATTTAAACTCAAATAACTAAGAATACCAGTGATAATATTTTAAAGTAAGAATACATAAGCTTCACAAATACTCCCAGAATTATATATGAGAAAACAAAACTGAGCATATTTGCATAGTTTATTGAGTTCGTTGGCTTTAGTAAGTGACTCTCTTACAACACGTGTGGTAGTGCTTATTTCTTAGTAAAAATTTAGTGGCTAAGCCGACTTTGTAAGGCATGTAAAAACGTCAGCATATTTTAGCATATTTTAATCGGAAAAGGTTTTAAAAGGCTGAAATCTGCTTAAATAATAGTATTACAGTGTAAATTTTTAAAAAAATTTTATTTTTCCGATATATTAAGGGATGCCGGCATTAGGAACAAAAAAAATTGTTAGTTATCCAGTAGTCGGCATTGGGGTGCCGACTACTGGGAAACAAGCCAATTCTTCCGATTTAACTCAAATTTGAGAAAATTGTTTATTCGTCAATTTGCAAACCATTGTATATATAAAAATTGAGTTTAAAACAAGTTTACCTAGTAGTCGGCATAGTTTCAAAGTAGTTATTTTCAACCTGCCGACTACAGGACAATAGCTATCCTAATGTCGGCAGTGGTTTTTTGTACTAGTTTTGTTTAACTATAATGCCAAAAATATGTTGAGTTTTATACTAACTAGTCTCAGATATAATTTGAATTAAAAAATGAATACCAAAAGAAAAATATTCGGAACAGTCTCTACAAGATGCACTGACTGAAAGAAGGGTAGGCGGCATTTCCATATTAGGGTCCAGTGGTTAATATGGTGTTCCACGTTCAACTTCACAAGATATGTTCTTGAGGGTCCTCGAAGATTCGGCCCACAAACCATTCTATGGAATGCTGAAGAAAATTGTTAAGAAAATGGTGTAATGATTTGGTGAAATGTGATTTTCCAACTAAAATGGACGATTTTCTGAACACAGTTCAAGAACTTATTAATAAAGACAAACGAGCCACACCATTTTTAAGCGATCGTTTCCATGTGTCCCAAAACTGGAAAAGTACTGTCACCAAAGGGATACTGCAATGTTTACACCATTCTGTTTATCCGCTTCTTCATACGGTTCTTTCGGATTTTAAAATGGAAGAAACGATTAAGAACGGGTTTCGAAAGTGTGGCCTTTACCTATTTAACCCTGATAGTGCGGATTATACTAAATGTGTTATTAATCGTTAGCAGAATTAGCAAACGGTCTTAAAAATGTTAAAATGTTCAGGGAAACGGATTATGATAAAGACATTTAGATTATCAACCTCATGAGCCGTAGTTTACTTAAAATAGGGATTGATTCAAATGTAGCTATTGAAGAGATTCGCGCTTTAAAAATGGAGAAAACATTTAAAATATCAAATTTTAGGCAACGTTACAGAGCAGTCAGGGACATATATATTTAATGACGATGGAGTTTTGGAAATGAAGAGCTTACAAACAATATCACCTGCTCTCTTTTGTCCAACATTAACTTCTTCAAAAACAAAGCAAAGCTAAACATTTCGTGCTCCTCTCCAACCTTACAATTGCCAGCCGAACGCCTCTCACTTAGTTCTTCAATTTGTAGCTCACTTATAGTTTGATCCTATTAGCCCTTCTCCAACATGTAATTTGACCAAAAGTATTGGCAACACAGAGCTAATTAAAAACCCGTAATCATCCATATCAACATTGTTCGAAAATCATCTTTACTTCCCAAAGCAATCACCGTCCTTACAATTAAAAATTATGGCCCCAGTGCTCTTGCACGTAGGATCCATATACGGATGAAAGAACCTGAAAACTTTGCTAAAGCTGAAGGCGTGAAGGAACGAAAACTGGAGGGCCAAAAAAAGAAAAAGGAATCAAGCCAGTCAACTTTAAAATACCAAAGCAAAAGCAAAAATGTAGCACTTGTTCTGAAGTGTTGGATTCGGATACTGAAGGTGATCAGCTATGAAATGTTGGGTGTGATACCTGACTCTGTTCTAGCACCTTAAATGCGCCGAATTCAAAAATAAGCAATACGATGACGTTATGGATTTTAATAAAATTAGTCTCCTCGAATGCAAAAACATATATGTATGTAGGTATAAAATACCTAGCTTTTACCTTTAATACATCAGTTAAGTACAAACAATGAATTCCAAGGACTGAAATGTACAAAAATATTATTTAGTATTCATATTTTTAATTTTTGGTCGAATATGAATTAATTCTTTGTTCCTGCATGATCTCATAACAAATGTTGAATCGTAGTTAATATATTTTATATCAATAACAGTATGATTTCTATCTCAATGTATTGTTTTCTTCACTAAAATATGATATGCCGACAATAGGAACATAACATGCCGAAAAGTGGAAAATTGGTGCCGACTATAGGCAAATGTGCTCTTTTTTACAATATCTGTAAATTTCTCAATTTTAGTACAAAATTATTTAAATTTAACATAATTGATCTAAAACAATACAAATTAATGATTTGTATTAAATAGCTACCAATCCAATAGCTTATTCACACGTGCAAAGGCGGTAGATTTAAAAAAAGCAAAAGCCTTAAACTGCCGACTACTGGTGCACTTACCCTATGTGATAAAGGTACGGTCACATCTGGCAAACATTTGCCCAAAAAAGCGTAACCACTAAATACGAATGAAAACACTTTTGATTTAGATACCTGTTTATTACGTTAAACAGTTTCCTACATAATTTATTGAAAATGTAATAGAATCTTATCTTATTAGATGCTGTTTAACTTAATAAATAAATGCATAAATCAAAAAGTTTTTCATTCGTATTTAGTGGTTACCCTATTTTGGGCAAATGTTTGCTACATGTGACCGTACTTTAAGTAACACCAGAAAATACATTCTTCTTAATGATAAATATATACATGATTCATTTCAACTTAATTTTCAAACTAATTTAATCAAAATTGCTTGTCGCTAAAAAAGTTATTATATTTAGCGTCAAATTATAATTCCCACACCTGGTTTCACACCTTGATATAAAACTGACATTTAAATTTTTTGTATAACAAATATCATACTAATATTATAAATGTGAATGTAAGTTTGTTTGTAGGGCTTTCACGCAAAAACTACTAAACCGATCACCATGAAACTTTGTACACATATTCTTGGAGCTATTAGAAGTGATATAAGGTACTTTTTATTAAAAAAAAAAAAAATATTTCTTACGAAAGATAAAAAAATTGTTTTTCAATGAGCATATTTACACTAGAACAATTTTTAAGCCGCACAATTTTTGTTCTTTCCAAATTACACTAGACTAATTCATCTGACATATAATGTATACGTGTACTCAGCTATGTGAGTGTTAGTGTTTTTTTATTCATTTGAAGTTTTTCTTTCGTTGTGCACATTACGGAACATAGTTGGCAGAAATATTGCGAGAATAATAAGTGATGATGAATTGGCAATTATTTTTAGGAGGAATTTGAAGTATAAGAAGCGAATTTACTGAATATTTTTGCAATGAGGGAAAATTTTAAACATCAATATAAAAAATTTTTAAATTGCTTCACAGCTTCTATACCTACTAATAAAAAAAAAATTAGCCAACATTTTTCAAATTTAATTTAATTGTGTAGGTATGTAACTTATTGATTCTCTTAGAAATTTTGTAGTTTATGTTTTTTAAAAGATTTATTGAGAAATTTAATCAGTTAGCAATTAATAAACATAAACAGCCTTATTTACAAAAAATATTTTCTGCTTATAAATAAAATAAAAAAATATAAAATACCTATACAAAAAATTAAAAATGAATTGAGAATGTTTCATACTGTTTTATTAAAAAGTAAATGCATAAAGTTTGTTGGCGCGACCAACCCCCTTCTTCTTTGAAATTCATGATCACTCGACGATAGCTAACCAACGACTAAATACGGTCTGTAAAAAAGAAAATACAGAACCTGTGTATTCGTAAGTGGGTATGTATTAGTTTGGTGCTGCTAATGCGGGTTTGTGGCTGGTTGAAAAATTGTGCCAACGAAAAACCGCTCTCTTCACCCCTCTCGCCAAAAACTTTCATGTTATGCCAGCATAATTAATCCAGTGTAAAATAGCTCAATGTAATGAAGCTCCAACCCTGAGTGCTGTAATACCATCGCACTGTAATTTACTATAGTATGGCTTCAAGGCGAGCGTAGCCGCGGGAAAAAGCTAGTTAATAATTTTGTTTGGTTTCAAATTCATGCTGTTATTTTGAAAGTAATATAAAAAAGACTTATTACATATTATAATCTGAAGATAGTAAACAGTTCTTATCTTGACTAATTTGTCGTTGTATTTGTGTGATAGACCTCAAGATTTAAAATTTATTTTTTAATTTACTATTTGGCTTGACAATCTACAAAATAGATATTAATATAAAAAGTTAAATAAAAGATAAAACTTAATATTTACTTTAGCAGATATGAAACTTCTTGATAATTTTATTTTGCGTCAAACGCTCAAATTATTGCATAAGAGCAAAATCCAAAAACACTAAGCATTAGTTTAATATTGTTACCACAACTAATGTTTATAATCAGATAATATTTCGTACATCGTTTAGAAACGTCAAACAATTCCATTAAATAAATCTCAATCAAAATTCATACAGAATTCTATAAAATATCTCAACAATTTTTTTTTTTTTAATTTCCTTAGAAAAAAGAGACAGTAAACGTATTAAAATTAGTTTTCTATATTTATTTATTATACTACCGACTGGTGAGAAAATATGATCCGTTTCCATTTTTGATAGTAGAGAATATCTGCATAGTAAAATTTTTTTTACTAGCACACAAAATGAACATAAAGGTGGCACGAAATAAGCCCCAATGAAATAAGCCCCAAATCGAAATATGAAATAAGCCCCAAAAAATTTTCAAATATTTTGTTTGGGGTTTATTTCATTTTTTTGGGGCTTATTTCATTTTTAAAATATTTGGGGCTTATTTCATAAAATTTTTTGGGGCTTATTTCATTTTATTTGGGGCTTATTTCATATCCGTAAAATATATCTAAAATCCTTGCGCCCGGTCGTAGGTCGGTTATGCAGAGAATGCTTGGAACGCGAAGCCGGTGTTCGATGTACCATAGAGGATAAATTCCTTGCGCCCGGCCGTAGGCTTGGGCTTGGGGCTTATTTCATTGGGGCTTATTTCGTGGTGCCGAACATAAATTCTCTGTAATATATTGTTCAGCAAAAATTTCTTGTCAATGAAAACTAGCTATCCACACAAAAATGCAAAAACACACATACACAAAATAATTCGTTCAAACAATATGTAGCTGTAAAAAAAAAAACAAACAATAAAATACATATATGCCATTCCAACCAAACACAACTTCGACTATATGACAAAAATGACGATCATAATATGAGTAATATTTAAAAATGTTTCTCTTTGCATCAGCAACTAGCAACCCAAAAAATTACTCGAAATATTCTTGGATTGAAGAAAAAAATATTTCTGAACGCCAAAAAAATATGCGTTGAAAGTAGACTTCAAGAATTTTTAACGACTATTTGTTACCTCACGCGTACAACTGCGATGAACTCTGATATAATATGAGAGAGAAGGTCGTCAGAATAAGAAAAATGAAGTGTCGATTTTTCTCTTCATATCGTAAATGTTGGAGGGAACCAGATTTTTGGAGGATATAAGATTTCATTTTAAGCAAGTTCTCATCGAGACACTACCACAAAATATGTGTGCCACCATTTCTTATTGTGCTGTTTATTTTATTCAATATAAGTGCAATTAATTTAGTTTAATTAATTAAGAAATTTATTTTTATTATAATAGCAAATGTTTTTAGTAAAAATATTGCAAATCTATTTTTTAATTGTATTTTGCGAATATTTGCAATGGCGGCACAAGCACGTAGTTGCTTTTTTGACAGTTCATCTCATAAGATTGTTGTTATGAGATTTATTATAACAACTCTCTCATAACAATTATCATAAGACTGTAATAACCCAGCAAGAAATTATTATGTTTCTGGAAGCAGTAACAAAATTTCATGCTTTCGAGATTCGCTGTTTTGAAGCGCTTCCGAGGCTGCACAAAAAGAAGGCAGAGAGATCGCTCAACTTATTTTTAAGCACGTTGAAATTGGTCGGCTATTTACATTCAAGTTATAAACACATTCGCCACAGCAGACTACACGAACACAAGAACACAAATGCTGCTAGCTACCGTTGTAGCCGTTTAGCAGCTACTTAATAATTTTGGATACGATAGATACACAGTAAACAGCTGATCCTGAATTGTTGCAACGATTCATTTATTTATATTGCAGTGGTGCATATTTAGCGCTTTTACTTTTTTAAAGTTCGCTGGGGCGAATTGTGTACGGCGAATTGTATTCGCCACTCACATCACTTTGTATGGATTCGCTTTGCCATAAACAGAAAATATTCATCTCATGGATCTCTTTTGGCTCCGGAGTTACGGGTTCAAAACTTATTTTTTATTGGCCATAACTCTTAGAATATGGAACGGATATAAGCGAATATATAAAATACCTTTATAGTGGTATACACATTTTTTAAAACAATTTACCCATTGCGAGTGAAATTCAATTTTATAATTTTTTTTATCTGACTTTTCACTTTTACATAGAACTCACCATGCTTTTATTTTGTGTATACTTGAAAGCTGTCACCGATGAAATACGTAAGTTATGCTTTTTTAATAATGATTTTAAGAATTAAATGAGTTAATTAGAGCATTTTGTAGGACTTATGATCAATAATATATTATAGTTTTGAACCCCGTAACTGCGGAATCAAGAGAGAGCGCCGAAAAAATTACACAAAAATTTTTACGTAAAAAAGGCTTAAGTATTCAGCAGAAAATACTGGATATATGACATGGTGTTAAGGCACAAGCACTGAAACTTTAAGTTTTGATCATTCCTTACAAAATATAAAGTTTCACTAAGTCTTCTTTCCGATCCATTTAATGACAGAAACATTTATATGGGCATTTCCACAGAAATGTCAACCGCAGCCAAAAAATTCAAAGTCATTAAAAGTATGTTTTTTTAACATATTTTTATAAAGAATCTATCAAATTTAACTAGTGTAAACAAATTTTACATTTGTTTATAACACATTTTGAAATATTCGATGCAAAGTCGAACAAGTGCAAAAGTTATGTTTTAAGGATTTCTATTACATATTTTGTTTTGATTAATGATCTTAATGGGAGACATTATGCATTGACATTTGCTCTTTTAAATCTCGGTTTATATTTAAAGAATATAAGAAAAATGTAAAAGGAACGATGCGATTACCAATTACGGTAAATTTTTTCATTGCTTTACCGTATATTTCGATGTTGCGTGCGACATTAAAAAAGAACATTTGTTATTACTGAGTCGAAGGTTTTTGTACAATACGCATCAAATATTAGTAGCAAACAGATATTTTTATTTCAAATTAAATTAAAAAAAATTTGCTGGAAAATAATCAGCGGTTTGCTCTCTTTACTTACTTAAAGTTTGTAGCGTGCGACATCGTAAGTGCAATTTCAAAACAATTTTTTTTCTAAAATATCTTTATTTGTGTACATAAATACAAAATATAAAATTTTTTAATGTAGATGAGTAAAAACGGTGGGGAGAAAAATAAAGCCAACTGCAAACGGTGGAGAGAAAGGTTAAAAAACGACGTATTTATTTTTGTCTTAAACCTTTTAATCGAAATTAAAAAAATGTATGGGCATTTTTCAAAGATTTTAATATTTTCTGATGGAAGCTGCGCTCAATTTAAAAATAAATATATTTTGACAAGCTTGAATGACATTAGTAAACAAATAGGATGCCAATATATGGAATGGAATTTTTTTGCTAGTTCTCACGGAAAGGGAGCCGTTGATGGAGTAGGAGCCGTCATTAAAAGAAAAGTGTGGCAAATAACGAAAGCTAAAAACGTTGTTTTACCCGATGCACTGTCGTTTTATCATTGTGCAGAAAATAACACAAATGGAATCAAAATGTATTTTATGCCATCTGCTCAGATTGAAAATTTGTCACTACATTATAAGTTGGACGAGAAATGGAAGGAAGTGAAAAGCATTCCAGGTATATCCCAGTTGCATTCGTTTTGTTGCGATAGCCAACAGATAGAAGCAGCTAGGACTGCATATTCCATTAAAAAAACTTTGTTTTACATTAGTAATACTATTCTCAGATAAGTTAGTTTCTGTTCTTTGTTTAATTAACATATATGTATATATATATATATAAATAATATATGTATATATTAGATGAATATACTTTTTTTTCTTTATTGAAGAAATTTTTTTATGTTCTTAATTTTGGTTGTGAAAATAAATATATTGAATATATTAAAAATCTCTAATTACGTGTCTAATTAAATAAAAAGTAAAAAAATAAACATACAAAGTATGATGGAAGAAAATGTAGAATGCGACATGTCGCATGCGAAAGTGATTAAATGTAAATAAAAATTAAACTACTTAATATTTTTTAATAAAATAAGTCCCATTACTAAGATACATCACTGCATAACATTTTAAAATTAGTCGCATTAAAATATTCCTTCAGGTTTCGCTGAAATCAGTGTTTGATTTGTATGCTTTGAAAGCTACTTCTGTTTTTGTAGCATGCGAATGTCTTAGTTTTTTGTAATTATCTTGAAAACGAACAACTGGCCAAAATCAACCTTACCACCAATTATAGTGCTAATCAAGACCTATAAGTTTCGGCTATTGTCGAAATAAAACATTGTCTTAGCATATGTTTTTTTTTCACTTTGAATGCGTACGAATGTCGCAATCGACATTAGAGAAATGCCCATATACAAAATTTTCCACTACATATTTATGCCATAGATTTGTTTTGCGCAAAATTAGTTTCTACGAAATTTCATAATTACTGTACATGATTTTTGTTTGAACAAGTGTTAACCTATTTTTTTTTTTTATTATATTATTTTGTATAAGAAAATCACTTATCTTATAACAATTTAAATAATGAGACAGCGCAATAAACTAAATTTAATAAAAATAATAAATCCTCATTCCAAAAGATGACAAAAGATAACAAAACATTTTTGTGGATGTGATTTCATGTCGCAATTTTTGTATAAAAATGCCACTTGCAAACGCTTTTAAAGTACAGTCAGCACCGCTTCAACTCTTACAGTTTTTTCTGACAGATTTTAAACTTAAAAATGAAAGTGTTAGATATTCTCTTCGTTATTGCAATTGCAGCCAAAGAGGTAATTTGATGTTTCCTTGTTAAAAAAAAAAAAAAAAAAAAAAACTTAATAATTCTATCTGATTTTTAATTTTCAGGAAAAAGATTATAAACAATGTATGAAGGATGATGATTGTGATAGTGGCCTTAAATGCGTAAACCTTGTTCCTCTTGGTAAATATTGTACCTCAGACAAACTTTAAAAAAATAAATTTTGTTTAATTGTTTGAAATTTAATAAATCTTAATTGCTGAATAATAAAATCTTTAATCATTTAAATTTTGTTATTTTCTTTTTTATTTTACAATAAAAAATATTTCTAATCACTAATTTGCTTTACAAATTTTGTTATATTGTCAACACTGTTTTGGTTTTGTGGCCATGAGAAATAGAAATTAGTTTAATTCGACTACACGACAAAAGTAGCATGGACAAAAACCTGTTGCCGTTTTGCCTTGCTGTCTTCAATATAATCATTCTCATATGCACACATGTATTCTATTTTTGACAGGTGGTAGTCGGTAGCCTGCTGTGGCGAAAGTGTTTATACCTTCAAGCTATAAACACATAGACCACAGCGAGCAGCAAGCAGCAATGTGTCAAAAATAAAACACAAGAGTTTATATAAAATTGATTATTTTGACGACAGCGAAGCAGGTTGTTGTCTATGCTAGTTTTGCTGTTGCTGCCAAATTAGACTAATTTCTATTTCCATAAGCAGCAATAAGCTGATACAAAGCTGCCAATATAATATAAATGTTACAGCAATGAGAGCTAAAAATATTTTGTGTTATTTAACCGAAAATAACATAACAAAATTAAAATAAATAAATATATTGATGTGCTTTTATATTTTTACTCAATATTATAACGTTTTGAGCTGGTAATTTCATTTTTATTCTTGTGAAATATTTATGTGGCAGCTCTGAAATATATAGTAAATCAAATATTGAAAAATAATGTCGAAACTTCAAGTTCATTTGTCAGCTGCTGTCGTTCTCAAAATAATTCAGTAGCTAACTACATGGCAGCAATTGAAGCCTACTGCATTTGAAGACTGTTGTTGTGAAGTCTGTTGTGGTCTATGTGTTTATAACTTTAGTTGACACGAATAAAAAAGTAAACAACAAATGGAAGATAAAATATCATTTAGATGCTCTCTGCTTCACTCTCTCTCTCTCTTATTTATTTAAACTTGTGTACTTGCCTACAGATGAATTACGTATGTATGTAAGTAGATGACGCAGTAAAACGAAGGCAAAATGCAGATAATTCAAACATGATTTTAGTCCATTTCGGATGTTTAGAAAAAAGCGCTCTTTTATGTAAAAAAACAAGAGCTCCAAAGTGGGACATCGTGAACAAAAATCATCCATGTTCCAAGCGCTTTTAGCAGCAGTAAGCACAACAACAACAAGCATCGCTCCTTTACAAACCTGCTTCGGTCGAAGCAGTAGTTGTTGCTGGGAACATTAATTTGAAGTCTACACGTAATATAATTCTCTCTGCGATTGAATTTGACGTTCTCATCTCAGATACTATGTTACATGTAGACTTCAGGTTATCAAGTAAATATTTTTCTAGTTTTCACATAAAATTATGGAATATAAGGGGAATTTTTTTGTATTTTTTATATTTTTTGTACTGAAATTTTTTACCGAATTGTGCAAAATATGTTGGCTAAGCAGGTTATGCACAGTATAATTATCGTATAAACAAAAACGACAATTGAATATATTTGGGTACCAAAGTTTGCCACATACATAATCTTTTAATATAAAAGACACAGATCATTCAGTTCTAAAACAGTTTAAATTTTAAAAAATGAAAAAAGACAACAGCTAAGAAAAATGAAAATTTTTTTTGTTCTTAATATTGACAGTTATTTTCTTAGTTTCCGCAGCAGCTGTTAAACATAATAAGTACGATTAAGTATTGCAAAAAAGATATACTAAAACATTTAGGCTCTTGTTCTAGTCCGCCATTACCGTTTATATCTCGAGGAAGCGGCGGCCCAACAACAATGTTTTACACGTTCAGTGGATAAAGATGTGCACCATACTTTCAGAGAGTTCCGACGCTTAACCAGTACACTGGCATCCAGGACTGTATAAATCATTGCTATCCAAAAAATCTTTGAAAAACTAAAACTCATTAATCTTCAGTGTTAAGTTAAATGAATGATGCAGTCTCAAATAAAAATTAATTATAAATCAAAAATCATATACATATCTAAATAAATATACAGAAGTTTTTCCTTTCGATGAAAACAGAGTTGAAGTGTTTAACAGAAGTTTAAAAACACACCTTTCAAAATATTATGTGCGCTTTGTGATGAAACACACATCTTTTTTAGAAGTGCCAAAATTCGTTTCGTTCTCTCATAATTAAAGTTTGTAAGAATTTCTATTCTACTAAATTGTGTGAAAAGTTTAGCAAAGACTGAACGAAACAATCTTTCGTCTTCTAAAATTTTTTTAACATCAGCTTCCTCTAGATATTAAATAAAGTCGTATTCATAAGCAGTTGTTGTTAATGGTATTCCTGTACTAAATTCTAATTAAAATTTGACAATTATCGCTTTGATAAAAAAAATATGTGTTACTTTGTCTGTGAATGGCTTACAAAAATGGATCAAAGTTAATAATATTAAAATTATAGTAAAGAAAAGGACATTTCCTATCAGAAATCTTTGTTGCGCATTCAAATTTGTTTTAAAATCTAAAGGATATCAAAAATTCAAGCGGCAAAAAAAAACCGCAATGTCTAGTTTGTTGCCTAGTGTATAGAGATCCTTGAATAATTTTTCTAATTAACATGAACAAAATTATTAACATTTCGATAATGAAGGAATGTGTGATTCTATGGACTAATAAATTTGGCTTCAGCGCACAATGAATGAATAAAAAAGATCTTAAAAATTTTTTACCTCAACTGCACCATAAGTTGTTCATTCCAAGTAGGATTGGATCCTTCAGCCGTCATGGTACGACAAAACTTATCCTTATAACTTATAGCTATAAACGGTCGAACATTGGAATACTTCAAATCTAAGAGTAAAAAATATGCCAGAAAGTTTACAGGGATTAAAACTGATAAATTTATCACTTACTCTGCAATAAAAAGATATTGGAAGACTCTGGTGTACTGCGGCCTCTGCTCTCTGTGTCCTCAAGATGTGTAATTCGAACTGGTATTCCTGTAGCTCTGATAATATTACAAACTATTTTAAAATTTAGTTTATTGTCAACAGTCATTTGTGAAATATTTGAGGAAAATAATAGATTCCTGTCCACATTTAAATTCAATCTTGGTTGAAATATTAATTTAATTGTTTGAAAAAATGCACTGAAACAAAGAAATGGATTTTTTAAGAAAAAATTCTATTATATTTTATATACAAGTGAAATGTAGTTCATGCAACAACATTTTTCACAAAACAAGCTTTGGTACATTTTTATACTAAAAACAGTTTTATTTTACTTAATGATTTAATTAGTTTTTCGTGAATATCTTGCATAGTGTACACATTTGTTTTTATCAGTGTGAGTGAGAGTGTTAGTGTGAGTGTGAGTGTGAGAATAAAAAGTCTTTAGCATTACCCCCAACTTATTGGTTCATCATTTAGCAATAAATTTTCACGACTCTCTACCACTTTAGTCAAACGGGCACATTGATTTCGTATGGCTGCATAAAGATGACGTAGATATTTCTTGCCCTCATGTTTGTGCAAATCTATTGGATCCATCCAATTACCCGTATCCAATACGGTTTCATTCATTTCCCATTCAAATTCAAGCTCGTGATCCAACATGGGTATACATTTTAAATCTCTAGTTCTTGCATAATTTTTCATATAACGTGATCTTAGAAGCTTAAGTCTTTGATTGTCTTGCAATTGTATGGGATCACAAAACTGCAAAAGATCTTCTTGGAAGGTACATGTATTTGTGGCGGCTAAGTTTTCAGGATTTTCAGTGTCATCTTCGGTATCGCTTTTGTTGGAATTAGTTTGAAATAATGATGGTTCTCCTGTTTCGTTATTGTTGAAAATTGTTCGCTGATACCATTCACATAAAAGATTCTTAGGAATTGTGGTGTGCTGCTGTGGAGCAGGAAATAGTTGCTGCATCATATCTTTTGGATAGAATTCTTCATCAGTTTGTAAATTTAAGCGTAAATACCCAGATATTGGCTGTTTATGTGACGAAAATGTGACGGTAATTATATGAGGTTCTGGCTCTAAGGGCGACGTCAGAGGCAGAGGTACAATAATGTTGGCAATTTTTTGAGCAGATGATATTTTAGATTTCTTATAAAGCTGGAATAGAGCATTTAGAAAGATTTTATTTCGATATGAAAGAAATGTTTTTCTTTATTATGAATAAAATGTTTTGTTTTAAAAAGATTCACTTCTTTAAAATAGACGCTTATAATTTATTAATAATTCATTTAAATGATTACCTTAATCCGTATATCCTTTGGAAGGCTACGGTTCAGCATTATGCCCAAATTCTCATTAAAAATCACACACAAATCTCTTTCCAAACGACAAACTCGTGTTTCTCCCACCATTTGGTGATCAAAAAATATTTGCATAAAGTAACTTTGCATTTTGCGAGGTCCTGGCATATTCTTGTAGTCATTGTTAGAAAAAATACGAACAACTTCTACATGCGGTTCTTTGGGGTTAAAAAAACATTTGGCATACTTTTCCTTTAGTTCCAAGGACAGCTGGTGTAAAACCGGTTTGCGGGGCTTTGATATGTATTCATCACCAGCCTTATGTTGTTGCCACAAACGTTTGCCACGAAAATACTCCTCCAATTGTTCACGATAGATTTCATTTAGATCTATTTGAAAACGCTGAGTCCATATTTTTAAGCGCCTTTTACTTTCGGCTAAATTTAAATCTGCTATTTTGATGCGCAACTTCAGACAAGTAAAATTTTCTTCTTGTTGACTTCTAAGATTTTTCAATTTTAGCCAATTATTAAGAATTTCTTGTAAAAGTTGTTTATTTGTTTGCTCTTCATCATAGAGCTTTTCGCGCAAAGCTTTAACTTTATACAGATGTTGTTCTATTTTCAAAGTTTTTTTCTCTTTACTGGAAAGCTTATTCGAGCTGCAACCATTTTCAACCGATCTTAACAGTTCGTTTAAAATATTTCTTTCTATTTGCAATTCAGCATAAAGTTTTTCTGTGATTTTTTCCCTTAAACGTTGTATACGATGCTCGTACAGAAGCTCTAAATTATTGGCCAAACGATGTTCATTCTGCAGTAAAGGATGTTCGGTAAAACGCAAATCCTTAATGTTTAAAGTTACAAATTTCTTAGCAGGTATGCTAAACCAACTATCTAATGAAGGCTCTATGAATATGGGTTTGAATTTCAATTCACAATAAGTCTTGTACAGAACATCATCTGTGTAGAATGCTGAAGCTTTTGGCACATTTTTCAAAATATTCAAAAGGTTTTTATCAATTTTGGTTTTGCTCATTTTGAATTCCATAATATAACGATTAATCATTAATATAGTATTCTTATCAAGTTTTCTTTCTAATGCAATAGAAGTTAAGCTGCTTTCCAGGCGCAAGTTGGGTTTGTAAAGAAACTCTTGTTGCTCTGAATAATAGTGATTCCTCTCCACTTTAATTAAAGTCTGTATATCATCTGAATCGATTTGTATAAACGTTGAAGCCAACATTGGCGTTATACTCTTTGTGGTATTTGATAAATCATCTGTTGATACCTTTGATAGTCTTTCATCATACATTAACTCATCATTTTTATGTTCTTCGCTTGCATTCGCTGCACCAGTACTTGTACTGTCATGATCCTGCTGCAACTTTTTGTGGCCATAAAAAAATATTTCGCTTGGTGATTTATTATCTTCATTACGTTGACTATTATTGCTGGACTCGCTCAGTAAACTTGTATTTTCCAACAGCGTCATGACCTCTTTTTCATTTTCTTCAAACTCATGCGTTAATTGGATTTTTCGTTTTTGTATGTTTTGTTGCTGCTCCTGTTGCTGCTGTTTGAATTTTGCATGTGTTTTTTTAGGCTTTTGTGTTTTTGATTTCTTTTTACGTCTTGCAACTGTCCGGTTTTCACTCATTTTTACCGATTAAAAAACAAAAAAGTTTTATTTTGTTCTTTAATTTCCTTATGACGGTTTTGTTTTGTCGCTTCTATAGTCTTTCATCGTTTTGACATGGTTGTCAAGGTAACGGAAATTTCAATATTTGGCCAAAACAGTAGCAAATGAAGGGTTGTATCATAGGGGTGCGCTTTTAAAGTTAAGGGCTGAAATGTGATATACACATTTTATAAATTGAATTACGTTGTGGGATCTGAAATGTTAAAATACTGGTATTGTTTGTTCTTTTGTACGTATGGTGCTTTTTTACTTTTGGTACTTTTTCTCTTGTGAAATTCTTTTAATGAATTGCGATAAAATTTGGTAGGCGGATGTGAACCATATTAAAATAAAGGGCACTTTTTTAAGTCTAAAAACTGGACATATTAGTACTTTTGGTAATATTTGTTTTTTAATAATTTTTTTTTAAATTAAAATGCAGTGAACTTTCCGGGTAGTAAGATGAGGAAAGTATGGCACTTTCGATACTTTTATACTTATGGTACTTTTTTTAATTTTCGTCCATTTTCTCTTTTGGTACAGAAATTCTCTTAGTAGATGTGGAAGAAATTTGGGTAGACGGATAACATGTGACCCAGATTAAAATACATGGTTAAGGGATAAAATTGGTACTTTTGGTACTTTTTGTTTTTTTCTTACTATTAATTTTTAAATTAATATGCAGTGAACTTTCTGGGCAGTAAAATAAGGAAAGTATGGCACTTTTGATACTTTTATATTTGTGTTACTTATGGTACTTTTTTAATTTTCGTCCTTTTTCACTTTTGGTACAGAAATTCTCTAAATAGATTTGTATGAAATTTGGTAGACGGATAGCATAGTGACCCAGATTAAAATAAATGAGTTAAGGGCTAAAATTGGTACTTTTAGTACTTAATGTTTTTTTAATAATAATTTTTACATTAATATGAAGTGAACTTTCTAGGCAGTGCAATGAGGAAAGTATAGCACTTTTGATAACTATTTCTTTCTTCAATTCATCAACACGTAAAGTGAAAGAAATCACGATTAAAAACTAGTACATACATATTTCGAAGCAAATAATGTACTTTAGTCCTTGCAAAAAGGAAACCTCCAATGAAGTTTTGACAGACAGAATTCTTTTTGGTATCATTTTTTTATAGTGACAACAACCAAATAGTTAATTTCATTAAAACCAATCAATACATTAAATTCCATTTGAAAATGATATATAATTATGTGTGCATGTATGTAAGTATATAAGTATATATATATATATATATATTAAAGTAGATTTATTCTCTTTTCGAGCAGAAATAAATACCAAATTTCTTATTCAGTCATCTGTTGCTGAAAAGTAAAGAAAAACCAAAACGACTGTTTTCACTTCTATTCATTCACAGCAGCAAGTGAATTCAAATTACTTTTACATTTTCTTAAACTGATTTGCATAAAATTTTATATTCACAAAATTCAAAAGGATAAAATGTAACAAAATTGAGAAAAAGGCAAACTCATGAATTGAAACGAATTATATTAATTTTGAGCACAACAAAATTTACAACATTTAAAAGGAGCCAAAAATCTCTCCCCAACAAAGACATTTGTCATATTGTCAGCCAAATATGTGTTTTATTTTATTTTCTTTTATGAACTTTCAATAAACAACCCTTCGTAGATTTTTAAGAAAATTTGAAATTAAAAGTTTTTGATATATTTTTTCCATTTTTTTATTTCACTGAAACTAAATGTCACATTACAAACTTGGAAATTTAATATAGAACTTTGCGGCAAAAATTTTTTTTACTAAGAAACTTAGTTATTTTAGTTATTTGTCTTGTTCTAAAATAAAACTTAATAAGTAAAAATAAAGTAAACACAAACGTCAATTAAGAAAACCGTGCATGGATTCAATTAAAAAATTATTTAGTTCTAAAGCCAATCACGAAAATCGTAAAATTATTGCCCCAGAATTAATTGAAAATATATAAAATCTTTTCAATATAAAAAAAATCGTTATTCGATTAAAAATTTAAATGAAATGTTTTAAAATTTTAATAAAATTCCTTAAAAAAAATTCACATACGCAGAAAAACTATTGAATTTGCACAAATGCAAACTATTTTTTTTTTTTCACTTACAAGAAATTTGCAAATGGAAATTATTGAAATGAAAATAAAATCAATCAAAATAGTTACAGATTCAAATAAAATGTTAATTGGAAATGGATTTTTATGGATTTTATTTTTATTTCTCTTTTTCTTTTTTACCAAAATAATTAAGGAATGCTAGTAAAATTTCAAAATTGTCCGTTTAATAAACGAACCATATTAAACGGTAAAAATTATTCGAATAAGTCGATTTAAAATCAAAGTTTCAATCGATTAAACGTGTTATTCCAAATCGATTATTTGATTAATCGAACTATTAAAATATGCAATTAAAATGACAAACATTTTTGTTGGGCATCTTAGATTGAGTTTTTAGGATAGAGTTTAAACGCAGCGCCTTAATTGCTGTGCGTTTGTTCGGTCATGATATTGTATGAAAAACAACAACAAAATTTTTAAGTGCCTGTTCACCGATATCGAAGAAGTTCTTTCTTTCGAGCAATTAAATTTGAAATAAAAACAAAATTTTTTAATTTATTTGAAATTGTTCGAAAGAAAGAACTTCTTCGATATCAGCGAACAGGCAGTAAATATTTGAATTTTTGTTTTTGCTTTTTATATAAAAGTTACTTGGTGATGTGATTTACAAAATTAGGGCCTAAGGATATTTCTTTAATAATACAAAGTATACAAGGATTTATTTTTCTGCATAACAAAACGTCTTTTTTCCCTGTAATCTTTTGTGTCTCTTGAGAGTAAAACACATTTTATGTAATTTTTAATACTTCCATTAGGAACATTACAAACGTAATTATTTGTGCAATCATTTTATTAACCCCCCGGTGTATGGAAAATTGACAGATGTTTTGCCTCAGTCTCATAATATTTCAATCATATTTCAATTAATTTGCAAATTGTGCACCAATTTTTGCAATCAATTTAAACGGATTATAATAATCAATGAATTAATTTATTATACATAATTTTAATTAAAAAAAATAGCATTAAGCAAAATTATATGTATTTAAAAAAGGGTTGAGTGAACATAAATCAAATTAAACTTTAAATATTTTATAGTTACAAGGAAATTATTTTAAATAGAATTTACAAGGTGCGTACGAATACTTTAAGAAACTCGGTAACATTCAATAAAATAAACTAAAAATAATTTAAAGATTAAAGTTGCCAGTCTTAAAATACATTGAACATTGTGTAAAATACATTGTGCATATAAATTTAAATGTCGTCAACCAAACGAAAGTGAAAAGTTGAAAAAAATATTTGTGTATAAGGTTTTCCAATAAGAGTGATATGATTTCTTTACAAAAAAAAGCACTTATTGTTAAAGAAATTCAAAAGTTTTTTATTTAATGTGAAATACAATCGATACAATTAAGTTCTAAATAAAACGTCATTGAAATGGCCTCCACGACTTCTTCTGCAGGAACGAATTCCATGAACCCAATTTTCGAGCACATTTTCCTTTAAATCAAGTCGAATGTCATGAATGGCACGTTCAATATTGAGTTGTAAAGCTACAAGAGAGTCTGGTTTATTTCGAAAGACCAATGACTTCATATAACCCCACAAGAAATAGTCTAATGGTGTTAAATCACAACTTCTTGGAGGCCATTCAATATCACAATTTCTTCAAATAAATGAGTCTCCAAACTTTTCTCACAATAATTCAATTGTTGCATTTGCTGTGTGGCACGTAGCCCCGTCTTGTTGGACCAATTGCGGCCTTCAGCAACACTTGCCTGAACGGCAGCAACATTTTCATTACTTCGAGCGGTTCTTTGTCTTATTGGCACTTGAACATTATGGTAAGAAAATGTAAACATAAAATGGCAAAAGCGCACGAAAACTTGCAGTTGGAGAACGATTATTTTGATAAAAAAAAACTGAATAATTTGTAAATGTTGTTCTTGCGTTTATCTCGCCATAATGAAATTGTAAACACTACTGAATACAATGAAAAACAAATGACATGATCATGACATATTACAAATGGCCGAAATGTCACTTCAAAATCATATCATCCCTATTGGAAAACCTTGTATTTAAAATGCAACTGACGAAAATATTAAAAAGGCAACATTAATTAAAAAATAAAAAAATGTTATTCTTTCATTATCAAAGAGAATAAACCACAGTTTCTTATGTGTCACGCACTCAAACCCACAACATATTTTAGATTACATTTTAGTTCTTTCTCTAATAGGAAGTAAGAAAAATTTTAAATACTTAAAACGTGATTAAAAATTAAATTCAGACCATAAATTTTTTTCCCAAAATGAACTTCCGTAGCGAAGAGATACTGCTTTTAATGATGATATCGTTTTTTTTTTTCTAACATAAAAACTATTAAGTATTTTGCAAGAAAACAAAATATATTCCTTGTATCATAAAACAAATTAAGATTTTGGGTTAATTACTCACGTAGCTGGTAAGAGTCTATTTAATATACGAATAAGTTGCAAAAATACGAAGAACGATTTATAAGTTAAGAAAAATGAAAGTAGACAGAATTGATGGAAGTAAAATACCTTAGAATATTTGTGTAAAGAAATCGTACTACTATGGGTATACGCTACATTCAACCATAGCGTATACTAGTTGCATAATTCATCCGTTTCGGTATTTTTTTGGTATTCTGAATTAGTATTCTATTGATAGAGGGGTTTATTAGGTTACGTTAACCCATTTGGTTCCGCATATGGACCCTTTGTGATACCTGTAGCAAGAAAGAAAAATCAATGGAGGGGTTTTATTGTGAAATTCTTTTTCGAACCATACTTACGTACATAAAAATTAGTTTTATACAAAAAGTACCAAAATAAGGACTGAATTAGATCGCCGTCAAAACACATTCAGATGTTAAAAAAGGTGCAAAATTATATATGAATTTTTTTTTTTTACAGCCACTACAATTTTATTTCAATTCAATTTCTATGCTGATTGAATTTGTGGATAAAAATATATGAAATAAAAAAGGTACCAAAACTTTGGTTTGGCACACACTTTCCCACTTATTTTTTTTTAATACATTCAAATTAACCTCAAAACAATTTAATTTTCAAAAAGGCCTTCTTAGTGGCTCTTCATATACAACATACAAAATTTTAAGGAATACAAATTTTAAAATATTTAAAAATTAACATTTTATTCGAGCAAATACTCAGCTATTTGATTTGTATCGAACAAAAAAAATTATTTATTGCGTTGTTTTTAAAGTTTTTAAAAACTATTTTATTTGTGCTTTAGCAATTCCCAGATATCAATAGGGAGTTCATGTATGAGTAGATGAACTTTGAAACTTTGCAAACATGAATGTTAAACATCTACTGATGAGTTGGTATATAGCTACCAACGAAATGCATATAGAACCCAAATAAAAATTTTTAAAAACTTTGTAAAAGTTGAATAATTATTGGGGATAAAAATTTTATGGAAAAATTGGAAATTAACTTCACAACCTTTTAAGTTTGTAAAATCATATGCCCAAAAATAATTTTGTAATAAATTCGTTTGGAGCATATCTTTTAAACGTTTTCACAGTCTACAACATACATATACTAATTATATATAAGAATCTGTGTTTGTATGTTCCTTGTAGAAATCCAAACGTTAAGATCGATCGTCTCGAAATTTTGGATGCGTATTACTGGTGACCGGGAAATTTATATTGGAATAAATAGGAGGGGAAGGAGTAGGAATTAATAATCCTGAATCTAAACCAAAATCACAAAATTCCTTTCAATGTGCTTTAAGTGATTCCTAGAATAAAATACACTTTCCAGCGAAATCTTGAAGCGATAGGAAAGAAAAAAATCTGAGTTAATAATCAAATGATACAACTGAAGAAAATTTCAATTTCATCCTCTACAACTGTGGTAATTTACAAACAGGCCACTCTTTTCATTTTTAATATTCTGGTGTTTTTTTTTTTTTTTTTTGCTTTGTTTCTGCCTTGCACTCCTTAAATCTCAGAAAAGATCATTAAGAACATACGCAGCAACCGGAGCAGCAAACCAATAACAAAAAAAACAGAAAACAATGTGTTGAAATGTTTGCTTTAATTGTTCAAATGAAGCAGAATTCATGTGTAAATATTTGTGTTAATTTTGGTGCTCTAAGCTTAAGTTTATGACTTGTATGCGTGGAATGTACTCGTATGTGTTAGTCGAAGTATGAAATATGTACAATTTCTTTGGAATTCTTTAGAGGGAAAAAATGAGTTTATTCGACGACTAAAGTTTTTTTAAATGAGGGATGGAAATCTTAAAAAGATTTCGCAAGGGTAGCAATGTCTTTTCATGTTTCTTGTTTTTATCTATTTTATAAAATTAATGTGTAAAAATCGGTTCCATAGTATGGTAGATCTACAACAACTCCGTGAAATAAAAATTGTTTTTTTTTTTTTATTTGAAAAAATACTTAACACATAACCAAGCTAACTTTAGGGAGTCTTAGCAGACGTATGAATATAAAACAGGGTTGGAAATTTTGTTTTTTCTTAATTTTATCACACAATTATATTTGGTATACCAAACTCCAAAAGAAGTTAGAGATGACACACAGTAAAAAATGATGGTTTACTTTTAAAACCAATTGGTATTAGTTTAAAACTTTAATTCTTATTATAATACCATTTGGTTTTAGCTTTAAACCATTTCAGTATTAAATTCTAATTTAAAACTAAAAAGTTTTAATTTAATGACAAATAAATTTAACTTTAAACCGTAAGGTTTTATTTTAAAACCATGAAATACTCATGCATTTCGATCAAATCTTAAATGATTTAAAAACAATACCTTTTTAGCTTGAATTAATAATTTTTAGTTTATATCTAAAACCAAAAAAAGAATTAAACCTCGCTCTCTCACATATTAATCCCTTTTGGTTTTAAAATAAAACCAAAATATTATTAAATGGCTCTCGCTCTTACATATTTTTTCGCCAACTTTTAACTTAAGAAATTTTGGTTTAAAATTAAAACCAGAAAGTTTTAAATTGCGCTCACACTCTCTCAGCTGTAACTGACAAGACGCCAAATTTAGTTATTTTGGTTTTAAAACAAAACCAAACAGTTTAAAAGTGATGAAATCATAGAGAGCACATGGAAAATTTTCACAATGTTTCTCAAGGTAAAATACAACGCAAAAGTGCAATTTCTTCAAATTTGTAATGATATTAAAAGTAAAGGGTTTGCGCCTGAAACAATTCTATTTGCAGGTACGTACGTTTACATATCAAAAGTGATTAAATGCAAACTGTTTGCCAAAAAGCCATTTGTATTTTTCTTTTAAGTTCTCGATAAACTAAAAATCAATAAAGAATGCGAAATTTCTTTGCATGATCGGGACGGAGCCGAGATTTGTGTGGACCAATTGTTGGGAGTCATATTGCAGTTCATGCACTGCAATTGCTTTTTTATAGAAATTCGAACTAAAAATAATGACACATCAACAAATGTGAAAGAATCGTCGAGTCACCTTATAAATCAGAAGGTAGGTATTTCATTAATTGCAATGCTTGTATTAAAAATTTCCTTCTTTACAAGGAGCTTGAAACCTATTTAAAAAGCGGAGACATTTCAAATATTTTGAAGGAGTACGAGAGCAACAAGACTTTAACCGACAACTCTCGTCGCGCTTTGGTGCGCGAGTCCGTAAATTTTTTGCGAAAAAATTGTGGAAACCTTCCAAAGCGTGAGGAAAAAATTGCTTTGGCAAAATCAATTATACAGCTTTTTCCATCCTACAAGGTAGCAAATAGCAAATTTTAAGGAATTGTGAGTATGCACTTTTGATTTGATCATTTTTTTGTGCCTTATGTTAACAATACGATTTTAGGATCTTTTTTACAACCCGGAATATAACACAGGTTATTTGGCTGCAAAATTGAAAAACTTAAAGCACAAGCTCACAAAATTCTCTGACGTAAGCAACAAAAAGCAGAAATTGTCATCAGTTAGAGAGGAAGACAAGGAAGAAGAACTTTCACAGGACGATCTGACATTTTTTCAAAATTGCGTTGTTGCAGATAATTTGCAGGTTGTAAAGGAAAAGCTGCGTGAAACAGTTAAGACGAGGATACAGTTTTGCGCAACAGAATCTAACGTTTTACAAAGCTTTCCCATATTTTTGTACGATTCGTCGCTGGTAATATGTTCAATTATATTTTTTTTTAACAAATTCTTAAGATTGGAGTTCTTATAGATTGCATTTGACTTCGCTCTTCGTTACGGAGAAGTGGCATCCAAGAGTTTTTTGGACAACTGGAGCAAGTATGAAAGCTTTGTGACCGAGATATCGAGTGAGGCAATTAGAAGTTCTTCTTGGGACAGATTTTGTGACTGGTCTACTGAAGTATTACCATTTTTAAACCTGCTAAAACTGCTGCCATCCACCGGTCTAGGGCGAGCTCGAAAGAAAGTAAAATTGCAACAATCGGTTGACAGCTTCATTTCTTTTCAAAATGTAATTATTTTTTAGAACTATATTTTTATACTTCCACTCGCAATATTCACATTAATCCTTACAGCTCAATACGCCTGTAGCAGAGTATAAGGTTGAGTCGCACCAGCCAGTAATTTTAGCAGTTGGACAAAGCAAAAGCTCCTTAATTCAGTATTTTATAAACATCGATGGTAAAAAAATTAATGTTCCCGATAATTACAATTTCTGCCAGGTATTCGACTTATACTTTAAGAGTTTTTATGTTTTTAACATTGAATTCGACGCAGCTACAGTGAACTTTATGCAGTTGTTTGCAAAATTTCTCTACGGAATTCATAATCAAAAGAAGCTAACGTCAAGACTTATAGAAGTCCATTCGAAGTTTGAAAACAAATTCAAGGAACGCCTTGATTAAATTTGAGTGCAGAATGTCAAATTTTTGCTTTTTATGTGATAGGGAATTCGAAACAGTAAATTTTGTGATTTTTCATTTAAGAAATGAACATTTTTTAGAAGAGTCCCATGGTTTAAAATTAAGATGCGTATCCAATAAGATATGTAAAAAAGTATTCTGTACATTTAGTTCACTAAGAAGGCATTCAACATCCTGCATTAAACGTAAAATTAAAGGTGAAAGTCCGATTAAGAAAAAAAAGATCTTTGAATGAATCATGTGACCCAACAAATAAGAGCGAACAATTTAATGCTGATAATGACAAACACACAAATAATCCATATGAGTTGCATTCAGCAAACAATTTAAACACTTTCTCAATTGCTTCAATTGCTTCTCAAAATTTGATATCATGCAATATTTCAGAAAAAAAGATAAGTGAGATGCTTTCAACTTTAGAGGGTCTGTTTCAAAAAAGTTTTATTGAGTTTAAAAATTTTTTATTTAGAAAACATATAGAGATAAATACAATTGATTTTGAAGCCACTTTCTCTGATTGGAGGGACACAATAACTCAAGACTTTAAGCAATACTCTACTAAATATAGAAGAAATAAAGACTGTAAGAAAAATGAATTATATGTCCCTCCAATTGAGTGGCCAATAGGAGGCCATTGGGTTGTTAAAAAAAAAAAAGAATATTACATTCAACAAAACACTTTGTCCAGTCAACATTTCAATATATTTCTATTATTGCAACACTGGAAGCTCTTTTTAAAAACGATTCTTTTAAAGAATTATATTTTGCAAAAAACCACACTTGTGCTGAAAATATATTTTCCAGTTACTGTTGCTCTGAAAACTTTTTGAATTCCGGTTTTTTCCGAAAAGAAGTAAATGCTATACAATTGCAAATTTTTTATGACGACTTTGAAATAACAAATCCTTTAGGAAGTAAAGCCGGAATTCATAAGGTTGGAGCACTTTATTTTACAATACGTAACCTTCCTTTTCAGTACAATTCAAAATGTGAGAACATTCACTTAATTTCGCTTGTTTTGTGCAAAGACCTTAAAAATGAACACGTAAACTTCAATCATGTGTTACATCCGCTTGTTAATGATATACGAGCACTCGAAAACGTTGGTGTCAAAGTAGACAGCGCTTTTTTAAAAGGCAGCTTAGTAGCGATAGCTCACGATAATTTAGGGGCAAATACTTGTCTTGGCTTTGTAGCTTCTTTTCGCGCGGACCATTTCTGCAGATTTTGTAAAATTCACCGAGAAGACGCTAAAAACATATGCGTTGAACAACAAAATCTATTAAGAACGCAAGCGGAATATAATGAAATGTTGTCCCTTAATATCGGAGTTTCATCTTTAGATCACAAAACTACAAAAGGAATTAAAAGTGTATGTGAGATCAACAAATTGTCACACTACAAAATGTTTGAAAGCCTTAATGTTGACGCAATGCATGATATATTGGAAGGCGCTGTTCCTTTTATTTTAAAACTTTTTTTTCAGAAACTTCTAGAATTCAAACATCTGACTTTAAACGAAATTAATGACAAAATAAAAAGTTTTAATTATGGATTTTTACAAAACACTTGCATTCCTCCAAATATCACGCTGGACAAAAAATGCCGGACCTCAATTGGCTTGTCTGCTTCGCAGAATTTGTGTTTAATTTTGCATTTTCCTTTAATTTTTTTTTTACTTTTATGGCAAAATGCCACAATTCTGGGAAGGAATTACTTCTCTGCTTAGGGTTATAAGAACAGTCCTTTCTACTGTCGTTAAGCAAGAACATATCGACTCACTTCGAAGCGATATAGAACTACATTTGAAATGTATTGTCGAAGTTTACCAAAAATCCCTACTCCCCAAACATCATTTTTTGACACATTACGCGACAGTGTTTAAAAGAATAGGTCCACTGATTCATGCATGGGCTATGAGGTACGAAGCAAAGCATCGTGAATTCATTAGGGATGTGCCAATTATCAACAATTACAAAAACATATGCAAGACCCTTGCTATAAGATATCAAAAAAGAATGAGTGTTGCTTGGGAGAATATGACATTTAAAAATTAATTTATTTTTCACAAAATGTACACTCTCCTTTTTGAAGATTTAGATGTAAGCGCTCAAAACTATTTTTTGCAAAAGTTTAGTTGCAACGAAATTACTAAAATTTTGATAACAAATAAATTTGAATGTAAGTTTGGTTATATGTACAAAATAGAATTTATAATATATTTAAGAAAAGAAGTCGAATACCTAACGTTTGGCAAAATCGTGGATATTTATGTAATAAAAAACGACGTTTATTTACGTATAGAAGCTTTCGTAAACAAACACTTCGACTTGGTCGCACATTGTTACGAAATTTCACCAAGAAATGCTTTTGAAATAGTTCGCTTTGTTAATTTGCAGAACATAAGACCTTACGAATTACATGTTATTAAAAATAAAATGCTTTTATTAGTTCCCAATCTATTAATTGAATAAAAATTTAATAATTATTTTGATAAAACTTGAAAAATGTTTTTTCTTATTTGGGTTTAGGTTTGAAACCATAATACGGATAATTTTAATCCAGTTTTGGATTTAAATTTAATCCAATTTAATTCCAATTTGGTAAAAATTTAAATCTAATTCTTGATTAAAATTGAATACTAAAATGAGATCAATTTAAAACTTCTTGGATTCAATTTTAAACTATTTTGGTTTTAGTTTTAATCCGGAAAAGTTTACTTTTAAAATCCAAAATGGTTTTGATTTTACTCCAATTTTGGTTTTAATTCAATGACAAGAATATTTCCTCTCCCGAATTTTCTCTCTCTCATTTTTTAATCCAAAATGGTTTTAATTTAAAACCATATATGATTGTTCTATAAAAAAACCAAAATGGTTTTAATATTAAACTAAATTTTTTACTGTGCATGAAGGTCCTTTCATGGCAAATTATGAACCCAGCCAGCACAGTCAAATAAAGCAAAATAAGTCGTTTACTTCCACCATTTTGTTACTTTTTTAATATTTTATGAATTTTAAACAATTCATTTAAGGTTTTCCAAAAAATATATATAAAAATCTTGTAACAATGATTAAATTAATTATACAGGAAGAAAGTAATAATTAATGATAATCAACATAAAAGAAGTGGCTTCATGAAATCTGTAATTCATTTTCGGTCCGATACATGTAGGTGGTATAATTTTAAGGACATCCTTTTAGATTAAGTGCCGTTAACACTGCTTACAGATGAAGCAGCATATGCAATCATAAGTAATCAAACTACAATATTTAGTTGGAATCTCCGACCATCTTGGTGTACAGTTAAATGATGTGTACAACAAATTCAGCTGGCATTTGTGAAAAAGTAAATGGTGTTGTTATTTCAACAGCTCCACTTTTACCACCCTTTAACTTGAAACTCGCTACATTTTTGAGTCAAGATCAAATTTGAGCGTAGTGTGAAACTAAAACAAATATAACTTTGTGTTTTGAAGATATCATCTCAGCATAGAGCAATCTCAGCATAATGCGGTCCTAACGAGAATAACAAGTGAATAATTTTATTTTAAAGCCAAGATTAAATTAAACCAAAGTTTAACTCTAGACCTAAAATAACTTTTAACACAGTTTAGCCTAAAGCTAAGTCAAATTTTTTTTCTTTCAAGACAGTATAAAATTTGAGAAAAACTTAATTCTAGATCCAGCTTTAAACAAAGTTTAACTACTCGTAGCTAAACTACTATTAGATAGAAATTTGTTTCTTACCTAAAACTTAGCTTAATTTTAAACGAATTGTGGTTTTAAGCTAAGTTTAACTTTAAGCAAAGTTTAAGCTAGGCTTTAATTCAACTAACAAGAGCTGGGTATATTTTTAATATAAAATAAGTTTAATTTTAAGCTTTAAAGTTTAATCTTAAACAGGTTTTAAACTAAGTTTTGCTATAAGATAACCGTAGTTCGCTATTTAAGCTAGTTTACTTTTCACCTTCGTTAAACTTTAAACAAAGCTTAAACTTAGCTTAACTTTAAACTAAGTTTAACTTTAAATTAACAGAAGTTGAGAAATATTTTTAATATTTAATTAAGTTTAACTTAAAAATAAGTCAAGTTTAACTTTAGACAGGGTTTACGTAAGTTTAACTTAAATTTAGCCCGAGTTTAACTGTGAAATTATTAAATTTTACACATATTACGTCTAAATCTAAATGAATCTAAGCTTTGAATATAATATAACTTTTATCTAACTTTAAATTTCTTGCAAGTTTAGTCTTAAGCAGGTTTAACTTTAAACCAGCGTCCTCTTAACGCAAATTTGATTTAATAGGTGAGAGAAAAAACAATTGTTTCGTGTACACATTTTTTTACTACCATTTTTTTCTACAAAAATATTAGTTAGCGCACAAAAACCCACACAAATAGTAATTTTTTTAATATTACCAATTTTATAAAGTAATTTTAAATATGCAAAAATCCCTATAGGCACATTCTTATTTCAAAATTATTAATAAGACATTTTAAATTAATTTTCCAAAAATGTTTTTATTTAAATTTCTATTCCTTAAGGTTTCACTTGTCTCTTTTTTTGCTTTCCTTTTAATCTTTTATGACAAATTCTGTAATTTCCCTGGAAGGCGGCATATATATTTTTTCTTTTAAATATTTCTATGATGAGAAATTTTTCAATTTTCCAATTTTAGATTTATCATATTGCTTCGTAAAATTTAAAAAAAAAATGCAGATTATGTGTGAAATACTCAAATCAAATAAATGTTACTGTTAGATTTATTTCATCCAATTTAAAAAATTCTTCTTAGATCTTTGGCCTACTTTCGCATTTGCCAAATATTTATTTTTCCATTTCTGTATTTGTCACATATTCTTTTTTAGATCGAATTTAAGTTACATTTTACCAATCAATACAAAATTTATTTGCAAATATTTTGATTTCAATTGGGAGTATATTTACTCGTTGTGTTTTAAATTGCTAAAGTTGTATTCGTTTTCCTTTTTAACCATCTAATGATTATTTAGGCCAACCGATAAAATAAATACATATATTTTTTTTGCCAGATTAAAAGATTAAATTTGAAAATGTCGAATGTTCGTATATAACTTTTGTTATTGAGATTTTCCAAACTACAGCAGATGAGTGAGTGCTTTAACAAAACAATTATATTTGTTAGAATATAATTTTTTTACTATAATTACTGCTGGATTGGATTTGTATGTATACTGTGTGCAATTTTACAGTCCCTGGTGTAAACTTTGTGGTAAAAATAATTTCACTTAATATTTAATTTAATGTTGATAAGCTGACAAAATCATTTGAAAATAAAACACACACACACACAAATGCAATTTTTAAGTAGTGTATGAATATTTAGGTACAGTGGGCAATAGCATGAGCTACATATATACTATATATATATATCACTAAATATATTCATTATCGAAAGCTGTTTCGTGATTTGTGTCGGATTCCTTAAGAAGAGAAATTTTAATCTAAAAATTTTGTTAATGTTTTGTACACATAAAAAATGAGAGAGCATACTGTACCGACATAAAGGCTTTAATTCGGATTCTATAATATTTTACTGCCAATTCAACCACAATTTTCGGTTTTTCAAAACCTCTAAACTATTTTCTAGACCTAATTGTTTCAGTAACTATTCTAAAGATAAAGTCAAGAGGTATCGCAGAAGATAACCGTTTTATGATATTTGAATTTTTGTTTTGGTTTCCAACATAAAATTCACTTAGGTGATGTGATTTACACAATTATATCCTTAATTTATCCTGTATAAGGAAGTGATATATTAAAAGCTTCATGCAATCGAATTTGATACTTGTATCAAGCATTCGGGCCTGACTTACTGCTCTTTGTAGAGTTCAAAATCGTTCTTCCCCGCTTTGCAAGAAAAGAACAGAAATTCGTTGTGCAAAATACTCTTTAAAATATTTAATACTAGGACCGCCACCGTCCCATTTTTGTCCAGCACTAGAGTTTGGTGGCCCATAACTTCTCTATTTTTTTGTTTAGATTTCTGAAACCAAAAATTTTTTTGCAGTTTTGTAATTTTTTAATTGTGTTTTAAATATTTTATAGTACAATTTTTAGCATAATTTAATTTGATATCATAAACTACCCTGTATAAAATATCTCACAATAAAATTTTAATCATAAGTTTCATGCCATATTCTAAAGAACGTTGTAATGTATACAAAGGGACCATTTTGGCACGGTGGTGGTTTTAGGAGGGTGGTAAATTCCGGCGTTTCTAGTGTTAAAATTGTAAGCAAAAATTAAAATATAATTATTTTGGCATAAAATTTTTATTAATTATTCCACTGTAATGTGATGTGTGAAAATATTTAAGTATATTTTGGTTGGTTTACGTAAATTACAATTAAAATAAATGACATCATTAAAAATCTAATAAGTGTGGAAAAATAGTAAAAATGTTCCATCTTCTATATTTGCCAAAAATTTAATTGCAAATACTAAATTATGTATGTATGTGTTCATTGAAAATAAAAAGCAAATGCAGACAAATATTTAAGTACGCACACACAAGCAAGTGGTCTAGCAAACAAACAAAAAACTATGTGAAAAAACATTAAAAAACCCCCTAGTGTGTTTACCACTTGCATACATATATGTAAATATGTACATATGGGTGTGTGTATACACATAACGATGGCACAAAATAAATTTATTTGAGAAAAAGTTTTTCTTTTCGGTAATTATTGAAATACAATTAAAAAATACCGGTATGGAAAATCGGTAGAAGTGTTATGTGCGCCACAAAACTATTTCACCTTTAAAGTGAAGATATCAAAAATTTCTATGACGATTCACAATGAAGATGTGCAAAAAGGGTGGGACAGAACTGTAAATTCTACCAAAATTAACGGGAAATTCACATAGTACTGTGACCCTTGTTATTAGGGTATTTATAGCTCGTGCCCAAGCGGAATTAATATATTTATATTATTATTATTACGAATCAACGTAATTTTTATTTGAACTTATATTGATGTATATATGAAAAGTAATATTATCAGGCTCACGTTCAGTTTTATTGAATTAATGAAAATTCAAAATTACTAAGAGTTTTTTTTATCTTGAAAAATATTATTATTTATATCCAATCAGTTTTTTAGCAGAATAATAATAACCTATATTTTCAAAACTTTAATAGGCTTCAAAAATGTTCATTATTTTAATACTTTAAAAGCAAAAGCGATCAATACAAAAGGAAGCAAATTTAAAACTAATTGTGGTTTTAAGCTTAGTTTAACTTTAAGCAAAGTTTAAGCTAGGCTTCATTTTCAACTAACAATAGCTGGAAAATTTTTTTTTTAATAAAATTAGTTTAATTTAATATTAAGTTTAATTTTAAGCTTTTAAGTTTAATCTTAAGCAGGTTTTAACCATAGTTTTGCTATAATCTAACCGTAGTTCGCTAATAAAGACATTTTACTTTTTTCCTTTGTTAAACTTAAAAACAAAATTTAAACTAAGTTTAACTTTAAACTAACAAAAGTTGCGAAATATTTTTAACATATAATTAAGTTTAACTTAAAATCAAGTGAACTTTTAAGTCAAGTTTAACTTTAGACAGGGTTTACGTAAATTTAACTTAAATTTAGCCCGAGTTTAAATATGAAATTCTTAAATTTTACACATATTACGTTTAAATCTAAATTAATCTAAAGTTTGAATATAATTTAACTTTTCACAAACTTTAGCAATCAAATAAAAGTTAAAGGGTATTCTATCAGGTAATGTAATTTTGAAACTATGCTGTATCTGATGAACCCTAATAGTTATAAGCTTTAAATTTTAATATTTAATATAGTTGGTATCATGTAGAAATGTAATAAATCTCATTATTTTCGGAATTTAATTATTTTTATGATTTCAATACATTTCACCCAAGCGTGATCCATTTTGAGGTTCCCTACTCTTTTAAAGAAAACACACAAAAAATTCAAATTTAATGGAGAATGTTTATTATCATTTGAAAGAACATTCTTTGGCATTTAGTTTTTGATGATTATGTCTATCAAATGTTGGCCATTGCTATGTCGCAGATGGTCCATCCGTCGGTCGAGCATTTCGACTGGTCACTGGCGAATGACACGCGTGATGTTTTCCTCCAATGACTGAAAAAGGCAGGAAAAAGTCTAACGGTGTAATATCACACGATCTTGATGGCCAATCGACCGGCCCAAAACGTGAAATTGTGTGCTCACCGAAATGTTCTCTCAAAAAATCCATTGATTGATGCGATGTGTGGGAAGTGGCGCCGTCTTGCTGAAACCAAATGTCACCGAGACCGCGAGCTTCAATTTTAGGCATCAAATAGTCGGTTATCATGGCATGATAACGGTCGCAATTGATGGTAACGTTCGCACCGGCATCATTTTTAAAGAAATATGGACCGATGATTCCACCGGCCCACAAACCATACCAAACCGTTGTGTTTTGTGGATTAAGTGGCATTTCTTGAATCTATTCAGGTTGCTCTTCGTCCCAAATGCGGCAATTTTGTTTGTTTACATACCCATTGAGCCAGAAATGGGCCTCATCGCTAAACAAAATTTGCCTCGAAAACGTCGGAAACACATTCCTCACAGAACGTGAATTTCCGTAATAAAGTTGAACGATTTGTAAACGTTGTTCAGGCGTAAGTCTTTCCATTATGAAATGCTAAACAATACTAAACAAAAATAACATGACAGCATGACACACGTGATCTGTCAAAAAAAGTCTATTGAAAAAAGTATCTCTACTTGGATCACCCATTATAATAATAGTTGCGTTTTTAGGTTTTTAACTTCTTCTGTAAGCTTGCAACTATGTGAGTTAGGGCCTTTATACAAGAGACAAACGAAATGAATATAATAAGCAGTGTAGCGAGAGACACGAAACGTCGCTTAGGCAAAAAACTTACCAAATGGAAAAAGTAGCAAAAATTAAGAACTAAACCCAAAAAAAAACGGTAAAGGGAACAAAATCGTTAAAGCAAAAATATCATGAAACATTTTCAAAGTTAAAAGTAGAAAAGAATAATCTGATATTTATATTTTTAAATTAGTACGTCGCCTATAATTTGAGATTTAAAATCGCATATTTCTAAATTTATATTCAAGGTTATCTGGCCAGATAAATCATGTCTTAACTTTAAACAATTAATTCTTGCAGTATTAAAAACTCACTATAATTTCATTATTGATCGAATAGTGACGTCGGAAATTTATGACAGTGGTGGCAAATGCATACTTAAGAAAACTAAAACTATCAAAGATTTTAACGGTATTGCTGAGAGAAGCATTTTATGTGAGAATTTCTTTTCCTAGATCGCCTTGTAACAACATCAAGCTTCAATTAAATAGTTTTGAAATAAAACTGCTCAAATTCGGATTTAGGAAAATATTGAAATAATATTTTTCAGACTTTTCAGATTGCCATTTTATACAAACAAATCATAAAAAAATTCCCTTTATAGTCGGTAACTATTCATAATAAAAGAATAAATGTACTTATGTAAATGTCTACTGTCTGATCATATTATTTTTTATACGCATACATATGCATATTTTAAGCCATTAAAATATTTCTATGTGTGAGTAAAGATGTCAAAACGCACACTCAAATACCCAACTACTTCCATACAAAAATAAATTTTTAAAATTTTTGCGAAATTTGTTACACCATCGTTACATATATTACATATGCAAATTTTTTTTTATGCTTTATAACACCCAGCAAACATAAAATCATAGATTTGACATATTTTGGATATTTTATTATTTATTTTTCAAAGCTTGTGCTTGTGCTTAGGATTGAGATTAAGTTTTCATAAAAAATGAGGATTAATTGAGGAAGAGTTTTTAATAAAAGCTACTTTTGCAATTGTCGCAGACGCAAAGAAAAATTATATATTAATAAAATGTCTATTAAAAACTGAGAAATATTTTTTAAAACTAACCAATTCTCAAATCGGTTAGAAGACAATTTCCAAAAAGTTTAATTTAAAAATTAATTTGATTCAAAGTCAAAATCAAACCTACGTGCTGATTGGGATATAACCAACACAATAGCACACACTCACGATTGACATTATAATTTTCGTTATGCTATTGAGTGTTCTTATATGACTACATTGACTATTATAATTGGCAATTTGCATATGAAAGGCATGACGAAAAACATATATTTAACAGCAACTGAATATTTTACGCGTTTCAAAAATTCCATACTCAAAGTACTTTAGAGAAACCTACACATGTGTACACTGGGCGAAAATATATGTGCGATGTGACAGAAAAAAAAATTGATTTCACATTGAAGAAACAAAGTTAGCAAATATTATTATTTGAAGTAACAAAAAATTTTTTTGAAATTAACGAAATTTTGTACAAACTTGCAATTCCTTAATTCTTTAAATCATTTACAATCATTTAAAACAAATATACCTAAAAATGTCATATATCTTCTTCATGTCATAATGAAGATCCCTATAATAAATATACTCATCATATCAGGATCACTGCAAATTATTAATGATGATGAGATCGTGGCAGTTCAATCTTTCGTATAGCCACAAATGTTTTTTGTCCATTTAAGAGCTTCTAGAGATTTCTTTTTAATTAAAAATTTACTTATGCAAACTTAAAACTGAATAATTTAAATTCCCTTGGACTAAATATATTTCCGATTAACAACAGTATTCCAATAAATCGCAATTGTGATAAAAATCAATATTTTCAAATATATATTGGTTCCGTATGTATACAATACTTCAAAAATAACTATAAACTTTTTTAAATGAAAACATATACCCAAAATTTCTTTCATTGTTCTCTTGTCATCCGACTAACATGTAAATATATGAATGCATTATGCACTGTTGTGTATTATTTTAAAGACTTTTTATTACACATGTAAATTATAATAATAGTCAACATTTTGGATGGTTGTTTAAAAACAAATTGCATAAAAATATCGGTGGAAGAAAAAAATCTCACATTTATTCAAACGTGAAATGTTATTGAAAGATGAGCAAAATATTTTTTTAAAAACATTTTAATCATTTTTATTTTACATTTAACAAGAATCATTCATTTCAATTATTTAATAAAATTTTATTTACGTGTGTAATAAGCCTAAAATTATGCAATTTAATCTAAGTCGTCTTAAAAATACTTGAAAAATTCATTACAATGCAATTTAAGCATAAAAATTTTATAAAATAAAACATATTTGTTGAAAAAATATTAGAAAGAATTGTTTTCTTAAATATTTTAAAATTGTCATTACTCAAATGTCGCATAATTTTTAATAGTAAAAATTATTCGAATAAAATCAATATCGACTATTTGAGTAATCGATTAATCAAGGGACAAACAAACACAATGACAATTATTCTTTCAAAAGTCTGTATGTCTGGGTTAACGAAATCATTTATTTATATTTTTGTTCCGCATAGAAGTCACAAAATAGAGTGTCATTAATGACCCTTCTTGGTCTCAAAGACTTACGCTCTCAAAATTCTCCCATTAGAAAAAGGTCAAATGAAGGTCGCTTTAAAAATATTAGAAAGAATTGTTTTCTTAAATATTTTAAAATTGTCATTACTCAAATGTCGCATAATTTTTAATAGTAAAAATTATTCGAATAAAATTAATATCGACTATTTGAGTAATCGATTAATCAAGGGACAAACAAACACAATGACAATTATTCTTTCAAAAGTCTGTATGTCTGGGTTAACGAAATCATTTATTTATATTTTTGTTCCGCATAGAAGTCACAAAATAGAGTGTCATTAATGACCCTTCTTGGTCTCAAAGACTTACGCTCTCAAAATTCTCCCATTAGAAAAAGGTCAAATGAAGGTCGCTTTAAAAATATTAGAAAGAATTGTTTTCTTAAATATTTTAAAATTGTCATTACTCAAATGTCGCATAATTTTTAATAGTAAAAATTATTCGAATAAAATCAATATCGACTATTTGAGTAATCGATTAATCAAGGGACAAACAAACACAATGACAATTATTCTTTCAAAAGTCTGTATGTCTGGGTTAACGAAATCATTTATTTATATTTTTGTTCCGCAAAGTCTCTCATGCTTAAAATTGTATAATGTTTTAGAGTTACCATTTTATTTAACTTTAAAATGTTGTTCTTTTTAATTTTTAAAAGCATCTCATCTTCATTTGGAATATTTTACAAATATTGGGGGGTAATGTTGTATTTTATAGATACCAAGTATGTTTTTAAATGTTATTTACTAAAAATTCTACACCGACTCAAATACTCGCATGCATTTATTTAAATATTCTTTCAGCAAAATTTTTCTAAGTATGTGTTTGTGTGTATGTGTTTTACATTCTCAACATTAATAAATCAAAATAAAAAAATTTTAAATATAAACACAGCAAGCTTAAATATGCTAAATATATTGCAAAAATTAATGTACAAAAAAAAATATTCTACTTGCAAAGTACATGGTACTCTTAATATCGAGTCTGAGTATGCACTCACTACCACGCTGAAGTTTTCTTGGAAGCACACCAGCGTTACTTGTACAGAGTATGCATCTCGCAGGATATCGTAAGGTGAGTCGCATATGCGAACAACAATTCGCTACTCCTAGTATAGACATTCATCTGTGGGGCTTAATACTGGCTCTTGTGGTACCAGTGTATGGTCACTGGTTAAGGCTTGAAAGAGAACCCCTAAAGGTTATCATATATTCTATCGATTTTGGTCTTAGGCAGATAGCTGAGGAGCCCGTTTACCTTCTACCACATTAGCGTAGGTTACCCTACTTCATATCGTTCTTTTTTAAGATTGGGCACAGACAACGTCTGAAAAATTCCAATGAGTCTCACCTATACGCCATAACCGTGCGCCAGGAGGTATCTCTAGAGTAGGGAATGAGGTATAAGGGATTAATTTTACTCCAAAATATTAATACTTGTGTTAAAGTGTGAAACGGCCTTTTGTAGTCATATTTTTCCCGCATATGAAATAAAAATTCATTTAAAAAAGTCAATTCCTCAGGAAATTTTTTAAAGGGAGTTATTTTTTATTTTTTTTTTTTTTTTTGTCGCCATGTGAATTAATAAAAATATATATTTTGCGTGAATAAAAACTGTTTATTTTTTTTAATTAGGACCAGCACTCAGGGGATGACCCCTACGTATGCACTGCACTGTGCCGGAACTCAGGAAGAGGGATAGGGTAGAGAAGATAGATGTTGAAAATTTTAGAAGACTTAACTCTTTCACAACTCTGCTTTGCGCGCCATATTAATTTGTAAGGCAGTGTTGAGGCGCCTCCGGTGTTAAGTAGACACATTAACTATGTTAAGCTATATTAGCAGGCAGTTTATTAATTGTTTTTACTTCGCCGATATTTCTGCTAACCGACGAAGGAGGGCGATGTAGTGTAAATTATTAAGTCGCTGCAGGAACAGTTTTTAGTGACCAGTGCTATGCCTTCTTCACTTAAACAGTCCAAGAATAATTGATACAATGCCTCTCTAAAGAACATCAAGGAAATTAATTATGTTAATTGACTTCCCTTGACCATTTATGGAACACAGGCCCCCCAAGTCATTGTTTGCTTCTTAGTCCACGCGCTAACCACTTCAGCCAACACCACCGTCGAAACTATCAGGAAAGTCATACATTCTTATCGTAATGGTTTGAATTCCTTAAATGTATTCCGATCGTTTTGGATTTAAAGTCTTCAAATTCTGCTGATTTAGTCTTTTAATTTTACAGTAACAAAGTTTTTTAAACACACAGCCGTTTCTTTTAATATATTTTTACGAGCAAAGCTCTCATTAGGTACTTTTTTTTTATTAACATGCAAAGCATATTTTACTGGCGTCTCCTAAAAATATACATGTTATTTCACTATTGTTTACTAAAAATAAAACTAATAGAAAAATTCCCTTGAAAGCCCTTTCGATCGGAATTGAGTTCTGTGTCATGTCTGTATATTTCCTTGGCGAGTTAAATGCAAAATTTTAAAACTAAAATTTTTTCCGAATTAAATAAAAAAAAAATAGTTTCATAAGCAGAAATTTTTAATACGCACCTTTCATTTAGCTAATACAATCTATTTACACTAGCAGAATATCCAACAGACCTTTTCTATCTCTTGTAAGTTGATCTAAAACATTAACCTCAACAGTTTTATTTGATTTGCAATTTTTTTTGCGAATGTTTTAACATCATACTGTAGATTTAACAAAATACACCAACTCGATTTACTGATTTCAAATTCAGCAAACAGTTTTTGGTTAAAAAAAAGAAAGCAAGCAAACTAACAAACTTTTCACTTTTTAAAATTTATAAGACAGCCGATGGCATACAATGTTCTCTATTGCACTTGATGCATATTAATTACCAAAAAAAAAATTTATTTCAAATAAATTATACGAGGAATTCAAGGCACTAGCTTCCATATATATTCCAAAGAATATATTATAAATATTTACCTTTTACCAAATTTAAATTCTATATTGCTGTAGTTGAAGCCGGCATTTATTTTTAAGTTATTTTATGATCCCCAACCTGCCTTCATGGTCCTTAAGGAAACCACTGTACAAAAACAAATCAAAGCTTTGAAACAAAATACCTTCTCACAATTCACTAAAAATTCTTATTTATCCTTAATTCCACTCAATTAATCTAAAGATTAATTAAAATTAATCATTAATTTTTTTATAAACATACCAAATACCATTATGCCTGATTTAGGGTATTTAGTGATTTTATTTTACTCTAAATGAAATTCTATATTTGAAGTCTTATTTATGCAGTTATGTTGAAACGCAAATAATGAAGAAAAATCAACAAAAAAATATAATTCTAAAGAAAAACTTTGCATACGGTTTAACTCATACCAAAAATAAATTGGTTGGAAAATCAACACAAATAACAAATAAAAATGAATATGATTGAACTTTCAGCAATAATAAGTTTAAAACAAAACTTTATATCAACAAAAAAAATGCTGACACGTTTTGAAGTTTAATAAATAAAATATTTGTCAATTTCCAAAAACAATAAACCCTTACCCACAAATTTAAAAGACAATTATAAAAAGGAGTTGCAATTGTCTGTCTCAGTCTCTACATATATTGAATTAATTTTAATTTAGCACTTTCAACTAGAAAAAATTGCATGAACCAGCTTACAATAAAATGCAACAACAATACGTTAAATACAAAGTAGACTATAACGGACTTATAAGTAATTGTTGAAATATTCTCTCCTTAATTCAATATAAAAAAAACTAAATTCAATATAACAAATTTTAGATATACAAAATTGAGTAGAAAACTTTTTCAACTAAATCTTGGTGAAATACTTGTTTGCTTGAATATTGATTAGACTTCAAAAGGCGAAAATTAATGCATTACAATTTTATATGGTTGTAGAAAACTAATTATGGTTGCAACTTTCTTTATAAGTTTTTACGATTTTAGATTGCTTACGGCAGCTTTACTATGTTCAGTACAATTTTATATGATTGTAGAAAACACATTAATAAATTTTTTCGTAATTGATTTCAGAATAAATCGCAGGAGTCATTTTTTTTAATAACTATATATTTTTATATTTCCCATTTGAGTTTAGCTGTTAAGAGTTTTAATCGATTTTTATGCACGACTTCTGATTAAGAAGAAGCTAATTAAGAAACTAAGAAACAAATATATTTACAATGATGTTTTTCTTAAATTATGCGGCTGCGTATACTGCATATTTTCATGCTAAAACATATTAATCATACGCCTTAATGTCGAATGTTTATTAGACTGGCCACCTTACTTTGAATCACGTAACAAGTGTTTTTGTTATCCCTCTTGAACTACAAATTGTTATGTTCTATGACGATTTCAATAACATTTGGGTAACCTCTGTCAACGTCTAGTATAGTGTTTTAAAAAAAATCGAGTATTACACTTATCAGTCAATATGTGTATGTACACGCACATGTATGCATGTATGAACGTGATGTTAATGGTTCTATCGTCAATAGTTTTTTATTAATCGTGAAGATTTATCAAATATTCTTATAGTTACCATGAAATAATAATATGTATTTGAAATTTTAAAGTTAAGGGAGCTTATTATAAAACTTGTTAATTTTCGAAGGCCAAATGTGGATTAACAATAACATTTTTTTTTTTTAAATTTTTGTAATATATTTTTGAGAAGTTTCTACTGATTTGGTATATTCAGCAATTAAATGCAGACATGAACATATAACAAGTTAACATTTTATTTTAAATAAATTTGAGAGAATTTCACAAATTAAGGATCACGTATTAGACTAAAAAATTTGTTTAAAATCATGATTATTTTTCAAGTCTTCTATTATTTTTTTCAATACGTCTAACAATTTAAATATATTCGGCAAACCGAATATTATCTTTTCTATTTAAAGCGTGCCACTGTTCTGTTCAGTTTGACTTTATATATGTAACTATGTAACTAAGTAACAAAATTAACTGTTTTAACAATGTTGTGGCGACTTTACAAAAAAAAAAAACGTTTCTTTTGCTCTACTGTGCACGTTAAAAAATAAATTGAGTTTGATGTTTTTCCCTCTGCTCCTTAACATATTAATCATGTCTAGTTCTTTCTGAATATTACGTATTTCTGTTAACAGGAAATGCGGTTGCGAATAATTAATATATACTTTTTATGACACAATAATCATACGCCATGCGAAAAACAGTTTTACATAAATTAAACGAACTACCGTTCCTTGAATTAAATTCTTTGAAAGTCAACGTATTATACGTTGCTTCAGTAAAATATTCCTTGAAATTAAAAGTAAAATTTTATGTATTTACTAGATGAACGGGCAAACGTTGTTTTGTCATACAAAATATATTTCTAGTGCATAATTTGGGTGTTAGGGGCTGTGCACATATTACGTAACGCTCCAATGGGGGGGATTAAAGATTTGTTACGGATTGGAAATTTTGCACTGAAAAATTAATAAAAAGCGTTACGGAGGCGGTATAAAATCTCCGAAAACAGCGTTACGTAATATGTGCACAGCTCCTTGTATAAAAAATAGCGAATGTATGTGTGTGACGATGACCGCCGATGAAAAAAATACCAAACAATAATTTTGTTCTGTTTGAAATACGAACGACAACGATTCTCCTACATGAGGCGGACATAGCGCCATCTGTCCTTCAACAACACAAATAATTATGAGGCGGACATAGTGCCATCTGTTGGGTTAATAGTTTAGTAAATACAGGAATTGCCCCCTCCCTCGCCTCCTCGTGCCCCTAGCTTTTTAAAATATACTTTAAACTAGGGATGTAACGCTACGCCATTTCGCCGATCCGATACCGATACCGATAGCGATACTCAAAAATAAATATCGCCGATACCGATTCCGATACCGATACGCATATTTAAATTTAGCTCAAGTAAAAATTAACAAAACTCAAGTAGAGTAATTCTTCTATTATACAAAATAACAGTGTTTATTAATGAGCCATTCAAATTATCGAAATTTTCAATACATTTCAGTTCCTAAAATTCAAATTTTCAAACTATAAAATGTCTGCAATATTTATGATTTTACAAAATAAACGATGGCATTCAGTTTAGATTGGCTCAAGATTTAAAATTGATATTATTAAGATTTAAAAGACAACGAATTGAATTTGAGATCATTTTAAAATTAAATTAAAATTATAAAAACAACATTGCAAAAGATTAATATTTAAAATTGATATTAATAAGATTTTTGTTTAAAAAGCAAAGTGTTCTCAAATTTTGCGGAGATAGACGATTTCTTTAATCCGTTTGAAGCAGAGCTGCAATGCAAAATAGTCTCTCAGATGCGACAGAACTCATTTGAAAACTTAAGTATTTCTGCGCAATTTTCTTTAAGTTTGGGTAGGATATGTCATTGCGTCAGTAAGCAAGAGGGTCTGCGTCTCTAGGAATATTAGGAGATCTAAGGTATCTCTCGACTTTTTCGTTAGCAGAACCACAGCTTAGGATGGATAGAGGCTCATCCTCCTCGGATTCTCTTATAATTTTTTCACATACGCTCCAAAGGCGAGTACTTCTCGTAGACTTATCAGAACTTTTGCGAGGTGTAGGGAGGACTGTGTCTTCAACACTATCGGAATGTAGAGTCATGTTAAGCAGCTCAATAAGACATTTTTTCGATAGGATTGAAGTCGATTATCTTTGAAATATTCGAGCTTTGTATCGAGGGTCAAAAATTGTAGATAAATAATAGGTTGTACCAACTTTTACATCGCTGAACTAAATCATCGCATGCATAAATGAATAAAAGAAAATCAAGACGTATTCAAAGTGGTGATGTTATAAGCACAGTTTTTATTATTTTTTTGCGCAAATTAGAAGTTCGTATGTCAAAATGTGTACAAGTTGACATAGGGGCTGAGATGTCAGTTGTTATTTTAAGTTGTAATTGTTGTAGAATTACCACCACTTGTATTAATGCGCTTTGAAAAAAAATCTTAAAACATACAAACACATAAAAGATTTAGCATTGAGAGAACATTTCAATTCTATGGTGCAAAGCAAAATAGAAGAAACAATTTCATTATGTATTCTGTTTTGATTTTATGTTCTGCTTTTAATATGTTATTTCTCATAGTTGTCATGCAAAAAAAAGAGTTGAAAATTGAATATTTTGTTGAAAAAACTCTAAAGAAAAATATAAGAAGTATCGGCGTATCGACAGTAAAATATCGCCGCTATCAATATATCGGAAAACCAGAAGTATCGCCGATATATCGGTATCGGTATCGGTTGCATACCTACTTTAAACCTAATCTCATACCTACCAAATATACATAAAAAATTTCATTAAAAGCTTTCGGGCCGTTTCGGAGGAGTTCGATAACCATGTTTGACACGAGAATTTTATATATTAGATGAACTCAACGTTGAAATCGTTATTTGTTTTTATTCGGTTAATTAAACAATGAACTAGTTTTTTGATTTAACGTATAAGACGTTGAATTTAAGAAACTCGTTCATTTATTTAAACACAATGAACCTGTTTCTTGATTTTAATTAATATACGTTGATTTTGTATATGTATTTTAATTGTAATTTTTTAAATTACTACGAACTGTTTATTTATAAAGTTCGTAAATGTTTATAATCAGAGGAATATTAAGTAGACATTGTTAACATATTTCGAGCAACAAAGGATAAATTCAATATTAATACTGAATTTGATTTATACTTGAATTTAATTGATTTTTTGGTTGAATGTGGTATAAAATATCAATAAATAACTGTTGCTGATGTGAGGAAACTTAACACATACATTTTCTTTTCATTTTCTATTTATGCCTAAGAAAATTAAAATCTTTTAAAACACTTTTACAAAGTATAAAATTTAAATCCTAATTAACAATGCTAGAAGTAAAAGTTCATAATACTCACAAATCATATTCTTAATTATTTCTAATATTAGAAAAAGAAAAAATGTTCATACCCAAAAGCAAAAATCTAGCTTGCTTGCATAAATTTTCTTTTTAAAGCCAATTAAATTTGTACAAACATTAACTCGTGTAATTTATTAATGACAACAACATAAAATGCTCATTATAAAAAACACATGCATACATATTTATGTACGTAATTTAATTCTGATTTTTGTTACTTTTTAGCGTCTCTAACAAACTCAACACTTGTGCACATGTTTACATACATATATACATATATATATATATATATATATTGCTTATAGAAGGAACCAAATATAAAGTTATTAAGCAAATTACACTAGTCGACAAAGTCGTACATTGGCTTGGAAATTTTTTATGACTAAATATATTAGAAATAAGATAATGAGTTTTAGTAGGCTCTTTTGCAACATTTACGCACAGACGTATCACCAGAGAGACTAAGGATGGTATAAACGATGTGGAACCAGAAGATCTTGATATTCTTCGCATGAAATTCCAGTGTAATGTTCAATGGAATGATCACATTTTTCACGTCTCAAAAGGAACTTTGAAGTGCCTCAGTTTCTTAACACGTTTCTTAATAGCACCTATATACGACCAATAGAGGAATGCAACACATATGTGGAATGTGGGACATATTTCACTGTTCTATATTTACAACAACGTAATGCCTTATAATGAAATCAAGAAACTTGTTCCCGAATTACGCCATTTTATATATACAACACGCTCTTCATTAAAAGTACATTCGTTTGCGATCGATATGCCAGTGAATTGCACTCCGTATTACAGCAAAAATTCGTACATTAGCCGAACTGGTCTGCCCCGCAGAGGTCTTTTCAATAATTTCTCAATACGACAAAATTCGAATCGAATGACCACAAACACTACTCCCTCCATCCTTTTTCCCCTAACCAATTTTTCCAGTTTCGACAATTAATAAATTAAAAAAATCATGCAAAACTTCTGGTAATATATTCTCCGTTATATTTTTATAAGACGGAATTTTGCTTATACTCGTAAAACTTAAATACGATTCAATGAAGCATTTAAAAAAAATTGTTTGATTTTTTTCTCTCTTGCCGACCAGTGTTTTACATTTGCATACACTACATTGGTTACATATTTATGTATGTAAAAGTTTACCTACATACATGAACATTCTGAACATATAATATTCAAAGCAAACTTAAATTTAGATAATTTGTAGCTGCTGTTGTTTACTTAATTTTCTTTTTATTTCACTTAATGAAAAATAATGTAAATAATATTCATATTTGTCGCTGTATTTCTAAGTGAAGACATTGTTGTAAAAACATTTGTTCAATTCATAAAATATTATTAACATATTTTACAATCAATTAACCAAAAATGCTTAATATTGTTTCGGTGTTTTTTAAGAACTTCTAAATCATAAATATGAAGAAAACAAGTTACATGTAAGTATGTGTGCGTGTGTACATGATATACCGAAGACAATGTAAAATTAAACAGAAAAATGTGTTGGCAATGGAAAAGTGCTTAACATTTATTACAAGCATTTCTTGAAATCTGTATAAAGTTTGTAAAATTAATTTCGAAATGAATAAATTAATCGCGCAAACACTTGTTACACTCGTTACATACATTAAGAAATTTTATTATCTTAAAATTAGTCACCTTAAGTTCACTTAATTAGTTTAAAAATATAACAATATCACCGACAGTAATTAAAATGGATTTAATAACTTTATAAAAAAAAAATAATTGCTTAATTCGTAATCTCTTGTACATGAGTTTCTGTATAAACATTTGCTTAGGAACATTTGCTTAAGAACATTTGCTTAAGAACATGTTCGGGTAGAAATTATCAATAATGTAGCTATGAAATTCATAAGAGTACTAGGACTCCATTCGAGTTTATGGAATATGTAGAGTAACATTGATTATTTCATTTAAAATGTGGTGTATATATATATATATATATATATCTACCAATTTGTAGAAATTGTAACATTTTAATTGATATTCAGTATTCAACATTTTTGATCAGCTGTCAAAATTCCTTATAAGGCCAAGTATTATGTTCAGTATTCCACGCGGAATGCTGTCAAACTGCATGTATAAAAGATTTCAGTGGAAAATTCGTGAAAAATGTTGCAAGAGTAGTACTCTGTTTTTTTTTCGTGGATAAACATATGAAATGTTCTTGGCAACATTTTAAAATTCCTGTGAAATAAAGCACCATAGCTTTATTTCATACGGAATTTTAACAGCTGAACATACAATACTAATTAATACACTACATTTCAAATGTCATATTTTCCAAGTGAAATAATCAATGTTTCTCAACATTTTCCACAAATTCGAACAGGTTAGGTTAGGTTAGGTTTCGAGGGCCGCTACATCTACGACGTGACGCACTTGGGTCCGTTAATTCGGTCCCTTTGTGATACCCTACAGCAGACAGGGCTCAGTCAATTGGTTATTCAATTACCTGTGATTGCCCTGTCGCCGAATCAAACCATCCATGTTGGTTAGCCCATAGTACCCGCCCTAATGCTGTTAAGCGCCGGGCATTGACATAGAAGATGAAGAACTGTTTCTTCTTCCTCCTCATCGTTACAACTTCTGCAGTAGTCATCGTAACTTAGGCCCATCCTTTTGCCATGAGTCCCGAAACACCAGTGCCCCGTTAGCACTGTTACTAGTCGTCTTGTGTGACATTTACCAAGCCTGAGTAGATCGCGAGTTCTGTGCAGGCTGTAGCGGGGCCAAGTGGACCTGGCGACTCGACAGGTGTGCTCTTGTTCCCACCTTTCTTGAGCAAGATTGTATGATTCCTGCTGGATCAATCGCTTGCAGTGAGATAGAGGAATGCCAACGAAGTGACATATCATCGAGTTGCTCAATGATGCGCCCTTTTTGGCAGTTTCGTCCGCAATATCGTTACCAGTGCACTCTGAGTGCCCTGGAATCCAGACTAATGTTACTCTTGAATGTCTCGCTATCTCGTTTAGAGACTTCCGGCATTCGTTTACCACCGTCGATGTAGTGTTTACACCATTGATAGCAGCAATGGCTGCTTTGCTGTCGGTAAAAATATGGATGTCTTCCGATATCCTATAATACCTAAGCCATCTTGCCGGTCTTGTAATGGCCGAGACTTCGGCTTGCAGGACGCTACAGCCATCCCGAAGTCTGAATGGAACCTTAACGTTGAAGTTTTCCACATAGAAACCTCCCCCAGTGTTTACGCCTCTTTTGGAGCCACCAGTGAAAACTCTGATGGCTCCTTCGGTGGCAGGGGGTAGGGAGTGATATTCCCTATTGGGAACAATGGATTGAAAAAGCCCGCCAAAATAAGGTTCCGGTGGGCAGTAGTCGGTGAAGTCATGGTGCGCTTGGTGCTGCATGAGAATCCTGGAGTGACCAAGATCGGTTCTCGTCCATGAACATGTAGCGTTCAGTCTGATCGCCGCAGTCAAAGCTAGCTGTTTGGCCAGAACATCCAACGGAAGCCAGTTCAGCATAGCGAACAATGCCTTCGTTGGAGTAGACCTGAGCGCTCCCGTTACCGGGATCGCCGCTAGCCGAAAAATTTTCTCTATAGTTCGTCGGTGGGAGTCTTTCTCTACCGTTTCCCACCAGACTATAACCCCATAGAAAATTGTAGGCTTAATTACCGTCTCAAAGATCCAGTTGGTCCCTCGGGGTTCGATGCCCCAGCTGCGACCAATTGCTCTTTTGCAGGTGTAAATAGCCACGAGGGCCTTATTTGCTCTATACAGGGTGTTTAGGTACCAAGATAGTTTACTATCTAAGATTACGGCCCAATTCGAACAGAGTTGTAGGCTTAAAATAATGGACGTTCGCTTTATTTCGCAGCTTTGTTAAAATGTTGCTACAAAGAGTGCGACTCTTCCAACATTTTTTGACATTTGGGGTATTCACACTGTAGTCAAAAATTCATATGTCATAAAAGAATAATACACCAAAATATGACAAGTGTGAACACCCCGTAATAATTTAGTGTCACAAAACATTTAAAACCACTCCATTTTTTAGTCGGATTAGTGCGCATACGATGGAATTTTGGCTTAAATGTAAATGTTTTTTAATTCAGTCCGACTTGTTAATAAAGAAAATAATAAATTTCTTGTAAATCTTCTAAAATGTCATTTATCAATTAAAATTTTCAAATGGTTTCTTATTTATACGAACTTGCTGTAATAAATATAATCAAAAGCAGCTGTTGTCGGTAACATGAGCTGAAATATTTTTTTTTTTTTTTTGACGGTGGCAAGTGGAAAAACGTATACAAACACATATTTTTATTCTTGTTTTATTTATAAGTAGCGGCGGCATACCTTAAAAAGTCTTATTATTATATCACTCCTTTGCTTGAAGCACAACAAAAATTTTTTGAACTATTGTAAAATAATAAGACATTATGGCAATATGACTGATATGACTACAGTTTGAACACGCCAATTATTTCGCATGAAATACTGAATACAATACCGGGCTTAAATGCACACTGCTGAACGCGCAAAAGCTGCTGGCAACACAACATTTACGTTTAAATAAATTTCTCGATTAAATGAGTCATTTCATGCAAGAAAAATTTTATGTATCTGATGTTATTATTCGCTGAAGTGACTTAAAACATAAAATTCATTTATTAAAATATGTTGATATTCAAAATCTAATAATCAAAGAAAAATTAGACATTATTAACAAATTTTCAACAAAGGAAAATTTAATATCCAAACATCACAGAGATTTCAACTACACGGCTGAATAGAACGAACGTGGTTTTCTCTATAAGACACTTAGCTAAAATGTGTTTTTTTAATTATTTTGCACGTTTTTTTTAATTGAAACGTGCCAATAAAAAAAATGAATGCGTGCAAAATCATGTAATTTAAAATGCGTACTTAAGCAGGGACTACTGTACAACTTATTTCTTTAATAATCAATTCAGCAATTATATTTTTTAAACAATATAGCGTTCGGCAACAATTATTTCTTTCTCATATATAAAATTAAATTGGAAAACACTTATTTATTTCTCCCCCCATCCGCCTCATGTGTCCTCCCTCATCCTACCCTCCAACACAAGTATATTTCAGCTGACGATATATAAAAATTATCTTCGAATGTTTGTAATTTTAGTAATTTTCATTTATTCTTCAATAATTATCATAAAAAAACATCTCTGTATGTCACACACACACATATATACTTACACTTAGAAACATATCGGAAACATTCATTTTGATTTACCTTAAATGTCTCATATATCGAATTCAATAATCACGAAATAACTCAAATAACGCAAGAGAATTTTTAATGCAAAAATAATATATGAAGGCATCAAAGAGAAATCAAGCAATAGCACGAGCAAGAGCTATTAATGTCAAATACATGTTCAATATGAGTGTGTGTGTGTGTTCATTTATCATTGAAAAGAAAAAAATCAAACAAAAAAGAAAAGCTTTCAAAATTTTTAAAAGAAACTAATTAAGCATGAAATTTTGTTCTTTCTTTTTCGAAATGGTAAAATTTGAAAACATAATTCAATTCCTAAATTAATTAAAAACTTTTCGTTTTTCATCAGTTAATAAAACATGTACTTTTTTTCTTCATTTCTTTTCCTTCTAACTCTATAATTTATATAATTTTGTTGTTGTTGTTGTTGTTATTGTATTGAAATAAACATAAATTTTGTTTTAACAAAAAGAAAAAGGAGAACAGGTTAAATTATAAGTTTCTAGTGCATCCCCTCAAGCCTGCAACAGAAAATTTGTTGCTCTGTTTTAAATTTAGTACAAGTAGAGCAGCTCAAATAGCAATTAAACAACAAACAACGAGTATAATGATAAAGTACTTTTGTCTATTGTTTTTTTCTTATATTATTTTATATTCCTACTTGTAGCTCTCTGAGAAAAACTGCGTGCTTAACTACAAAATATTTACTGGCAGATCGCAAAATTGTTTTAATAAGAAATTAAAAACAAAAACAAAAGTTTAATGCAAAAGATAAATCTTTTAACTTGTTAGATGAACAAGAGAGCATAGCAAACAAAAAACTATTAAATAAATTTTAAGAGACATTTATTAAATACTTTAAGTTTAAAGGTTTAGATTTATTAGTTGGATGAAAGATATTAATAAACGATTAATGGCAATTATCTACAAGGAAATTTAAGGAAATTATGTGGTAGAGGGGAAAATTTAGTTTAATAATTTATAAACATAGTTTCAATATAATTTCATTAATGTGAAACTTTATGTCTTAAGATTAACAACAATTAGTGGTTATTAGTGAAATGTCTTAAGAAGAAGAAAATTTTTTAATGACACCATTTTGGTCAAATAAGGAATTTTAATCACACCACACTGTTGGTGATAATGTAATCTAAAGTGTCCTAAATCGAATAATTTTCAGGGCAATTTTGCTATTCTGTCGCTTTAGTTTGTCGCTGCTCTATGAAAACTCACACCAACTCTAGAAGAGCTACAAAAATTTATATATAAAAATAACTTGCCTTTGAAGTCTGGTGTATGCGATCCTCAGAATAATTTTTACAACAATATATCTCTTTAGAAAATTATCGTTAGAAAATTGCACCATTTAATAAAGATCTTTTTTACATGAAATGTTTTCAAAAGATGAATTTACTCAAAAAAGTACCTGTAGAAAACCACTTTTAAATATGTTTTCCTTTCAAAATATACCTTTTTCAAATCCGTACCTCTGAAAAAATACTTTTTCACAAACAATGTTTTTAAAGGTGGAACCTACTCAAAAAAACGCTTCAAAAAGCCCTTTTTAAATAAGTTTTCATTTTAAAATTATAATTTTTCAAAACTAAATAAATTTTTCAAAACACAGTTTTCAAAACGAACCTACTTCAAAATAGTACCACCTTATAAAAAGATATCTTTTTAATAAGTGTTCCTTCCAAAAAGAAATCATTTTCAAAAAAGTATATGATCAAAATTGTACTTTAAAAAAACATAATTTTCCAAAATAGTTCAATTTAATAAAGTACTTTTTTCACACACAATGGTGAATCTAGCCAAAAAAAGAACCTGTCAAAAAGCCCTTTTTAAATAGTTTTTTCTTGTAGAATGTTTAATATAGTAGACCTGTGTTAATTTATTAGAGTAAAAATGTTTTTTAGTTTTATTTCTTCTTAATGAGACCTTTCAGCCGAATTAATTAAAACATAATTTTTTCTTGCAAAATTATAATTTTTAAAACTAAATAAATTTTTCAAAACACTGTTTTCAAAATGAAACGAATTCTAAAAAGGTGCCTTTTTAATAAATATTCCTTCCAAAATATAAAAATTGTACTTTAAACTAAACATAATTTTTAAAGTGCCTTTTTTAAATAGAATATTTTACAAAGCTGAACCTACTCAAAAAAAAACACTTTAAAACCCCATTTTTAAATATGTTTTTCTTCAAAAATTATATTTTTAAAAATAAACTAGTTTTTGAATTTACTTCAAATAGTACCAATATAAAAAGGTACCTTTTCGACAAGGTTTCCTTCAAGACCAATCTTTCCAAAAATATATAAAAAAATAATTTTTTCAAAATATAATACTGAAAATATGTAGTACCAATTCTAAAAATTCTTTCACACAAAATCACGTTATTTGAAATTATTTTTTTGGAAAAAAAGTAATTTTTAAAAATGCTTTTTTGCCTAAAACTACGTTTGAAAAAACGCTATTTTTAAACAAGGATTTTTAAGGAAAAAAAATACCTTTTGTTAGAAAAAGTTTAAGAAGTTGTTCCTTTAAAAAAGTACTTTTCATTATATGACTTATCAAAATAAAAAATCCGTATTATTTTGAAAATTAAAAAAATGGCAAAAAAACCCATTTAAAAAACCACATTTTTACAAAAAACTACTTTATAAATGTAAGTTAAAATCCAATCAAAATAGACATTTTCTGGCGAAATGATTATTGATGGAACTCGAAGCGGAAATAATTTACTCTCACGTTAAAAAACTCTTAATCCAAAATATTTTTCTGTTTTATATACAAACTTACTGTAAAATATCTGCAACGAATACGAAGTGCTGAACACACTTTTAGAAATATGACAAAATAATCTTCTTGGTATTAGCAAAAATATGAAATAAAGCTTAAATATTTACTTTTATTTATACACTAACATATACATATGTATGTATATATATATGTACTTAGTTGCTTATGCTTGGATTTAATAAATATATTCCTTCTGCGTAGAAATAAAAATTTAAAAATTTACATTTCTAATAAAGCAAATACCTAAACATAAATATAATTTATAACCTCTAATAAATAATTTGCAAAAGTTTCAACAAATAATAAGCAGCCGTGCGCGAGCCAACATGTTTTACTTCAAAATATCTATTTATTATTTTTACCATTGCCTTTACGCTCAATCTCATATCTCCATCCCTGTTTTTCTTAAAAAATTCCTATTCATCTAAAAAATATGATAATTAAAATTTACATTTAAAAAAGTCAACATGTCAGCGATGATTTTGGGCAACTGAATAACTGTAAATAAAACAAATGATAATATAACAAACTTTAACCTTATAATATTTATTATGCTTTTAACTTGGTGCAGCTTTTGAGAAAAGCTCTCTCTCTTTCACATTCACACTTTCAGTCTCTTATAAATAATATAGACATACCAGCATCCTCAAATAACGGTTAATTAAGAAATAGGGAAATTTATAAAAAAAAAAATAATTAAACAACATATTTTAAAAAATAAAACAGCTGATTTTCCTTGGCAAGAGACAATTATTTTGTAATGCAAAATATCATAAGAACAACTTACTATTTCCTTGTTGTTTTTTTCTACAGTTTACTGCCATTTAAATGTTTCTGCTTATTCCATTTTCGAGCAGAAAAGCAAAAATGCAGACATAAAAAAGAAACATTCACAGAAAACTATAAAAAAATAACACTTGAATAATTTATCGTTAAAAAAACACGAAGAGAGAAAATGCAACTGTTATAGTTTTAAGTTGAAATGAAAAATATATGTAGTTTAAATATTTTTTTAAAGAAATTTACTAGATATCCATTACTTACGCATATATACTTATAGTACAAAAGAGGATGTTCTTTACATTGTTCCTTGTTAAGAAATATTTACATTGAAATTAATTACGGAAATAACAAGATGAGGGTGAGAAAAAGCCATTGAGAAAAACTTTTTATTGAATAGAATAATGTCAGGATTTTTTTGTAGAAACTTAAAGTGCATTGTGCACATGGTTAAGATCATATAAATAATAGTTAATGTACTATTTCTTAAACGACTTACTAATGCTATCTATATGTTTAGATAATTTTTTATGCTGCATTTTAATTATGGGTTAAATATAAGTTTGCATTAGCAGCGAACGAAATGCAGCACATAGATTAGCTAAGCCATAACATATATTCCTGTTATATTTTATTAAAATTTGTATTAGAAATTAATTTTTAGGGAAATAAATAAACAATAATCAACTAAAAATTATTTGGGGTGTTCACACTGTAGTCATATCAGTCATTTTGTCATAATGTCTTATTATTTTACAATAGTTAAAAAAAATTGTTGTCGTGCTTTAAGCACAAGAGTGATATAATAATAAGACTTTTTAAGGTATGTTTGTGGTTTGTCATAAAATAACAGTAGAAACCTTAGTCGAGCAGTTGAAACTCTTCGATCAAGCCGGCGATAATATTTACAAGCCGCTGCTACTTATAAATAATACAAGAATAAAAATATGTGTTTGTGTAAATGATCTGCGTGGCAGCTTGTGAACGTTTTTCCACTTGCCGCCGTCCAAAAACTAGTTCAGCTCATGTTACCGGCACCATCTGCTTTTGGTTGTATTTATTTCAGCAAGTTCGTATATATAAAAAACAATTTGAAAATTTTAATTGGCAACGGACATATTAGAATATTTACGGGAAATTTATTATTTTCTTTATTAACAAATCGGACTGAATTAAAAAACATTTACATTTAAGCCAAAATTCAAAAGTATACGCACTAATCCGACTAAAAAATGGAGTGTTGTTAAATGTTCACACTAAATTATGACGGGGTGTTCACACTTGTCATATTTTGGTGTGGTATGACATATGACTTTATGACAGTGTGAATACCCCAATTGTATTTTTAATGACCTTAAGCTGAACTAATTAAAATCGTTTAATTTTTCGTAATTTTATATAAAATGTATGTAAAGAAAATAACAGGCGTAAGAAAATCCATTGATTTTTTAAAAATTATTATAACAATATTTGATACAATTTTACGCGTTTTTGAAAGTGACTAAACAATATGCATTTCGTTGGTTGCTAAATACGAACTCATCAGTAGATCTTTACCATTTAGTTTCAAAGAGTTCTAAAACTCATTTACTCATACATAAACTCGCAAACACAATTTCATAAAAAAATAAGTTTTAAAGCAATTTTGGAGTTGTAATTACGAATCACGTCGTTATGAATTAGTCGGCAGTCTGCGTAGTTTTAAGATGTCTTAAATTACATTTAAGAAAAAAAAAATCCATTTAGCGGGATCGATTTATACTCACACTTTCTTTACGTTTTTACGTTAAACCAAAATGTAAATAATGAAACTTACACATACATACGTAAGACATATGGACGGCTCCATGAAAAGTGTTACGAAATCAAAAATGAAATTTGGTATGTAAAAAAAACCATTTAGTCGGATCATTTTATAGTCACACTTTTTTTACGTTAAACCAAAATGTTAAGAATGGCGATCGGCTAAGCCATTCAAAACTTACACATACACAACATAAACCATATGGACCGCTCCATGAGATATTGCGCTAATGAAATATGGCCCCAACAATTCACCAAAGTTTAGGAAAAATGGTAAAAAATTATTAAAACAAAATTGAAAAATTACCCCGAAAATAAGGGAAAATTACCACAAAATTCATGTTTTTGTTTTCGATACAAAAATTGTGGGCCAAAACATCAGAATTAATAAAAATATTGATAATTGTTGGTTTTTAAGCTATTGCATAGCTTCTATCGCGGGCTTTGAGGCGACCGAATCAAGAAATTTTGAAAAGTTTGTTTCTTAAGTCTTTTGTTTATGAAACGAAAAAACCTGGAACTAAGTTTGTTTCTTAAGTCTTTTGTTTTTTGAAGTGAAAACTTCTTTTTTGTATAGTCTATGTATGATGGACTATATAGTGTTGCCGCTTTGGAAATTTTTAAAATTTCCCGTGTTGCCACTTTTCCCGGAAATTTTTCCGGGATGGTTAGGGGATTTTTTCCACGTTTTTGGGAATTCCCGCCCAGTGTTGCCACCTTTTTCCGGGAAATTTTCGGGGATTTCTGGGTTTTTGAGGGGATTTTTATATATGTATATAAAGAAAGTCGTGTTAGTTACACTATTTATAACTCAAGAACTGCTGAAGAGATTCGGCTGAAAATTGGTGGGCAGGTAGCTTAGAACCAGGAGAAGGACATAGAATACTAAGGTAAGGCACTTTTTCCTGGGGGGACTAGGGTGCCCTTCTTTGTATGGGGCACTTCCAGCATAGCTAGAAAACTGAAATTTAAATTGAAATTGCATAAGTTGGTAAGAAAATGCTATGCAATAGCTTTACCGCGGCAGTCCCCGAGTGCCACACCTTTTTTTATTAAGAGAAAATATACCTCAACCTTCATTAAATAGTAAATTAATAATAGTCAAAATATCAAAGAAAATTCTAAAAAACTTACAGAAAAAATTATTGTTTAATTTCAAACAAAAAGAAATTTCAATTAATATTTTAATTGAATCAACAATTATTTTAATTTAATTCAATTTCTTTAAAAAAATTTAAATCAAGATTCCATAAAATATTCAGAATTTACTCGTGCGAATTGCTTATAAATAAATTTAAAATTAGTGTACATTTGTGCAGATTGATTAGCTCTTCTGAGTCTGCGACGTTGTTGCAAAGAAATTAATTGATTTTGTATAAATATTTCAATTAATTTTTTATAAATATGTATAAGTGCCTGTTCGCCGATATCGAAGAAGTTCTTTCTTTCGAGCAATTACATTTGAAACAAAAACAAATTCAAAAATTTTGTTTTTATTTCAAATGTAATTGTTCGAAAGAAAGAACTTCTTCGATATCGGCGAACAGGCAATAAATGTGCGATATTTTTAATTGAAAATAATAAAGAAGAAGTTTCACTTAATTCCATTTTCGTGATTGCTTAAAACTAATAAATTTTTTTATTGAATCTTTGTTTTTCTTAATTGATTTTTGGTTTTACTTTTTACCGTGTTGTGTATTTTTTTTTTTTTTTTTGCTCTGATGCGTTCTATTTCTTCTTCTCGTTATTATTTTCTATAATTATTACTTATCGCATCAAAATGTTTGTCAGTTGCAAAAGAACAACATGAGCTAATAAAGTATAATAACAATTGATATCCTGTTATTTCAAGGATACAGATATCGCAACAACTTGATTTGTTTAATATTTCCTACCATTCTTACTTTTCCTATTTAATTCTTTCGTCATGTTGGACATGAAGTCATCAATTTTAACAATGAAATTTTTTAAAATAACAATATTGCTGATTTATTTTTAAAACAAAAAAGAAAAACACCAGAAAAGAGGCTCTTCAATTTCATTTTTAGTCGCAGAATCTACTTATCTGTATTTCGTTGTTGTGCTGACAATTTGTTGAATAACGAAACAACCACATGTACAAATGTTTGTGTTTGCGTGTGTGTGAATAAATCTGTATGTTCATTCTTTCGAAACATGCTAAAAGACACAGATGTTAAACCGGTCTGTCCAAGGATGTCCGAAAATGATACTTACATTGATTTACACTAACAAACATGCATACAACGCTCAGTTGGCAATAAGGAGAGCAGGTCAACATGAACATATTCTTGGTGAATAAATGTGTGTGTGTGTGTGTAGCGGTACGTTGAAACTTAAGTACATATTAAAATTTAATTGAATTTAAGCAGCAGGACAGTTTTCAGCAAACAGGAAAATATTAAAATAAATTATTTTCGTTCAAGACAAAATCAATATTGAACTGAATATTTTTTTAAATTTAAATTCAAATCCAATCAAAGATATAAAATATATTATGTATGTGTTAAAAACATAAGAGTTACAATTTTTGGTTCGAATGATTTTAGTTGTAACAATTCAATTCAGAATTCAGATATGTGTACATCTTATCTCATGGTAATCTTTTTATAGTTGTAGTCATAATATTATAACAAGAGATATTAATCATAATATGATCATTCATGATAATATAGTTTTCAGTATGATCAATTGCAATATAAATATTATCTTGCCTGATAATTATATAATTTCCAACGAATAAGCATAGATTTGATATGGTTGCTGCAACATTTTCAATCTATAGCTGTCGAGAAGAAATTATAATGGTTGGAAATAGTACATTGTTTTACAATTTTGGAAAATCACACAGCAACATATAATATGTATTTAAAGGTTCAACTTCAACCATATAATTCAATTATAATCTAATACTTTTGTTTAATTTTGATTGATTCAAGTATGTTTTTTCTCTTCTTTTTATTTCTAAAAAAGTATTTTTATCGTTATTAAAGTTAAAGATAATGTATCAAAAAAATTTTCATACTTTGTTTGTCACAATCATAGTTACAGAACACGTAACTGAAGGTAACATTCTATGTTGACAGTCCTGCCGCGCTGAAAGCTTTGAAGGGGCATAGTGTCAAATCGAAGCTGGTCAGCAAGTGTAGGCTATCTCTCAACTTGCTTATGGACAAATTTAGCGTTAGGGTATGTTGGGTACCAGGACATTGCAATATTGAGGGAAACGAAATTACTGATGAGCTGGCAAGAATAGGGTCAGCATTAGATGTGGCAGTTAGTGACAGGTCGGTTAAACCTCCAATCTGTCACTACTATAGGGAACTCAGTAATTGGGTAATTAGCAGAACTAACCATTCCTGGAGGAATAGAGAAGATTGTAGAGTCTCGAGGTCCATGTGGACAGATCTAGACTCAGGTAAATCTGATCTACTGCTGGGTATGAATAGAAAGGTTTTGAGAGTCTTAGTAGGTGCCTTGACTGGCCATTGCTCGGTTAGAGCGAGGACCAGCATATGGGAAAATGGCACTCCGGATTTCTGTAGGATGTGTGGGGATGAAGAGGAGCCAGAAACTATAGAGCATATCATCTGTCATTGCCCAAGGCTGCAACGCCATAGGCAAAGATGGCTGAGCAGACGTTTCCATGAGGGCATTAGTGATATCGCGAAGTGCAAACTTGAGGATATCAGGGACTTTATCATGGGAATTAAATGGCTGAATGATAGATGATAACGGTTCTTTGTTTCGCCTTGGGCAGTAAGGAGACTAATTAGTCAACACAGTAAAATGTAGGGAATCACAATGGATCCAATTGGGTCTCCGAGTGGATTTGTTCCTTCACGCTACCCTTCCTAACCTAATCTAAATGTTGCATACTTGGTTCCATTGAGCAAAAATTGAAAAGGAAATAACTACAAGTTTTTCATGCGTATACGTATGTATGCACATACATATGTATGTATGTATGTGTGTATGAAACAAATGGAGCACAAAGAAACACAAGCCCTCGAAACTTACGCACACACTCACACACACACACATCCACACAGCAGTTAGATTTTAATAAAGAAAATGCCAGAAGCTTTACCGAATTCGTAATAATTCGCCGTTTTGCAGAAACATAAATTGTTTGGTGCAACCATAATATGTTTGGACTCACAAATGTAGCGACATGTTTTCGACAATGATTATAGTGGCAAATTTAATTGTACTGTCACTACAGTGCGTCAAGGACGATTTTGTAAGCATCTACAGGATAATTTTTTTATTGTAGTTCTATCCATATTAAAGTTGATATTTTTATTTTCTTTTCGTTCCATTTTTACTCTGACATTCATTCTTTATGAAAATGTTATTAATGTAAAATGTTTAAAACAAAAACATGGTGCTTCATATTCATTCATAGCCATCCCTTTTGATGTGACTTTTCATTAATGGGTTTAATTGTAAGTGGGCTTTGATTTATTTTTAAGTCCGATAGTGAATACCATATAATAGTAACTGATTTTTTTTAAATATATAAAAAAAAACTTTTTAGAGCTTTGAAGCAATAAGAGGAGCAAATGATTTCAGTGAAGATGCGCTGGAAGAAAATTTATATGAATTTTCCTTATGCATAAGAGATTGGAATATTATAAGACTAGCTAAACCCGCCGGCTTCGCACGGAAGATATTTACTTTTATAAATTTCGATTTAAACTTATAATGTTTACTCACTGACAGTAGACAATGTGTATGCGTGTATACGCTACAACGTGTATTTACCGTGTGGATGAAGTCAGCACTCAGTATACATACCGCACTCGCTCATAGGCGCCTACGTATTCGTTGTTGTATTTTTTTTTTTTTTATATGGACAAAATCACATGTTGTCATGAAGAGTCATAACGCGTCGAGTGATTTCGTGCAAATTTAACATACACCATCTGCACGAACATACGAACAAACCCTAAAAATGTAATCAAATTCGGTTAGACCGTTCGTGAGTTTTTAAACTCGGAAACACACAAGCACACAAAGTCATATGCATGTTTATAAAACAGAGAGAACATACCAAAATCTCAAAGGTGCACAAAGTTTCTTCCACCTGCTATTGTCTTCTAATTAATGTTTTAATTAATTTATTATACTCACACATACATACACGCACACAAATGGAAAATGCAATAGATCTGTATGTATCAAGCTCGAATGCAATACACACTTTTGAACAACAACATAACCAGGAGTTAGCAAACAACAGACAATTTTAAATTTAAAGTTTGCTAAAATGTCTTCTCAAACTTATTTATTTTAAATTAGAAAATTTAAATTAATTTCTTTAAATGATGAAATTTATTCAAAAGAACCAAACTTTTTTATTCGTATAAAGCATAGCAGTCTCTGTTACCTTCCCTTTCCATTCCCTTCTTGCATGCAACAAAATTGTATAGTTACTTACCTACTAGTCCAGCTATTATCACGACAATATTGTATTACGAGTATTATGCCACTCATTGTTCAAATTACAGGAACAACGAAAATTTTTATGAACTTTTTTCCAATTTTTTTTTTTTTTTTGGTTTCTTTGTTCTCTTGGTTTGTCTTGCCAAAGGAGTATTTTTCGATAATAACCGTTGCATGTCTATCATGTCAGGATATGAGCATGGCTTGGCTATTGCACATTATTAACGTATTAAAAGTCCATTGACATAAATATCAATTTAGCCAGGATGGAACAATGTACATGTCCTTTATTTACGCCATTGTCATTGTTTGTGTGTCCTTGTGTCTTCCTCACGAATTATACAAAACTGGTTGCTATTTTTCAATCTGTAACATGAGTGGCGGTTTTATTATGTTTCCAAATGACCTCAAATGTTTTTTTTTAAAGTCATTGAAATTTAAGGGAATTCTGCATGAGGTTTTTAACTCTTTTACGACTTTCATAATCATGTAGATAATGATGAGACAGCAAATCTTTGCAATTTTCCAATAGAGGTAAAAAAATCTGTAGTTATTTTCAGCATATACTTTTGTAATACAACATTTTGGTTTAAAGATAAAAACTCGCAAATAATTACATAATAGACATGATTTTAGACATTTTTACCATAAATATACTATGTTCACTACAACAGTATATGCTTGTAGAAATCATATTGTTGTTGATACATCAAATACATATCCTATTTTTTATATTAGTTTGATTGAATAAATTCTCGTAAATAAATAAAATATATATCTGATATTCTGTTTCTTGTTTAGATTTCATTGATAATTCTCTTCTTAAGAAAATGTTGGCAGAAGTTTACGATACTAGCATGTTGACGGCAATGTTGACTGCAATTTTATATGGTTGTAGAAAACATGTCATTTTTGGAGGTATATATATTACTATTTATTATATTATATTGTTTACCGCAACTATACTATATTCACTACAATATGATATGGTTGTAGAAAACATATTATGTTTGCAATTTTATATATAACTATTTACGATTTTAGATTGCTTACGTCAACTATAGAATAGAAAATTGGATAGATCTGGTCCACGGACCGGCACTGCAACACCTATTGGATATTTTGTGCCATGGATCTCTAAAATCAAACCAAGCTCTGAATGACTCTCCTTATGAAAGACAGCACAGAGCTTGGAGAAGCCCGCCTAATATCATCCGAACATTCCATTTGGTTCCTTTAAGCGAAAATGTAAAATTACATGTATGTATGTATTTATGCATGTATGTATGCAATGACAGCACAAATGATTACCTACTTCATGATTTTATATTCTTTCTTTCTATCCTCATCTTCCTGTACAATTTCTATGATCCTTTTTATTTTTCTGTTTTTTTAATAAACTTTTCTTTATATTTCATTTTATTCTAACAAAATGTTGGCAATCTGTATACTTCCGCATTTAAATGCTGCCAAAAACTTTGCAGTGAAAAAATGCTACACTTTAAGCCCCTTGAATCATACAAAAAAAAAAAGTGATCCAAGTTGTATGTGCGTGTGTTTGTGTATCAAAAAAGATGTGCAACCTCGAACACACTCAAATAATTTTAAAAAGATACCACACATACACTTATTTCCCGTTAAAGGCAACAACAAACCAACTTTATTTTCTAGAACGTATTTTCGGTAACGTTGCAAGTGTTCACTACCACTACACTAATGCAGCATGTTGTTCATCATGGTGACTTTTTTGTACATGTCTTTTGTGCTTTAAAAGTCGAATAAAAATGCATGAAAATTTTTTTGAGTTGTTGTCATTAAGCAGAAAAGGTCCAAGAACAAAAGAAAAATCTCATCGTTAAAATACATGCAACTTAACAAAAAGTTTATGACAGGCAACAAATTTTTGTTACTTTTTGTTAAAGTTGGTTGACGGTTAGCTGTTTTGTACTGCGACTAATTAGTTGTATCTACTAAATGAATAAAAGATAAAAACAGTATTGATTTAAAAAAAATCATGAAGTTTTTCCTCTTGCACAAATTAAAGCTGGCAACAACAACGTGGCATTGCAATAAAAGGTCATGAAATGCATTTGCTATGTTTCATCAGATTTGTATGCTACTTTCGGTTGTGTAGTGCATGCAAGCAAGATTATTTAGTTCTCTTATATAATTGTGAATAAAATCAGAAGTTTTTAAGGTTAAGCCGATTTTTATGAAACATGGGGTTGTTTTGTTCGGAACATGTTAAAGTTTGTGCTTGTAAGAAAGTTTTTGTTTACTAAAAACAAAAGTTAAAAAAAATATTTTATATATTTTTTTCTTTTTACAAAAGTTTTAACCAAAAAGAGAAACATTGCAATGGTCTTAAGCACTGTCCCGCGTGCAGCTGCTTCACTTTTTAAAAGAATGTAAGTCTCAAAAACGAGAACTAAAAAAATTAAAATTGCTGCGGATTACAATTCCAGTCAAAAACTTAAAACTGAATTTTTATACTTGTATGATGTATGCACAGTCTAGTTTGAATTCAGGAAAGCAAATAAAGCCGCGGTGACAATTGAAATATATAACAAGTCTCTATGAAAGTTTTTTTTTTTATTTAATTAAAATTCTTAAAACACAAAACACTTTAATTATAAAAAAATCTTGCTTCCAGCCAAACTCCATAAAATCTCTAAAAAGATTTAGGTGCAACCTCTCTCGTAGGTCTTATAAAAACAGCACTTTAGAATCTCATACAAACTAGTTTTTAGCCTTGACTTTGTTCGCACAAAATATTAAAGAACTGTCACGAAATTTATTGACAAAGCAAAACGTACCAAAAGCAAAAAGTACCAAAAGTACCAATAACAAAAAGTACCAAAAGTACCAGCTTTTACTTATTTAAATGCCCTCAAAAAGTACACTATATATTAATGCCAAAAAAAAATTTTAAAAGAGTACCAAAAGTACCAAAAGTACCACTTTGTCCCTTTTTACCCTTTAAAAATTATTCTATATTTTAATATAGGCCATTTCAAAGCCTTCTAGCAAATTTCATAAAAATCCATTAAACCGTTTTCAAGTTCTAGTGGAACTAACAGCCAAACACCCACACACCTAAACATCTAAACACACAAACTTTCACATTTATAATAAATATTAGTCGGATGTTACAATAAATTCAAATGTATATATATATATATATATATATAACAACTACTGAAGTTTAAAAAATAATAAGCATTTTAATATTAACATTTATTTGCAGCATCTTTTAATAACTTCAAATTTATTTTAACTCCAAAATAAAAATTATAAAACAGTAGAAATTTTCATATGAAAACTTATGAAATATAAAAACACAATAAAAAAAACAACAGCAAACATGGCAACTGTAAAATTAAGTCATTAACTAAAAACCATGAGCTTGTTCTAATGCTGCTGCACAGATAGCAAAGGAATGTTTCCAAATGTAATGGAGTTCGGTTATAACGACTACTGGTTGTAAGCAATTATCATGTACAACGAACAACTTTTGGAGTGTGTATTTCATTATAACTGAATTCCACTACAGTACAACCGTTTAGAATTTGTACATAATTCCTTTCCGGATGATGCCTTTATGAGAATAAAATATGAAGCATATTTTTAAAATATTTTAATGTTTATTATGGATTTATGCAAGTGTGGGAAATATTTGTGTTAACCAGGATGCAAACGTATAAGCATCTACCACACACACACTTGGAAGAGAGAGGGTTATCCAATTACAGACAAGAAAACCCATTCGTTTTGTATAGCAAACAAATTTAAAAATTTATTTGCACACAAAAATTCACCCTTTTATTTAAATAAAGCACAATTTAGAATGTAAATAATTTTGAAAATTGTATGCATTCATAAAGTGTTTTAGATGGAAATGAGGCCAAAAATAAACGAACGAGCAAACAAATAACTACAACAAAAAAAAACATGTTGCAACATGATTTTCTACATATCAGTTTATTTGAATATTTGTGTTTGCGCGACGATGATGAACTTTATTAAGTTTTAATGAGTGTCAAGTGTACAATTTTTGAAAAGTGCTGGAAGCATAATTCATATTTTCTAAATAACACACATGTACACATTCACAGATTTTTTTAAGGTAGAAATTATCTGTAGATATATTCAAGTATAAATAGAATAATTAAATTTAATGGTGGTGCGATTAAAACTTAAACTAACATATACTTTATGACAAACATAATTAGTTGGCACTTCAGAAAAAAAAATAGTGAAAAATAATTAATAAATTGTAAACTACCCATCTGAATGCAAAGAAATCATTGTGGAGAAACAAAGTACTATAATCAGCACAAATCTCAAAGGTGTTCTAAGAAATTTAACATGTTTTCTATTTAAAATTTAAATATAAAACATTCAGATGGGTAGTTTACAATTTATTAATTATTTTTCACTTTTTTTTTCCTGAAGTGCCAACTAATTATGTTTGTCATAAAGTATATGTTAGTTTAAGTTTTAATCACACCACCATTAAATTTAATTATAATATATTAAATATTTATCAGTTTTATTGATTTATTTAACACGTAGTATATAATTACTGACCACAATTTACATACATCTACACATATGAATGATTGTATACTTTATGAAATCAAAGACCAATATTGTAGATGATAAAAACCAAATGAAACTTTTAGCAAACTTTCTTCCTGTGCTGAGAGGTAACAAAACCATGTATTTGAAATTATCCTAAAATAACGTAATTAAACCTAATCCACACCAGTATGTACAAATACATATTCACCACCTTCTGAGGTTCTTGAACGTGATTAGCAATTTATGTCATAGAAATACGAAAAGTCGGGTGATTCCAGCAAACAAAACATACAATAGTTAAGGAATAAACGGGTGATTCAAATACACCGTACGCACAATAGTTTATAGTTCCTGTCGCTAATTATAAATATTACCGTAATAAAAGATATGATATACAGTCGAAGCCCGGTATAGCGAATGATATAATCTCAAACCCATTCGTTATAGTGAAAAATTCGTTATATAGCAAAGATTTTTATTTTATTTATTTATTTTATATACATATATTTATTTAAATTGAATGTAAAAAATAACTTTTATGCAATGTTAAAACTGAACAAATTTGAAAAAATTATTCAAAGTTGTTTGTTTCTGCTATATTTGCAAACTTTTTTGAACAGCTTCTTCTTGTAATTCTCTTAAAACTAATGATTTCGAAAAAGAAATATTATTTTGCTGACTCCGTTGAAAGCACTTGTCCAAACATTTAATTACTTTAGCTTGTTTTATTTTTGTTTATTTATCGGCCACTGGAACTACAATTTCTACATTATTTTGCCCATTCTCGTGGTTTTCTTCGTCTGGCATGAAATTATTATTTTGGTTCCAAACATTTAAATCTTCTGCATTAAAAGGAATCTAGTAAAACAAAACATGTAAATAGAAAACAACTAAAACCAAGTGCTGCAGTTTCTTACACTTGGAAAAACTATGCTCAAAAGTCTAACACCACGTCGAAGAGAAACGAATTCATCTCCTTATAAAATTCTTGCCAAAGGTATGTCATCATCCTCATCAAATTCTGAATCTTTGTAAATTAAAACTTTGCTCCAGCATTTACCTAACGAATGTTGATCAATGTTTCTCCAGGCAAGTGTAATCATACAAGATTCATTACGAATATTCTTCTTTTTTGTCTTTGCTTTTCTAATTAAACACATAAACAATGTTTTCTGTGTTTATTTTTTCAATCATTCGTTATACTGGCCGTAAAAATTTCAAAATATTCGTTATATAAGGTACTTAGTACTTAGAGAAAACTCATTCGTTATATCGCGAATTCGTTATACCGAGCGTTGACTGTACATATATTACTCTTTTATTTACACAAATAAAAAATTATATTAATCTAACAGCAACTGTAGAAGTTCTCGCGGTTAAAACTTGTTTCCGTCAGTATTTTTTCTTATTCGGTGCTTTTACTTAGCTAAAATAACGAATAATTTTTCAATGAAAATAGCAACCACTAACCCGGGACTATGGAATTTGTTCGTTGGCACCGATAATTGGTTATAAGCGAGTTCGTTAGTAACGAAGTTTACTTTATAATTAAAATCACAGCAGCCACTAAGCAACGATATGAAATTTTATTAGAATAAAATCTAACGTATCAGTTGTTGGTTTTACGGCGCTCCAATTCTAAGAAGCACCAATGGTTTACCAAAAATTGTGGGAAGGAAAGTATATAAAACAACAATTTACATTTTCATATGCAATAGTGTATATAACCATGCAAGCAATTGTAAAGTCTTTTTCGTCTGTTTTCGATATACATATTTCTGCATAATTCGAATTGCACTCTTTGAAACTAATTACTTGCGTGATTAGCTGTAGTTTAAACCAGTCACATAATAACGGTTACCATAGAAACAAAACAACAGTGTGACCAGATTTTAAAATAATGTAAAACCAAATCAGTAGTGCTGTTTCAGTAACTTGCAACAATTCGATAATTGTTAAATTTACCGACAATTATTGCGATTTGCAGTAACGGTTTTGTTGTTCACTAATTACTTCTTAACAACATTGTTATAATTTCCTTTTACGTGGCATCTCTATCAATATATAAAAAAGCAGAAAGAGAAATAAAACAAATAAATTAATTTATTTATTGATATTTTTCCCAAAAACTTTATGAAATTTAGTGATATGAATGTTAAATTGTATTTTTAAAAAAATAGTAATATTATTATTTATGCATAAAATATTCTGTGTTTTTGTATATTGTTTTAGAAGCTAAATTTTGTTCTTGGCATAACGAACGTGCTACGATTGAACTGCTGACCTTATTTATTTCATAACAACCGAAAAATTATTGTCGTTAACATACCGATAGCGAATATCGTTAAAAGTGTTACTGAATACCAAATTCGATAAATTTTCCTTATATTAATTTTAACAATACGATTATCGCAATAAAGGTTACTGAATCCCACCACAGGTTTGAAATAGAGCTTTTTATTTAAAGTAGGAATTTTAAAGCCAAAAAATAATTCCAAATTTTTTTATAGCTATGCAATAGCAACTTTTCATTATTATTATAAATTTTGTATAGTTTAAATGATGTTTGTTTAAGTATAAATAATATAAATACATATTTTTGGTTCTGAATACACTCTCAACTTTTGCGTCACTGAAAGGCAAAACTAAAAATTGCATCACAAATGTTTACAATTATGTAAAAGGGTATTCATTAATTGCGTTTTTGTACTCAAAAATATTAATTTTAAATTCTGTACTTGACTTTTGCTTTTTCCAACCATAGGAATTTAATTATTGCCATCGTAATTCCAAAAAGTGTTATATCATCTACGCTAAAAATTTTAATTCTTCTTTAAAATTTTGTATTGCTAAGAGAGTTTTCTAATCAAAAGCAGTTTATGTTTGTAAAGTTGAAAACTTATTTGGCAAACGGTGTCGTAGTTGGTACACCAATTGTTTAATAAAATTTCTGCAACTATATCTAATTTCCTTTTTGTTTCAGAATCCATTGTCTTTTTTTTAAATCAGATGTTGTTCAAAATTATAATTAAAATACGCTGTTGGAATTAGAACATCGTCTTAATTTGATTTTAAAGGGTAACAATTTCGGACTTCAAAACGTTCTTATTGTAAAAAGTTTTTCAAAAGCAATTGTTCTGAAACAAGTTCTGAAAACAAAAGCGTGTGGACCACGTCGTTACTTTCGAACATTTTATATACATTTTGAACGTCAGAAAGTAATGATACTAAACATTTCATATAGAGTAAATTTTTTCGCTATACAGATATATGTACATAGATATATTATTTTTTACCTACTTTTTATGGTTACCGCTCATAAATTTATTATGATAAACTGTTTTAATAATTTTGATATACAAAGTAATTACACGAAATTAAAATTAAAGAAATATTCAAATGCGTTTTAAAAAAAGCTGCAAAAATAGCTAAGAGCTAAACGAAATTTATAGAACATTAAAAAAAAATAAAGTTAAATTTAGCTCCAAAAGAGCCAATATGACCAAAATGTAAAACAACCAAATTAATTTACTTCTGAGTCACCCTGTCAATGTAACATTAAATCCAGCGTTGCCACTTTCTGTACTATAGTACAAAAACTGTACTATTTAAAAATATTTGTACTATTTTTGTACTATGTTACTAATTGCAGAAAAATAAATAAAATTAAAACAGCATATTTTACTGAACGTTTCATAATTTTTACCTTGAAAATATGCCTTTCTTCTCGAGCTGTCAAACTCCATATATAAAAAGTTAAAAATATCATTCTTAAGGAGTTTGACAAATTAAGAATAAAATAAAGATTTGTTACGGATTAAAAATTATTAAAAAGCGTTATGGAGGGTGGGGGGTGGGTGGGGGTGGTATAAAATCAGCGTTACGTAATATGTGCACAGCCCCCAAGTAGTATTTATTACATATATATTACATATATATAATGTTTTTTATTGTAAATGAAATTTATTGTATATATTTCGTGAATACGTGAAATTTACCCTTTAAAAGAGTTGTTGAAAGAAAACACTATAAAAGTATTTTCAAGTTTAGAAGACATTACAAATCATTTATACAAGAAGGCAAAGTATGGTAATAAAAAATAAAGAATCTTTTTCTTAATACATGTCGAAAAAAAAAGTAATATTGTGGCACCCTTTCTCAAATGAATTTTTAATTTTAGTATTATAAAAATGTATCAAGAATAGAAATTACATAAAACAGTTTAAATTAATACACAAGTATTTTAGAAATACTTTTTCTAATGAAGCAGCCTGATTTCTTCGTAGTCGTTAGTAAATGATAACAACATGCAAATATTTTTATATTTATAATTGTCTTGTAAAAATTAAAGATTGTTAATTAACGGCCTGTTTCACACTGTCGACAAGTCGATGTCGTTCTCTTATTTAAGTAAGTTGTGAATTTTAGTCGAACTGAGTGATAACTTATCAACGAAACTTTTAGTTTGTTCGGTTTTATAAATTTAATTTTAAATAATAATTATGAGTTTTTAGTGAGAGTGATAATTTATCAAAGAAATTTTTAATTAGTTCGTTTTCTTAAATTTAAATATTAAATTAAGTTATAATTTATATTAAAAAGAAAATAATAATAATTGAATGGACAAAAAAATTGTAATGCACGTAAGGTTATAGGTATTTTTCGAGACTAACCACAGTATCATCATTAGAGTTGTTTACCGCTTAGACCTTACTCCCAATCACGACATTCTTCCGTGTAATCTAATTTTTCTATGTACATAACGACTTTCATTTCTAATAAAAATAATATTTAGTTTAAGTAAAAGATTTAATATAATAAAACGAATTAACTAAAAATTGTTTTGAATAAAGGTTGTCTTAATTTAAATCTTTGGCTGACAAAATTTTAAACACAATATTTGCAAATGCCTCCAAAGTCATCTTTATATCATTTACGTGGACTGAATTTTGAAATTTTCAGCATTATATAGGTTGTTGATGACGTTTTAGCCGAAGTTTCCCCAAGTAAACATCCCATCTTTTCTTATATTAAAAGGGCACGGAGAAACAAAAAATTATACATAATTAACATATTTAATATCACTACATAGTTAAAAATCCAACTGACTGATATTTGATATTAAATGGATACATTTATGTATAAAGATCATTTTTGTTGTACCTTAAGAAATAAATAAAATGTTTTGGCAAAAAATTATATTTGCTTCCATCGAAAATAGAAAAAATGCATTAAAAAGTATGTGAAAATGCCTAGGCATTGACTTAATAATTATCATGTCCGAAAATATTTTAAAAGCACTGAAAACGATGCAAAAAACGCTACTTTGACTGCTTATTGACTACTAAAAATTGCAACACTACGTATTGTATTTCATATTCTCTCTCTCAAGCTGTCAGAACTAAATTTACTTTTATTGTGTCTGGACGTGTATACTTTGTTGTTGTGTGCAAAACAAAATTAATAGATAAAATAGAAGCATTTTTGTTATTTTCAATTTAATAATAAGTTTTGTACTTTTTTAAAATATACGTATCAGTACAATAATCTTTAAATAAAATGACTGACATGAAAAATGAAATGGACAGCGATTTGGAACAAAATTATTCGCTGAACAGTAATGCGGACCCAAAGAATATGCAGGAATTAACTATTTATGTGAGTTTGAGAATAAATTCTGAAATATATTTAGTTTTAATATTCATACTAAGTTTTCTTGAATGTATGTTTTACGGTTGGCAATAGATATTTGTTGTTTGTTTATAGTCTTAAGAAAATTGTGCGGGCTACTTGGTGGGGTTTGTGGGTGCTGTAGGAAACAAGATGGTGCTGTAATTTGAGTCCAGACATTTTTAATAAAGGGCGGAAACATATTTAATGTGTAAATAAATTAACACAAATAATAATGCAAATTATAATTACGAGGGTGCACCACCAAACTGGTCTAAATACAAATTCTAGTAAATAAGAAAATGTTAAAGAAAAAACTTAATTTAATAATACTCGATCTTTTTAAAAGAACAATTTGAAAAAATCAGGAAGATATAATAATAGAGGACTAAAAAGGATAAAAAATTATGTATAAGAGTTTCGTTGTAGTCGAACTTGAACGATTTCAATGTAAAACATATGTATAGCGAACGTTGACAAATTTTACAGATTTCGTCACGACAACGACACTCGTAATAAGGCCAAATATATCGTAATTTCTCTTTCATCAAAATAGATTATAACTGTTTACCGTTTCTTATCAGCACTAATTTTGAAATAATTTCCCGTATTCTTTCAGGTGCAAAGTCTGCTGCAGAATGTGCAAGATAAATTTCAAACAATGTCCGACCAAATTATAACACGTATCGATGATATGGGCCATAGAATAGATGACTTGGAAAAAAGCATTGCCGATTTAATGAATCAAGCTGGTGTTGAAGGTCCTGAAAAGTAATAGCGAAGGTATCTAAAAAGTTGGCAGCAAAAAACCAAAAAAGGATGCTCAATTTAAATTTAAGCTATACATCAAACTAATATCAGTGCAGTACGTTTATTCTGAATACAAAAGAATATACAAACATGCCAGAAATATTTACACACCAAATAAACAATTGAAGTATTGATCTTTCTTCTTCCCCACGCACACATTGATTGCCATCATTGATTTCCTTGATTTAATTAAGCCTTAATATTTTCTAACAGCCTTTTTAATATGTTCTATACAAGATATATTAAGTAAACCCCTTAAGATATATTTAATTTGAAAAAAAAAACCAACTGAACATGTGTAATTTATTATAAATTTCATTGTGTCTTTTTTTGTTATTTTTATCACATTTTGTAATAGTTTTTACAAATTCCATTTAACTAAAATTAAATAAAAGAATTGTAAGTTTTTAAGTTAAAAAGTAAAAATGTTCAATGTAATGATCAAAATTTGTTCTTTCGATAATATTTTCAATTTACTTGGTCTGCATTTTTATCCTAAGCTAAATTCTTTTTATAGTTTTAAGGTGTAAGAAACGGCTCCACCTTTGCTCTAAGAATCTGAATTAAATACAAGTTTTTAGGTAACTAATACATAATTAATTTTCCAAGCTAATATTTTTGTTTTTAAAAGACTTTTATTGTAACTTAATGAGGCATAGTTTTAATTTCGTATGTTACGAGTACAGTCAATAACGTTTTCGCTTTCGTTAGCATCCATACTTGATTTCCTTTTCGATTCAACAACTGTTACCAGGCGACCACTGCCACCCCCACTGCCACCATGAGTTGTAGTCACACCACCATTTCTACTTTTGCTAGTGCGGGCAGATTTCTTTTCATCACGTTTGCTGCCAACCAACCGTGGTATACCCGTTGCACTAGTGCCTGGTAAATGTTTGGTGATAAAAGTATTTCTGTCCCGCTTCGATGATTTCTTAAGGATCTGCACATACACATACAAAATATTGATAAAATTATGTTTGCAGTTTATTAGATTAATGTGAAATTAGGTTGAGTTAGGAATAAAAACTTCTATTTATGGTGGTAGCAAAAGTAAACAACTGAAACTGTTAGCAAATTAAGTGCTTTTTAGAAAATATTGTTTATTCAATTAACTCAAATGTTGCCATGCTGATGATGTTGCACCTGCTTTTAGCTGGTGGTCGTACATGCGATATGGGTGCATAATAATAAAATCAATTTGTTTTTATTGGTGGCAGACTCGTGTCTACGTAATAGAAAATGTAATAATAAATACCGAATTATTTAAATTTCTTAGATGGAGAAAAAATGTTGTTTATTAAAAAAAAACATAGTTTTTACTTTAAGACTGCACATGCATTTGCTTTTGCAATCTTACATGGGTAGCCGCTACTGCTTTGAATGGGTGCTTAATTTGGGGTTTAGTTAAAGGTTTCTTTAAATTTAATTTATTGGCTTTAGAATCGGGGGCATTATCCAAACCAATTGCTTCGCCTACATCTTCAGCTTCAGTAATTGAATCGCCCTCCGTTTTAGAAGTATCACTGGCATCCTGTAAGGCACAGAATTATATTAGAATTTATTTGGAATACAAAACTGGACTCTACATTCTACTGTGTGCGAGTTCTACTTTCTAATTTCAACTGAAATATATATGTAGCTACTATGCAATATAATATTATAAATAGTTTTTTAACTTGCCTCATCATCATCTTCATCATCGTCCTCTTCCCCATCATCATCATCTTCCTCACGCTCATCATCGTCATCATCATCGTCATCTTCGTCGGTCTTACTTTCTGCCAAATTTTTGGTCGATTTACTTATTCTGTCCTTTCTTTTCAAGGGACTCAATATTTGTTCCCTATCTAAGCTATCCATTGATTGTGATCTTAATCTGAGTGATTTTTTACTTGCGTTCTTTTCTTGTGCTTCTGTTTTCGTTTTCATTAATTTTTGAAATTCTGAAAAATCTCCCTTTTCATCAATGTTGGATACATCATAGTAACTGGAAGACAATACCTCCAAAGATTTCGTGTGATATTTCATTGAGATCAATATGAAATCCACAAAGATTGCTTTAATATTGTTAAGCTTGTGCTTCTCGAAATTAAAGATAATTTCATCGATTTCTTTATTTGCACGGCTAACTTCCATTTTGGCTTTGATTAACTCAGAATCGGCTGCAGACTGTAGAATTTTTAGATTAGAAATGTATTAAGTTATCATACATAAATAGTAGCTTTCTTATAAGATATATGTATGTACATATGTAGATTTTATAAAAAATCCATGAATTTTTATATGAATGAATTTAGAAAATCTCGAAACATATATGTATGTTTTTTTTTATATATTTGGATATTTTAGCTCCTTTAGAGTGAGTATTTAGGTGGCCGATCAGAGATTAAGTCATCTTTAATCTTGGGCCCAAATTGTTACATCCGTGAACGTACAACTCGTCATGTAATATTCCATCCAATTATACAGTTATTACGTGACAAGTCCTACGTTCACGGATGTAACGATTTGGGCCTTGGTTATAAGTTTTTAAGATGACAATTAACTACTTTTACTTGAACGTTTAAACGGCCAACGTTGGTGGGTTAATCTTACTGAAATATGGTTACGTGTACAAAAAAATCATCTGTCAAAATATTACAAAAGTGCTGACATTTTTTATTCTTCAGTATGACAATTTTGCACGGCTTAAGCAATCACTTAAAAACAGCAAACAAAATTAGTACTCGATTAAATTTATATTCAGATTAAGTGATTATAGTTTATCACTGCGCTAAAGCTCTTTCCTAAAAACTCAAATAAGAAAACATTTTTTTTTGATATGGTTTTTCATACGGAACCGTCACTACCTGGATATCAGTTATATAAAAAAATCTTATCCAAACAAACTTTACTGCGGGATATAAAAACACCACCTACTACTTACAACTTACGTTATTAGCTGAAAACTTTGTTTTAAGTTCTAACATTTGACGCTGCTTTAAAACCTCCTTGTCTCGAGAAATAACCGCCGTGCGTAAATTATCTCTAGTAGTTTTGCAAATATTATCAAACTGGGCCAATTCATTTACAATCTGTATAAATAAACCAAAGTTTTAATAACACAAATGCATGGAACTAAAATAAAAAAAATACCTTAATTTCCATTCGGTGAACATTTAAATCCATATAATCGGCCAATATAGTCACAGCATTGGTGAAATTTTTCATACCTTCGCAAAAGCTTTCATTGACTTCTTCCTCATCCGAATAAGTTTTAAAACATTTCGACATTTCATCGTAGGAATCACGGAATCTACAAAATAGAAATTAGAATGTTTTTCCGGCATTACTGTACATCTGCTTACTTGGCCAATTTTCGGGTGCAGGCAGCAAAACTGGAACACATTTCAATTAAATGTTTTTCGGTTAAATTAATCCGCTCATTAATTATTTTTATGCGGTCATCTTTGGTATTTAAAAAGGCTAATTTACTGCGTCGAAACATGTTTTATTTGTTTTTTCCTTAATGTGTACAAATTTTACTTTTTGTTTCACTTTTAAAATTTCAGAAAAATGGTTATTTTTTCTCAACAATTTAGTGTTAAAACAAAAACAATGAATCACTATGGCAATGCTAAATGACAGTTGAAGAAAACTGTCTACTTCAGAGGCACTCTAACGAAGGGTTGTTGTCTATGCTACGATTTGTGTGTGTATAACTTGGTAGCACTTTTATGATGTGTTTATTAATTGTGACCTGCAGATGACGGTCTATGACTACGATACATACGATTAGTTCATGTTTTTCCCGCTTTTATTGTGCAATTAATTCGTTAATAGGCTACACAGTGCTACGATATGATATAAGTATAAAATTTCCGAAAATTCGGAAGGGACCCCATCAAAATATGATCATACTTTATTGGCCGTGAACTTTCCATAATTTGTGATGGAACGTGTAAATTGATTGCAAAACATATGAGTTCTCATCCTGTGTAATTAAAAAAAAGTAAAGATCAACGAAAGATTGGCAGTAACAAATAAATGCATTAATATTTCAATTTATTCGTAAACAAATTAGCGGTTATTTTAAATTTTTAACGACCTTGACCACGAGAGTTTAAAAATAAAACCGCAAAATTACCTCGCTTGCAGTTCTCTACAGTAAAGCAAAATACTGATGATGATGATGATGATGAGACATGAGTAAAACCTTTAATTTTTAGTTGATGCAACGAGTTTTAAGGCACTAAAATCAGAAGCTTAAAAGAAGAATCCGGTTTAAAAGAGCTCTAAAAAATACAATTTATTGCCTACGAACGTTAAAAGGATTTTCAGCTTGTTTTTTGTTTTTGTTGCCTAAACGACATAATGAACAAAAAAAAATAACAAAAATGTATCCGGTCAAGAAAACAAAATTTTTGTTACTCGTAGTTTTCAACAACCAGAGACACGCACACATTCACACATACATCTACAGCACTTTCAAAGTGAACAAACCTGACTAACGACCTGTCAGTCATTTTACCATTAAAAGGCAGTGGCGGAAAAGAACGGTTTCTTGAAATAATTAATTTGGAAATTTTCATACATTTTACTTGTATTAATTAAAATTTCTATTTTCGTGAAAACTTGGTATGCTGTCTCAAAAAAGTTCTACTATGATCAGACCATTTTACGGAATGACATTTTTTTCACTCACTGTTCGTTTTGTGAATAATCGTTGAGCCCTGAAGGAATTTCGTTTGGACCATCATTTTGCTGTACTTTAGTGCTACCAAGTTGTTAGTCTGTGTTCAGACGATGGAAGTCTTATTTTTAAGCTTATTAGCTTTTAGGAGAAAAAGACAGGGGGAAAAGAAACGAGTACACATGAAATTCGTTTTGTTGTCTTATTCGTAGTGTTAAGTAGGTATACATACATACATACATTCATACAAAATAAGCAATAAGATGAGTGCTGTGTGAACGCCAATGAAAGTTCAAAGAAGAAATCGTGATAAGTTTTGCAATAGGACTTGGATAGTGTGAACACAGACTTACTAAGTCTGCTTAATCAATATCCTAGTTTTTACTTGTTCGAAAGCATACAGTATGAAGAAGTAATACTATAGTTACAAGTTATCTATATCCTTGTCCAAATAGTTAATTCTTTTACTTCACTGCATATTACTGGGGCAACAACAAAAACAAAAAAAAAAAAAATAATAACAAAAAACTAAATACTACGCGTGTGAGAATCTTTTCTAGTGAAGAGTAACACGAACGTGACGTATTTTTATGATTCAAATATCTGACCGTATCACTGCCGTCGATCTCAGTTGTTGCTTGACACACTACAATGGACAGCAAAAAACATGAAGACGAATACAAAGAAAACATCCAAGAGGATTTTGATCATCTTGTGATTTTGTAGAAAAGAGACTGTAGTTTTTTTTTTTTTTTTGTAATTTTGAATAGCAAACAAATTTAAATCTTTCTCTTTACGATGTGTGAGTTATTTTTTCTTTCATATGATTTTGCTTTTTGTTTTTTTTTTTTGGTATCAATAGATCGTTAAGTCATAAACAAGATCACAAAATTGCATTTTTTTCGGCAGCTATAAAATAAAACAATTTCATACGCAACGGTTTAGTTCGAATCTGATAATATTGGGACAATGTTGCGCGCGTTCTTTATGTTTAAAATTAACTATCGCGCTCTGATTCTATAGAATTTTCCACGTTAAGAAAAACATTTTTACGTGCGTTGGAAAATTTATTTGTATTTATTTGTACATATTTGAAAAATTCTATAGATTGTTATTTATTGCTACTTGCCATTTTTTTTGTTGGCTCTGTGTGTGTGTGTGTGTACGTGCGTGTGTTTTTTGTGACAAAGTGTGTAATTTTATTTATAATAAAAACCAAAAAATTCTAGTTTGCATCATTTCTTATTTTATATTATTTTTTCTCCTTGAAATATTGTACTTTTGTTAGATTAATTTTGCTTAACGAAAATAAAAAAAGAAAGCACAACATCACATTTTAATAATCGATCGCAAATTAATTAAGCCGAATAATCTTTGCATATAATTTTTGCACGTCATAAATGACTTTTAAACGTGAGTCACGTCACCGGTATAAATCATTGCGGTTTTTTTTTTAATTTTTATCGAAAATGATTATTGTTTTTTATTTAAATAGTAATTAAATAATTTGTTAGAGAGTTTATTTTTTTTTTAGAAATATATTCTGAATAAGTGTTTTGAGGGTTATTTGTCGTTGCTAGTGTTTTTTTCAGGCTGGATTATACACGAGTCAACCATTAAAACTACGTATCCACAAAAAGCCACGGCTCCATTGTGTATTTGACCGCCTAGGGTTAAAGTTTTTTTTTTTGTTAATCTGTTATAAGCGAAGTAACGACTAGTTTTTGTCCTTCCCTGAAATACCATCTTTAATAGTTAGTTTCTTATTAATTAATTGCTTCATAATTATTATTTTTTTTTTAAATATTTTTAACACGATTTGTTTGTTTTTTCTTTCTATTTAAAATTATACAATCTTTATGTTTAATCGCCTCATTATTTCATTTGTTTACGGAAGACTAACAATTTCTTTCTTTTTATATATTAATTTCATGAACTTTATAATAGTGCTGAAAATATAAGTATGTAAATTAATTTTGTACATTGAAATTATATTTTTATACTCTTTTTCATTATGATTTATTTCAATAGTTGTTGCAAAAATATCGTGACGAACAATTATTTGTTTCATTTATTAATTAATAAATTTATTTCTAATTGTTTGCAGGCAATTAAATTAAAGGAGTCATTATCTAATAAAAAAAGCAATGTTAAATTATAATTTACCAATAACTAAAATAGTATTGTTGTTTAGCAAAAAAGAAATCAAATTGAACGTAAAAAATTAAATAGAATTTGCAAATGATAGAAAACGTTTTAATAGTCATGAGAACACTGGTTATATAAAATTAGTCCCCCAAGGACACTCTCAAACGTAAACTACTCTGAAAGAAATTCCTTTATACATTTTATTAATATTCAACCAACATGGATTTAAATTATTTTGAAAATGAAAACTTCACAAAATGTGAGGAACAGTTGGCTCCATGAAGAATGGCCCCAATGAAAAATGGCCCCAAACTTTTGTATTGAAAACAACAACACGAACTTTGGGGCTATTTTTCCTTTTTTTGGGGGCCATTTTTCATTTTTAATATTAATAATGGGGCTATTTTTCCTAAGGTTTGGTGCCATTTTTCATTGGGGCAATTTTTCATGAAGCCGGAACAGTTACCATAATCGAATGTAATATAATTTCGTTAAATTAATGAAAATATTCATTAGGTCAACAAACTCATTTCATAACTTTAACAAAATTATTTCGTAATTTTAATGAAATCATTTCAATACATTAACGAAATTTCGTCATTATATTTTTAATGAAATTATTTCATTATTTTAATGAAATATTTTAACCATTTCAATGAAAATTTTTCATAGTTTTCATAGAATTATTTCATCAAACTCTTAGCCGTTACCTGGTGCAAGTGCAGAGAAAAGCTCATTGAAGCGAAAAAAGTACTATTTCTTAATAAAAAAAGTTGTACTAAAATTAAGTGATTTTGCTTATTTTAGTTTCTAGAAAATACTCTTTATACTAATCTAGACTATTAAAAATAAAGTACCAAAAGTACTAATATTTTCCAATGTTATCTCTTAAAAAGTACCCTATACACAATAATTTTGGCCTCTTAATTATTGTCGGACTATTTAAGTGATGAAGGCATTGCACTGGTCACTAAAAACTGTTCCAAGCTAATGTACACAATATCGCCCTCCTTCGTCGGCTAGCAGAAACATCGGCGAAGTAAAATAAATTAATAAAATGCCTGCTAATACAGCTTAACAAAGTTAAAACGTCTACTTAACACGGGAAGCGCCTCAACACTGCTATAAAAATTAACATGACACGCAAAGCAGAGTTGTAAAAGAGTTAAGTCTTCTAAATTTTCAACATCTATCTTCTCTACCCTATCCCTCTTCCTGAGTTCCGGTACAGTGCGCTGCATACGTAGGGGTCATCTCCTGAGTGCTGGTCCTAATTAAAAATAAAAAAGGATACTTTTTAAAAACAAAAACGGCACACAATTCGTACTTTTGTTAAATATTATTTATATTAATTTTTAACAAATATTTTATGCATACAGCTTTTAGCATTTAGCATATATTAACATACTTTACTTTACAGTGGCTAAAATAAGAAAAACACTGTAATTTTTGGTACTATTTTACTTTTAGTACTTTTTCTCTTTTCTATAAATTTGGTATTCAAATAATTTAGTGGTAACGAACTAAGAATTAGAAACTAGATTTAATGTTAAACCTATTTAAGAATCCATTAAAATTATGTTTCAAAACTTAAGGAAATTTTTTTTTTTAAATTGCAAAAATATTCTTGGCATGAAAGCATTTAATTGGATTTATGCAACAAAATTTTGTCAGTGTACCAACGGAATTGATTTAACAGTAATGAGTTCGTCAGCCTTGGACATGATCAACTGAATACGTCAGCATATAACGAGGATTTCTTGAAAATAACACAATGCCGGCTTTTATTTTAATCCATAAAAAAGATAAAGCGGTTAATTTTTTTAAAAATAATTTCTTTAAACTTATTTAAGTCACCTTGTTAATATGTATGTATGTACAAATTTTCAAACCAGTACAAATCGCAGCATAAATCAAAAACAGTCACAAGTCGAAATTAATTAAAATCTTTTATTTCTCTCAACTTGATCAGAGAAAAAAATCTCCCCGGATCGTAAGTATCTTTTAATTGGAAAAATTTCCATTAGGGACTGATCACATAATACGTAAAGCTCATACTGAAATTTATTTAAAAAGCGTCATTGAACGATAAGACGGTTCTAAAATGGAAAAAGCTCCGCTTGTCATCAATACTTTTGGATTTTATCAATTTTCTGGAAATACTGAACGCCTTAATATTTCAAAAACTCAAAAACAATTGATAAGCGATAGCAATTAATAAAAAGAAATATCATGTGCAATTTCATGTTTATTATGCATATACTTGGAAATAATGAAATTTTAATGATCTTTCCATTGTTTGTTTTCCTAAGAAAACTGTATTTGTATTGTGCTGTCTGTCACAGACAAGTATTGGAAAAATGTTGGCCATGAATCTAAAAATATCTTGATAAATGGGAAAGTATTAAAGCAAATTAGCATTGAATGTTTAAACAAATTTATTTGTATTCTTGGCAAAATATTAATGTAAAAGAAGAGATCTGCAAAGTACATTTTAAGGACATGTTTAAGACTTGAGATTTGATTCAAAGACTTTCACAACTGCAGTGTTGAGGTTATACAATAGCCGTATTCGCAAGATCGTGAATAGGGCTAATGTCTCCAAACCTCTCTTCACAGCCAAAAAGTTCAACAAAACTGTGTTTACTAAAGTTTAGTAAATGTCTTAAGCATGCTGTCAAGATGTCTTGTGCAGACCTCTATTTTACAAATGTGCGTAAAAATGTGCACGTGGATAATTTTTCAAAGGCTTAAACGTTCGTAGCAAACAACAGGAAGTAAATTAAAATTTTTAGAGAGTCTAAGATGTCATTTACATTAAATTATTTTAAGTGAAAAAAGAGACTTGCATGCAACAAGGTTGCGTAGTGTAAATACCGTCTAAAGGTACGGTCACACTTGCAAAATATTTGCCGAAAAAAACGTGACCAACAGACAAGCCAAAATTTGCATTTTCTTTAATTCCAATATTTTTTTAAATATGAGTTCGCATTTATTAAAAACAATATAAATATAGCATTTTTGCGGCATAATTGACTTCATTTTGTGATATAAAAACCAAGTTGAATTACACTAACCCTAAGCAAAAGTAGTGGTTAAGTTTTTTTGGACTTTTACCAAACCTATTAAAAAATAGAGATCACTAAGTATCGCATTGTCGACTACCTGATTACTAAATGCATAGAAATATCTATAATAGAAGTAAAATGAGTTACAAGGTGCAAAAGCTCTAACTGGGTGCCTCCAAAACACCTCTCCGATTTTTTTTTGAGTAAAAGAACACCTACAGAATATTTTTTCACTAATAATTTCAAAGTCGAAAAAAATGCATTGCCAAAAGTGGGTAATCATTTAAAAGGACTTTGTAAATTTGTCATTATTTTAAAACCGGTGCATAAATCATATATTATAAATAAAATCTAATATTTCGTCTATTCAATTCAAATATAATCTCACGGCTGGGCTCATCATATTAGTGGCACTTAACAAAAAAAAAAAATGGAAAAAAAATAATAAAACAAGCAACAACTACAAACAACGAAAAATTAAAATCTATGTAAATTTTAAACTGTCATTGCACTTTTCTACTTGCATTTAATTTATTCCAATTCGATAAACACCCGCATTTAAAATGATATTTTCTGTTCAAATTGTAATTTGACATGCATTTGGACTATGGAAGAATATTCTCGCTCTGCTCCTCCGGCTGGGACTAAATTGCAATGATTTCATATATTTAGTTTACGAATGCCTTTATTTATTATAGAATACTATACTGTTTATTTTTATTGTCGTTGTTGTTGTTGTTGCTGCTGTTTTTTATATTTGTTTGGAAGGTTTGAAATTAAACTGAAAATGAGTTTAATTTGAACATTTTATTTAATTTATTCCCCACATGCGATAGACAACAAGCAAACAAAAAGACATATTTTTTTCAACAAATAAAAAAATGGGAAAAAATTTGTACACAACATTGTGATTTGCACTAAATGATGTTTATTGGGTATATACGAGTACAGTGCGTGAGGGGAAAAAAGTTATGATGAGTCTTGATATTGCAATTTCCAAAGATAATCTCATCTATCATAGAATTTTTTTTGTATAATCTGTTACAAAATTTAGGGATATGATATCCCTGATTTGAAAATTGAAGGAATACTTACTAAATGTCATATGAAATATTTTATTTCGATAATCAGACGTAAGGGGCTGTGCACATATTACGTAACGCTGTTTTCAGAGATTTTATACCCCCCTCCCCTTTCGTAACGCTTTTTACTAATTTTTCAGTGGAAAATTTCCAATCCGTAACAAATCCTTAACCCCCCCGCTCCCCCCTGTAGCGTTACGTAATATGTGCACAGCCCCTAATTTAATACAAAATATTAATTAATAGCCTGTTATGTAAATTCATTTTGACATGCGTTAAAATTTACCCCAAAGAATGACGCAAAAATTTGTATATATAAACTAACTGTATATCTAATATATTAAAAAGAGAAAAAGTACTAAAAGCAAAATGTTCCCAAAAAAATAAAAAAGATCCAAAATATATAAATTCGATTATTAAATACTAAAAAACAAAAATCCTTAATTCAGTGAGCAATCAGATATGAGGAATTCCTTAGTAACCAAAAATGGTTTAAACATGTAAAAATGGAAGAAAACAAAAGGAATTATTAAAATTCTCGTATTCTATTTCTGTTGAAAACTTTGTTAAATATTTGATACTCTTTTGCAATTTAGTATACGCACGCTGATGTGAGGTGTAGCGACCTTGAAATCGATATACGAGTACTGATACGTTCTGCTATTCTGATTGTTTATACTAATGTTTTTCAAAATAATAACTTTTAGTAATTTGAATTTTCATTAATTCAATAAAACTGAACTTGAGCCTGATAATAAAAGTTTCTCAAAAAAAAATTCCCTTATATCTCCCCGCGAAAATCTATCACCATACAGCACCTAAAATGTCAGGGAGAAATCACTTGGCTGCACTGGTTACATTAGAAATTTTTAATTAATGAACTGTTGTCAATTTTGATAAAAGTTGCAGAAAACGCAAAGAATAGAATAACTTATAGGAAAAAAATACTAACTGCCTGATTTTAGAAAATGAAAACAAAATTGTGAGTGAGAATTTATATTGAAAACAAAAACAAATTTTCGTATCTTATTGTTGTTTTCAATATAAATTCTCACTCACAATTTTGTTTTCATTTTCTAAAAACAGGCAGTAAAACTGATTTACTGGTGTGCTGTGGTCAGTGATGAAAAATGCAATACTTTTGTACTATTTTCAGTACTTTTTCACAACAAAAATACCACAGTACCTCCACCTCAAATTTAGTACTACTTTTTTGTTTTGCTTTGTTCCCTGTTTAGAAATTTGCGTTATTTTTATAATCATTGATAACATTGGCTTCAAAACAAGAACTAAGGAATGCACAAATTCGTTATTCATGTTGTTGTTAGTAAGTGTTTTTTGCAAAAGTTGTTAAGGGCACTATACACTGTCATTGACATCAAGCGCGTGTACGTATGCTTGATATCAAGCATACCCAATATCTAAATTTTTTGATTTTTCATCAAGCGTCGTCGGTGCCACACATACAAAAATGTTTACTGTTACAACTTTAAATGCTTGATGTGATTTTGGCGAATGTATAGTGCCCTTTAATGTTATTAGTCCAATTTACACAAGATTAATTTTTAGTTCGCATAACTTTTTTTCTTTCGAAAACACACGAGACTAAATAATCCGGGGTAAAATTGTAAAAATATACATATATGTGTGTATTAGTGTATTTTGCACACATTTGTTTTTTTTTAATGTACATGTATTGGTTTTGATTTGCTAATACGGGGTTGAACCTGGTTGAAAAATTATGCCAATCAAGCTGCATTGTTTTCTTCATTTAATATTTTTTTTATTATAAAATGGATTTTTAATTTAATTTTTGAATAAAAATATATGTTTCACAAAAAGTACCACAATGTTGAAAAAAATACTCTTTTTGTTGTCGTACAGTACCATTTCAATTTTTCATTTTTCCATCACTGGCTGTGGTATTTTTAAGATGACTGAACTGTACTGAAAAAAGTACAAAAGTACTGAAGTTTTTTTCTACCGAATGGTAGAGGTTTAGCTATCGAAATATGATAAATGCGCGATTCGAAAAAAAAAGATATTGAGATAGCAGATTTATACATATTATATGTATGTATTTGAGAATTTTTTTTTTTAATTTATGTAAATTTTTGATGATCTCTATGGGAATTTCGCCATTTGTGGGCACATTTTTGTTTGTCACTCATTTGGACTAATGGGAAATTAAAGCCAAGGGTCCATTTTTAGAGACTACGTAAGTTTGATTTCTTAATTGTATTTGAGAATTTTTTTTTTTAAATTTATGTAAATTTTTGATGATCTCTACGAGAATTTTGCCATTTGTGGGCACATTTTTGTTTGTCACTCATTTGGACTAATGGGAAATTAAAGCCAAGGGTCCATATTTATAGACTACATAAGTTTGATTTCTTAATGTATTTGAGAATTTTTTTTAAAAAATTTATGTAAATTTTTGATGATCTCTACGGGAATTTTGCCATTTGTGGGCACATTTTTGTTTGTCACTCATTTGGAACAATTGGAAATTAAAGCGAAGGGTCCATACTTATTGACTATGTAAGTCCGATTTCTCAATTGTATTTGAGAACATAAAAACGATGGTAGTCAGTGGCGGCGGAACGCGGAACACTGTAATCATGTGTTATATTAGATGGATTCTTTTTATACATCTCTACAATGTGAAATTAAATTGTGATCTTGTTGAATGAATACTTGAATATATTTGCCATCAATATGGCATATTGTTTGTCGCTAAGTGTAGTTAGAACAATATATGTATGTATGTACCACAATGTGGCCCCTTCAATAGAAACTTTTGAAAATATGGGTACAAATTGTAAATAGTGGCGATGAATTTTATTATTACGTTTTCGTATTTATTCAATTCAATTTAATTTTGCTGTTGATTCTGGATTAAACTGCGTTTTTTTTTGTGTGTTTCTATTAAAATTACAACTGCTGGTTGATGGTTCCTCATCAGTGTATGAATATTATGCGTGTCAATTTTTTTTTTTTGGAAAATATAAAATTTTTTTTTTTTCGAAACAAAACTACAGCGAGTAGCATTAGTTATTTGTAGAAAATCTAAATACTATTTACATACATACATATATTTTATAGTTAATTGTAGACAATATACTCGTATGATATATTTTTTTTTTCGTTTATTGGATTGAATTTTCTATATCATTGACCTTAAAATTGTGTGTATATAATGATAATAAAATAAGAGTATTATTTTATAATTTATTTATTACATAAGTATGTACATACATATGTATATATCTGTTTCCACATTTCTATGTTTGCATGATTACATGGTCTACGTACATTGTTTACATTCTTGTTTACTTTGAGGTCATGGTTTTTGTGATTTTATTTGTAGTTTTTTTTTCTTGTTGATCAGCTGTATGGGCATAAATAGTTTTGAAACTTTATTAGATTTTCGGTTTATTATATTCTCTTATTTTTTTTTCTGTTTATTTGTTTGCATATTTCAGATAAAGTTAATTAATATTTATACTTTAATATACTGTAAATATATTTGCCAATTGAATATGTTTTCTAAATAATAATGCGAACAAATATATATTATCACTTTTATTGTAAATATTTAGAAAACGGCAAAAAAAAAAAAAAACAATAATATGCCTGAATTATGACACGTACGTATGTATACTTCATAATGTTAACACATCGAAGTAGTATTATAAATTGTTCCTTTTTAAATCGACATGTATGGCATATGTCCCAGATTATATTATTGGGTACTTTTTAAGGGTTAAAAATGACCAAACACCTTCTATTTTTGGTACTTTTTCTATGTAAAAAAAATTTTTTTTATACATAAACTGAATGCCCCATATAAATAATGTAGTCTTTTTTCTAGGGGCTTAAATGATTAAAAATGGCAATTTGGGTATTTTTCTCTTTTCGATAAATTTGGTATGCAGATGATTTATTATAAACGAAGCTAAGGGTAAATACTAGTAAAAGGTTTTCCAATAAGAGTGATGTGATTTCTTAAAAAAAAAAACACATGGAATTCAAAAGTTTTTTATTTAATGTGAAGTGCAATCGATACAATTAAGTTCTAAATAAAACGTCATTCAAATGTCTTCTACGACTTCTTCTGCAGGAACGAATTGGATGAACCCAATTTTCGAGCACTTTTTCCACTAAATCAAGTCGAATATCATGAATGGCACGTTTAATATTGACTTGTAAAGCTTGAAGAGAGTCTGGTTTATTTCGAAAGACCAATGACTTCAAATAACCCCACAAGAAATAAAATAATGGTGTTAAATCACAACTTCTTGGAGGCCATTCAGTATCACAATTTCTTGAAATAATCGAATCTCCAAACTTTTCTCGCAATAATTCAATTATTGCATTTGCTGTGTGTCACGTAGCCCCGTCTGGTTGGAACCAAATGTTATCAAAATCAACTTCTTTCAATTTTACACGGATGCAAACCCAAATCCTTTCCCAAAATCGCTAGGTTGTGGTTTCAGACAGTCCCAATTGTTTAGAACGTCTTGGAATCGACAAATTGCGGTGTTCAGCAATATTTGCATTACTTCGAGCGGTTCTTTGTCTTATTGGCACTTGAACATTTTGTAAAGAAAATGTAAGCTCAAAATTTTCAACAATTCGACGAATAGCGAGCAAACTTGCACGATTATTACGACCATAAAATGGCAAAATCGCACGAAAAGTTTCAATTGGAAAACGATTATTTTGATAATAAAATTGAATAATTTGTAAACGTTGTTCTTGTTCTCCATGATAAAATTGGAAACACTACTGAATACAATGAAAAACAAATGACAGATCATGACACATTACAAATGGCCGAAACTTCACTTCAAAATCATATCAGCTCTATTGGAAAACCTTATATATTATATTTTAATTTACACATAAAAAAAATAATAAAATTGTATTTCAATTAAAAAATTGTTATATTAACTGAAAATTTGTTTCTTTTTGCATGGGTAAACACATTAATTAAATTTTTTGTTATTAATTTAATTAAATTTATTTTTAGTTAAATATTAATACCATTAATTAAAATTTTAATTGAAATATTTTCAAGATATCAATTAAAGTTTTAATAATATTAATTAAATACTTAATTAAAAAAACTTTTCTTCCTTCACAATTTCGTTTGTGAAAACATTAAAGTTTTTCATTCGAAAAACCACCGAACTTATGAAATGTTTAGATAAAAAATTTCGATATTAAAGCAAATCAGTTACTAGAGGTAAATATTTTTATAAAGAATTAAATGTATTTTAGGTTTACGATAACGGGCAATCAATTTTTTTTTTCAACGATTGTGATGCATTGAATTAAATTAAACTAAGAACACATTTTCTAAAATTTTCTACATTAATTTTCAATTAGTTTAAAATCTGCGTAGATATTTCAAATGCTAATAAATCTGTGTTTTTCGTTTGTTTGATTTCACTAGATGTTTGAATATCGCAGGTTTAAAATCAATGACTCATGCAATTAGATGTTTACAATTTTCTTATGAAATTAAACAATTGAATCTAATTAAAAGTTATTTTCAAAAGTATAAAAAAATCACTTAGAATAACGCTAAATTCGGTTAAGCCGAATATAAACTACCTTCGAACTGAATATAAGCAAAAAATTGTTTCTAAATTTTATTTATTTGTTGCGGGTTAGCAATATCTAAAATATATATTTCGTTGGTAGCCATACCAAGTCATCAGTAGATGTTTTACCCTTTATGTTTAAAAAGTTTTAAAGCTCATCTAATTATTTTATTTTAAACATAAAGGGTAAAACATCTACTGATGAGTTGGTATGGCTACCAACGAAATATATATTTTATATATTGCTAACCCGCAACAAATAAATAAAATTTAAAACATAAATACTTGAGTACATGCTCAAATAAATGTAAAATTTTGTAAAAAATTGTTTCTATTTTTTTTTCTATGATTAATTAAAGAATAAATATGCTAATATTTCTAATTTGTTAATATATTATTGCGATCTTTCTAATTACGATCAATGTTTTTTTCATTCCTTCATGCAAACAGTGTATTTAACCAACTTCGAAAGTTTAAAATATTTTCTAAGCTAAAGTATAAATATCACATCATTACAAACGGAACGACAAACTTAATTATAATCTATGTACCTGTCGTGAAAGGTATAGAAAAAGGGGGAAAACTATAGATGTTGCACAAAAGCGCAATTTAGATAAATTGAACCGACATTCTTTCTTTCCTTCTCACATGTATTAGTCAGCAGTAGGATGGTATCGTAGTCTTCATATTTTAAGTTCTCTTTCATATCAAATTACAAAAAATACAAAGTTACAAAAATAAAAATATTATACAAAGAAAAAAATTATTTGGAAAATATGCAACTGCGAAGGGAATTTTCCCATTCTGCCTATAAGGTTCTCCCTAATTTTATGAATGTGTTAGTAATCATTTTTGAAAAATAACAAATGCACCGGTAGGTGATGATATAACCATAGTGTTACCATATCTTTGTTCAATTATTTATTGCTTAGTTTTTTCGTTTGCTGTAATTGAGAAACAAAAACAACAACAAAAACAGCCACGAAAATAGCAACAAATTGTAAGCTTCCCTTAATTATATTTAAATTTGCTTGTTGTTGTAGTCTTTATTGTTTGTTGTTGCTGTAAATGTTTAAATAAGCTTAAGTAGAAAAACGCAACAATAAAAAACATGTAATAAAAAACGAGAGAAAAATAAAATTTGACAAGTTGCAGTAACAAAAATACAAAAATCCTAAATATGTAAAAGAATTAAAATAATGTTAAACATCACTATTTAAGGAAGAAGAATTTCAATTATAGTTAAACGTTTAAAATCAAATTAATTGCTTAAACTTAAGTTGGTATAATTGATAAAAAAAGCTAATTTGAAGTTGAAAACTGGCTTAGAATGAAATTAAATCATATGCTAGACAAACGATGATTGTAATAAAACTATAAAATTTTATATTCAAAACAAGGGTGGATGGACTTTCTATTTAAAGCTCATGGTTTAACAAAAAACCCAGTTATTAAACAGACAAAATTTAAATTAATTAATTAAATTCATCTGCTTAAAATTAATAAAATCACATTTACTGTTTCGGACAACTGGAACTGACTACAGAATACATGTTCAAAATTTGCAATTGTATACATACACACATACTCGTACCTAAGTACAGATTTAAAAAGTTTGAATTTCAAAAATGCAGACAACTGGAACTGAGTACCAAATACATGTTCTATCATGAAACTTATCATAGGCTTTTGAGAAGCGCACAGTAGGCACCAATGCAAAAATTATATTCAAATGTGCATTTTAAGATCGCTTCAAATGCATATTGTAATTAAGTTTAGTTCTTATATGTATATTTGAAAATAAATTTAATCTTCAGAAAATTTTCAAAACATTTTTGCTGATGAAATATTGCCAAATTGAACGAAGCACATACATACATACTTTCAATAAAGTTTTCTAAATCAAAGTTTTAAGGCAAGGGTAACACAATACGACCCAAATGAATATAAAAGCCCTCAAAGATCGTGAAAATTTGATTTAAGTAAAATTTTTACAATTTTGTAAAAAAAGTATATAAAAAACAAAAACATTCTTGACTACAATCTTCTTACTGATCGCCAGTCTGGTTTCAGGCGTGGACATAGCTGCACCACTGCCTTATCTGAAGTAATAGAAAATATTCGAAGAAAGTAAAATTACTTTCCACTCAAAAGCCTTCGATACTGTATATCACCAAATGCTGATCATAAAACTTTTGAAAATGTTCAATTTCTCAGAGACGGCATCGAAGCTAGTCGAGTCATATCTCTCTGAAAGATGGCCAGTAACGGAACTGTATTCAGCCCCTTGTCCATGTCGAGAGGTTTCCCTCAGGGATCGATACTTGGTCCACTTCTATACTCGATGTACGCCAATGATCTCCCTCTTCAGGTAAAACATGCAAAAATGCATATATATGCTGATGATGTCCAGTTGTACGTTGACTGCTCCAGAACATCAATGAGTCCTGAAGTTACAAATCTAAACCAGGATCTTAGCAAAATTTATAACTGGGCAACGGCAAATGGCCTGTGCCTTAATCCTAAAAAATCTGGGTATTGTTTTTAATTCCACTCTTACTTAACCAAACTTGCGGCAGAACATATGGAATGCTCAGAAGTCTATGGTATAGCATTTTATACCGGCGAAAACAAGGTCATACCTCATACCAAACCTTCTTTATTCATCCGTCTTCGCTGGCTGTAACTCTAATGACAAACGAAAGCTGAACACAACATTCAATAACATCGCACGTTACATTTTTGGTATACCTATGTATGTAGGTTTGCAAGTATATCAACATATTCCAGACGAATCTTTGGAATGTCTCTTGATAACTATCTGCTGTTTAAGAATCTACTTTTTCTGCACAAAATAATTATAACAAAGGAACCCAACTACCTATACCAAAAATTAACATTTACCGCATCTGCAAGAAACAATAGTATTTGCACTTTTATATATAGAAACAGTGCATCTTTTAACCAGTTTTTCGTCTACACCATATATTCTTAGATGTTCTTTATCTGTCTACTAAATATGTATACCTGTAATTTTTCTATTATGATGTTCAATCATACCTACATACATACATGTATGTGTAAACTAGAATTTTTTATATTCCATTATTTTTTTTTTTTCTAGTTTAACATATTTATTAATGTATTAAACTTAAGTTATTATTTAATCTTCAACAAATGTAATTTGTCAAAACTATCTCTGATAACTTACCTGATTTGATTCTATTGCTGTTATTATAAGATATTATATATTGTTGCTTTAGAAAGGCAAATAATAAAATACAAATACAATACAATACAATACAAGTGAGAAATGAGACTTACAATTTTGAATAGTATGAAGCCTTGGCGGCAATTTTCAAGTGATTGAAATTAATGACAAGGAAAAGAAAGATTAAATATGTTTACTTTAGAATGAAATACTGACCAGTGTAGAACAGCGATTCACTTGTAAGTTGGGGTAATTCCAGTAAAAATGTTCGGTTATTTTTTTTATTAGAATTCGATACTACTTTTAGTGATCTCGCATTCCTTATGGGCCCACATGGAGACTAGTGATGTTACGAATATCAATTTTTAGTATTCGCGAATACGAATGCAAATATTTGAAACAATATTCACCGAATACGAATACGAATATTAATTTTAATGTTTAGAGCCACTTACTATTTCAAATTTAATTAGAAAAAATCCCCCAGTAACAATAAATTCAAAAAAAGTGTCACACTACTTTAGGTATATGTCATTATTATGACATTGAGATGCCAAATTTGAAGACCACTACTGAACATTTTTGATATTATTTTACCAACATAAATGCTTTGAGATTTCGTTTTTCTTACTCTGCTTTCGCTTTTAATTAGTAATTCAGTGTTGCTTGGGAGAACATACTTTGCAGATTACGCAGCTGCACGTCTCAGTGGACTTTAATATCTTAAATTTTAGTTCTTCCATTTTTGAAGTCCAATATTCCCCTACTAAGAATTGATTACTAACTTAACACGATATGAATTTACATAAAAGACTTTAACTATTCGTTTGTTTTTTCAGAAGACTATTATCTTGCGTCAAAGATAGAGGGCTTTCTTTCTTTAAATAAAAATTATTATAAATATATTTTTATACATTTTATGTACTTTTTTAAACTTTTTGTAGAATGTTTTTGGGGAAAATGTATGTGCAAATTATTCGAGAAATATTCGCTTGAATTTGGCGAATATGAATATCTTAAAATAGGCGAATAGTCGAATACGAATACGAGTATTCGTAACATCACTAATGGAGACTTTGCAGTGGTATAAGCCTAGTGAACCGTTGAAACGTTTGTTGAAAATATCATCAACTAACGCTGAGCCCACACCGACATAAAACACAACACTTTCTTTTGACTAATACGGCAACATCGAACAAAACAAACGCAAAATTGGTCTGTTTGACTTGCTGCGCGATAACATATTTTGCCTTTTGATACATGCGGTTTGATACAATATATCCACAAACATTAAGACAAAACAGATGTGTGTGCTTTCTTATGATAAGACAAGTGGAAACAAAACAAAAAAAAAATATTAAACAACACTGCGGCATTGCTGTCTGATTACCGTTTGTCTTTCGAAATAAAAACTTGATGTAATTTCCTATTTTTGGTGCTGGCTAGCATATCCATAACTTTTGTCTTTGACTTAAAAGACAAAACATATTGTCTTTCGTTGTTGTGGGTTCAGCCTTAGTAAAACAAAATCTTAAACTTGCCGAAAGATAACACCGAGCCTACTTTAGGAAATTTAAAAATTCGAATGCTCTTAATTTATCCATTGATGAAAAAACTATCACCACCACAAGGTGATCAACTGATGTATATGTTGACATCGCACTAATGACATGTTTCATGGTTTCATATACGCAAACATTTATTTATAGTGTTGATGTCAAATTACATCAGTATGGCTTGCCAAAGACTTCAATGAATACATTCCTTTATAAAACTACATGTACACAAATATCTCAATTGCAATAAAAATACATTTAAACATTTCCACTAAAAATAAAGACAAAAACAAAAAGCCTCTATAGACATAGACATTCATATCTCTATGAACATTTATATGGAATCACATCGAATTTGTGTTTCTCATTTGATTTCAAGCTACTGATAGTGAGTGCGACAACGTTACTGAACAACGTTTAACATTCTCATACTTTACTTGTATGGGTTAAAATAATAATACATACAACAAAAAAAAAAGCAAAAAGTGAAAAACATTAACAAAATATAAACAAAAAAACCTGTCAAGCTTAATTATATACTAAAGTGACCGGTGACCACATCTAGAATCGTAATCAAACCTTTGTAGACTGTAGACGCGCAAAGACCACAAACCCTTACCGAGTTTTTCTAAAAGTACGAATATTAAACAACAACAACAAATAAAATATTTAAGAACAATTTTGACTTGGAATTTTCTTTATATTTTTCTAGCATTATTATTCAAAATAACACACAAATAATATTATTTTTATAAAAAAAAAAATCGAAACATTTGCTAAATCAACAATACAAATACATTTTAGTGAGTTTTTTTTTTTATCAAGTCATTGAATTATTTTAATAAAAAAAATTATAAATAATTTATTTTACGTTGTACGAGTGCAAACGAAATATTTAGTAAAAAAGAAGAAACGTAAAAAATCAACAGCATAAAAATGAAATTATTTATGGGTGTATTGTTTGCCTCCTTGGCTTTGAATGGCGTTTTGTCATTACCAGGTAAGTGGGTCAAAATAAAAATGTTTATTTACTCGTATTTATTTATTTATTTAAGTTTCCCTGTACATGGTTACGTTTTAATCATATTTTTAACAGATTTATGATTTGATTTATTCTTTTTGGGCTGAGAATTTCTTGTTTATTTTTTTTTTTTTGTTCAAGAAATCAGAATCAGTTCTTTGTGGTTGGTTAATAAATTGGGTCATAAATGCAAGTCGTTGAAGAGTGACGAGAATAAATATTTTTATTAATGTTGTAAATTTGAATTTTTTAAACGTATGTGCAACTTTTTGGACTTAAATGTAGAAGAAATTGTTCAATATCCAGAGTATGAAAGCTGCAGGGCACCAACAAACACATCAACATATATATGTTGTGCATTTAAAGCTTTCGATTTAGTTTTACCTTGAAAAAAGTTATATTAATTGAAAAATTGTGTATTTTGAATTACAACGCACATAGTTTGGTACCATGAACACATAACTGAAAATATAATTGAACAGTTTATTTTCACATCATGTCTATTATTTAAATTAAAAAAAATATTGTAGGTTAATTTTTTAGTTTTGGGGGAAAATATATGCAACATATTAAAATACATATACGAGTATGATTATTTTTTAAGATTTAAACTTTTACACTTGACTCCATTCAAATCACACTTTAAGGTTAGAAATAGACCACCTGTACAACTAGTTTATCGAAAAGAAAAAAGTACCAAAAGAAAAAATAAGTACCAGAGATTAAATAGTGCCAAAGGCACCACGATTTTCTCTTTTATCACCACAAAACTACTCTGCATATTAATTTATAAAAAATAGTAAAAAAACTAAAAAGTACCAATTTGTCCCCTGGGTCATATTTTGAGTGGTTTTTCCGTTATAGTGCGACAAACATACTAGCTTTGTCATTTGTAATAATGGCAGAATACATTATTACAAATTGTCTTTAATATACTTGTAACCTCTGACTGGTGCAAATGGAAGTCATAAAGTATGTTTTCGTGTCATGAGCAGTCAAAACATCATTTAAATAGAGCAGAATTGTTAAGAAAATACTCAAAAAAATAAAATATTATACATATGAAAAGTTTAGTCGTAATAATAATAATATAAAATATTATATATATTTCAAATAAAAAGTATTTGACTAAAATACAGTAATTTCATAAGTATTATACGGATCACAAAGTTTGGGCGTGGCAGTTCCCACTTTTGTTTTCATATTGTTGACACGATAACTTAATATGTGTGAGCGTAGTTTCAAAGGAATCCATTAAACTAAAGTAGTTGAAAACATTATAATGTTCCGACAGCGATTGATGCTGTTCCAAGCTAATGTACACAACATGGCCCTCCTTCGCCGGTTAGCAGAAACATCGGCGAAGTAAAACAATTAATAAAATGCCTGCTAATACAGCTTAACAAAGTTAATGCGTCTATTTAACACCGGAGGCGCCTCAACACTGCCTTAAAAATTAACATAACGCACAAAGCAGAGTTGTGAAAGAGTTCAGTCTTCTAAATTTTCAACATCTATTTTCTCTACCCTATCCCTCTCCCTGAGTTCCGGCACAGTGCACTGCATAAGTAGGGGTCATCCCCTAAGTGCTGGTCCTAATTAAAAAAAAAAAAAAAAAATAGATGTTTACAGGCGTGGCACTGCCCACTTTTTTTTTTTTATAATAACACTCTTTTTTAAAATGAGTTCAGTGTATATGAAAACGTTCATAAAAATTGTCGTAGTTCAAAAACTTTTTGCAAGCTTAGCTTAGAGACGCACAGACACAGCCATCAGAAAGTGAATATAAATAAAATCTTCTGAAAATGGTGTGACTTGTTATCTTGGAGGCATAAATCATGCTGATCATGATTAATAACAATTATTATTATTAATTTTTTCTTTTGGTAATAAAAGTGAGCATAAAATTATTTGGCATTTGTTTTTATAGTTTGTTAGTGCACAGTGGGGGGTTTTTCTCAAACTAAATGATAAATGTATAAAAAAAAATTTAACCTATTTTCTGTCAAGATCAGCATCCTAAGATTAAGCTACAAAATTTGCTAGTTATGAACAAAAAATTACCTTAGATTATTAACGGGTTGGTTTACCGGACATTGCTGTGTCTGCAGACACCAATTCATTATTGGAAACTCTGAGAGCGATCTATGTAGATTATGCAAAACGTAAGAACAGACGTCGCAGCACATTCTCTGTGATTGCCGGCAGTAACCTCAGAATAAAGGTTTTTGGATGTATCTTGATGACTCCAAATGAGATTTACCATTTCTAAGCGTGTAGAGTAGTTGGCTTTATTCGCAGGCTTAATTCAATGCGTTAAATATTTGGCCAGCACAAAAGATCCTTCGTGTCGCGTTGCATATGGCCTCACTTAATAATAAAAATAAGCTGCATTGCGCCAAAGCTAACTCAAAAATAATATATTAATTCTTCGAATTTTTTGTAAAGATTTTGTTAAAATTTTGTACATACGTGTACATTAAGCTAAGAAGGCCTATGTTCCAAGTAATTAAACAATATAATTAAAATTTTTCGCGACGTTTCGTCGATTATATGTCGACTTCTTCAGGGGTTGTCTGTTTTATATTCAAAATATATTTTATAAAAATTAATATTATAATTTTTCCTTTTATAATATTGTTTGAACTTACAAATTTTTAAAGTTAAATTACATATATACAAAAAAAAGTAAACACATTCATAATGGAAAATTATTGTTGTGTGTGTTTGAAAAAAATTTTTTAAAGGCTATTTTTATGCTTTGTAATTCACAAAAATATATTTGTGAGTTTTTGTATAAATAGATGAGCTTTGGAATTTTTTTAAACATAAAGGGTAAAACATCTACTGATGAATTGGTATAGCTACCAACGAAATATATATCTAGATATTGCTAACCCGCAACAAATAAATAAAATTTAAAACATATGTAAATACTTGAGTACATGCTCAAATCATTGTAAAAAAATGAATAAATAAATAAAAAAAAAATAAAATTTGAGGATTAGTAAAGTAGTTGTAAAGATTTCTTTTCCTCATTCAAAATAAACATTTTGCAACAAACAACACACAGTTAATGTGACAATTAACAAAAAATAAAAATCTTTTACAAATTTTGTTTATTACTCCTGCTACCTGCCTTGTTGGTTAATTGTTAACAACTCTTCCAGTCCGGTTGCAATAAAAAGAAATTATTTAAATTACCAACTATTAAAAATATAAATTGAATTTTTGTTAATGTCCAACACATATGACCGAATTTTACATTTATTAAATAAATTGGTTGATACTTTCAATATCAGACATAAAGTGAATGTTGTGTACATTCATCTATAAAAACAACAACAACAACAACAACGGCAGCAACAAAAATGAACAACGACAAAAACAAAAATTTACTAGCAACAAGAAGTGCATAAAGGAAACAATTTGTTGGCCTAAAAAATTCTTTTAATTTTATTGTTTTCATTTTGTTTTTGTTGTGATATAAAATTTATAACATTTTTTTTTGGACTTTCTGTGAGCATACGATTCATATAAATTGGAAACAATTAAAAGCAGAAAAATGTCGCGCACTGTACAATCAAAAGTAGGTGCATGCATGAGAGTGCGTAAAAACAGTTGGAGAGAAGATAAACACTACAGAGTCCATTTTTAATATATTTATTTTTGGAATTTCATAATAAAAAATTTAAGCCAAAATATCCACCCGTCCTACCATTTATTCTTATGATCTTGTGAAAAATTTGTTTTATTGCGAACTAAATTACTTGGAACCCTATTTCATGTTTGTACATACATCGGCATCGTAGCAGTATTATTGTATACAGTATTGAATTAATTGAGTCATAAAACATTTAACAAATATAACCAGATTTTCCACGAAATCCACATGGGCTGGTAGTTTAATATTGGATTTTTGAAAATAATAAAAAAATACACATTTAAATAATATTAAATAAAATCAAAATAAAAAATTATTTATTGGTTTACAGCCATGCATAGTCATGAGCATAAACAAGTATACAGATGTACTATCGAATATACATAAGTAAAAACCAGCCAAATTCAAATGTGTTGATACGTAACTCATAATTAAAGACTATTTTTGGAAAAGAAAAACAAACGTTGTTTTGTAGATTTGAAAATATGGGAAAAGAGCCAGACAATATGAGTTTATGAGAGAATACTTTTATAAATAATGATGACAGATGTACCTGAGAAAAAATAGAAAAATAAAAAAAAAATTGTTATCAATAACGACAATTGTTAACTCAAGCAAACAAATGTTTAATATTATGCCTCTCAAAGCAATAGTTGTATTAATTACTGCATGCAATTTCGTATTTATTAAAAGTTATTTAACTTTTAAATTTACAATAACTCTCGTATTATATTTCATTACAACAAATTGAATAAATTTTTGATATTCCTACCAATTAGTTTGTGCTTCGAACAGTGATGAGACTGATTGCTATCTCTGTTTAGATATTCTAATATTCATGTACAGTAGTTCCTGCTTAAAAATCTTCCCCGCTTAAATGAGTCATTTTATAAAGACAAAGTTTTATATATCAGAAATGGCAAAGAAATGTTAACTTATTTCCAAAGTTCAAATGAAATCAGTTCCAATTCTTAATACTTTTTTCATAGCGAATTAAGTCCCGTAAAAATAAATGAGCTAAATCTAAATGAAATAAAACCCAGAACTTTTTTCGTTTACAACGTATGCGACACCGGGCTTGGAAAAACAAAAGAGAAGAAATGCGAAAAAACCCCACTATTTGAAGCTGTAAAGTAAACTATGACTTTGAACATGAGTTCGATTCCCGGTCAGGGCCAGTCGGTCATCATTATAAAGTTCTCTAATGTGCATTAGTAGGACATATCATATAAAAGGTGTAATTATAGAGTAGCCGTCTCCTACATATGCACCATCACCTTTCTGCGTAGTTTTGGCACAATGCATTGCATATGCAGGGATCATCCCTTGAGTGCTGGTCATGCAAAACAAGATGAAATAAGTCGCAAAATCTTTCCCCAATAAAAAAAAGACTTAAAAACATTTTTTTCTGGTTTGTAGTTCATTGGCAATTTTATTTATAAAATGATGAATGGGACGAAATGAGACCCGATCGTGTGTACAATTGGTATAAGAGTTTTGAAGGTGGAATTAGAGAGTTTCAAAAATGACATGACAATGCTTGCCATTGGATTTCTAGACTACTATTAAGTCCTTTTTGTTGTCCAATATTTTAATTTATTTTTGTAAATAATTTATTTATTTCATCAAATAGAAACCATATTCTTTTTTTTCAAGAAAATTCTCTTTTATATTTTGGCCACAATTTGTTGCCTGTTACGCATTATTATTTTTACTATTATTTCATTTCTTTTATTTTGTGTTTTGCCCGTTTGTGTAAAAAATACACTTAGTAAGCTGTTTTTTTATACTGATTAAAAATTTTTCAAGTGGCTTGTCCAAATTGTGCAGACTATTATTTTGTATTTTATTCAATTTGCCTAAAGAATTTATCTACCTCAGGAAAGATGGTGATTATATGCTTAACGAAATGTTGCAGACTTAACTTTTTGTTGCTGTTGCTGTTTTTTGTTAGGGAGATTATATTATTTTAAGCTTTGCAACATATAATGATGCTTTTGAATTGATGTAAATTCAATGCGATATAAAAAATAAATCTATAAAAAATGCTTTGACCAAAGAGCGTTTGTTAACTCGTAAAAAAGTAAGAGTTAAACTTTTTTGTGGTTTTTATGTTGGTGAAATTGGTGGGTAAAATCTTAAAGGCAGATGTGTTGGATTATTTAATAGAAGAAATTTATATAAAATTTTTGTTAACAGGCAACAAAAATATTTTCATTAGAAGCTCCCAAATTATTGGTATAAATTAATGTCTATGGTTAGTTAACGTTAGCGGGACTGCACTGTAAAATTTATCAAACTAATTAGTTTGGTTAGTTTTAATACGTACATAAGACTTTGTCACGGTTTTATTTTATTTACTTTTTAATCTTTGTTTTTTAAATTTAAGTAACATCACGACATTTGATCTTTGCAAAAACTACTCAAACACTTAAAAAAGTACGAGCAATAAAACAAATAAAGAAATAAGAAATAAACAAACTTTAATTTAAATACAATTTCAATTCTGTAGAATTTTTATATCATCAATTATTTTAAGTGCATCGTGTACTCAAATTGATAAAACAGAAAAAGAATATATTAATGTTTTTCTTGTTCTTGTAAAGAAGCAACAAATGATTTTTAGAATTAATCATCAGCATTGATTTACGAAAAAGAAAAAAATCAACAATATCAACAACAACAACCAACAATCAAATAAACAAATTAATGGGAGTTTCCATTAAACTTTCATTATTCAAGTTGTTCTTTGCAAATACAAAGAAAGTACTTCAGTATTAGAGATACAACTGATTCTTCTGTGTAAAAAAAAAAAAAAAAAAATAAAAATAAATTCAATAGAGTGTTTTTTAACAGATAATGTGCGCTATTGTTTTCTTGTGTTTTTTTCTCTGTAGAAATAATTGTAATTTAAATAAAATAAAAATAATGAAAAAAGCGGTTTTTAGAAAAATATTTAATTAAAAATCTTGAATGTAGCAAAAGTTGCAAACGAATGAAGAGACTGAAAACAACCTTTTCAGGGTCTCATAACACGGAACAAGAAAAAAAAATTAAGCTGATTTTTCTGAATATTATTTAAAGCGGGTCGAATACTTTTTTATAATAGTTTATGCTAAAGCCAAGTTGTTCCTGTTGAGGTAGTGAATGTTTTTAGCATAGATTCAAACCAGTGGACTTTGTTACACCATTATTGGTCAGATGTTGAAGAAATATTTGTAATCGTTTCTCCCATTTTTCTAAATATGTTCACAGTGAAACATAAATTATAATAACACGGTCTTTCTATTGATATTTAACAATATACTCTGAATGAAGTACCCATACACTTTCCACCACCTGCAGGCTTCCACTTATTACAAACTCGATATATGTACTTCTCAAGAGTTCCATCTCATTTCTAACCAACCTGTAAGCTTGCCTTTCTAATATGGGAAAGAATTCTTGGAAAAATTTTGCCAAGCTTACAGGTTCCCTAGAAATGAGATGGAATTGTACCAATTAAGAACTTGGTCCTTTTGATCTCAGTACTTTTTACGGCCGAAATATTTTGGATAGGAACTTGGCATTATTTTCACATTTGTCTTTTTGTGCGGATCTCACTTCTTTTTTCTAAGTTATTTTTGTATGAATATTTATATGTATAGCTTATCTGGGTCTACCTGGGTACGAAATTTCAGTTTTCTAGCTATACTGGAAGTGCCCCATACAAAGAAGGGGAACCGTAGTATCCCCAGGTGAAAAGTGCTTGTTTAAAAATTATTTTTGTTAATTTCTCATCAGGACCTACCAGTGTACCAAATTTCAGTTTTGTAGCTCTATTGGAAGTGCTCCACACAAAGAAGGGGAATGATAGTCCCCTCAGATAAAAAAGCCCCTTAAAAAATAATTTTTGTTAATTTCTCATCAGGACCTACCTGTGTACCAAGTTTCACCTCTCTGGCTTTACTGCCCAATAATATTGATGAGTCAATGAGTGAGTCAGTGAGTGAATATGTACGAAAATATGGACTTTTCACACCTTAATATTTTGGAAGCTTTTACGGTAGAACTTTAAAATTTAACATGTGAGGTCACCTCTGTGGGGAGACCTTATGTTTCAAGTTTCATTCTATTATGATCAAGAGGAGCAAAGTTATGAGGGGGTAAAAACAGCTCGAATGGTTTCGTGTAAATATACACACTGTGTGGCCTACCGTGCGCCTAGATTAATTATGAGTGTTATTTTTTTCATTGTTCCTTGATATAATTTACGAACTTTAGCCTATAGAAATTAGCAGGGATTATATCTGCAGCTTTCTGTTACCTTAGACTCTTAACCGAATAGTGGGCTACTTTCTTAAACAACGTTCCAGATCAGTAGTTTTTTTAATATTATCCATTTTGTAAACTACGATTGATTAATTTTTTTACTTTAAAATGTTTAGGAGCTGCAGATCATTCTTCCGCAAACTTAAAAAAATCACACTTCAGCCTTCGACAAACAGAGCTTTAGGTAAAACTGAAAAACTTCCGATTATTTTTAAACCTGTAGCAAATACTTCTAAATGTGGTTTATTCAAAATTAATTGTATGATGCTGACTGACGAAAGACTTTTTTTTTTTTGATTTATGTATTTAGTTTGCAAGAACATAAAAGCCTAATGCATTGCACACATGCACATATATTTAAATTGAAATTTTACTTATTAAGACTTTAAATTAATTTTTGTTAAAGCATTATAGTTTAAAAGTTAATAAGTATAAATCTATTTTGATAATTAACAAATAAATAGAAATTTATGAGTTTATTGTGTAAATTATGACTTTGTTAGGCTTAAGCTTTTAATATTATTAAAATACTATTATAATGCTTTTACATAAGTTTAATTGATAATAAATTTGAGTGAATTTCAATAAAGTTCATATCATATAATGCATACACATGTACATACATATGTATGCATAAATATATAAATATATGAACAGAGTGTGAGCAAATTTAAATTTAATTGAAAGACTATCAACAAAGAAATATGGTTTATTATTAAACTTTAAAATTTCTAAATTAAATATCTTAATATGCAATACTCACACACTCACACACAAACATATATACATGTTTACATTGTAGGAAAAAGGAAATAATATACAAATAGGTCTTCTAAAAACATGCCTAACAACGTATTGAAGTTCTTTAAGATTTTAATCAATAAGAGTGAGTTTTAGGATAGAGTTTAAACGTAATTTCAAACTACGTTTATGTTAATCTGAATATAGATTTAATCGAGTTTAATTGTGTTTGTTTTTTTTTAAGTGATAGCTTAAGCCGTGTAAAATGGCCATACTGAAGACTAAAAATTGCCAACACTATACATACATCAAATGGCAATGTTTTTTTTCCAAGCAACACTGAATTTTAAGCAAAAGAAGAAGAAATTCTACCATTTTGAATTTTATTAAGATTTTTATTAAAAAACAATAATAAAATGTATTTAAAAAACAAAAAACAAAAAAAAAAAAATAAAATAACACATTATTAACAATAATAAAATAAAATAAAAAAAATCTTTTATTTATGTTTTTATATTTTTTTGGTTTATAATATTTTGGTAGCTGTATAAAAAATGTTGTTGTGTTACAATATTTCAACATTGGCCGTTTAAACTTTCAAGTAAATGTAGTTAATTGTCATCCTAAAAAAAGGTTCATCCAGATTAAAGTTGTGAAAATCTCTGATCGGCCACCTAAAAACTCACTCGCTCACTCTTTGAATTAAGTTTATTTATATTAAGGCTTTAAAGAAATATTTTTGCTAAAATAATTCAAAATTATTAAAAATATTACACATATACATACATGCATAGAACATGAGTATTATATGAAATTTACTAGTTGCTATATTTTTCGTACAGATTTTATTAAAATTTTTTTTGTTGAATATTTGACTTCGAGTAAAATATACAATTTCCTGTATTCGAAGTTTATTTTAATGAGATTTGCTTTAACATTAATTTTTTCCCTGAAAAACATCGGATACATATCATTCTTGCAATATGATGGCTGAATGCAAAAAAAAAAGTTTAAGTTACTCATGAATTTTTACATTAAATTAATTCTGTTTTTAATAAACCAAAAAACGTTTGCAAACTTTTGTTAAATTTAGTATTACATTACAAATCAAATATGAAATGAATGAATAGATTAGACAGCACGGAGTAGTCAGTCAGTCAAGCAGCTGGTCCTCAGTTTCGGATGCAACCAGTTACTAGTTTCACAAACCGTCAAATGAAATAAAACATTTATACAAATTCATTTAATCATAAAATTATGAATGCTAGTAAGAGTATTTGCAGTCATTCATTGTTGGCATGTATTAGTCTACAATGATAACTGTCAGACAATACATCTGTACATAAGTATGTATGGATATGTTAACAAGTTCTAATGCTATATTGGTATGTGTGTATATGTGGACATACATATGTATGTTTTTGTGTGGTAGCTGTAAATTTAATGAGATTTCTGTCAAATTAATTTCCGGTTATGATTAGATTTTCGTTAATAGCAATTTGTGGTTTCAACACAAATTCAAACTCAGAATTTAACATTTCATTTATTATGAATATCAGCTAAATATTAAACATACTCATACGTACACATGTTGCTTGAATAGATAGCGATTGTATTACATGTGTAAGTTTATCGGTTTATGTGTTCGTCTGTACATACATACATACATTTATACATGCATATGCATGTCTGTGATATATGTAAATTTTGATGATTTCAATGAAATGTTGTCTACATATCTTTTTTTGCTGTTCAAAAGTCCACGTATGTGCGTGTGCTTATGTGATATTCCATCTACACACATGTCTATACTCTTCAACAAACATCAACAGTGAAGAGCAATAGTGAACGTTATAAAATCTGACTATATGAATAAAAGTAAAGTGAACTGCTTTAGGCTGTGCTTCACTATCCTACACAGTCGTACGATTCATTCACAAGAAAATCTTACAAAAATCTGACCGAGATTAAAATATACATAGTTTCAAAATGGTGTTGTAGATACCACACTATCATACAAAATTGATGCCAAAACATCTGTTTGTTTTGTCCAATTATTTATTTATATTAAGGAAAAAAATTACATCCCTCTCGTTGTATAAAACAAAAAGAATAAAGTCTTTCGAATAAAAACAAAGATAATATTCTCAGCTCGTTGACAATAAATTCTCCTCTGATCGCATGAAAACTATCGTTTTATAAAAACTTTCATAAAATTTTAAAAATCGCACGAATTGCCAAAAAAAAAAATCTTTCACACAGCTGCATTTTTAGTCCACAATACCATACTTTTTCAGCATACATCTCGTATATGGCAGATCGCAGGATTGTGTAGGATAGTGAAGCACGGCATTTTCAGTAGAACGAATGGTGATGTGGAGGTGGATTCACTCGAAAGCTGTTAATTTTCACCATAAATCCAGCCGGATGATTATTTGAACTAATTTTTTTTTTAAATTAATTATTCAGGGATTGAATAATCCGTAGATTTTTATTCTTCGCTACCCCCTCGTTATAAAATAAAATTAAAAGTATATATATATATCCTATTGTGAAAATTTTTTGACGATTGGTCCAGTAGTTAAGAGTATATTACGATTTTTAATTTTCTTAAAAAGGGGCGTGGCCCCACCCACTTTTCTCCTGGTACGTATTCTTAATTATACCAATACCATATGTACCAAATATCATCGAAAAAATGTCCAAAATATAACGATTTAAATTTTTGGGTTATATGGGCGGTGCCACGCCTATTTGTCCAATCAAAACTTCATATAGCCTATTATTCCTTCCAGAGTCACAGTATTATGCTGTGAAAATTTCAGGAAGATCGGACCAACGGTTTGGCCTCCTATAAAGCACAAACAAACAGACAGACAGACATTCATTTTTATATATTTAGATTCAAGAACAGCCGTACTTACAGTTTTTGTAACCCCACTTGGGATATTTTTTTTTTTTTTGTGTATGACTGATCGTAAAAGAGAGCACCAAAAGTAAATACATATGGAAAGTAATATTATCAGGCTCAAGTTCAGTTTTATTGAATTAATGAAAATTCAAAATTACTAAGAGTTTTTTTGTGTTGGAAAATATTATTATTTATATCCAATCAGTTTTTAGCAGAACGTATCAGTCAGTACTGATTTCAAGGCCGCTACACCTCTCATCAGCGTTCAATTGTCCATCTTTACAAATTTCGTAAAGTGGATACTAATTGAGAAGAATATCAACTATTTAACCAGTTTTCAACAGAAATAGAATATGAGAATTAATTTTTAATTCAATTTTTATTCTACAATGAAACAGTGCTGGTTAGTACGAAATTCCCTCATTACTGTTTGGAACTAATAATCAACACAAACTCATAGTCCGTTATCATCAAAGTATTCTACTTTGTATTTTAACGTTTTTGTTGTTTTTTTTTTACTCTATATTAGGGAAATTCACATATTACTGTGACCCCTCTTATTAGCGTATGTATAGCTCGTGCCCAAGCGGAATTAATATTTTTATATTATTATTATTACGAATAAACGTAATTATTATTTGAACTTATATTGATTTACATATGGAAAGTAATATTATTAGTTCCAAACAGTAATGAGGGAATTTCGTACTAACCAGCACTGTTTCATTGTAGAATAAAAATTGAATTAAAAATTAATTCTCATATTCTATTTCTGTTGAAAACTGGTTAAATAGTTGATATTCTTCTCAATTAGTATCCACTTTACGAAATTTGTAAAGATGGACAATTGAACGCTGATGAGAGGTGTAGCGGCCTTGAAATCAGTACTGACTGATACGTTCTGCTAAAAACTGATTGGATATAAATAATAATATTTTCCAACACAAAAAAACTCTTAGTAATTTTGAATTTTCATTAATTCAATAAAACTGAACTTGAGCCTGATAATATTACTTTCCATATGTAAATCAATATAAGTTCAAATAATAATTACGTTTATTCGTAATAATAATAATATAAAAATAGTAAATACATATGTTTGTTTTAGTGTTTTGGTCCATTTTAGGAGGAGCTAAATTTTCTGTTCCTCCTCTTTTCGCCATGTTATCGTGAATCGAAATAGAAAATGTTTTAACACATATGTATATTTTACACAATAGCTGTGCTTTAATGTTCCTGAGGGCTTAACACATTATAAAACATTTATTTGTATAAGAGAGGAGTTTTTTTTTCCATTTTTGTAAAACAGCCACAAAAAGACCTATAACGTTACAACTTTAAATTATGATTTGTGACTTTTTACATTAAAATGGTGAAACCACATTTGAAGCTGACATAAAAGTAAAGAATTGAAGAATTTGCTATACTGATTCAATATTAGTTTTTATTTTGATGGACAGTCGTAACGATATTTAAAATTATTGCATATTAATCTTCACTGTTTAAATCTAATACACGCACAGAGACACACACACACAGACGAATATCAACATAGCTGCTCATCAAATATCTAACATGAACAAACATACATACTTACATGCATATTGTAATCACACACATACTCACACTAACTCACAAAACCATAATAAAACGAAATACATCTGTGTTTTTCATTGGGCAGATGAACAATTGTATGTGTTAAAATGAATATTCATTTTGTAAAAGGTCATAAAATTACATACGACTACTCACATAAACTGGAAATAAATTGTATGCATGTATACTGGTCGGCATAAGTATTTTGACGAAATAAAAATTGTGCATTTGTGCAACGGGTTTTTTTAAAAATTATTGTTTATTTTTTCATTTTTATTTATAACTTATACAAACTTAAAATTAAGCAAACAAATATTATTTCATAGAAACTTAAAAAGATGTGAATTAATTTGTAATTTCATGTGTTGAAATAAGTATTTTGACAAGAATGTAATACTAAGGTAACAGTGTTTAAACTTAACAAAAGTAAAGAAAAGAAGAAGATGTTAGTAAAATATATATCCTCCTTTGGCTTCAATAACTTTTTGAAGGCATCTTAGTACTGAATCCACAAAATTTTTAGGAATCTCTGGAGATATTTCTTCCCATAGATAAGTGACCTCAGAAATTGTCTCCTCTCTGGTTTTATTTAACAAAACTGTTCTTTTGCGTTTTAAAAGAGACCAGACGTATTCTATAATATTTAAATCTGGACTTTGAGGTGGCCAGTCTAAAGTATTAACACCAACATCCTTCAAAAACTTAGTAATCATCCGGGCTTTGTGGCACGGGGTATTATCCTGTTGCAGTATAAATGATTCCCCGATAAGCTTTTCACCAGAAGGAAAGGCATTCTCATTGAGCGTAATCAAATATTGGTTTTGGTTCATCGAGCCGGTGACAGGAACCAAGTAACCCAGCCAGCCCAGAAAATGACAGATCCTTCACCATGGGTGATTTTTTAACAAGCTGGTCGTTTCTGTTGACGTACTACCTGTGGCAATCTTTTAAAAAATGTGTTTTTGGATGAGTTATAGTCAAAGGAGCTTTCATCTGTCCATATAACGCTTCTCCAGAACTCCTTTTGCTTGTGAAGATGTTCCTTTGCGAAGGCTAGTCTTTTAAGCTTGTTTGACTTTGTTATGTACGGCACGTCCTTAGCTTTAATTGTCTTAAAATCTGCTTTCTTTAAACGTCGTCTAACAGTGCGCTCACTAATTGGGTTCTTGGCCGTCAAATTACATTGATCTGCAGCAGACTGAGGCTTCAGAAAACAATTTTTTTTTTAATTCTCGTAGAAGGACTCGGTCTTCAGTGTGCATTGTTTTACGTTTTGCACCTGATCTCGTTAAGTTTTTTACATCGTTAAGCTTTTTAAACTTATTAATTTGATAGTGCACAGTTTGACGCGACACATTGAACTCTTTTGTAATGCCGTTCCAGCGTTAAACTTTGCTACCATCGAAGATCTGGTAACCAAACTCAACTCTGCAGTTTCACCCATGGTTTATGAAGCCAAAGTTTTTCCGCTTGCAAATAAAAAGCCACAAAGGCACGGTCAAAATACTTATGCCATGCAAAAATTTGTTGCCTCCATGCATTATTATCAGCAGAAAGAGAATGCAAAAGGAAACAATATAAAATTTCGCAAGAAAAGAGCTCAAAATAGATTCTTTGTTTTGCGCATCATTTTCGCACCGTTATTTGACGACACTAAGCTAAGCTAGGTTCAACCGTCAGAAAAATGTTAATATTTGTACAGGCTAAATGTAAATGTTTATAATCAGAGAAATATTAGCTAGACATTGTTAACATATTTCGAGCAACAAAATAAAAATTTAATATTTATACATCCCTTTTGTAGATTTTTCAACAGCACTGGCTGAATAGAAACAAACGTTGTTTTCGGTAGAAGCCACTAAACCTCGTCACTATTCATGTGCAAATGCTTTTTCACTACTTGTTAGGTAGCTTCGTTGAACGTCATTACATTCTCTATTTATACACAATTACAAAAACAAATAGAATACGCGACTTATTTCTACTGGATGCTAGCTGGGGAATTTTTTATTTTTTTGTTTTTTTATTTGTTATTATATATTAAACACTAGCTGATCCCGGTGTACTTCGCTACCCCCCTCGTTATAAAATAAAATTAAAAGTATTTATATATCCTATTGTGAAAATTTAATGACCATCGGTCCAATAGTTAAGACTATATTAAGATTTTTTATTTTCCTATAAAGGGGCGTGGTCCCACTAACTTTTCTCCTAGTACGTATTCCTAATTATGTCAATACTATATGTACCAAATATCATCGGCGTAGGTCAAAAAATGCCCAAAATATGGCGATTTCAATTTTTGGGTTATATGGGAGCTGCCACGCCCACTTGTCCGATAACGCCCATTTTTGTCCTGATTACTCACATTAGTAACATATGAACTATTGCAATGTTTCAAAACTCTTGCTATCACAATAGTCAAGATATATGATGTTATTCAATTTATGTGGGAGGGGCTACGCCCACTTGAAATATTAAAAGCCTAAAACCATCCGCTATAAATTCCCTTTTGAATGACACCAGTTTGGGTCAAATCGGTTGGATAGTTTCCGAGTCTATAGCGAACATGGGTACAAACATTTTTTGTATTTTATATATATAGATTAGAGTGCTGCCAGCGAATTATATTCTACAATTTAAAAAATTACAATTAATATACATAGTCAGAAAAATGTTTCGTCAAAATACTTATTCCGACTAGTGTATGTATATGTGTGTATGCGTATTATTGAGTTGGCACTATTGGTAGCAGTAGTAATAGTAGTAGACCTTGTGAATATGAAATTCATTCAATATTAATATGCATTTGATCCCATAGGCGTTTATGCAATAATACCACTGTTTGCCACTGGTTTTCTATTAAATTAAAGTCATCATTTTATGAGAGACAGAGAACAAATTCTTTTTTTTTTTGTTAAAAAACAAATAGATATTTTATTTAATTTGAACAAGTTCAACTAGAAATTGTTGATATCCGAAAAATTGTGAATTGTGAACAAGAACAAAAAAATGTTGGCATAAATTTAAGTTGATTTCTGTGTTTTTGCTATATTTGCCCATTTAAATTAAGCAAATTATGATGGATTAGTTGGAAATTTAATTTATTTGGAAACTTTTCAATTAAGTGTTCTTCTCTTTTATTTTTTATTTTTTTTTTTTTTAATACGCATTTATGAATGTATGTGCATCAACGATTTAGAAAAGTTCATTGAACCTTTTTTATATAAAATTTTATAATTAATAGTTTTCTAATTTTCTTGACCTTTTTAATTTTAATATTATAATAATTTTTCAAGCTTTAGGTCGTTTTTATATAAAAAATGTTTTTAATATTAATTTTTCGATATTTCGCCACACCGTTGGTTGGCTTCTTCAGGAGAAATTTCTCCTAAAGCTTGAAAAATTATTATAATATTTTATAATTAAGATAAATTAATGATATTTTGTTGAAACTTTTTACACCATATGGAAAATGATGTAGTTCATGCGACGAAATGAAAAGTTTACAAGATTTATTAAATTCCCAAAGAAATTTCAAATAATCCCAATTGAGGGATTTTCAATATTGTCGAGATGGATTTTTTTTTTAATATTTAAGGGTATAAAAAGCCTCAAGTTTGCGTGATTATATTGTTGTTTGTAGTTATGCGATTAAAAAAACGATAAAATTTATTTAAAATACTTTGGTCTATTTTGAAATGATCTTTCAATAACGAAAATTTTAAAGAATTTTTTTTTGTGCCATTATATTATTACTTCTTAATAATTTGTTTATAATTTCGAAATTAAGTCGAACATGGGATATTTTATTTCTATTAATTTATACGGACAATTGATATTGAAGTTCTAAGAAAAATGTTGCTGTAAAATTTTTATTCATATTATCGTCTGCAAATTCGTATGCCAAGAAAATAATTTCTTTTTCTGATAACTTGCAAGAGGGTGGTGTTGGCTGAAGTGGTTAGCGCGTTGACTACAAAGCAAACAATGACTTGCGGGGCCTGGGTTCAATCCCTGGCCAGAGCAAGTCAATTAACATCATTAATTTCTCTAATGTACATTAGTGAGACATTGTATTAATTGTTGTTGGACTATTTAACTGATGAAGGCATAGCACTGGTTACTATAACCTGTTCCGACAGCGATTGATGCTGTTCCAAGCTAATGTACACAACATCGCCCTCCTTCGTCGGTTAGCAGAAAAATCGGCGAAGTAAAACAATCAATAAAATGCCTGCCAATACAGCTTAACAAAGTTAATGCGTCTACGTAACACCGGAGGCGCCTCAAAACTGCTATAAAAATTAACATAACGCGCAAAGCAGAGTTCGAAAAGTGTTAAGCCTTCTAAATTTTCAACATCTATCTTCTCTACTCTATCCCTCCCATTGAGTTCCGGCACAATGCACTGCATACGTAGGGGTCATCCCCTTAGTGCTGGTCCTAATAGTATTTTTTGTCAGGTGCAGAAATTGTTTTTTTTTAATATTTAAGGCCTCCAGTTGGAATCAAAAAATTTTTTTTTATTTCAACTTTGGAATTTAGGAAAACAGGCTTTAAAATTGGCATTTTCAAGTAAACTAAATCTAATTTAAATCGTTGTGCCACCTGTAATGAGAAACATTTTAAAAAGAAATTCGGTGATATGCTATATTGTGTCGCCATATAAATAGGCTGACTTCCAAAACGTCAACTGTTTTGTGTTTAAACATCATCATCACATCAGCATCACATTTCATAACGCCGCAGTACAATAATTATACAATGTATGCTAGATATGAGTGATCCCTTGATTTTTAAAGAACATCGTAAACTGTGAACGTGATTTCAAAATCACTGTGATTTAAAACTGTGACTGTGATCACGTTTATTCAGTTTTCCTTTTTTTTAATTCACAAGCCATTTTTTAAATTCACGGTTTTAATTTGTTTTATTTTGATGAAGAGCACAAAGCACAATGAGAAAAAAGTCCAACACATGCATGTTTATAAATACAATTCTTTTAGCGAGGTACATATATTTTTAAATAAACGCATCTCTATAACAAAAACATTATTATTTTCATACTGTCAATAAAACTCCATATACACAAAATTTTGTTTGCTTTTTTATATGGAGTTTGACAACAAGAGAAGGCTCATACTAATCACCACCTATTTAATTGCATATACTTGAATAAATATACTTTGGATTTCAAAAAGAAATACTAATAAGAAGAGAGAAGAAAAGAAATAGCAACATTATTTGTTCCGTTATTGTACATACGCAAAAAACGTTATTAGCTACACAAACAGTGAACGACTTTGCAAGTAGCAGTTACTTGACCGATTTGGTAGCAACTGTTACTCGTGATTTTTAAGTAACAGTGATTTAATCACAGGTACAGAAATATCGCTCATCTCTAATGTATACTATTTCAAAACGCCGCCGCCAAGTATTTTTAACGCAGTAAGAAAGCAAACAAAATATCGGGTTTATGGTTGATTCATTGTTTCGGAACTTTGCATATGTATGTGATTTAAATACAGTAGCAACACTGTATATAAACTTTGTATACGAACGTTTTGGAAGTCAGCCATAGTTTTAAATATAGAGAAGGCAAAATTATTTAATAAATTTCCAAAAATTACCGCAATTTTCTGCAACCAAAATTTCAGTTGTGTTTTTAAAACTTAATTTTTTTCTGGTAAATGTGAACAATTTTATTTGTACTCCATGAGTGTGTGCAACACGGACCGAATTTGACTTTCCCCTGAGAAAAACAATAGACTAAAAAGTAGGAAATCAATTTGCAAAATCTCTTTTTTATTAGTTAAAAAATATCAGGTTGGCACGTAATTGGATATTTCATAAGGCTGCATGTGTTTGCATTTTTCATCAGCCCGAGCAGACTCATGTTGGTGTCTTGTGCAACCGTTCCCGGTAAAGATATAATAACCAAATTGTATACTTAAACGCAATAGCACCACATTAAATGTCGTATGAAATTTTATTGGAATCTGATATTCCGCTTAGAAACTGTAGATTTTTGTTCCAATTTTTTTTTGCAAAACTCCCCACTGTGCAACATTAGCCATTGAACTAATTCATCTTCCTTGCGATTTTAAGTTAATGTGAATTCGAGTGAAATTTTTTAAATAAGATAATATTAAAGGACTCTTAAGCTTTTCTAGAAAGCGACAATGGCTGCTTGGATCTGATAGCGCTTCTTTATTCAAGTAAAGCAAATCTGACAAATTGCTTTTGTTTTAATTTCTTTAATAAATTTACAAACTTTCAATTCCGTCATTGAATCTATTACTGAATTTAATAGTTCTCTCTACTCATTTTTTAAACCATAAAATTTTCGATTATTTTCATTTAAAGGACATTTTATTTTTGTACAAAAGCAACAATAATAAATAAATACATTCAACAGAGAGAAAAAAGAACACAAGAGAAATGAAAATATATTTCCTTCATAAACAAATATTTTTAATAAATAAATGCCATTCTATACAGTCATTTCAATTGCAATTGTATACTCATAGTCGGAGTTGATGTTGTGCAGTCGCTGAAAAAAAAAATGGGAATGTAAAAAAATGGCAAACAAAAACTGTTTAAAAAGTGAAAATTGAATTATTTGCATTTACAGAAAAAACAAAAAAAAAAGGATTTGATAAAATTAAATAAAAATGGCCAAATTGCTTAAAAAATCCCCGAGCATTTTTTACTACCGTTTGTATGTGAATTTTTTCACTATAAATTTAAGTTATAAAAATTACATGGATTCATGGCCAATTTAAAAAATAAATATATATGAAAAAAGTCGTGTAGGCAGCAACTTCAGCTGTGAAAAAATTCCATGCAAAAATTCAATAATTAAATGGTAGAAAAAAATTCTAGGCAATTTAAGGCAATTTTTTTTCATTGTCTGTTTCAGATAAACAACCATTTTTTTTTTTTTTTTTGTGAACTGGTGCTACTGGGTGGCGGTTGTTAATAAAATATTTACACATGCATTCCAACTATTTAAATAAAGTTTTTCGTTTTTTCATTTTTTTTTTTGGGAAAAAGTGTGATATCAAAATAAATATTTAGCTGGTGTTTCATTTCACCATACAACAAAGCAAAATAAGAAAGATGTGTTTGATCCCCTAACTGTGTGTGTGGCGTAAATATTTCCTTTTGGTTTTCTAAAATTTTTGTATTTATAATTTTACCTTAATTTAAAAATGATTTGACCAATTTTCGATTTAACTCTATTATGTCCTTAATGGTATCGGAGCTATTCACAAGCATACATACATATGTATGTATGTACGAGTATTTAGGGGCGGGATAACTAAAGTGTTAGAGCTCCCGCTAGATTAAAAAACTTTTATAATAAATAAATATTCACTTCTATAAATCATATTGAAGAGATCTTTAAGATTCGTGCTACTTTCTGCATTATATGCTGTGGACAAGCTGACACTCGTTCTTGTTACATTTAAATTTATAATTTTTTTTTTCAAAAAATTTCCCTCTTTGCAGAAGTTTGAAAAACTTTACCCATACATATCTACTTTCTAAAAAAAATTTCTAGCGTACTTGAACACTTTTTATTATATTTTTCTTGAATGCTTGCGCCTCTTCATCGTCTCGGAAAAGAATCATGTCAAATACAACGTCGCATTATAATGTAGACACTTTTATAAATCGGCTTAAAAAAATACAAAATTCATCAGTGGCAGTTCACTTAAAGTAAGACACGAAAAAAGAAAAAAAAAAATTGCAATAGAAAAAACGTGAAAAAGAATTAGGAAAATGACAAGCAAAAAAAAAGGCACAATAAAAGAAGAACCCACACTTATGAATTTAGTTACAGTGGCATGAAATATGCAAAAAATTTAAATTTTTTTTCATATTAAAATTTGTATAGGGTAAGTGTACCAGTAGTCGGCAGTTTAAGGCTTATGCTTTTTTTAAATCTAGCTCCTTTCCACGTGTGAATAAGCTGTTGGATTGGTAGCTATTTAATACAAATCATTAATTTGTATTGTTTTAGATCAATTATGTTAAATTTAAATATTTTTGTACTAAAATTGAGAAATTTACAGATTTTGTAAAAAAGAGCACATTTGCCTATAGTCGGCACCAATTTTCCACTTTTCGGCATGTTATGTTCCTATTGTCGGCATATCATATTTTAGTGAAGAAAACAATACATAAAGATAGAAATCATACTGTTATTGATATAAAATAAATTAGCAACGCTTCTACATTTGTTATGAGATCATGCAGAAATAAAGGATTAATTCATATTCGACCAAAAATTAAAAATATTAATACTAAATAATATTTTTGTTCATTTCAGTCCTTGGAATTCAATGTTTGTACTTAACTTATATATTAAAGGTAAAAGCTAGGTAGCTTATACCTATATATTTGTGCATTCGAGGAGTCTAATTCTATTAAAAAAATATAGGAAGGTACTTTCTAATTCCATAACGTCATCGTATTGCATATTTTTGAATTCGGTGCATTTAAGGTGATACCACTGAGTCAGGTATCACACCCAACATTTCTTAGCTGATCATCTTCAGTATCCGAATCCAACACTTCAGAAAAAGTGTTACATTTTGGCTTTTGCTTTGGTATTTTAAATTTGACTGGCTTGATTCCTTTTCCTTTTTTTGGCTATCCAGTTTTCGCTCCTTCATCCTTCAGCTTTAGCGAAGTTTCTTTCAGTTTCTTTCATCCGTATATGGATCCTACATACAAGAGCAAGCATAAATTTGCTTTTAATTGTAAGGACGGTGATTGCTTTGGGAAGTAAAGATGATTTTCGAACAATGTTGATATCGATGATTCCGAGTTTTTAATTAGCTTTGTGTAGCTAATACTTTTGATCAAATTACATGATGTAGAAGGGCTAATAGGATCAAATTATAAGGGAGCTACAAATTGAAGAACTAAGTGAGAGGCGTTCGGCTGGCAATTGTAAGATTGGAGAGGAGCACGAAATATTTAGCTTTGCTTTGTTTTTGAAGAAGTTGGTGTTGAACAAAAGAGAGCCGGTGATATTGTTTGTATGCTCTCCATTTCCAAAACTCCATCGTCATTAAATATATATGTCCCTGACTGCTCTGTAACGTTGCCTAAAATTTCGATATTTCAAATGTTTTCTCCATTTTTTTTAAGCGCGAATCTCTTCAAAAGCTACATTTGAATCAATCCCTATTTAAAGTAATAATCTAAATGTCTTTATCATAATCCGTTTCTCTGAACATTTTAACATTTTTAAGACCGTTTGCTAATTCTGCTAACGATTAATAACACATTTAGTAAAATACGCACTATCAGGGTTAAATAGGTAAAGGCCACACTTTCGAAACCCATTCTTAATCGTTTCTTTCATTTTAAGACCCGAAAGAACCGTATGAAGAAGCGGATAAAAAGAATGGTGTAAAAATTGCAACATCCCTTTGGTGACAGTACTTTTCCAGTTTTGGGACACATGGAAACACTAGTTTCGTCCCTCATAACTTCCAAAATGTAAAGTTTATTTTGTTCGCTCAAAAATTTTTTCAATTCGGACAACCATTTTCTAAAAAACCACTTTCTGACCAGACGATCGCTTAAAAATGGTGTGGCTCGCTTGTCTTCTTTAATAATTTCTTGAACTGTGTTCAGTTAATCGTAAATTTTAAGTGGAAAACCACATTTCGCCAAATCATTACACCATTTTTCTAAACAATTTTCTTCAGCATTCCATAGAATGGTTTGTGGGCCGAATCTTCGAGGACCCTCAAGAACGCGAACTTGAAACATGTCTTGTGAAGTTGAACGTGGAACACCATATTTACCACTGGACCCTAATATGGAAATGCCGCCTACCCTTATTTCAGTCAGTGCATGTTGTAGAGACTGTTCCGAATAATTTTCTTTTGGCATTCATATTTTAATTCAAATTGTATCTGAGACTAGTTAGTATAAATCTCAACATATTTTTGGCATTATAGTTAAACAAAACTAGTACAAAAAACCACTGCCGACATTAGGATAGCTATTGTCCTGTAGTCGGCAGGTTGTAAATAACTAATTTGAAACTATGCCGACTACTAGGTAAACTTGTTTTAAACTCAATTTTTATATATACAATGGTTTGCAAATTGACGAATAAACAATTTTCTCAAATTTGAGTTAAATCGGAAGAATTTGCTTGTTTCCCAGTAGTCGGCATTGGGGTGAAAACTAACGATTTTTTTGTTCCTAATGCCGGCATCCCTTAATATATCGGATAAATTCAATTTTTTTAAAAATTTACACTGTGATACTATTATTTGGGCAGATTTCAGCCTCTTAAAACCTTTTCCGATTAAAATTTGCTAAAATTGACGTTTTTACATGCCTTACAAAGTCGGCTTAGCCACTAAATTTTTACTAAGAAATAAGCACTACCACACGTGTTGTAAGAGAGTCACTTACTAAAGCCAATGAACTCAATAAACTATGCAAATATGCTCAGTTTAGTTTTCTCATATATAATTCTGGGAGTATTTGTGAAGCTTACGTGTTCTTACTTTAATATATTATCACTGTTATTCTTAGTTATTTGAGTTTAAATTTGAAAACTGCCGACTACTGGGACATGCCGAACTTAGGAGCACTTACCCTATATTAAAAACTGTTATTTGTTATGTCTGCACTTCGTTGTGCTGATGCGAAGTATTTGACCATCATGTTGCAAAAGTTTTCTTAGCCGTATATTTGTGTAAAAACTTCTAATCAATAAATGAGAATTACGTAAAAAACACACATACTTTAAAGCTTTGCGGAAACCACTGTTATATGAATTGTTATATATAAATAAATAAAAATAAATAAACAAAAAGTTAAAATGACAAATAATTAAAATTTTTGAATAGTTAATTTTCATAAAAAATATCTCAAGCTGGATTGAATTAATTTTTAATTAAAATATTTAAAAAAACAATAAATTTCAGCGCAAAGAAAAAAGAAAATACCTTTTAATAGCGAAAACTGTAAACTCAATTAATTTTGTTAAAGTTTAAGATGCAACGAAAATTTAATGGAATTTCAATTATATACTCAACATTTGTAAAATCTGGTAGAAAAGTCTGGTTTTTGATCAATTGAGTCACGATTAATTGAGTCAATTACGGAATTAAATAAAACCGGGCTTAAATATTTATTGTATTAATTAAATTTTTTGTTTTGGAATTATTTTCTCTGTGTACTCAGAAGATCGGTGCAACGAGCGCAAATGTAAACTAATTTTACTTTATTTATAAGCAATTTCATGTAAATATTTTTGAAAATTAATGGCGTTATGGTTTCAATTCTCCCGATGAAATTGATTCAATTAAAAATTTAATTGAAAATAAATTGGACAAATGGTTTTTTCTGTGTATACAAAGTTATGCGAACTTGTTTTTTATATCGCGATCTGTTTTATGTGCAATAACTCAGTGGGATTGTTATGAGATAATTATAAATTCATTATTATCATTCATACTGCGGTTCATGATGTAAATCTCCTACAGGCTGGATGTAACACTAAATGAATGTGTATAGAAAAAACTGTTAATAGAAGGAACGTTTTTGAATAATATGAAAATGTGTAGAAGAAATAAGACAGCAGCAAGATTGATAAGATCGTAGAAAACATATTTTTGTCATGAACGTGCATGGCATGATCGATAAATTCAACTTTCTAATTTTATTATCTACCTGCATGTTTTACTTTAACTAAATATTTCTGTAATATTTCAAATTTTATTCATACTCTGGCCCATTGTAAGGCTTAAGTTATTGTTATTTTGTGTAAAAGACAAACAAAAAAAAAAATATTATACATCTTGTTCACAAGGGTGTCACGTTCATATTACGCATCACGTATGTACGAAAAAATAAATGTAACCATATACAATATTTTGTATGTGTATTATATTACAGCGGTCTCCAACGTCTTTGTCAAACCTTCATCATCTCTTCCACATCGGCTCAAGCAGGTTACCATTGTTATGAAAATATGTTACCTATCCGGATCATCATCATCATCATCATCATCGCCCGTCCCACAATCATCATATGCGACTATGCAATTTCCTGTAAATTTAGCTTCAGCTGAAGCTTCTTTTGCTATTTTCATACAACTACGAGAAGTACAAGTGTCACAACTAAAAGAAAAATAAAATAAAACTTGATAAAGTTTATTTTTTCGTATTTACAACTTACAATAGTCTGTTTTTACAACACTGACTACGTCAATGATGATGCCTCATTGTTGTCATGTACCATACATACAGGCATGTTGCTGCTTGGAATCAGTGTCAGAGTTTCATGTTTGTCTTTCTGATTTTTTCTGCTGTCGTAAAAAAAATGAGAAGAAAATACCACAACTGGCAAAGATTTGTCTTGTGAAAAAAAAAAAAAAAAAAAAGGAAAGAAAAAAAAAAAGGGAAAACAAATCATTTTCAATTGGTATTTATTTCCTTAACAACACTAAATTGTTTTTGAGTTTAAAACGTACTTTTTCTATGATAAGTGGCTAAATATTTAATGAGCCCCAGCTAAGAGTTAAAGCTTAGCAAGAAAATTTTATTCTTAAATTTTAGTTAAAAAGGAGCACATTTAATTAAACTAAAAGTCATAATTTTAAATATATTTTTTTGTAATGTTTCAATAAAAATTTTATAGACTACGAGTACAATTAATTCTAAAAATACAACATTCGTTTTTGTTTGCAGGTGATTATAACAATTAAAAATTTCTGATGCAGTCTGAACTAATTAACAAAACGATCGTGAATTTAATGGTTATTAAATTAAACTAGTATTCAATTTGTTTTAATTGATATGAATTACATGTCCTCGTTCAGACGAGAAAAAATTTGTTTTCACCACTTATATAAATTTTTTTTAGGTTGCAGACTAGGGTTTCTAAACCGGTATTTACCGATACGAAATTACCGGTAAATTAATGTTTTTCAATTACCCGAAAACCGGTAAAAATATTTTTTTTACAGATAAATATACATATATATAATTTTTAACTTGAATATATGAGTTTTTCAGACCCTACGCAACTTTTTGTTACCATAATTTTATAGATGTCGTAAGAAAATGTATGGGTTCTTGACTCTGCTTTAGATAAATGAAAGCACATTCGAAAAGAATCTAAGATACATGAAAGTACAATCAAAAAAATTTAATTTGCTCACACGCAAAGACAATTTTAAACTTCACGAAGAGACAAAGTCTCCAAGAAATTGTAGCAATATTAGCCGCTTTGGATGCAATTTCCATCCATGCAATAACAAACTCAGCTTTCATAAGGCAATCAATTTCCAGTTGTGGTTACAATTTACCAAAAGATGAAAGTCAAGTCATGAAATTGGTCCACAATTTTTACGAGAATTGCAAGGCTGAGTTGATTTGTATTTTTCAAAAATCCAAGCAGACCCACTAAAAGTATAGTTTAGTTTGACTTTAGATGAATGGAGCAGCTTGCGAAACAAACGTTACTTTAATATAAATGTTCACGACGAAAATGGAAATTTCTACAACTTGGGATTAGCTCCAATTACTGGTTCATGTAATTCAATTATTACACAAAAAATAGTTGATGAAAAGTTATTGGAATTTGGATTATCTTTTGAAACTGACATTGTTGCAGCAACAAATGACGGTGCTTCAGTCATGATTAAATTTGGTAGAAACTGTCCTTCAGAAAGTTAGTTATGTTTAAACCACGCTATACAGTTAGCTGTTATGGATGTGCTTTATAAAAATAAATACATTGGTAGTGGTACTGACATTGATAATGATGATGAACATGAATCAATAGATCAATTAAATGACTTGTCCGACACTGATGACGAAATTTCCTACGATAATTTGTATATTTTTAATGAAGAACAAAATAAAACAAATATGTATTCAAGGCGATATTTATAAAGCATTACATGCAGCCAGAAAGTGTGTTAAATTTTTTCGAAGATCTCCTCTTAGAAATGGATTATTAAAAAATTATGTCAAAATTCAGGAAAAAAAAAATTAAACTTATTACTGGACTGTAACACCAGGTGGAACTCAATTGCTCCAATGATTGAACGCTTTCTGCTCTTGAAAGATTGCATTAAAAATAGTTTAAGCGATTTAAATTCTCTTGAACTTTGGAACGACAATTATATACAAATTTTAGAAGAAGTTCTTGATGTGCTGAAACCCATTAAAGTTGCTGTTGAGGCACTAAGCCGAAGAGATGCTACCATTCTCAGCAGTGAAGCTATGAAGTTTTTATTTAGAAAGCTATCCGAATTGAAAACCGAAATAAGTATTGAACTAAATGAAAAGTTAAAAAAAAAGATTATCAGATCGCCGCAATAAAGATATAGTTTCATTAGCAAAGTATTTGCATGATCTAGAAAGTATTAAACATGACAATAATAATAATATTGATAAGTTTTTTGAAATTTCATCAAAAATGGCTGTTATTAAGTGCGCAAAAACTCTTATAGAAAGAGTTTTTCCAAATCAAACTATTGAAAATAACGAAACTGTTGTTAATAATAATAATATCTTTAAAGTTACAAATTTAACATCATTACCATCAACTTCTTTAGTTGAAGAAATAAATCATGAAATCCAATTAGCATCAGAAGAACCAAATAATAATAATCAACCGCCAAAACAAAATAATTATTCAAAAACTTTACACAAGGAGTTTAATTTATTTGAGGCCACAGGAAAAAGGACTAATACTTTAGAAATGCTTTATAAAGCCATACAATCTGTCAAACCGACATCTACTGAAAGCGAAAAAGTTTTTTCAATTTCTGGAAATTTCGCCACTAAAATTAGGTCTAAACTGAGCGATCAATCGTTAACTCTCTTGTGTTTTTAAAATCATGGTTCCTAACACAAACAAAAAAGAACTAATTTATTTAATTATTATTTAAAACTAACATTTTTTTGGTCGTAGAATAAAAGACCTTATATTTTTGTTAATTATTTTTATTTTTAATACTTATATGAACTATTTTTAATAATAAAAGTCTAATTTTCAACAATATAATTCATTTTATTTAATCATAGATACATATATTTCAAGTAATTAAAATTTACCGGTTTTTACCGAGAAATTAGAAATAATTTACCGCAATTTATCGTTTACCGGTAAATTGAAAATGACGATAAATCAGAAACCCTATTGCAGACGCGTCCATACAATAAGACTTATGTTATCTTCTTTTTTTTTAGGAAAGTTGCGCGAACAACTTTCTTTCCCTCTCCCATCTACAATTTAAAAAATTGAGCAGCGAAATTTGACTATAATGAACATTCATATTATGAATAGAGATCAATGACAAACATTTTCTGTTTTATCAGAAGCGTCAGTTGATTTTGAAGAAATTTTTTTCTCTAGAAAAAAAATTTTATTTTTTTGCATTTTCATTAAAAATTTGCAATAAATAAGAAGAACTGAATTTATTAGATATTTTTTTAAGAAATGTTTGTAGACGCATTAACTTTGTTAAGCTGTATTAGCAGGCATTTTATTAATTCTTTTACTTCGCCGATGTTTCTGCTAACCGACGAAGGAGGGCGATGTTGTGTACATTAGCTTGGAACATCATTAATCGCTGTCGGAACAGTTTTTTAGTAACCAGTGCTATGCCTTCATCAGTTAAATAGTCCAACAACAATTAATACAATGTCTCACTATGTACATTAGAGAAACTAATGATGTTGATTGACTTGCTCTGGCCAGGGTTTGAACCCAGGCCCCAAGACATTATTTGCTTAGTAGTCAAAGCGCTAACCACTTCAGCCAATACCACCCTAAATTTAATTTTAATTTAATTTATTTTCAGAGAAGTAAAATTTAGAAAATATATATTGCTTTTTGAGGAGAATAAGCGATCATCACAGTTCTTTATTTTAATCTTACCACTTGCTTAGGGGAGTTCTAGGGAAGGGGAATATAAACCGTTTAAACAATTTTTTATAAAATATATAATATAAGACATTAATGAAACTTTATATTTAAACATTAGATATGATTTGTAGACATCATGCTGTCTTGATCAAATGTTAATTCAGTTGGGGAGAGAAAGACAGAGAGATAGAAATGAACACCAAATTTCTTTGTCTCTCTCCTATCTTTAGCTGGGCCCAATCGTTACATCGGTCAGCTGGATTTGTTAAACTAGATCGTTTAGTTATTTCTCACTTGGTTAGTTATCTTCATTTCATATTTTTGTTGTTATGAGCATAAGTCAATTTTCAAAACTATTTTCTGTTGTTTTTAAAGAAAATTAGGATAAATCAGATCGAAATCGTTTCAATTCAGTAATTGTACTCCGATCGTTTTTGATTTACAGTTTTCAGATTCTGTTTATTTTGTATTTCGATTTTACAGCGATAAAGTTTTTTATCACATTAAGCTTTTTTTTATTAACATGCAAAGTTTATATTACTTATACTCCTAAAAGTATGCAAGTTTTTCATTTTTTACTACAAATGAAATTAGTCGAAAAATTCACTGTCAATTCTATTTTGAATTTTAAAAGTGTTTTGATTAAAATTTTTTATTTTCTAAGTATTAAATTTTTGGAAATGAAAGGAGTTAAGTTCTGTAACGTTGCATATAATTTGCTCGCCCGAAATATGCCTCCATTAATAGACCAAGCATCAAAGTATTTTTGTTTCGTTGAAAAGGGTTTGATAGGTTTGGTATTATGAAACATTTGAGACGTGCGAGTTTTACTAACTTTATAAAGGTTACAGTAGGTTGCACTGGTTGCCAGTTTATATGCCCAAACTCGTCCCAGTTGTATAGTTTAATTACATGATCGCTTCATTAAACAAAAAATTGTTTTCTTGGGAAATTCAAGGATGTAGATTACATCTGATGTTAAGCCTGTATCCATAATTGTGTTCGTTTCTTAACCTCTTTTTGTAGTGAAGGCGGCGTATTGCACAATATTTGGTATGAACTTTTATTAATTTAATAAAGACATTTTTTTTACAACAGAGACAACTATTTTTTTATCACCCAATTTCTACTCAATAAGAAACTTTAACAAGATTCAAAAGAGAAATAAAACAAAAAAATCTCAGAACTTTACCCTCTAAATTTTCCAGACTATTAAGCATTTTATAAAAGTCATACAAACAAAAAAAAAATAAAAGAAATTTATCAATCTATAATTAATTAGTGCACTACGGGAAAAAATGTGTAAAAAAAAAGACAATGAAACGGCTGTAAGTTCGTAAACTAAATCATTTTCAAACGTCCAATGCGTTCATCATTAATGACAGCTAGCCAGCCAGCCAGCCACTGCATAAAATTGAAAATTGTATTGAATATTGGACAACGTCAGCAATAACAAAAGCACCAAAAAAAAAAAACAACAACAAACACTAAAGCGTAACATAAAGCAACAGATGACTGACTATAAAATATAGTGAAAAAAAAAAACAAGAGTTAAACTGAACAGAACAAAAAGTTTAATTAGTTTTCCCAACTAAAATTGAAAAAGTAGCTGAACAATATTGAGCTTTATTTTTATTTTTTTTCTGTTGGCAAAATTCTATAAAGCATTTTGTTATTAGCAAAATACGTAATAATAAATGAAATATTTGTCGGATGAGGACAGATAGGTCGTAACGACTAGAAAAGGCAGCTAATAAAATTTAAATTTATGATCAAATTTCAAAAGGACATTAAGAAACTTTAGTTAAAACCAAATGAAATATTATTAACTCTAGTCCTTCTTAGCTAATGATTTGAGTGAAAATTTATGATATTTAAGTATATATAGTTTTATTTTATATGTTACAAACATCTCAAGCTTTCGTTAGTTACCAATAATTTAATGAAAGAAGATTTTCAAAATTTTGTAAATATTATCAGCAAGGCGAGTATTAAAAAATAAACGAGTTAATCTGAAAATGTTTTTTAAATTATCTAGAAACATTTTTATATTACTACGAATAAACGTAATTATTATTCGAACTTATATTGATGTACATATGAAAAGTAATATTATCAGGATCAAGTTCAGTTTTAATGAATTAATGAAAATTCAAATTACTAAGAGTTTTTTTTATATTGAAAAACATTAGTGTATCCAATCAGTTTAGCAGAATGTATCAGTATACCGATTTCAAGGCCGCTACACGTCTCATCAGCATTAAATTGTCTATCTTTACAATTTTCGTAAACTGGATACTAATTGGGAAGAATATCAACTATTTAACCAAGTTTTCAACAGAAATAGAATACGAGAATTAATTTAATTAATTTTTATTCAATTTTTACATATTGAAACAATTTTGGTTAGTACGAAATTCACCATCACTGGTTAGAAATTATTAATAATTTTCTAGAAACATTTTTTTAAAACAAAATTCATGGAATTAAATAAAAAAGGGTTCGAGAAGTTTCATTATTCATAGAGCAATTACAAAGCCATACCCAACAAACAAATCATTATGTTTCTGGAATTCTGACCTTTCTTGATGCGCATTTTTGAAGCGCTTCTAAGGATGCACCATGAGACGGCAGAGAGAGGCACATAGAATCCGTCAATACTTTTTTCAGCTGACAGATAATTTGAAATACACGTTTCCTTATGAGCGTTGTCACATTCTCTACGTATAAAAATTGGATAACTCTAAACGTACGATGAATACTTTGACATATTTTTTGGTTTAGTTTTGATTGGTGTGGCAGCAAATATAAAATAAAATAAATTCTACTTTCAATATTAATGAAAGAAGTGTCTCATAAATTTCGTTGGATTGTGTTAAATTTTAGACTGAATTTAATATCCCTTAAATCATATTGTTTTCATTAAAAAGAAACAAACAGTGTATTAATTTATTGGCAGGGATCGAACATAGAACCTCTGAACGGGAGAGTGCTAGCACCGAGTCTGACCGAATGCGTTCTTGTTGTTGCGAAAAATGTATTATTTATTAAATATGTGTTTTTCAAAATTGATTTTGGGTGCATAAGAGTTGAAAGTGGAATTTCTATTCCGTGGCGATATATGTTCAGAAATTTTATTATTTCTTATTAAAAACGTGAAGCACACTTTACGGCCGAAATGTGTGACCGAGTCATCGAAAATTGGGTCCAACGAATCGACCGCTGCCGACGTTCATGGAGTGGCAATATTAAAGAAGTCGAGTTCCATTCATAAAGTTGTAAAGTCCTTATTGGAAGAGAGAACTGGATCAGCTCAAATTTACGATATTTACTTTCAGAAATTCCATTGAAAAACAAATTGGTTCCTAAGTTACTTCTCAGTCTTGCCATAAAATTTCATGTATGTGCAAAAATGTAATAATAAAATTCGATTATACCCTTACACATACACACGCATATCCACACACTCGCTCTCACCTACACCCAAGCATGTGTATGTGTATGTGAGTACGATAATCAATTTTTCAACAAATAAGAGAAAAACACACATAAACCAATAAAAATTAAATTAATGTTAATATTTTCCAAAATATTTTTGCTGGAAACTTTAGCAATTTTCGAAATTGAATTGAAGAAGAGGTGCAAGCAGAAAGCAAATTGGTCAATATGAGAGCTTCAATTATATCGGCCAAAACGTATTACGTACACATGCACTTGTGTATTTACACCCACACACCTACTCTACTCGTTTATTTGTATGTGTAGTACGTACACAATTATTGAATTGTGGTTGGATTGAAATTAAACATTTACGTACATGAACGATTTATATGAAGGAAAAATGTTTTATAAAACAATTTCATAAATTCATAAACATTCTAATATAACACAAGCATATGCTTGAGCATATGTGTGTGTGTGCGTAACTAACATTTTGTGTTTGCATATGTGCGTTATAAACAATCTGTGTAAAATTCAATCAATTTCATTATTATGAGCATTTTAACTTTTTTTTTTTTTTGTGATTTTATATTGAAAACGTAACAAAGAATTGAGCTCTAAATTAGCTTTTCATTCAATTTATTCAATAAAATTTTCTTTTAATATTCTTTTTATCGCACAATTCTAACAAAAGGGAATTTTTAGTTTTAGTTGCTTTTGTAAAAACCCATTATTATTTACATGGGGTGGGTGGTAGCATACCCATACAGTAATTTTCTCATATTCGACTTAATTTTTAGGGTTCCGTAAGGGTCTGTCTATCTGTCCATGTATCCGTTTGTCATCTGTCTGTTTTTGTTCGTTCGATCAAAAGATTAAAGCTGAAAAATTATTCGATTAATCGATGAGAACAACGAATCAAAAATGATTTAAAAAATTTTTGACAAAAAATAAACATTTCATGCAAAAAACTTAAAAATAAAGTAGTTAATATTTTTTATTAACAAAAGAATACATAAAACTATTAATTCAAATAAACATGCTTCATTCAGTCAAAAAATATCAAATGACAATTTGGGTTGTTCTTAAGAAATAATATTTTACAAATAAAACTTGACTCAGTTTTTTAACTTTCAAACGATTTTTGGTTTTGGTTTTTATTAAATTAAATTTTGAAAAAAATCTTTCGTTAAAAAAAATCTTACGTTTTTCTATTCTTTTTTAGATTTTTCCTAATATACAATATCGTGTAAAATATCGTTGAAGTCTTTTTTATATTTTGAATTTTGAATTTTTAATACTTTTAATAGAATAATTTAATTCACATAAAAGATCGTTATTTTCATTACTAGTGACATCTTCTATATCATTACCTTCATCTGAATTATTGTGGTTGCTTTCAACATAAAATAATCTGGAGTATAATTCATTTGGATATTCTTTAGTTTCACTTTTTAAAGAATTTTTTAAAAAACTTTCATTGCTCAGAAAATTTCCAGAATTTAAAAAATATTATTATTATTGTATTTAAAAATTGTATACGTCTCTCATTTATTCTTATTTTAATACGTTTTCGTAAATCTATTGCAAAAGAGTTATTAATTTTTTTTTGTTGATCCAATAATTTTGTATACTTTAGGACACTTTTTACATGTAATTTTTTTTTTCATTTTTGTTCTTGGTAAAATACTCCCAAACCGAGCTCAATTTTTTGGCTTTAGTGTATTTCTAACTTATTCACCTGAGAGTGAAAAAACCCCATTCTTGAAAATTTTTTAATGTTTCATTCAAAACATAGCACGACTACTAGGTATGCGCAGTTCGACAACAACTCCAAAATAACAAATTTATAAAAATTTTACGTATGCATTTCAAACTGAAAAAAATTTGTTCGATTAATTAACATTAGTTAATCGATTTATTCGTTATTCGAAAATCGGAATTTTAAAACTATTCGAACAAAAGTTTGGTTCTGTTTGATCGATTAATCGAATTATTCTTAATCGGTTGACAACTCTAATATATACCTAAAATTTTAGGAAAGCTTACAATTGAAGCCATATTGTTTAGATATTTAACATATTAACTGTTACTATATTAGTCGAGTGTTGGAAAAAATAATTGCATGATTGTTTTTTGAATAGCGTGAAGTACTTGAAAATATTTTAGCTGAAATGTTGGCGTTATCCCCTTGGTCAGAGACTATTTTAATAATCCTCTAATTGTTTCAGATATAAGAAATAAGTTTAACGAATGACAAAAAAAAAAGACAGCTATATGGATAGACATCAACAAATTTATCACAAAGACGTTGTTTGCACAAAGCTTTCGGCCACATTAGTACACTTTAATAATCCTTTGATTAAAGTTCAACCTACGAAGAAAATTGTAAAGTAATAAATAAAAAGTAAATTTTAAATTACTCAAATTTATTTTAAAAATTGATTTAATTCGGGAATTAATTGAGATTTGTTTTGAGCCTTGATTAAATAAATTAATTGAAATATGTTCAGGAAGAATTTTTCTATGCACTCAATGAAAATATCTATTAATAGATTTCATCAAAGCTTAAAAGAAGTTTTAACTAATTCCGTAATCGAATCAATTATAAAAGTAATCGAGTACTAGATTTTCTAACAATTTGTAGAAATTTTTAATGATTGAAACTTTGAATTTTAGAGTGAGTTTTTAGGATAGAGTTTAAAAGTAGTTTCAAACTACGTTTATGTTAATCTGAATATAAATTTAGTCGAGTTTAATTGTGTTTGCTGTTTTAAAGTGATAGCTTAAGCCGTGCAAAATGACCATACTGAAGACTAAAAATTGCCAACACTATGTATCAAATGGCAATATTTTTTTTTCCAAGCAACACTGAATTTTATGCAAAAAAAGAAGAAATTCAACCATTTTGAATTTTATTAAGTTTTTTATTAAAAAACAATAATAAAATTAAAAAAAAATCTTTTATTTATGTTTTTATATTTTTTTGGTTTATAATATTTTGTTAGCTGTTTTTTTATTTCAGTAAGTTTAACCTACAACATTGGCCGCTTAAACTTTCAAGTCAATGTAGTTAATTGACATTCTAAAAACAGTTAATCCAGATTAAAGTTGTGTTAATCTCTGATCGGCCACCTAAAAACTCACTCTTAAGCTTAGATCCCATTATCGGCACAATGTACCGATTTTCGTCGGCTCACTGCAATAAAGTCATAAGTACTAAACTAAAATTGCATTATTTCTGGAATAAGTCTATATGGCTTTATTACCAATGCAGTGTGGTGCAATTATGTCTTATATTTAAATTAGTTGACAAATAATGCAAATTTAGCTTATTACTTATAACTTTATTTCAGTGAGCCGACGAAAATCGGTACATTGTGCCTATACTGGGATCTAAGCTTTAGTAATTGAATATAAAATTTTCGTATAAGGTTAAATTTCCACAACGAAATTAATTGAATATACAGTTTTCGTTATTAAAATCCTAATTTATTTGTTTACGTCTGCTGTTGATTGATTGAATAACAGAACTTTGTGACTGCTTGAAAATCAATTAATTTTCTAATTGAACCTATTTTTTGTTAAGTACCAAAAGTTGACTTGCGTATTAAATGAAATTAAAAACATTTCCCATAATTCTATTATTAATTATTATGAATATTTTGTTATGATAAATGATGCACTTATAAATATGTTAAATATGATGCATCAATATTGAAACAAATACTAAATCTACTTATTTGTTAATACGATAATTTAATCTATATAAAATTATTTTCCATAAATCCGTAAATAGCTTATGTATGCATGTATGTGTATGTGTATTTGATAAACAATAATTTTCAAATCATATGCGAGTAAATACAAACGATTACAATCGAAAGTCAATTTAATTTAATGTTATTTTATATTGTTTTCTATGTACACAATACAACTGGCACATTTCATTGCTTTTCATACTCATAAAATCTAATTTTTATAGCAGAAATTTATTGATTCAATACAAATAATTTAGGTTGTTTAGCTCGTATTCGGGGCAGAACAAAAATATTTTATTATCATGCAGGGATTCTTAAAAATTAAAAAAAAAAATTTTAAATTAAAAGTTTTATTTTTAATTTACATTTTCGATACGTTAACTTTTTTATGGATTTCATATTGTTAAGACCAGTAATTTGCTTCTCAGGCCATGTTGGATAAATTTCATGAGATGGGTATACATCGTGTTTGTAGAAAGCCTTGCTTGCTAGGGTTAATATTTCCCAAAAGGTAAACTCTCTTGTTATAATCGTTTTTGTTATTTCTGTGCTGCTCGAAATAATGAAACTTTGAAAAGTTTTTGGTATTGTATTGTTGTATTTTTGTATTTTATTAAATCTTATCACGTCTGGGCTGTTTTGAAAGATTAAATGTTACGTTTGTCGCTTGTAAAGTAGCTTTGTTATTTAATTTTTTCTTATTGTATTATTTGACCTTTTTTTGTTTTTATTTATCACTTTTCTATTTAGAAATTGGAAAAAGAAAGCTTAATTGCATAAATGCAGGGCTTTTTTTATAGTGTTGTCATCCTTTTTGTTTTGTGCTTTTAAATTAGATTTTATTGCGTGTTGTTGTGTTTCTTTATGGCCAAAAGTTTTAAAGAAAATAAATTTATTCTACACTTTCGAGATGTTTAAATACTACGTAACGTTCTATGGGAACAGTGAAGAGTTGTTATTGTTTTGATAAATTCTTTAAAATGTGTTCATTCGAAAGGGTCTGGATGGGTAACTATAGGGTAGTTAAATACAGAAGTGATTGTGGGTACATTCAGCATGTTGCTCTAACATTTCATTATATATTTTATTTTATTATATGTTTTAAGTTTCCTGTTTTTGAATTAACCAAAATATTTAAAATTTGTGGTAATTGGAATTTTTATAAAAATTCCTTTACTTGCATAATTTTCTTAGGAAATAATTTTCATAATTTTAATGGTGAAATTCGATGATTCCATGAATCTCTTTGTTGACGTTTAACACGATTAATTTGTTGATGTCGAAAATTAATTGAAACTAGTTTTAATTCTTAATTAAATTTATTAATTGAAAATTCTTTTGCACACATAAAATGTACCATAAGATATTAATTGCGATAAGTACGTATTGAATTAATATCATTGTTGTAGTTTAGTCACCAAAAAGACAGAACAGAGAGTTATTAGGGACAAATATAGTAGACTTCAATTTAAATTTCTTTAATTATCTTTATGCGAACATTTTTTTCCCTCTTATATTCATGATCAAATTGTTTATAAAAATAGCATCATTATTAAAATCAAAATAGCTAAAGCAAATACTCACACCTCATAGTTTGTACACATACCAAATTGCCAGGTTACACACCCCAGGTTACAGTATAATAAAAAACGAAAGTCGCTATCCTCTAAAACCAGAAACATACTACCAAACACAAAAGTCATTTTCATGTGAAAGAATTTCACTAATTTTGTAAAAATTCTTCAAAATATGACCTTCCCCGCATGTTGGAGCAAGCTTTCAGCAGAAGCTTATTTATAAAAATATTTAATTCCTCCTTTTTCAAAAAATTTAATTTATTTTATTTTCACGATAATCGAAATGGTCCTCTGACAATGCAGTCTGTCATACATCTGGCTACTAATGAAATTAGTGCTGCGACTAAGAATTTTTTCTTACACAATTAACTAACATGACTGCCAATCACATATTGTACAAATGGGAATTGACACAAGCAAGACATACTGAAAAAAGAAAAAAAAAAATACAAAAAGGAAAAGTCACACAACAAAAACAACTACACATGCTATAGAAGTTGTAGAAATTAAACAACCGAAAAGAAAAAAAAAAGAAATAAATTCAAAATGACACTCAATAAAGGGAATTTTCTATAGTGAACAAGGAAAATATTTGCTGCAAATCAATAAACTACGAAACAAGGAAACAAGGAATGTATTTACGGCGAACCAGAATAAAAATAATAATTTTCTCTACTTTGGCCACCACAAGAGCTGAGCTGCTGTTGTGACAGGCCGACCGGCCACAACATTACTGTAGTGTTAGATGTGTCAATCTTATGTACATTTCTGCTTTGCTGAAGTTGAAAGGGGTTAGACAAAAGTTCACAAAAAGACAGACAGCAGCAAGAAATTTGTTCTGAACGTTACTTTTCGTACATGGTCCTTCTGTACAGCCATCATGGAATACACAGAGAAATCTATCAATTGAAGAATCAATTGAAGTTAATAGAAAGTTAGAAAGCATGTTTTTGTTTTGTTACTATTTCAAATATACAAATGACCACCTGTCGTCTAGTGTCTACAATAATTTCTATTTGTTTATACTCTTCCTTAAAACGTTCTTCAACGTTCAACAGACAAACATTTGTGTGTGTATGCATGTGTCTGGCGAACAACAATTGTGGATTGCTATATGAGTGTCCCTCTGCTTTTGTGCAGCATATAGAAGTGTAACGTTTGCTCTTAAAAGTGAAAGCTGAAGAGATTGCTAACACAAACACCCTCACGCACAATCTCATACTTGCCGCTCGTTTGTGTGTGTGTGTGTCTGTATGGCAATGATTTTGCAATCAAAACCTTATTTCAAATTAAATCGTATAAACGTTTGTATGTATGTATCTGTGTTTTGGAGTACCAACATTCTTGACTTTATTGTATTCAAGGGAATAACAAACAAGTCTCCATACCTTTTTTGGGTTTGATATTCTATGCAAAATACCAAAAGATTGATGCCCATCATCGACATTATGTATGTACGAGTATGCGGATGATGCTGACGATGACGATGTCAATGATGAGACGATGAGACTCTGCAATGATGAGTGCCATCCTAAATATATATATACATATGTATATATGTATGTATGTATGTATGTAGCCATATAAAAAATATCCCGAGATATTACATTCGTATATATTTTTGTAATAAAAGGAGCAAACAACAGCTGTTGCCATTATGTTTGAAGGATAATATGCGAAAGGAAAGAGTTGTTGAAAATCTAGCATTTTTTTCGCTTAATATTCAAGAATTGATGTTTTCTCACATTAATTTATTTGTTTGAAAAGTTTTCAAGCATAGTAAAAAATTGGCATTAGCAGCCAATAAAATACAGCATATAGATTAGTTAAGTTAATGATCCCATTAGCCTGTAGCCTGTAGCCTTCTTAAAAACCTTTTAAAAACTGTGAAAAAAAACTAAATTTCAATGTCCTACAAAAGTATTTGTCATAAAATTTTATTATGAGTCCTGAAAGATACTAAAGCTCAAATTCTATTTCAAATCTTACTAATATTTTTATCATTTTACTATTTATATGCCCTTAACTAATTGAATATTTATAATTTTTATCCTTTTTTTGTGTTCCAGCCGCTCAATGCGATGGTTGTTTAAAGTTTTGTTTCCGTAATTTATTAAAGTTTTCTGCAAATAAAAATTAAAAAAAAAGAGAGAATATGGTTGCAAATGTTTGCATATCATCATTTGTATAGACACCAATTGAAAACTTGTTCTCTTGCCTCAATATGTCTGTTACTTTGTATGCATAAAAAGTACATTCATGTGTATTCACATATTACACATCCATTTATGTATTTATGCATCTATGTATGTATGTAAGTACATACAAAAAAAAACATTTTGTAGAACCTGTGTACGTGTACAGACGTTATGTGACGTTACTAGACTGCCAATGATTGACATTTCATAGCAAATGACAGCTTAATACCCAACAGGCTAATAAAAATTTGTTTGTCTATCTCTTTGTTCGTACGCTAGTCTGAATGTCCCTTCGTGCTTCTATGCACACGTATATACATATATGTACGTCGTCTGTCCATCTGTCCATCTAACTCGTAACATTTGCAAGTGTTGACCGTCACTAAAACGTGACTTATTTGCTATGCATTGGGAGAAAATATGCTTTGGCTAAAATAAATACAAAAAAAACCAAAAACAAAAAAGTATACGAATAAATGAAAACAACAACAACAACAACAACTAATAAAAATAAAGCCCGAAAAAAATAAAGCAGGCAGCCCATCAAAAAAAAAGCGACAGCAAATCGCCAACATTAATTTTCATGCAAGCCAATCTTCAAATGTTGGTGGTTAGAAGGGAGCATTAGTCGTTTGTAAAATAAAACTCATCGCAGATGCGTAAAAGAGTTAAATCTATTTTTATATGGTTTTTGTAAGAATCGAACCTGCGACCTTTATACCAGCAGTGATATTTTTGATTTATTGTTAAATTTTTTTTTTGACAATTGAATACGAGAATTAAAAGTTATTTTAACACAAACAAATCTCCAAATATTTAGTGATTTGTTTAAATTGAATTTCCAAAAGAAATTTTGAATATAAAAGATTTAACTCCTTTAATCTGGTACTACTTCAAGCCTGCCATAACGTACATACTGTGCAAAAATGGCAGTATTTGTTCATTTGCATTGGTATTGCAATATGTATGTATGTATTTTAAGTCTTGCCTAAGCATACATACGTATACACTGACACACACATATGGCCGAAATTTATCAATAATAACACACACACACAGTCATACAAGCAGAATATTGCATTGACAATTGTTGCCTGGAGAGTATTGAAGTCATGTCGTTAATACTTGAAGTACTATTAGATACGCTACATTAGAGTTGATGTATCTTCTGGGAGGCCAATTAAAAAACATGAGTTTATATTGTCAAAGTTTGATGAAAGTATTCGTTTGTATCATTCGCTTGCAACATATAGCAAAAATGTCCATAATTCTACAACAAAGTGCCTGCCTGCCTGCCTGCCTGTCTGCAAAGCAAACTAAATAATACTTGTCGTACCTTGATATGGATTTATAGATGCTACGAGTGCTACAACAACTACTATTGCTACTACTGTTGCCCGTAGTTCTGTATTGACAAGGATATTGTTTGTTATAAATTGAATTTTAAATTAAGCCACTAAAGTTTGATGCATGACTGTGTGAATTTGAGCTGGTCTTTCCTCCAAAAAAAAAAAAAAAAAAAAAAAAAAAACAAAAAAGGAAATAACAGGGTCATCATTATTCATCAGTAGTTTCTTAATTGATGTTGCCTACTTTGTTGTGATTTTATACTTTCGTTGAGGTGTTTTTTGTTTCAGTATTTTTTGTTAATTATATTTTCAATGAATTTTCGAGTGATTTGCTCGATACACTTGAGTTGGCTTGTGGAATATGTCAAGCTAACATAATAAATAATTGAAGTTTATTAGTTTTAACTGGAAAAAAATTAAAATTTTTTCTCTGCAATGGTTATTAGCACCAGTGGATGCTTTTGGTTTAAGAGGATAAAAGAAAAATTATTAGCGCTGCCAATAGTCTGATATAAATCAATATAAAATATTATGATTTGTGGTATGATGTTGTAAATATTATATTAAAGTTATTGCTAGACATTATGAAAGATAACACTAGGCAACAATATGAAGTTTTTTATTCCGCCTCAAGCAAGAGATGCAAATAATGTCCGTAAAAAAACATTTGATATGATTTAATTAAAAGCAAAAAATGAATGAGCAACTACATATGTCTGCTCATTTTCTACTTAGGCTAAAATAAGTCGTGTCCTGAGAACCACATCCAACTTGCTTAATAAGTTGTGATTGTTATTCTCATGTTTTCAAAAAATACAATTTTTTTTTTCTGTTTCGATTTGTGTAATGACCCAATAAGCCACCACTAGTTGTAGAAATACAATAATTATTATAAAAATCAATTATGTAAATCTCTTTTATAAATAATTTATATTTGATGACCATAAAATTTAGAAGAGTATTAGATATTTGTATTCATATAATTACAAGTATTTCCGCTTCAATAAACACAACCATAAAGATTCACCTGATTAAAAATAATTATCAACTTGAAATTATATTGAAAATTCAATTGAATCAGCAGCACTTATTCTGCATATAAAACGAAATCAATCATTTTCAACAGATAACAACATCTCTTTATATGAAAAAGTATAAATTTATTAACAAGAAGAAACGTTACAAAGTTGATTAATTAAAAACTTTATGAAAATCAGTGAAACCTCAACAAAATATAACAACATTACACACACACTTGCATTCGCAGATAAAAAACAAATAACAAACACAGAAATATTTTCTCGTTTTCTCTCTCTCTCTCTCTCTATGTTCATACCTTTTCGAAAGGCAACAGCAAATTGTTTGCATACTTTTGAGGGTGTTATAATATTTGCCACATCAGGTCCATTAAAAAGTATTTTTTGAGGTTTTAAATGATTTTCCTCTCCTGTCGCTAACGGTTGTATTATTTCGTTGGAAAAGTTTATTAAAAAAAATCATAAAATACACCAGAGGCAAAACATAAGAAACAAAAATGTCACTACACTACACAAAACCATTAACAAATTTAAATGTCTAACTTTATATGAATACATGGAGGAGGCTGATGTGCAGAATAACTTGGCTGTCATACAAATTTAACTTTTATTTAGTTTTTTTTTTGTATTATGTTCTTAATTATGTTAATTTCAAAGTTTTCTTTATTTCTTACAAACTGTTAAATGTTTAATAAATAAATTGGCCAACAAAGAAAAGGTCTAGAGTAAAGAAAAACAGCCAAAAGGCAAAAATCAAAGGCAGGTGTTAATGTTTAATGAGTCAGTCGATTGAAGCAGCTTATAAAAGTGTCGCGAAATGAGAAGAAAAGCCTAAAGAAAAACAATTTGAAAACAGTAGATTACAAATAATTTTCATAATTATTTAATTAATATTTTATTGTTTTATTTAAATTGTTAGAATTTATGTTTGGACTGCCATTATCCTAATAATTTATTATTTTCATAAGAACATGGCTTAAGTGTGTGTGTATATGTGTGTGTCTGTGAAGTGCCACATGAAAGGTCTTGTAATCTCTTTGATTCATTTGCATAATAAATATTTTTGTTTCTTTTTGTGGTGGTGTAAATGTTTCTTACAATATTTTGTAATTATAAAATAATGCAAATTATATTTTAGGTAGATATTGTATTTGTTTGTATATTTGTGCGTTATTAAAAGAGAACAACTACTAATTTGCATTTCTCCATGGAAACATATACATACTCTTAAAGATATTTCAAAAAAGTTCAGTTGGAAATAAAAATATGTTTTTTTTTTGTTAGATATGATTAAAAAAAAACTAAACATGGTTATAATAATAATGTTATAGTTGTGATAATCAAAGTATGGGTGTTGCAAATAAACTGTTGCAAACTTGGTTACGATTTTTTTTATGGTTGGTTGGTTGGTTGGTTTACGTGGTGGCTGCCTGTTACGCACAAGCATTCAAGTAGAATCATAAGAATCCGTTTTCCCAGACCACTCCACTCGACAGTATCAACCTGTGTAGGTCTGAACCCAGGCTTCGGATTCGGTAATTAGATACTTGATCCAATCCGTCGTATTGAGATACCTGATCAGGTCACCCAGACCTATCCCTGATAGATCCGAAAGTTCGTCTAGTATACTATTGCCTAAGAATTTGTGTCTCAAAAGGTGCAAGGCCGGGCATTCGCAAAGAAAGTGGAAGACTGTTTCTTCTTTGCTTTGATCCCGGCAACTACGGCAGAACACATTGTAGAAAAGGCCTATCCTGCTAGCGTGTCTCCCGATTACCCAGTGCCCCGTTATTACTGCGAAGAGTCTCGAAATGTCCCTGCGTTTTCTGTTAATTAGTTGTGTTTTGCGATTATCGTTGTAGCAAGGCCACATTTTTCTAGCTACCTTACACATGCTCAACCTGCGCCACCTATCTTCAGCTTTCTACCGGTAATATTTGAGAATTCGATTTCTAAATTAAGTTGTAGTAAAAGAATTCTGCGTGCATTTGGTTGTTAAATTGATATGTTTTGTAATATTGGCAATACGTTTGAACTACAACCAAAGTCTTGTTACTTAAAAAATATATTTTAATAAATTTTTTTTCCATAGGTTAGGCTAGTGTGAAATACACATCCATTTGGAGACCCAATTATATCCATTGTGATTCCCTTCATTTATAATTTATTGACTAATTAGTCTCCTTACTGTCCAAAGAGCAACAAAGAGCCGTTATCATCCATCATTCAGCCATTTAATTCCCATGATAAAGCCCCTGATATCCCCAAGTTTGCACTTCGCGATATCACTAATGCCCTTATGGAAACGTCTGCTCAGCCATCTTTGCCTATGGCGTTGCAGCCTTGGGCAATGACAGATGATATGCTCTATAGTTTCTGGCTCCTCTTCATCCCCACACATCCTACAGAAATCCGGAATGCCATTTTCCCATATGCTGGTCCTCGCTCTAACCGAGCAATGGCCAGTCAAGGCGCCTACTAAGACTCTCAAAACCTTTCTATTCATACCCAGCAGTAGATCAGATTTTGTTTTCCATAAATTAACTTTAAAAAAATTATTTAAATTGTATTTTGAATTACATATAAATGTCACATTCATACTTCGTAGTAGTTTTGCAAACTTTAATTCTCATTTGCTTAATATCAAAAATAGTTTAATTGTGTCTTGAGATGAAAATTGTAGCAGGAAGGCAGTTCAATCCACTGACTTGAAAATTATAATGCGTTTTAAATTTTAATTGTATTTTATGCTAATAAAAATTATAATAATAATACAATTTGAACCATATAATGAGTATTTACAACCATATAATTATTAAGTTTTTGAATATATTATGTGGTAGCAAAATATCCGGAGTAGGAAGGCTGTCAGCTATTAAATATCTGTCATCTGTTAAGTCCTTTATTTAGTAAGGGGTTTGCTATTTACGAGTAGGGATCTTTTAACAACACAAGAGCGCGTACAAATAGTTATAACTTACGCGGCCATTTTTTTAATATTAAGGGGTTATTATGGTCGTCATAGTCGAACTACTGTGCAAGGAATTGGCAAGATTATAAATTAATTTGAAGAGACTGGAAGCGTTGCAGATATCACATCTGGAGAGGCCTGGTTACGATTTTTATGTAGTTTCAAAAAAACATAATTTGCTTGACGGTCATATCAATTTAATCATAATATGGTGCTCTTAGATTACAGAGGCTTGGGGGCAAAAAAAATCATTTAATTATTAAAACCTTGTCAAAATTTTCTACTGGCCTTCTTTTATAGCGCACACCTTCATTTTTTGATAAATTAAGATACTTTATATTCTTTTATTAAAACATTTGCTTAAAATGTCACCATGGTAAAATGTTCACATATTTTCAACTACTTGCCTGCCATGTCAGAACTGTATAAAATTGCGGTTAAATTTGCTGCCACTTGAAGCCGCATTAGTCATTAGTTATGGATCGCAGTTTGTACTCATTTGCCAAATGTATGAAAATACTTGTGTGTATGTTTGGCTCTTTGTGTTCACACAACAATCAGGAATATTATTATTTGTTTCTCGCTGAATACATATTTTTTTTCAGAATATGTAAATGAAATTTCTTTTAGAAGTGGCATCATCTGTTAAATTCAAGCATTTTTGAGTGTTTGATAAAAAGCAATTGTGTGTAGCTAATAAAGGGTGTAAACAAAAGATATGTAAAGAGAAGTTAGTTAAAGATTAGTTGTAGATGTGTTGAAATTAATTAAGGAAAGTAAAAATAACATAAACTTGCCATAAGATGATCATAAGTGATAAAATTAAAGTGAAATGTAGCGGTAGTTTTACTTAAAAAAATCACAATAGATTGTATTCCAGTTGCAGGACTACAATTCTAATCTTTAAAATAAAATTTTATCGAAATTTTCATTAACATCCAGATAACTTCAATTTAATCAGTTGCGCCAAGTGTTTGCTATGCATTTGTTTTAGTTAAAATCTTTTAAATAAACACCCTTTTTTGGAATCTGTGTAGGTACCTACCTAGTTACAAATTAATTACACGAGCACTGCTGCATTATAGTGGTTTTTCCTTTACACGGCATTTTATGTTACCAAAGTATGCAATTAAAAGCGAATAATAATGTATCTATGGCTGTATATAATATGCTCATACTTTTGTAGATAGATAAATATTTATGAAAATTGGAAGACAACAGAGTGTATGAGTTGATGTCACTGTTCTCTGTGCAGTATTTTCGAAAACTAAAGAGGAGTAATTTGAAAAGTTATTTTAAAATTGAAATAAATAATAAAACATAAAATTATACAATTCGAATTGGCCTACAATAAAAGAATAACGAATTGAAGTCAAATACAAACATATTTGACTCTTAAAAGCTAAAGAAACCGGATTTTGTGTATTGAACGTTACCCCAGCTCTTTTGAACTCACGTCCCTATTGCTGTTCTCCTTCTGAAACAAGCTCTCATACAGAGTTATCACTTAGGTATCATTTTATTTTTGGTTTTATTTCATTTCTATAAATTGGCATGTATAGGAATTTATTAAAATAAATTTGAGTAAAATATTTTTGTTTACTAACGTTCAATACATATTGTATGAATATCATTCATATTTTTTTATTAAACTCACTTACAATTTGCACTACAACAACTAAAAACAAAAAAAAAAAATCATTTAATTGTATAAAAAAATTTTTCTAGTTCTAAAGTAACGTTTAGTACAATTTTGTATAAACATTATATTTATATATTAAATACACACAAACTATTTAAATTTTAACATATAAAATTAATAACATCAAAAATTTAATAAAACATTGTCTACGTAAATTTTGCTCAAGTAACGTTCAATTCATTTTATGATAAATGTCATATTTTTTGTTATTAAACAATCATAATGTAACCTCCATCAATTGAGAGAAATAATCTAATAAAGTATATTAAGCAATTTGTTCATAGTTCAAAGTAACTATTTGACGAAGTTAAGTTCAATACACTTTTGTAAAAATATCTCTTTTTGTTAAACAGAAGTTAAATTATAAGAACGGAGGTGAATACAATTAAAAAATTTATTAAAATAAATTGGGTAAAAACAATTTCTTAACTTATGCTTTAGCCATTTGCTAAGGGTAACATTCAATACATATCTTTAAGGGAAATGTAATTGATGATATATATTTCGGCATATCCTCACAGCTATCAAAGTTTGTAAAGGGTGGTTAAATTTTAAGAGCCGACGTTAATTTTGAATAAAACACAAATTATTTAGGAAATTATTGTCATTTCTTTTTATGATGATAATATGGTATGGTTCAATTATGTATGGAACAAAATATCGGCCAAATGGCCACCGCGACCTCGGCGGCACAACTCCATCCGATGGTCCAAATTTTCGATGACGCTGAGGCATAATTAGCGTTCTATGCCGTTAATGTGCCGAATTATCTCATCCTTTAGCTCTTGAATTGTTGCTGAATTATCGACGTACACCTTTTCTTTCAAATAACCCCAAAGAAAGAAGTCCAACGGTGTTAAATCACATGACTTTGGCGTCCAATTGACATCGCCACCACGTGAGATAACACGGCCATTGAATTTGTTGCGCAAAAGAGCCATTGTTTCGTTAGCTGTGCGGCAAGCGGCGCCGTCCTGTTGAAACCACATATCAACATCCAATCCAATCCACACCCATATCTTCCAATTCGGGCCATAAAAAGTTCATTATCCTTTCACGATAGCGAACAACATTTACAGTAACTGCCTGACCGGCCTCATTTTGGACCGATGATGCCGCCAGCCAATAAACCGCACCAAACAGTCACTCTTTGTGGGTGCATTGGTTTTTCGACGATCACTCTTGCATTATCATTCGCCCAAATGCGGCAATTCTGCTTATTGATGAATCCACTGAGGTTAAAATGTGCCTCATCACTGAAGATGATTTTCTTCGCAAATTGATCATCCACTGTTGCCATTATTTGCCACCATTCTGACCATTGACGACGTTTGGAATGGTCAAGAAGCTTTAGTTCTTGGGTGTGTTTCATTGTTCTATCGCTACTACAATGGAATGTGGTCTAATGAAATTAGGGAACTTGTTCCCGAAACCCGTCACTTTTCACATACAACACGCTCTTTATCAAGAGCACATCCCTTTGTGGTCGATATGTCAGTGAACCGCACCACGCATTACAGAGAGAATTCGTACTTTAGCCGTAATGTTCGCATGTGGAATAAACTCCCAGCAGAGGTCTTTCCAGCCACTTTCAATGTGTTCACGGTTCAAATCGAATGTCCACAAACAATACTCCCTTTATCCCCTTTCCCAAAACCTATATGCTTTACATACGTAGGGGTCATCCCCTGAGTGCTGGTCCTAATAATAAAAAAAAAAAAAAAGAAGTTGTAATATTACATTTTCGCTAAACCGAATTCGAATGTACATCAGTACATCCCGCTTCAGCAAATGGTAAAAAGAATTTTAATCATTGAGTCTATATATAGTAACAAAGCCAACGACATGAATTGATGGAAATAAGTGAATACAAATTCCGTTCAGTAAATTGCAAGAGAGAGAGAGAGAGAGACAGTTGTAAAAAACGTATACGATAGTGATATGTAATAGTATGTGTGTGCCGCAGATTAGAAAAAACAAAAAGTCGCCGGTTATATAATTTCAAAATTGTTATTTTTAAAGCCTACTTTTAGGTTCTACCTCATATTAAAATTCATTATATTCCAATACATAACTGTACTTAACTATATGTTGTTTATGTGTATATGTTTAAATACATAAGCGTATTGTTGTACTAATTTCTCTTTTGTGTGTGTGTGTGTACTTTATGATGTACTTGTTACCTTTTTTTATTCTATCTTCATATCGCAGATGAGGTTGTTTTAGTTAATGATGTTGTTGTGTAACTAAAAATCCTCTTAATTTTATAAGAGCTAATAAGTATTTGGAAACTAATACAACCTTCAAAACTACACATACAAGAGTACAAACACACTTGCACTTCAAATTGCACTCACTAGCTAACATGACTGCGGATAATTACTAATTAGAAAATACAACTTTAGAAATTATATAAATAAATATTTGTGTTTTGAATGGTTCTATTATATGTGAAAATTTCAGAAACTTCCTCTAGTAGTACTTAAAAAAAGTCATAGAAATTTTTAACTGGGCTTGGGACTATTAAATGTATTAAATAAGATCGTTTCGACTGAGCATTGAACAGTCCACATGTTAATCAACGAACGAAGAAATAGTAATATACGACAATTTTTTTTTCATCATGTTTTATATTAAATAATTAAAAATTTTTCACTTACCAACAAAGATTTGCATTTAAATTAAGCTTAAGAAGGACTGTTAAAATAATATTGAAAACCCATAGACTCGTACATTTATTAAACATATAAAAACAAAAAGAAAAATAATTAAATCACAATGACTCTTTTTGCCACTTGAAGCGAAATGCATTCTTATCGGCTGAATAAAGATCTTAATTTATTATAATTTAGTCAATTATTCTTTCGCTATGATGAACTGATGCAAATATAATTAAATAAAAAATTCCATTCAGTTTATTGAAATTGTTTTTTTGCCCATACGAGTAAAAAGTGGACATTCTTATAAATTCATACATAAAAAATTTCGTGTAGCGAAATAAAATTTTATTATTTATAACGTTTTCTTGTTTTTATTTATTTATTTTGATGTTTTTTTTTGTTCTTCTTGAAATTTTTTTTAGCACGCATCGAGGATGCTGAAGTAATTGGTGGACCACGACGTATATCAACACGAGCTGATGATGATGATGTTGCTGGTGACGATGATGGTTTTACAAATTTTAAAGGTGTCATTGATACTGGCTCAGGATATCCGTTCCTACAACCCAATCCATCGGTGATACGTGTCGGTTTCTTTGATTCATTTGATGGTGAGTGTATTTAACTGTATTTAATTGACAAATTATTAACATACAAACCAGACTACAAGAGAAAGTCGCATATGGTACTGTGGGGCATTTTGTCTTCAGGGCTCTTTTTGTATGTTGTTTAAGTTTATAAATTAAAGTGCTATTTTCGGAATACAGATAAATGACTTGAGTAGAATTTTTGTTTTGCATATAAATTTTGTACTCAAACCAGTTGTTGGTATTATAGAAACCGCTCATAAATTTCTTTTATAAAAAATGTTTGCCACATTTTTAATTTCAAGAATAATTAACAAGTTAAAGATATAATTTTCGCTGCGCTAGTTGATAACAATTTTGCATTTTTTACATTTTAAATCAAGGATTTATAAGACCTAGTCATGTTTCTTAAAATAAGATGTTTAGTTAAATTCAAAACCAAGCTCTACTCTACTGTTTGACAGCCGCTAAATACTGAGGAACCATTTCGGTTATCTGCAGAGACATTATTTGTGATTAAATTGCCATTTAAGACTCATGAGGTGGCAAAAATATTTCTGTGAAGTACTTAGGACACTTAAAATATAGCTTGCAATTGGCACATATAATTTTTATTGAAATTTTACGAAGGATATGAATACCTCCCATATATAATATTTTAGAAATATTATTCCATCAGCTATACTAAGCTTTCGAATGTAGCAAAATATTCCTTGTAATTAGAATTAAAGTGGTGTAGTAGGAAAAATGCACAAGGATACGGTCGTCACTTGCATATTCCATTAAGAAATTTGGATTTAATTATAACGAGACGGTTATTAACAAAACTATGTTGTAAAGACTCTTGAAATATAGCTTGCAGTTAGCAAACAAAATTTTACTGAAATCTTGCTAAGGATAACGATACCTCCCACATATCCTTTTTACAGAATCTATACTTGTAGCTTAACTAAACTCGAAAAAAAACTACAGAAGTATATGAAAAGGTTACAAAATGTTGATAATAATGAGTACTCAGGATTTTCTCTTATAATATATGAGGGAATATATGTACCTTTCATATATCCTTTTTTTAGAAAAATTATGGTTTCACTTAAACTAAGCTCTCAAACAATTACAAAAGAGTTTTAAAAGTTTCCACAAATTTTTTTAATTAATTTAAATTACATAAAAGCATCCTTTAAAAAATGTTTGATTTTTGTTTATGATCAAAAGTACTGTGCGCTAGTAAGCCGTAAGTTGCTATCAATTAAATATACTTTAATTGTATTTTATTCTAAAACTTGAATTACAGTTCGTTTTCTTCGAATATGATGGACCCGAAGAAAGTGTACAAAAAAATTAGCAAAAAAGATTTTTTAATAAGTTGATAATAATTCTACCCACTGTTAAGACTTACCTTTTGTGCTCTTAAACTGAATTGTGTTTATTTGTAGTTGTACCTACGTGTTAACACTGTTTAAACCACTAAAATTGTTATGTTTATATCGGTGACAGTGAAAAGGAAATGGGCAACTACAAATAGCCAGTGTAGGAGAAGATGTAACACAATAATTATAAATGTATGTATATAAAGCACAAGTAGATTTGCTGTAGGTGCCCATTGAAAAGCGAGTAAAGTCATCTGTTTGAGTATTTATAAATGCAATTTAATATTGACCTTTTGTAAGTCATATGAGTGAGTAAGGTTAGTATCCGGCCTCTTCCCATACTCTTGGTTTATTCATTCAACACATTGCATGTGCATTTGTATGGCATGTGTGTGTGTGTGTGTGGGTATGTTTGTGTGTGTGTGTGTGTATGTTTGTGTACATATGTATGTTATGTTAAGTCCGATGTCTGTGTTGAATGTCTGCTTGTGCAATAAAATGCGAATTAATTAAAATTTTATGTTGCGTAAAATTGTCACCTCACATTGTGCAAATGTTGCAGGTTGTCAACGTATGATTTTACAACATTAAACTCATACTAATACTACTACAGCTACTGCTATCGCTCTATATCTCTTGTCTGACTTAATACATCTCTATCGTCTCATATGCAAGTATACATATACACATACAAACATGTTTATGCATGTATTTTATATGTATTTAGTTGTCTACGATCAGCAGACTTTCACATTAATTTATTCAGTCAGTTGCTATTGGAGTTGTAGTTATTGTTGTATTTAATGGTCATATTCGTATTTATTTTATTTTCTCTTCTTTTCAGCTTTTTTTTATATATTTTTCTTTGTACGTGTCGCGGTGTGTGTGTGTGAATGCTTTTTTTAATTGCTTATTATTATTGTTTTTAACAGCTCTCAGATATACAGACAAAAGTGCTGCTTATTGAATTCCATGTTGTGAAATTAATTATATCGATATATTTGTTCATGTAATCAATTTTTGTTGCATTATTGTATTTTCCTTTCATTTTCCTCTTATATATTTTACCAAATTAATTGCTGTTAAATGTTAAATACTTTTTATTTAGTATTTTTTTTCTGTTTTCTGTTTTGTTTCAATCACAATATTTGCATAATTTTTATTTTTCTTCTCTGTGAAATTCTTAGTGTTAAATTCTTTTAAGTTTCATGGGTAAATATTATTATTTTTCCAGTTGTATATATAAATTTTTTTCATAGGCTTTTTGCTATTAAGTCTGAAAATCACAAATTGGCTTCTTTAAGCAGCTTGAGAAAAGAGAGAAGAAATAAATTATTTTGTTTTTGACTATTGTTCCACATTGCGTATGAGTCATATTGTTCTTGTGGGTCTTTGCCAAATGTGGCGTATGATTATTTATATTCGTACAAAGGCGTTTATGGTGCGTATGATGTATGTCGCAGTTTATGTTTGCACTACATTTGAAAATTAATACATTTTTTATTAGTTTTGAGGGCTCTAATGCATCTGATGATTTAGAAATAAGAAACTATTAGAAATATTTGTGATTTCCTTGTTTCTTAACATCAAATAAAGCTTTACAAAAATTTGAACATAAATTAATAAAAATTTACCAAAAAGTATATATTAGACTCAGAGATATTCATACACAAACTGCTTAATTTTCTCATACATATTTTCAAAATCAATTTTAAAACTTCCAATGCGTTAAGATTCCAAATTAATTAATTAATATAATGCCAAGCATATATTTTACATGCCGACTACTTCTAATCTTTCAAACTATTTGTCACAACATAAAGTTCTTTATTCTGCACCATTTGCTTAAGACACTTATAGAGAAATTTGAAATGATGTCAAGAAAGAAAACCGCTAATAGCATTTACTAATGTCATTGCACACGTCAACGTTAAAAAATACGAGTCTTCTTGTTGCTGACGATTAGTGTGTGGTTTGTTCTTTTAACATCGCATTGTTGCTTTTTATTTTTCTGTCACATTTACCTTGAAATTATTAGTATAAGGTTTCACAAAGACATTTTCTAGATGTTGTTGTTGGAGAATTATATATGTTCTAAATGTTAAATGTGTAACATGTCAAAGTAGTTGACGAAAGTATGACAAAAATGATATAAACGACGTAAGCGCAAAGACTCAATTTAAAGGTGTTGTTTGTTAGGACGTAAATGCAAAGACTCAATTTAAAGGTGTTGTTTTTTAGGAGAAGCGAAATATGCGTAAATCTATTAGCACGAAAAAATTAAAAAAAAAAAAATTACAAATGAATGAAAAAGAATCGTTTGCTACAAGTGTTGAATTTACAATAACTGCTAATTGGAACGCAGTAAATATTTAGAAAAGAAAAATTTGTTAAAGAAGAACTTTGTTTCTTAAATTCAAAGTAAAGAATATAGTTGCTATGTCCATGAATTGAAAATTATATGGTTGTTATAAATAATATATTTTAATATCTACCACATGTCATCCTGGTATTTATTTTGGTTTTCATTTTCGTTTCGAAGATTTCACTGTGTAACTGAATCGTAATATTTTGGGAATAGATATAACAAATTGTCAATTCAATGAGTATTAATTTCCGCAAGGACTACGAATAGAGGTATAACTAATATATTTGAATAAATGAACTTATTTTTTATTCAATAATTTTATAATCATAAATAATAATGTGTCGATTTATTATTGTAATAAATATTTTTATATCAACAGAGAAATTATTACGAATAAATCTTAAACTCCTTCTTAATTTGTTATAATGACGACTATGCGATTAATTTTCTTGAGCAATTTTCTCTCCCCCTCCCCCACTCTCCCCCAGCACGCAATTCTTTATTGTCAAAACTTTTATCTTTATTATCTGCAACAAAACAAAAAAGTTTTATTATGTTTTTTCTTATAAAAATACAAAATATTAAAAAAAAACACTTAATCATATTTCTAAATGTTCTCCAAGGATTAATAAATTTAATTCGTAATTGTTCAGCATCTAAATAAATTATAGAATGAAAACAAAACAGCAATAATTTAATTTTTACCATTAAAAAAATCAATATAAAACATAAAAACAAGAACAGGAACAACAACAACTATTATTATAGTACATATTTTAAAACAGTTTTAATAAAACTATATTTCATATTAAGAAGATCTTAGTAGAAGTTTTGGGGAATGTACAAACTTTTATTCTCTACGGTCAAGCAACACATACACGCACAGGCACATGTGCATTAGAACACATGCTTGTATTGTTTTATTTATGGCAAATTTAGTTTATTACTTTGCTAGTGTGCGTATGTCATAATTTAAGAAAAAGAATTATGAAAGAAATTATGGGAGAACACATTTCGAAAGATTTATGATACTCGTACTCGTATCTCCAGAGTAATTTAGATGGCCATTTAACAATTTGCTGGGATTAAATTGTTTTTTTTTTTTCTTAATTTTTTAAACTCAGCTTTATTTTATTACTTTCTTTAAATGATTTGACATGTTGCTAAAGATATTGAAATAAATGGACTTTGACAAAAAAAATTTAATATGAAAGAAATTTTTAAAAAAATACTTATTATTTATTTTTTGCAATGAAACTGTTGCGTTGCAGCGACCTGAGAAGATCTTTATAAATTATGTAACACGCTGCCTGGATTTAAAAAAAAAATGCTTTAAATGGTAAATGGTATATAGCAACAGTAATTGAAGAAAAATCTCTATGGAAAACGAGTAAAGTAGGCATGGCATGATAGGTATAGTCTCCCAGCTAGCTACTTAGGGACATGGCTAGGTGGTTCCTGACCCGTGTTTCGCACGCGTGACATATAAAATCTACTTTCATGCCATAACATGCCAAAGTATATGAAATTTTCAAATCTGCTAGTGTAGATGTTACTCAGGTATGTTGTTTTGCCTTATGAGGTACAATAGTTCTTGCCTGTTGATGTTAGAGCAGCACCTCCCATGTCGGTGGCCATGTTGATTGCCCCTAACAAAAAAAAAAATTTAATGCTGCACTACATAAGCCAAGCCTATCATTCCCCAATGAAAAAAAAAGTTATTGACTAATAATTAAGTATATATTAGAAATATAAACATCTTAATTGAAAAGAAGCTATAGAGAAAAAAAAAATAAAAAAGAATTGAATCTTGGATTCCTGTAAGTGGGTAAACTTATCAATATTACTTCTTAAAATTAAATTGCCAAACTAAGTGCTCGAAGAGTTCGTTACTATATTTTTTCAAATAATCAGTACTTATGATGTTGGTAACGAGAGACGGACGGAATCGGATAGTTCAAATTAAGAGTTATTTTAGTAAACAAATCAAAAGAGCAAATATTGATTACTAATTGTTTTACTACTTACAATCGGTTAATGTTGTGATTAATTTTTATATGTTCCATAAACTCCAGCTCTGTTGATGGGCCCAACAAAAGAAGATGTTGATGGTGTTGGCAGTTTTAATTTTTTTTTGCAAAAAAACCAAAAAAAATCTTAACAGTAAAATAATAATAACCACTACACTCCCCTTAAGATACAAAAAAAAAAAACAATTATGTTAGGGTTTCCAAGAGGGAAAAAATGAGATTTTAGGATTGATTAGTGGTTGATACTGCTTGTTAGTTGTCGATAAATAAGAAATTTCTGAACACGAAGTGGTCTAGCAGTAATTGGAAGTTCGGTTATATGTTTCATACATTAGTTAGTTAGTTCATACTTAGTAGTAATAAATTATGGCATATTATTTCTATTCTTATTAAGTTAAATTATATATATTATAAGCAGCTATAAGTATAATAGTTAGTAGAAGTTCCCTTTTGGTCATTTTTTGTTTTTTTTTTGTTGCTTTTAATTTTGGTTAGGTTATAATTCATTGGTTTTAAGTTCATATACTAATTTAATTCTCAACAAAAAAATGTTATTAAGTTGTTAAATAATCATTTATAACAGGCCGTATATGAAGTAAGATTTCCATCGAGTATTTGCTCCTTTCCAAGGGTTATTTGTTTTAGATGCAGGTTCTTGGTGCGCGATCAATATTCAAAAATTGGGTGTGCTCCCCGGGTTCTGACATTCTTTCTAGGGCGGGAATAGAAAGCCCATTCTCACCTCCAGTAATACGGAGCTTTAGCGAATTTTATCTGGCGTCACTTCGACCACAGGTCACAATTAACAAATTGGTAGCAAAGCTACGTGAGTGGTGATAGTTCTTTTCAATCAGCAGTTCCACGATTAAAATTGGTATGGAGCTTTAATATCGTATGTACAAATAGGTCAAGCCAATTTTTTTTTTTATTTATATATTATTTTTATTCAGCTACATGTAATTCAGAGGCTGAATGCTTATCTCAGGGAGATTTATAGCCAAAATCTTTCAAAGGTATTTCACAATTGAATTATTCTTTTTTTTTTCTTTTTTTAAAAGAAGATAAAATGTCATAGCTATTACATTTTTAACTCGCTATATCTTTAATTATATACTTATGCAAATGTAACGGAACTAAATTCCTCTATTTTTTTTTATGAGATCTTTTCTGTCTCTTACACAAAACGTATCAAACAAAATGAAATATAGGCAAAAACTGTAAATGAAAATGAAAATAAAATAGCTCATGATAAAAAGACAACCAGTTTGAAGGTGGACGCTGTGGTGTTTATTAGTTGGGAACTGTATTAATCGCAAGCGCAACAGTTTTTTGTGACCACTGCCTTTGCCTTTATCTCCTAAAAAGTCTAACAACAATTATTACAATGCTACACTAAAGCTTAGTAAAGAAATTTATGATGATAATAAACTTGACCTGACCAGGGATTGAACCCAAGATCTAAGAGATATTTTCCTTCGTAGTCAACGCCATAGCAATTTCAGCCAACACCATCCTCAGCTAAATGAAAATAAAATATGCGAAATTTAGCTGCAAGACTGCTAAAAAAGCCACACTGTTAATCATCCTAGCGAAGACAACAACCTAACATCGCAGTCCGGTTTGAAGAATCATAAAGAAGTAGAAAATATCTAAGATTTTGTTTGCACATGACGGACAAATAATTTGAGTGTTAAATTTGTATGAAAATCACTAAAAAAAACTGAGTTCTTTTCACTTAAAAAACTGAGTGCTTTTCAAAATATTTTTACACCTAAGTGTACGATCCAATAGGTCCAATAAAATGTGGGTGTTTTCAATGCTACACAAATACTTTTAATTATAATTATAAAAAGAATTGTGCATACTTAATTTTTTAATTTAATTTAATAAAGTTCTGCTTTGAGTTAAAAAATTTAATGCTTGCCTTGGTAACAACTAGAAAATAGCTTTCAGAAGCTTATTTTCAACATGTTTTTTATAATCTGTTGCATTTAGCAAAAAAATCATAGCATAGAATAGAATAGCAGATGTTGTTATTCTCACACTTAACTTAAACAAACAGTAAAATGCAAAAATTAATAGAAACATTAAAATTAAAAAGACACATTTGCTTTTGTCTCTTTTAAATTACAGATCTTTTCCGTCGCTTTAGTGAACGCTTATTTCCTACAGGCATTTTCACCAGAGCTGGCAGTAACAGTGATGAGGAGGATTCTGTTGAGCTGGGTATACCAGCAATTGATCCCAAAAAAGCAAATAGCACCTCTACGGTTAAGGTTAGTAAAAAAAAGACATGAAAATTTTCAAAAGAAATTTGTTAAAAAATGTATTGATTTCTTATTATCCATGCTGTGAAAAGGTGATTGATGGCCATAAAGTGGAGGTAAACGAAACAGTTTATGGCGATGAAAATAGTGTCTTCAAAGTACGTGTGGTCAATATACGTCCGTTGGAAGATGGTGAAACCGTTGAAGAAACCGAACAGAAAGACATTAAACCGGTAACAGAAGGACCCAATGAAAAAATACCCAATAGCGAATCGAATGAATCGGATGAGAGTCGTGAACCTTTGGAAAAGAAACCTTTAGATAATGAAATTCAAGGCAACATTGATGAGCCGGAGGTAAAATATTAATTTTTATTTTATTTTTCGCCCTTTATTTTTGTAAATTTCTATTAAATTTTTCCATAATAAACACGCCTTATATGCTGTATATTTTTTATTATAAATACTTTTTTTATCTCTTAAATATTATTGTTTGCATACTATTTTATTAATATATACATACATATATATAATTGCTGGCTTTCTTTGTAATATAATAAACGAAACTGGAATGGCAAATAAATTTTGGTATGGTTTTGTTTGTTTGTTTCTTTGGTTTGTTAGTTGTTTAATAGTTTTCTACTTAAAAAATAAGACAAATAAATTTAAAATAAAATTTATCTAAAGAAACTCTATTTAAACTATTCTAATTCTTATTATTTACAATTAATATTTAATTATCGAATTATATATATTCAATATTGATGAACATCATGTAAAAAATATTTAATTAAAAAAATATATGAACAATTTAACCGATAATGTACATTTTTGAATAAATCGTATCAAATTAAATAGAAAGCTTTATTAATAAATAAAAACTTTTTAAATACATATATTAAAAAAACAAATGCTTTGCAACTGCATATGGATCTATTTTTTCTTATTTAGAAACTTGTATAAAAATTGTGTTTGGAAGTTTTGCTTTAATTCGCTTTAATTTGATTAACAAATAATCTCTACTATGTTCTGATTTCTTATTTATAACTTTAATACGTTTTACTAACTTTATTAGTTAAGGATTTGTAAATATGTATATCTTTGTATAAAGTTTTTTGTATATAAGTTACGGTCTAGTTAAATTTTGAAAAAAATTTGGGTGCCGCCGTGGCTCATAGGTAGCAATGCTTGACTAGTAGGCGGTTGTCGGTTCGATTCCGTCCAGAGATCCTGGGTGTTTTCTGCAGACAAGCAAGCTAATCGCTATGCGGGTTCTCTTTGTTAAAAAAAATTATGTAAAAAGCATTTAAGTATAATCGCTGAAAATCCAGGTAAGGATATCCTCAATATGTCTAGTGTAGCCAGGTAAAAATTGTCTGATGTTTCCAAATTAAAGAGTGTGGTCCCCAAAAATCCCCGTTTTAAAACTGGAAATCCCCAATTTCGTCGCCAATAAATATATGTATATTAAGCATCATAAAAACTATTTTTTTTTATTAATTTTATTACTTACATTTTTTTAAGTTAATCCATTCGTATGTGCTCAATGGAACTTTTGAATCCACAGAATATATTAAAATTCCATACACGGAATCAAATATATTTTTTTTCTATGCTTTCGAGCTGTAAATTTATAAGTAACTCAAAATTTCCCATACTCTCAGTGAATATTTTAAGCATTTCTTTTGCTAGTACAGTTAAATAAAAAATTTTTTTTAACTCCTTTTGCTTCTAATTCTATTGAAAAATCTATGCCAACATTAATTTCAGCAACAACCAAATTTCCTTATCGTCAATTAGTACATCCATTTTGGCAATATCGGGATTCAATAAATTCTGGTTTTAAAAATTTTGAACAAGTTATTATAAAAACCAACATCCTCAATACCATCGTCTTGAAATAATCGAAATATGGAGAAGAAAAACGCCAAGATACATAAACATATATGTAAATATATGTATGAACGAAAATGGTAAAATAAAGCAAAATTGATAATGGGTATACTGAAAATGAAAAATCTCCAAATCGCTCCCCACGATAATCTGACCACAAAAATCAGCTAAAATGCCCAATTTGGGGACTAATCCCCACACCTGGCTACACTGGATATGTATCTGGAAATAATATAAAGAATTATTAAAACGTTAATGTTTCTGCCTCGATGGCCGGAATGGATGTACTGATTCTAAACAAAACACAAAAATTAAGGAAAACCTAAAGATTTCATTACAAAAACTCTGGATTTAATTTATAAAAAAAATAATTAAATTTTCAACCCCAATCACGAGATTTGTTTTAATAACTCATTTGATTGCAATTAAAATTTTTATAATAATTGAAAAATTTAAAAATTAATTAATAGTGTGCTTAAAATACAATTAAAAACATAATTGAAATAATTTTGAATACGTAAATTATATGCATTTACCAGAGAAAATTTGATTGCCTATATTAAGGCGACATCATAACAGGTGGCATTGGGGTTGTCAGATTTTTTCACCTCCGTCACCAAAACGATAGTCAAAAAACGCCAAAAATAAAGTTTTAGGCTTTTTACAGTAAAATAATGTCGCCAAAAATCGCAAAAAAAAAAATTTTTTAGTAGTATTTTTGAAAGTTTTTGTTTTTATTAATTAAATTCATTTATTACAATTCAATATTCAATTAAAAAATAAACATGAACACAATTTTAGAGTTTTTTCTGGTAATTTTTTACATTGATTAAATATTTAATTTATTTAATTAAATTTTTAATTGTAATAAATAATTTTAGTATAAAAATTTAATTGATACTATTAATTTGTTTACTGGTGCAAAATAATAGTATCAATTAAATTTTTATACTAAAATTATTTATTACAATTAAAAATTTAATTAAATAAATTAAATATATAATCAAGTTTTTTTATACTTTTAAGTTAAGAGTTAATTGGTGAAAAATTTTTTTCTGTGTATAATAAACAAAGTTAATTGCATGCATTTAAGAGATTTTAAACCTCAGCCTCATCCAATTAATTCGTACCGTTCGGACTGTCATACATAGTATTTGAATTAAATTTATTTACCATGTTTTCTGTTGGCTCAAAAGTATTTCAATATATTTTGTTTATATTCATAAGATTAATAATTCTCATTAAGGCATCTAGAAGTTCGTATTGTATTTTGTTACGTAATCGAGTTTTGTAGTTCATAATAGAACACTCTTTCTACGCAAGCGTTACTAGTTGGAATAACCAACATGCCATTTCTTTAAAATGATATGTACCCGCTGCATCACTATAGTTATAAACAGAAGGCCAAAAATCTAGCAGACTTGTTGGTATTTCGTCTTTAAAGTAATGTTTCCAAACAATGTAGCACAGCTTTTGCCACTGAAGCTTATATTCACCTACTGAAACTTTTGTGGACATGAACAATTTCGACGTATCCTGAATCAAAGAAAATTTTGCCCAATCCTCGCCTTCAAATTCTTTTTTATGGCGACTGTCCAATTTACTTTTTTTGAAGAAGATGCCATTGGCATGCCGTGTTTTATATATTTTTAATATTTTTCCTTTACCAGTAGTTTGTTATTTCCACCGTTATTTTTTTTTTTTTTGGACATAAGTGTTACAAGAATACATATATACAAAGGTTTTAGCACTTCCATGGCTGATTTCTTTTACATATTAATTTTGACACGTTACTAAACAAAACAATTCGCGATTGTTATATAGCTATCATCTTATAAGCATTTGTTGTTGTTGCTTGTCATTAAAATATTTTTTTTTGTGGTAGTTTTATTATTTATTGAATCTTTAATTATATATTGAAACATCAATAAGTTTTTCAAATCTTAAATCTAAAAATACTTTAATACATGTTTAGCCAGTGCTAAACAAAATTTTTAATTCCAACTGTTGATTTTTGATGTTTTACATCTCTCGTGTACGGCTGAGAAAAAGAGTATCCCTCCTTCTCAACTGCTTGTGGCCTCTATTATTTAGAATGTTTCGCGCAAGTGGATTTGGGTGCAGTACTAGTTTTTCAATATATTTTTTTGCGTGTTTTGAAAATACTGTCTTCACCAACGGAACATCAAGATCTTTGTGAATTCGCTGATTTCGGATATACCAGGGGCTGCAGTAATTGTACGTAGAATTTTATTTTGTCGCCTTTGAATTTTTTCTACACTTGATGCTGAGGCAGTGCCCCATAACTGGATTCCATAGAACCATATTGGTTTCAGGATCGCGTTTTATAACAAAAGTTTACAGTCAAGACTTAATATAGAATTTTTTCCAATAAGCCAATTCATTTTGGGCTGCTTTTAATTTTATTTGTGTCAACTTTGCGTCTATATGCTATTTCCATGTTAAACGACGATCAAGATGAACGCCTAGATATTTTACTACAGTGTGTTGCGGTATAGTCTCGGTGTTGATTTGTATAGGCGGGCATGTTTCCCTGCGTAAAGTAAAAGTTACATGTACACATTTCTGCTCATTCACTTTTGTCATTAAAATATGACAACATAAAATAAAAAAATAACAAGTATGCCAGAGGGGTATATATGTATATGTGACCTGGAAAAGGGACCTCACGTGTCAAAAAATCATTTTTCACTTTCTTGTCGATTCGGATAGAGTTTGAGGCGCTCTTTCACGTGGTGAAGTCCGAAAAATCATAATTTGTTTAAAAGTTTACTAAAAGCGAAGAGAAAGAAGAGTACTAATACGAAAAATACTGTTATTGTTTCACTTCAATAGATGTTTTCTCGAAAACTTGTTTTCGCAGGTAAGCTCCCTTTTCATAGACCAGGTCACATATGAAAAAAGTAGCTTATTCAATAATAAAGAGTAGCAAAATATTTCGCCATCTCATTTTAAAATCGCAAAAAAAAATCGCCATGTCGCCAAATGGAAAAGTTGGTTTGGCGATAAATTGCCATATCTGACAGCACTGCTTGGCATTGCAGGTGTTTACATACGCCTATTTTCGCCGCTTGTTTATTTATTTTCCTTAGATGTCAAAATACATTTTTCATTAAATTTTTATGACATCTCAAGGAAGCATTTCTTGGGGCATAATGAGCCGATTATAACTTTAACCTAAAATTTGTGTCCAACAAGTGAATTTAGTTTGCATTACCCTGCTTCGTTGAACGCAACAATGTTATGTGATCCCATTTCTATATATTTCTATATAGATAGTGGCACATGACTAGGCAGATCCTTTGAAAATTTAAGAAGAACTTCCTAAATTTTTTACAGTATGTAAAGGGTGTTTTTTATAGAGTGTCACAACTTCAAGAAGGCATCACTGCTTTATTTGAACACCAATTTATCAGCTGATAGTTGCTTTTTGTTAAGTTTGCTTTGAAATTCCATTATGAATCGATTTACACCAGCGCAACGAGTGGTAATTGTTCAAATTTTTAATGAAAATAATTGTTCTATTCGTCAAACTCATCGTGCAGCAGGCGCTACAATTGATTTACTCCGAGAATCTTTTGATGAAAAAATAATTTCAAGTAATGGCCCAATTAATTGGCCACCAAGATCGTGTGATTTAACCCCATTAGATTATTTTCTGTAGGGTTGTATTACCACAAACAATAAGAAATGTTTAGTAATTCTTAATAGATGGCGCTGTAGGTGATCTCTATAATGAAAAACACTTTCAAATCAATTAAATAATTTAGGAAAATGGAAAAAAACCGTATTTAATTTATTTAATGCTCTCTTTTAATTTAATCCTCAATATATTCCCCCACGTAAACGCACACACACACACACAACTACTCGCATGTAGTTGTTCATTTTTGCCCTTAATTTATGGTAAATACAAAAAATAAACGAGTATTTTTTTACATTTGAAATAAAATAATATTCATTACACGAGTAGGTGCACTCCCGCTGACATTTTTTTCTAAAATTTTCCCATTCAATTTTTTTTTGCCATTCCCTCTTCTGTTTTGCATTTTAAATGCAGTTTGTTCGCTCTATCGTTTTACTCATTTCATAAACAGTTGGAAACCATTTTCATATTGAAAAGTTTTACTTGGTAGTTTCCCTTTTTTTCAGTTTCTATTGCCAACACTTGACTGAAATTAGCTTCGCATGAGGAAAAAAAAAACCTTTAAAATTGAGTTAATTTGAGGGAAAATTAAAGTATAAGTAAAAGAAATGGCATTTTTCTTTCACAAAAATAGAAAAAAGTTTTTTATATATTTAAAAATTTTAATATTAATAAGTTGTTTAAGATGGCAAATACTACTTATTTGTTAAGTGGTTGGAAAAAAAAAACGACAAAAATAGTTAGAAAATGTAGATGAAAACTTAAAAAAAAAAACAGAAAAATGCCAATTAAGAGAATTTAATGAAATTATTCTGAAAATAAACTTAGTTTCGTCGTCAATTTAAAATTTCTAAATTATTATAGAATGGGTAGTTTTTTTTTTAGAAATTAAATGGTAAACAGATTTACACAGCAAATGCCAAGAAAAAAAGAGCTTTCAAAAATATTTCAAATATATATTTTTTTGTGATCTTAAACTATTTTCTTTTTAGCAAACTAAAACAAGCTCAGGCACTTTAAGTCCTGTTAAAGATCTCGATCTAAAATAGCGAGTTCACAAAAGATTTCTGGTTAAGAATTCAAATGCTAGTGGAGAATTTTATGACTTTCGCAGAATTTAAATTCGTTTAATAATTTATATTAAATATTTTCCTTATGTATTCATTTCCCTGTATAGTTTCGCTTTGTATGCGTAAAATTTTATGGTTTCGCTTTTGTTATTGGTTTTTTATCGCTCTTTGATTTTGAGTTTTCAGATTCCATTTGTTTTGTGTTTCAACAGTGATCAAGATTTTTATACCTATAGGCATTTGTTTTAAATTGTTTTTACTAGCCAAGCTCACAGCAAGCTTTTCTATTAACATGTAAAGCGTCTTTAATGACGCTCCTAAAAGTATGTTCGTTTTTTATTGGTTACTACAAATGAAGTTAGTCGAAAAATTCATTGTCAATTAATTTTTAAAATTGAATAGTTGTTTGATTACCAACAAAATTTTCATTTTTCGTTTTCTCAAGACTCATCTTTAGGAATTGAATCTAGTTTTGAGGGGAATTAAGTTCTGTGACATGACTGAATTATTTATTTCATTTATTAATTTAATGCAACTTGTTAGAACTTACCCAATAAAAAAGCGGTTTTTACTATGTATCAGTTTAAGTTTCTCTAGAATGTTCAGTCATATGTACGAATAAGCAAAAAAAAAAAAAAAACTTGCAACCATAAAAAGTAACAAAAAATAAAAACCAATTTTAATTATGTGATACATTAGTTGCGTCGATATTTTAATTAGTTAAAAAAAAAAAAATTGTTTATAATCAGAGAAATATTAAGTAGACATTGATAACAAGTAGTGAAAGCATTTGCACATGAATACTGACGAGGTTTAGTGGCTTTTACCGAAAACAACGTTTCTTCTATTCAGCCAGTGCTGTTGAAAAATCTACAAAAGGGGTGTATAAACATTAAATTTTTCCTCTGTTGCTCGAAATATGTTAACAATGTCTACCTAATATTTCTCTGATTATAAACATTTACGAACTTTAGCCTGTATAAATATTAACAAATATTAATAATAAACATTTCGTAGTAATTTAAAAAATTACAATTAATATACATATAATTATTCTATTTTTACAATAACAAAGAGAAAGTTACACGACTATTTTGTAGCATCAGTTGCAGTGATTGCTTTGTAACATTTACATTTAAAGGTAATTAATGACTTTTGCCACAAAGTTTTGGAATACTTGTGCAATAAATCACAAAATATTTCTCACACATCAACTTTTTTCATGCCATAAAACACTGTGTCAGGCAATTATTTCAACAATGAAATATAATTAATAGAATTACACTTTTAAGAAATCGCCTTTCGATCTATGCCATAATTTTTCTTTCAACGAAGAGTACATACACATTCGTCGTTGTGTCCTTATTTCAAGTTTACATAATTTAATTACAATTTTTTCAATAAAAACAATTTGAAAAAAACACACAATACTAAACATGAAATTATTGTCATTTTCAATCAAGCAGAACTGTATAAAAAACGCAAAACAATTACTTGCATAATATGAAAATGATAGAAAAAAAAGTAAATTAACTACAACATTTGAATTAATTAAATATTAAACAAAACCACAAAAAAAATCTAGGCTGTTTATAGGAAACAAAATGACATTAACTGTCCACTTTTGTTGTGGTGCATCTTAACCCGTTGATGGCCAAAGCGATCTAGACTAGTTAGATCAAGGAAATTTTAAACAGACAATTGAAACGATTTTAATAAAAAAAAAAAAATAAATAGATAAATGTTACGTATACGTAACAGTGGACAGTAGCCATAATGTTTTCTCCCATGATTTTTTCCAAAGTACATATGTATATCAAGCTATAAATAAATTCGCCACATCAGACTACACGAACACAAGACTAGAAATGCTGCTAGCTACCGATGTAGCCGTTTAGCCAGCTACTTAATTATTTTGGAAACGACAGATACACAGTAAACAGCTGATCCTGAATTGTTGCAACGATTCATTTATGTATTTTACAGTGGTGATATTTAGCGCTTTTACTTTTTTAAAGTTTGCTGGGGCGAATTGAATACGGCGAATTGAATTCTCCACTCACATCACTTTGCATGGATTCGCTTTGGCCGAAAAAATTCATCTCATGGATCTTTTTTGGCTCCGGAGTTACGGGGTTCAAAACTTATTTTTTTATTGGCCATAACTCCTTGAATATGGAAGCGATGTGGTTATCACTATAAACTTCTCTAAAATACCTCTATACTGGTAAACAAATTTTTTAAAACAATTTACCCATTGCAAGTGAAATTAAATTTTAAAATTTTTTTATCTGACTTTTCACTTTTACAGTGAACTAACTTACCATGCTTTTAATGGGTGTATACTTGAAAGCTGTTACCGATGAAATACGTAAGTTATGCTTCTTTAATGATGATTTTAAGAATTAAATGAGTTATTTAGAGCATTTGAAATGATACCTATGTCGTTTATATTCTTTCTATATTGTAGGACTTATGATCAATAACATATTAAAGGAATCAAGAGAGAGCGCCGAAAAAATTACACAACTATTTTTAGGTAAAAAAGGGCTATTACCCTGTGAGTTTTTTTAAAACTTTAACAATGTTGGTATTTTTGATACAAGTCAATATTCCATATAACAATAAAGCTAATAAAAATTCTTGATGCATATGTATATATTATAACATTTAAATTTTGTTATTTTCTTTTTTATTTTACAATAAAAAATATTTTTAATCACTAATTTGCTTTACAAATTTTGTTATATTGTCAACACTGTTTTGGTTTTGTGGCCATCAGAAATAGAAATTAGTTTAATTCGACTACACGACAAAAGTAGCATGGACAAAAACCTTTTGCCGTGTTGCCTTGCTGTCTTCAATATAATCATTCTCATATGCACACATGTATTATAATTTTGACAGGTGGTAGTCGGTAGCCTGCTGTGGCGAATGTGTTTATACCTTCAATATCAAGTATATGCAACAGGCTTTTTGTTTGGGTAAAATAAATTTACAATTGTCAAAAATAGCACAGTAGCAGAGCTGTAAAGGAATGATTCTTTTTTGAAAGAGTCTACGAATCATATCACTCTTTTTGAAATTTTTTTCATTTCATTCAAGAGTTTTTTAATAATGATCCTAATCCTAGTGAAAACAGTGAATTAAAAAAATTGCTTTTCTTTAAATCACCAATAAATTCACTCAAAATTTAATTCAATTCTTTTTAGTGATGTTTATGCATACGAGAATTTTTAATTCATACATTCGTGTTTTAATTAAATTCACATTTTGTGTAAAATTAATCAATTAAACTTTTTGTAAATCATTTTGAATTAAAAACCAAATTTTAATCATTCCTTTACAGCTCTGCTCAGCAGAACTTAAAGAAAATTGTATAGAAAGAAAAATGAAAAAATTTTAACAATAGGCAATGAAAATATGTATAAAAAAAAACGATTAGCTGTGCTCTTGCATGTACTTGTATAAACATACTTTGATTTTTGCAAACAAAATTCATATATTTTATAAACGAAACTTAAGAAGAATTACACACAATACTGAAACCAAAAATATATCTAGTCTTGAGCCTTAATTACTTTCTTAAAAAATAGTAACATCAATCAAGCCATTTGAAGTGCAAACCCCTCAACATGTCCTCTCTTCTACGGACTAACGACACTGATTCTCTGGAAAGCCTGCCGAGTGCCATTAACTTGAACACCTTTCCAAATATATGGCGAAATGACAACATGTGTAAAACCGAAATGTGTATGGGGTGGAGCAAGAAGCGAATACACTGGCTTTTCTTTTTCCCTTTGAGAAATTGAGAAAATTTTTAATAAAAAGAAGCTATTTCAGAATTTAAAGACTTATTAAGACCGCATACCGCAGACGCACCAACACGAAAATGATCAGGATTCATGATTTCTGTACAAGATGTAAAACTTTTAAATTGTCATCTATATTCTGGGGAAAAATATTTGAGTGTGGGGACTTGGCGAAAAACAATACGGCATTCAAAATCAATTTGTAACAAAGGATCCTTTAAAGGACTCAAAAACATTTTCTGACCATAATATGACGGCAGCAATTTTTTCATACATTTTAAATCTAAGTGCAGTCGAATGACAATTTGACGAAAAAACTAAAAATTGATATTTAGAGACATCCGTCCATAAAATTTTACTCCAATATTTTCAGATATAACAATTTTATCAACAGAATTTAAATGTGCCAATAGATATAAATTGTACTAAATTTATAATTCATTTTAATAATAAAAAGTGCAGTTACTGCCTTTTGGACTTTAGCTAACGATATGTAAATAGTGAATAGTTCTAACTTTTTCAAACTTTCATATAACACATTTTACAGAAAGCAAAACAACCTTAGAATACCATAATAAAGTTTCAGTTGATAATTTAATGATTTATAGCTGCACCACAAAGTCTATGTCTATGAAATATAATAGTATAATGTACATAAAGAGGACACACTATTTTTGTGGTAGACTTTTAGGTATGTTTTTGTCAAACAATATTAATGAAAACTGTACTGTTTGAAATATATTTTTCTCTATATATGAACAATACACTTTTCGCCGAAAAACCCGGTTACAAAACCGGTTACAAATATAACCGCTTATGGACTAAATAGTCGAATTTCCATATTCTTGTAAACCTTAATTGGAATCTTATATGTTTTTTTAGGCTATTTAATATGAATTTAGTTAAAGAATAAGTTTTAACAACGTTACAAATACATACGAGTAGGTAACAGTGGGCGGTAATGGGTTAATTAAATTCAAAATAAAATTCTTTTTTTTACAAAGCTTATTAACAAAAATTTAAATATTCATAATTATTATATGTACGTTTACAACATTTTAATTATATAAAAACAACTAAAATTGAAGAGAAAAAGCAAATAGAAAAAAAAAATACCAACATAATTATCATAAGTTTTTTTTGCAATACCAATTTTTTCACCAAAACAAACTCATACATAATTTTATCAATATCTTACGCATCAATAGTTGTCATCACTTGAAGCATAAAGTTTGTTAAATTGTTAACTATACTTGTATGTATAATACGAGTACTTAGCGGACGTACATATGTATGTATGTATTGCTTTTTTTTCTTACCTCATTATTTACCCTCAACACTCATCATCAGCTGGCTTGATTTGATACTGAAAATCTCGGCTACAATGTCATATTGTCATTTACTCATTAATCCATAGAGACAGACAATATTACTCTGGTCTCATCTGTTCATCAATTGGTGTTATTAATAAAATTCTGAGAAATACCCAGATGATATTCATCAGTTTTTCGTAGAAACGTAAAGTATTTATTCACAAAATATCAATAATACAGCAAAATACGCAGCTCAAAAATAGTAGGAAATAATAATTAAAGAGAATAAAACAATATATGTATATTTGAAAACAATACACAGATCGAGCCTTTGCTGCAACATAGTCTTAACTCAAAAAAAGAAAAAAATAATTTGCAAAAAACGAGTTTAAAGTTCTGAATCCGCGAACAAAACTTAATGGTAAAAGAGATATTGATTATTCTCTCTAGTATTCAGTTTCTAAAATGCTTGAATAAAATTTGTACCCATTCTGAAGAACGATATGACAATTAATGCTGCATTATTAATTAAAACAATTCTAGTTTTTTGTGTTATGAATCTATTGCAGCAAAGGCTCGATATGTTTATATATGTTATTTTGGGTAGAGTAGCAGTTAATTTAAGGAATGAAATAAATAAAATAATTTTTTTAAGGATAAGACAAGCATGCCGACTTTGAGCTCATAAATGTTTGGCGTTCGTATTATTCATATGTGTTTCATTATATGACCGATAACTATTTACGAAGTTTGTTTTGAGTTGTAGATCATTTCCTGATCTCGCATAAAATTTTTCGAATCATTTTCATTTAATTTTTTCGCATGTGTTTTTATATAAACTATTTTAAGTTTTAGTTGGCTTCCAAAAAGGAGGAGGCCATGTTATCAATTTAGTTTGAAGAAAGTTTCATGTTAACAAAATCCAAACGCGGCAAGGAATAAAACCTTATCAAACTTTGATTCCCTTTCCGATTCAATTTCGAAGATCCTTGAGAACTGTCCGAACAGTGAAATTGTTGTTGCTGGTGATTTCAATGTTCACAACTCATCTTGGCTTCACCATTTAAGCAACAAAACCCCAGAAGGCCAATATGTTGAGCTTTTCGCCGCGCATAATGACCTTGCGCAACTATTTAATGAGCCAACACATATTTCATGTGTTGAAGGGCACCATAACAATACTCTAGACCTTTTTCTCACTTCGCACCCTGAAAATTACGAAGTGAGTGTTAATGCACCTCTCGGTAACTCGGATCATTGAACCATTTCCGCCACCTTTTCGTTCTCTAATCTTCGCAACGTCCCCCAATCAGCTACGAGACGCTTAAAATGTATGTACGAAAAGGCGCGTTGGGCCAAGCTCAACGAATTTTTCCGGCATTTAAATTGTAAGCTTTGCTTTCTAGACAACAACGTCGATGCCATGGCGAAAATGATAGAAAATATCATTTTGCTGGAAATAAAAACTTTCATTCCTTCTAAGCAAATTTGGATTAAACCGAAAGAGGAAGCATTTAGTATCTGGCGTAATAATAAAAACGCCGATACTAATTCGCTGCGCAAAAAGGCGAGATCTTCATGCGCCAGAGTGCTAAGGCGCGAAAAAGTTTTGTTCGAGCAGCGCCTTCGCACTAAAGTTCTTGATGCTCCACGGGGTAGCAAGAACTTTTGGTCATTCGTTAAAAGAGTCAAGGGTAATGCTGGTTCCTCAATTCCGCCTCTTTTAAAGGACGACCACGTATTCTCTGACACGGTTGATAAATCTAACCTTCTGCCTGAAATGTTCGCAAGAATTTCTCACTTGCTGGAAAGCAGTCAGCCACTACCCGTTCTCGAAGGAGTATCTGTAACTATGCCAAAAATATTCTTTCGAGTGGGTGCAGTTCAAAATGTTCTAGCGAAGCTTAACGTAAACAAGTCTCCTGGGGCAGATGGTATTCCAGCACTGGTCTTGAAACAGTGCTTTTCGACGTTAGCACGTCCATTGGCACGCCTGTTCAGCCCATTGTGCCATGCTGGTGAATTTCCAAAGTGTTGGAAGGTTGCCAATCCCTAAAAAGGGGGAGGCCAACAACCCTGAAAATTACCGCCCAATTGTAATTTGTTCTGCGCTTTCCAAGGTAATGGAAAGTATGTTGAATTTCCATCTTGTGAGGTTTTTGGAGCTCAACAGTTTACTTAGCGACCGGCAGAATGGCTTTCGTAGGGGCCGCTCTACGGGGTACTTACTAGCTTTCCTTTCGGAGAAGTGGTGTAATAGCATACATCACTTTGGCGAAAGTAAGGTGGTGGCTCTAGATATTTCCAAGGCATTTGATAGAGTGTGGCATGGAGCACTTTTGTCAAAACAGTTTGCTTTTGGCGTCGGTGATGGCTTCACTCGATTTGTATCGAGCTTTCTCAGAGATCGCACTATACGAGTTGTTGTAGATGGGGTCTCATCAAACGAGTTCAATATAAATTTAAGGGTTCCGGAAAGCTCCGTTCTTTCTCCTACCCTTTTTCTTATTTTTCTTAATGACCTTCTACGTCAAACTTCCAACCCTATCTACTCTTTTGCAGATGACAGCAGCTTAGTTCATTCGTATTCATTTAGTAACAGGCCAAACCCGTCGGAGATCCGGGCAATGGGCAAAATATGAATGATACACTAAATCGCGATCTCCTGACAATATCAAATTGGGGTCATGCTAACAGGGTCAATTTTAATGCACGAAAGATCCACTGTGCTTTACTCACGCACAGACGTATGATCGGACATGCTGCTCCATTTGTAAACATATAAATTTTTTTATTTATTTGTTCCGGTTTAGCAATATCTAAATAACAAATTTATTTAAATTCAAAAAATATTATTGAAATTTGATTCAACAATTTTTTTTTATTCGATTAATATTATATTCGATTAATATTTTATTCGAATAATTTTTTATTCGATAAATATTTCTTCAATTTATATGAAAATCTAACAAACTATTTCAATTCTGATATATATATTTTTTAAAGAAAGCATTTTTGTCTGAATAATTTGACTTGCGTGCCACTTATTCGAATATACTATTCGAATAGTTTGAAAGATTAAATTGAAGCAACTTAAATACATAATTAAAACTTTCTTAAATTAGGAATCTGTTTAAAACGTTTATAAGTTTTTATTCTTTTAAATTCAAGCACAAAAACGGCTAACGTTCATCAAAACATTTATTTAAATTTATGATCTTGCTACTAAAATTACTTTTTAAATGTCTGTCTAGCAAATATTGTTTTTGTATTATTTAATCTTTTTATTTGTTCCGTAAAGTCTTAAAATCTTATATTAAAAAAAATGTATTTCAAACACATAATGAGGAAAAAATGTTCGTTGTGGATGAATCATGCATACCAAACAGTTGAAGTGAGATAATTCAACAACAGCAAGTGCGCTCATTATAGCGCAGTGAGTGAGTGATACGTATGAAAAAAAGCTGTCTTAATTAAAATAAAGCTTTCAGCTGAACTTATTAAGAGTTACTAATAATACAAAAGAAAATGTTAAGAGGGTGGTACTATAGCTAACTTTTAAAAAACTCTTTAAGCGTAGATCAATGATACACTGCAGTATGTAGTAGGGAGATTCAGATTTGTAAATCTAAATTTTTAAATGAAATTCATTTAAGAAAAGCCTTTTACAATTCTAAGCTAAATTATTAAAGTAACATTCAAGACATATTTGTATGATTTCTTTATATATTGCAACGAAAAATTTTCTACACGAAAAAAGATACTACTTTGAGAGTAAAACTTAATAAAAGCTTAGAAAGTTTTACACTAATTTATAAAATTTTTAAAATATGTGACTTTTTTTTAATGAAGAGCAAGTAAAATATATATATATACTCTCGCATGTATTAAATAATAAACATCAAGATTTAAATAAAGAGAAAAACACTAACAATCAAGCTTTTTAATATAATAATCCTCTCCAAAACTTCTTGTTCTCTCTATTTTTAAAATAGAATTTAAACAATATAAATAAACATTAAAACTTGTTTAAGACTAACATAAATTTAAAAAATATCAAACCGGCAAGTTGGAAACAATTTGATTAACGCACGTTGAAATTAAGGTAAAATAAAAATCTATTAAAATTTTCTTTTTGTTGCAAAAAGAAATTTAAATAAAAGCAAATTGTCGAAGAAAAAGCACAAACTTTTAATTTTGTTTTAATCTTTCTTTTTCCATGCAACCCTCCAATGCACACTGTTTTCTATACTTTGCAACTTGGGCACACAACATTATCATTAAATTGCAAACAACTTGAAAATATCTTGTACGAAAAAACAAAAAATACAAAATTGTAATAAAACGTAAAACAGCACTCAATTGCTAAAAAGGAAAACATTGTTGAAACTACACAAGCAAAAACAGGAGCAACAACAACAACAGCAGCAGCAACAATAAGTGATACAACTATGTTGCCAACAACAGAAGACATAAATGCTGCATTTGTTACAGACAATGGTCTTGAACAGCAAGAATATTCAGCTGCAGCCGTCGCTGAGGAAGAGTTGAATGGAGCCAACGGAAACGGAAATAACGAATTTGAAACCAATATGTCTGAAGAAAACAACAACAACAACAACAACAACAACGATTCTTCTAACGACAATATTGACAATGTGGAAAATCTAGAAGTTGAACATACAATTGAAAATAATGAGGATACTGAAGAGGAAGTAAATGACAATTTAAATGAATCATCAAGTAGCAGCAATGTTGATGTCTCCTCTGACAAAGAGCAAGAATATAATGAAAATAACGACGATGCAATAGACGGCGATGATAGCAAAACTACTGATATTGAAATTGTCAATTTGAAAAAGAAAAATTCTAATTATTCATCCGTTATACGCAACGAAAAACGCGAAGACGAATCATCTTCAGATGATGAAGATGCCAATGCCAGCAGTATTGAAATGCATCCAACATTCAATGATGAATGGGGCAGCTTAAATGAGCCAACTAATGAGCAAAATGATTTCAGCAATGATATTGATGCATACGATGTTTTACCAATTGATTTGTCCAATGACATTGCCGTCAATTATGCAGCCAATTTGCCACTTAATCCCGATGCTGAATTCATTGATGTTTATGGTGTGCAACATTCATCAAATACGATGCCGAAATTTGAAAAGCTCTCTATGGACTATCAGCCACCGTCTGAAGATGATTGGATAAATACGCCAACAAAATGAAGAACATCAAAAATTAACATTGAAAAAAAAAATTAAAAGCAATTGTCTAGTGTGTAGTTTTGTAAGTTGAATATTTTATTATTAATATATTTTTTTGTAGATGAGTTATTTTATCTTGTACTCGTAAGCAAATTGCCACCATGATCATCATCTTAATGACTCACTTTTTCGGTTTATTTTTATGGTTTTGATTTGATAACTCTTATTTACATATTTTATTTATTTTTATTATAGTTAAATAAGCAAAGAAATCATTGAAATTGTTTGGCATTTTTTAATTTCATTTATCGCGTTTTAAATACTCAATTCACAAAAAAATACTCGTAATAAAAAATGGTATTTAATGGTATTTTGGTATCTTTATAACAAAACCTTTTTTTATTATTTTACTTATATTCACATGATAAAAGCTTTTAATTCATTGTGTGTTTGTGTGTATGTAAATGCTAAGTATGTCTGGCTGTATGCCTGCATTTCCTCACTAACTCACAATAATTTCAATATTTTTAATATATTAATTTTTATTATAATTTTTAGTTTATTTATTTTTCAATTAGTTGTAGCCAATTAGATTGTACTTTATTATTAATAGACTGTAATTAGAATTTATTTTTAAGCTCTCTTTTATGTTTGAAATAAACAAATAAATTATTTATTTATTTTAGAAATGATTTCTAATTTTATTTATTTCAAATATTCATTCGTTTAAAATTGCTTAATTACTAATTAAATATTTTATAGAGGATATTTAAATTTTAGTAGAATTTGAATGAATAATCGAAATATGCCTAATAGAGATTTCAGCAGAAGCTTTTAACATTAATTTGGAAAATCTCACATATTTTGAGAAATTTTCCAAAGAATTTGTGAGAAATAAAAAAACATTGAAGACCTATTGTACATGTCAAATTGAAAAGATATCACTTTAGTAGAGGGTTTGCAAATAAACCTCCCTAAAGCATGCTTTAAAAAATTTCACAATCACATTATAACTCTAAAGGTATTTCTATCATACTGCAAAGTAAAAAGTTGAGATCTAACATCTAATGGTTATTTTGAATCATTATATTTTTATTTAATTTCCAAACCATTTTGACAGCAATAATAAAATTATTCTTTATTATTACTGTGGATCCTATTAGGAACAAAGGATCACAGCGAGCTCTCTCCATTCGGTTCGGTTAAATGATACGTGTTTTATTTCTCTGTACCTTCGACTACTTTGGCTGAGTTCGTTAACAAGTTGTCATCGTCAAGTGTGCAAGGGAAGGTCTATTCTTCGCCTTGAGGTCTACGCATGTTGTGATATTTTCCCAAAATATTTTTAGTATTCTCCTTAAACACCGGATAATGTGCACATGGATGGTGTTTATGTCGTAAGTGTCATGTAAGACGATTCGCATACATTTAGGAGGACCGATTTGACCCAAGAGTTGAAAATCCTTTTCTTTTAGAAATAGAAAAAAACAATTCCGTACAGGGCGTAACATACCGAAAGCCTGGTTAGTTTTTTTAAATGCAACCACACTCACACATACGTTAGAAAACTACCAGGGTAGCAAAATGATTTTGCTTCTTGTAATTCAATGCCATATATTTTAAATTTACAGGTGAGCAGATGTTTACCCTTCTTTATATTAATTTTCAGATCATCTTTTGCTGCTTCGCACTCGAGGAATTTGAGCGGTGATTATGCGATTAGAGGCAGATTTCGTCTGCATAATTCGGGCTCTTAAGATGTCGGTTGACCCTTCATCTTATAACTCTTCAAAGCTTCAGTAGCTTTACGTACAATAACATCAAGAAGTATGTTAAAGAGAAGAGGGGATAAAATGCATCCTAAACGGGCACCGGTTACTATGTCAAAGATGTTGCTCGGCGCATTGTCATGCAATAAACGACATTTCATGTTGCTGTACAAAGCTTGGATTAGGATAATAATATTAGGTGAAACACTATTGCAAGACAGAGACCTCCAAATTACATGGTGATTTAAGGCTGCAAAAACTTTTTAAAACGCAATGAGAGAGCAATTAGAAGGGAAGATTGCTACTCTGCAGACTGTCGTCTCGGCTATTTATATGGTTGACGGAAGAGTTTTGTGGGCGGAAGTCAACCTGCTCAGATCCAACATCTTCCAATGTAGCATCTGAAATTCTTTTGTTATTAAAACTTTTTCTTTTATTTAAAACCTGCAAAGTAAAACAACTCTTCATTTATTATATTCTCTACAGATTTAATTTAAAAAGCATTTTCTTTTTTACTTAAATGTACTCATTTAATTACATGCTTAATGCCTTAAGCTATTTTTTTTTATTGTAAATTAAAAAAAAACAATTTTGAAATAACGAATTATATCTTCAAATAAAATTTAACACTTATTTCAATAGCCAGAAAAATATAAATCCTAATTCATTTATGAATAGAACTATTTTCCTAGACATGAACGAATATAAATACATACATACATACATACAGACATCTAATCTAAACTGTCTGTAAAGAATATTAAAATTATTATTACGTAAATAAATATGAAAACTATATAAAGTTAATCCGATTGTCAAACAATTTTACAGTTGAAATGTTCATCTCAAATGCTGGACTATAATCCTTCAAATGTAAATTTTTCTACCTCAGTGCTATAAATGTTTATAAAAAGAACTGTTGGGGGGGGAAAAATACGAAAAAAATATTCTTTCAAAATTAAAATTTCTACACATATTTTCTACTTGTGTAAATTGAAATTTGTCACAAAATGTTATAAATTTATGTGTGCAAAAATTATATACAAAACAGAGAAATAGATATTTTATTTATTTATACTTAAGTGTCTGTCAACATGTTTAACGAGAATTTAAAATCCTTTGGCAATTTCCAGACAAGAAAATGTACAGCCTTTAAATGAGTCCTGACGATTTACATACAGCACAGTGTGGGTGAAATTTGAGTTTCTTTTTTTGTATGTGTGTGTGTGTCAGAGAGTGGCCTTCCGATAGATGATGGCTCTGTATTATTTTGTAAAACAAAATTTTAAGCCCATTTCTATTTTCCCCAAACATTTTTGTTCATTTATTTTTATCTTGTATATTTAAATAATCGCATTAAAACACAAACATTTATAAACACACATATTTTTTATTCGAATGGATAATTTTTTGTTCTTTTAAAGTCTTTAAAAAAATTTGTAGTTTTCCGTATCATGATTTAAATTTTTTGCTGAGCTAAAGCATATAAAAACGTTAAGATGAGAAGTGAAGTAATGAGATGCATAGTACGACAGATGTGTTACAGAATAATATGGGTACCTGCCTTTCGGCTTAAGCCCACAGTGCTCTTAGTAACGTGTGAAGATATTTGTTCGGAACCCCCCGAGTTCCAGCTTTTCGTAGCAACCACAACAACCACGTATACTTTCGAAGGATACCTCATCAACAACAGAAAAAAACAAAACAAATTACCCTTCTTCCCAAAAGGCAAAGCACCAAGGCGGTTATATTACCCAAGATGAAAAAAAAAACCCTACGCACTGGAACGTATAGTAGGACAAAACAACTCAGATCTGTAATAGTTTTAAGAAACTGTTGTAAAACCCTTAAGAATATTTAATATTTTTAAAAGACCTGATACCGCCCGCTATGATACGGAACTAAAAGAAAATATTTTACATTAATCTTGCCTCATAATTTTATATGAGTTTCAGTAGAAAGTGATTAAGTTAAGTTAAGTAAAAACGAAAATTTATTTATTCAAACGAAACAAATCACTATTAAATTGATCAATAAATAAACAGATTTAGGCTCTTAATATATAAAACTTTATCGTCTTTAGTTAAACGAAAGAATAATTATTGAAATAAATAAAAAAAACAATCTGCTTTAAATGTTTAATAACTGTTTATTTTAATTACAGTTTTTTTTTCTTTTGCTCAACATTTAAAAATATAAACTATTGGCAAAAGTATGTATAACGCCTGCATGTATGCTTTTAAATCCACAACATGCAAATACTACTTCTGTTTATTAAATATGACCGGGTGTTCTTCTCTGTGAATGCGGATGTATATGGGTCTGTCTGTATGCTATAATTTTTCTTCTTATTATGGTTCATTATTTAATAAATAAATCATTTTCCCACTTGACAGATAGTTAACCATAATTAATTACTACAATTTATATGTAATTTGTTTATACCACTGGTTAGTAAATAATTAATGCAAAATTAAAAATTATTAAGAAAAAAATAAAATAAAATAAATATAACTCGACAAAAACCCAAATGCAAAAAAAGCATTTTATATATAATCCAACTTAATTAAAAATTTACCAAACGTGTATTAATGTTTGTTTTTGTATGATTATTTACACTTTGAAATATACATACATATGCTGTAACATGAAACATTTATGGTGAGGATTGTGTATGTGTGGCCTTCAAGAGGGCCTTTATTTGCATAACAATCAAGTAATTTCTACGAATTTTGTTGAGTTTTGAATGTCTTATGAGATTATAATACTAATAAAGTATTAAAGTATTGAAACGGCATAAGTAGTTTCTGATTGAGTTAGGAGTTTGATGAGCTTTTAATTGATATCCAATATTTCTACTAAAAGTCAAAGCAATTTAGTCATTTTGAGAATGAAAATATTTTCAGTTATTTTTAAAGTAACTAAGAATTAAAAAGGCATTAATTCTCGCTGTCTGGATTTAAACTCGAGCCGTAGTATATATTTTTTCTGTTATATATAATTAAAAATATCAAGAAAAATATATTAAAAGTTATCTTCCGTTATCTAGATTTGAACTCGAGTCGTAGTATATATTTTTTCTGTTACATAGAATCAAAAATATTAGGAAAATATATTAAAAGTTATCTACCATTATCTAGATTTGAACTCAAGCCGTAGTATATATTTTTTCTGTTACATATAATTAAAAATATCAAGAAAAATATATTAAAGGTTATCTTCCGTTATCTAGATTTGAACTGGAGTCGTATTATATATTTTTTCTGTTACATAGAATTAAAAATATCAAGAAAAATATATTAAAGATTATCTTCCGTTATCTAGATTTGAACTCGATTCGTAGTATATATTTTTTCTGTTACATATAATTAAAAATATCAAGAAAAATATATTAAAGATTATCTTCCGTTATCTAGATTTGAACTCGAGTCGTAGTATATATTTTTTCTGTTACATATAATTAAAAATATCAAGAAAAATATATTAAAGGTTATCTTCCGTTATCTAGATTTGAACTGGAGTCGTATTATATATCTTTTCTGTTACATATAATTAAAAATATCAGGAAAAATATATTAAAAGTTATCTTCCGTTATCTAGATTTGAACTCGAGTCGTAGTATATATTTTTTCTGTTACATATAATTAAAAATATCAAGAAAAATATATTAAAGGTTATATTCCGTTATCTAGATTTGAACTGGAGTCGTATTATATATCTTTTCTGTTACATATAATTAAAAATATCAGGAAAAATATATTAAAAGTTATCTTCCGTTATCTAGATTTGAACTCGAGTCGTAGTATATATTTTTTCTGTTACATATAATTAAAAATATCAAGAAAAATATATTAAAGGTTATCTTCCGTTATCTAGATTTGAACTGGAGTCGTATTATATATCTTTTCTGTTACATATAATTAAAAATATCAGGAAAAATATATTAAAAGTTATCTTCCGTTATCTAGATTTGAACTCGATTCGTAGTATATATTTTTTCTGTTACATATAATTAAACATATCAGGAAATATATATTAAAAGTTATCTTCCGTTATCTAGATTTGAACTCGAGTCGTAGTATATATTTTTTCTGTTACATATAATTAAGAATATTAGGAGAAATTGAAAAATGACAGTTAGTTCTTATCTTTAACTTCAACGGAAAATGTAAAAAAATATGCTAAAAATATATAATATGTACAAGACTTTTCATTACTTTAACGTAATATTTCATCACATTAACTAAACTGTTCATAGTATTAATGAAAGCAGCTTTAAAGAGATTTTTGTATACCCATTACAAAACGTTTTCCTCGCACAGTTATAAAGAGTTCACTTTGAGAAGGCCTTAAAAGTTATTTGCAAATTTTCCATTCGATATTTAAACATTAAACATATATTTATGTTTTTAGTATAAAATTAAATCAGCATTCAACATAATATTAACGCCAACAAAATATATATGCCAATATATATATATTTAAATAAGTATGTTAATATATTTATAGAATAATTTAAATATTATAACAATGTAAATATTACAAGAGATTATTAAAAGCCTAACAAATACAAAAACATAAGTCAAATTTAATTCTATGAATGGGAAAATTATTATTTAAATACACAGCATTATTCGCTGCTGTTTATTAAATATGTAAATCGGAAGAAATTAAGAAAAAAAAAATTATGTAGGTGTGTTACAATTTTGTGAAACATTACAAATACATATAAGGTTTGTCATTATTTATTTTACATCATAAAATAATTTTTTACACAGGCTTAAGTTGATTTTAATGTACATCCCTGACACATGTAGTGGACCGTTTTGTAGTTTGCAGCTGCTACAATTTCAACAAAGCTTTTTAATTTTAGTAAAATATTTTTTATTTACAACAAATGATTTTATTATACAGTGAAACAATGTAAAAAACACATACGTATATGTCAGTATAGTTGCTACTCTACTACCAACGAAGTTGTTCCCAAACGAATTGTGGTGGTTGCTGCAACTATCATTAAATTCGATTGCTACAACTACAATTTTCGTGTAGTACCACTGAGTTTTCGGTTGCGATAACCGATAAAATTGGTTAAGATCATGGAATCTTAAATGGAAGATAATTGGGATTATTTACACTAATTTTTATACTAAAACCTGTTGAATTGATAGTTTTAATACTTAACTAAATAAAATTGTTTTACTTACTCATTCGAATTTAAAATTTATTTTTGTCCATTACTGGTACTGAACATAGAACTCACATGTTTGAAACACATCGCCTCACCCACATGAATATTTTTTAATTAAGTAATGATAAAGTACTTATTTTAATATAATTGGGTATACAAACCAAATTATCGGTTAGATGTATCAACCAAACCATATTCATTGCCAATTATTCAGTTGAGCTCGCCATTTTGGGATTTAGTATCAGTAAAAGAATACATTCAGTTGACCCTACCAATTTAAGAATTGCCACAATCGTATGTTGCTTACAATTATGGTTGTATGGTTATGATTATGGAATGTTGGTTGGATCCATAGAATATTGGTAGCAGTAACCGATATATAGTCTACGTAACTGATTTCCAACCATATTTTTTCTGGGTGTAGTAAAACCCTATGCTCGGTTTTGGTAACCAAATTTCTTATGTGCCTCCAAAGATTCTAAAAATCAGTGGGCTCGTCGCTTAAGTAGGAAATAAGTTTTTAGTTCATACTTTGTTCATTCTTCTTCTTATTATTAACAAAGTTAAACAATTAAGAGTTTAATCAATTTAATTAAACAAAATTACAATCCAACTTTACTTTGTTATTAAAAATTTCAAAATTATCGTTAAAACTCATTTTTTCCTTGCACATTTCTTGACATTCTGATGCGAAATCAAAACGGTTGTGATTGCCATGACATCCACCATAAACGAAGTAAACGCATTCATTAATAGCAGAGTTGTATGACCAGGATGGAATAATAGCGCAGCATTTATTTCCCTTATCGTCACCATCTTTCAAATGTTGCAATCCACAAAGTTCTTAAAATTGAAAAGCCATATTATTAAATATTTTCCTACATATAAATTCTATAAAAATTTATTTATTTCTCTCACCATTTTTGAGTGCAACTGCTGATGAAACTAAAGCAAAAATTGCAAATAACAAAGCAAATATTTTCATTTTTTTTTGTACTTCAACACTTTCAAGAAGCTCAAGTACTCGTAATTGACTGTTATTCAAAATTAAAATAAGTTTCACTTTTATAGTAAAACTTTTAAAAAGCACCAAAGACAAATTACATAAATTAGGCGGATCAGACATAAAAGTAAATAAATCCAAAGATTTGTTTAAATAATTGTAGTAAAGAATATTTTACAATTTGATATATTTTTAGATATCAGCTTGAATTGTCTGCTTTTTATAGTTTTAATCTAATTTTTGTGATAAGCTGAATACTTTTTTTTATTAAAAATCGGGAAATGGATTTTATATTTAAAATTATCAGATTAAAGTAGAGATTATTTTATGCAAATACTTGACAAGGAAGTGTACAAAGACTTAATTTTAAAATTAATGAAAGTAAATAAGTTGTCAAACTGTTTAATTTTGTTGTATGATAATAATTTAGCATGATGTCAAGATCTTGTAGTAAATTTTTAATCTCAATATTTGGTAGTAGAGTCCTTCTTGTACTGACACATTCGTGCGAGTTTTTTTTCAAAAATCTTCATTTGTCGCATAGTGTTAAAGATAAAAAAAGTAAAATAAGTTTGCCATTGTGTATTTGGGATGGATCCAATAAAACTCCAATACATACATACAAACAAAAATTTTCCATACCCTGAAAAATTAATGATCTACCATTTTCATGTTCTATTTGTGCAACTATTCGACATGAGTGTATCCTGCCTACAAATGTCAACTAATATTCAAACACAAATTCTGTAAATCTGTAACTCGTATCTACAAAAAAAAAAACGACAAAAAAAGTTATTTAAATTTTAATAAAACTATAAAATGTTTCAATGTTTTTCATTACAAACTAACACACCATAAAATGGATGTAACACATATAAAAAACTTTACATGTTTGTAGGTATGACCTAATCTTTGCAAAAGAGAGATATAAATAAATAAATGAAAATTTAAAATTTCAACCGTAAGCGGCAAACAACAAAGATACACCACCGACCGGTTCAGTTAGTCAATTTTTTTTTCTTATTTTTAATTTATGGCAACATGTAGATTTTATAAACGAAATATTGAAAAAAAAAATATTGTAAATGAAAATATTGCATAAACAATTTATATATTAAAAACCGACATAACGGATGTGTCACAAACCTCGATTGGCCGTCATACGGTTAGACTGTGCGGTCAGTCTGACGTACAGATGAGCAAATGGTTGGTTGACTGGCTGGGACTGTTGGAGGAGCAAATAACCAACCAAGCAACAAAACTACCCCTTTCAAGCCTCCCACCAATATGTTGGTTGAAAAAAAATGTAAAAATGATTTTAAAGGTTTTGCCGTTTTGTTACACAAAATAAACAAACATGTAAACATTAATAAATTCATACGAAATACTTACAAACAACACGTAAGTGTTCTAACATACATACATTCATATGCAATGTATACATGTGTGTGTTTATGTATATATGCAAATTGTTGATATGTGCGTGTGTGTGCGTCGCGTATGCCACATCCGTTAAATATTTGTATGAATGCCTCTGAATACCTTTTTTGTATTTACCTTCATAAATTTTATGTTTGTGTTAAAAAATCCATGAATTTTATAAGTTCATGCAAAAGTTGAGAGCGAGACAATGTCAGAGTTTACTTCATCAAATCCAAATACTATACCGTGGGCTCTGTCCTAAAATAAATCAATATAATTAAGACGCAAGACCCATTTTTGTGGTGCACTTTGAGGTTCCATTATTGAGAAAATTTATACCAAATTAAAAATATTTAATCAGAGAAGTGAATGAATTATTTACATCTAGAATACGGTCGATTGTGTCGGTCGTTGGTTATATGTGTTAAAATAAACGTATAAATTCTAAAAATTTAACAGGAACCTTTACCGAAGAACCTTAAATCTTTAAAAAAAATTTGTGCGACTCACAGATAGTAAGTTGCACATTGCCAGAGCTGGGCGTATTTGATCCTTTCATATGTGGGGTCTTAAGAAATTTTAACTGTGCCTAATTATATACTTTCAAAATGCCATGTCTATATATCTATTTTTTTTTATTTTTACTCTTTGCCCATAGTCAGTCATAAGATCCATTCATATTTCCACTTTGTTACAAAAGTGTCTCAATATTTTCAATATAATGATTCGTTGGAAGCATTACAAATCTGAACAATTTTTATACCCACTTGACACCACTGTAAGCCGTTCTTGATGGGCATTGCTGTTGTTGTGTGCAACAACAATTTAGTTTTTATTAAAATGTAACATGAATTATTAGGTAAAAAAATGTAACAGCAAGAGGATTTGTAAAAAAAAAAAAAACAAAACAAAAAATTAAAAAAAAAAACTTTTAAAACATTGTTGGCAAAAATAAAAGCATACGTTTTTTATGCTCGTACAACATTTTGTTGATAAATTCGTGGATGACTGACCGGTGGAAGGAGCGAATGAGCAAACGCAAAGCTAACGTATGAGTTGCGTTCTAAAGTCTAGCTGAACGGTTGGCTGAATGGATATTTGCATTAATCCATCTATCCATCTATGAAAGTCTCTACCTTACGCTATTTATTTGTTACATTTGGCTCTGAAAATGTCACGAGCATTTTTTAAAAAAATTATCCTGGTTAAAAAGGTTAACAAATTTATATTCTTAAAGCGTTGGTAACAGGAGTAAGGAGGCCATGAAATAGATCAGTTTTATAATTTATTTACTTTCTTCTTCAGAGGTCTTCAAACTCAGAAATTATTAAACAATTTTTAGTTAAATCTTTCAATTGTAATTATATAAGGGAGATGATATTTAATTCAGACACGACAAGAACAGAATGGAACATAATTAAGGTTATTAAGAAGAAGAAGAAGTTATTGCGGAACTACTCATCAGCCATCATCAGTCAATATTCTAGGTCACTATCTTAATTTTATTGCCAATTGTTTTAAATCTCTAACCACTTGCAGCTCCATTACTGTTCGGCCATTACTCCAATTTTTTGGAAACGATACAAACTGCTCTTTTGTTTCATTTTGCATTTACGGAAAACATAAAAAATAATTCAACTAAAAATGTCAATTTAATGCATTTGAGCTGCAAAAATATATAAAATGGGGATAATATAAGGATATTTTTTTTATCCTCTGGAGTGTAAAACAATAACAGCAGCAACCTACAAATTTGTAAAAAAAAAAATTAAAAACATATATTAAAAAATATTGTAAATTTTCCAAAGTTTTGATAAAGCGATAGATTTTTATTTTGTTAAAAATAAATATTTACCATAAAATATTTGATATTTTTAAACTAAATAATGGTTAAGTGTTATAAACACATATTCAATTTAAGGAGCCTGCTGTTATAAAATTGAGACCATATGAATGAAACTAGAAATGCTTTTATATATTTTTTCTTTGCTTCTTTTATGTTTGTACATAATTATGTATGTTTGCCTGCTCTGGTATTATGGCTTCCCCAAAATTATGGAATGATACGAACCTTTAAGAAGAGAGAAGCCAGCTGATTTTAGAAATAATTATTATACTACTTTTACTACACGCAAACAAAAAACATGGTTGATGGAATCATAATCGCAATCTATCATTTCATGTTCAGATAAATGATTGAGTCCTCTATATTTTGCAGCTTTCATCCAAGGAACATTATATGATCCTCAAACATCTCCCTCTCAAATTTGAGCGCATTATAGTAACTATGAAAATGTTTTTTCTTGGTCTATGTAAAAAATTTGACATTTTGCTTAAACAAAAGAAAAATGCACAAATCAAATTATATTTTTGATAAATATTTTTATTTGAAAATATTTATGGAATAAACTTTTCTGAAAAAAATTATATATAATAAAATTCAAAATAATTAACTTACTTATCGGCATATTTATGTATCCAATCCAATTGCCATCTTTTGAAGTTCCGTAGTATTTTTTTCGTCATGCTGCAAAGAAACATACATTCGCCTATTTAATTTACTCCATATATTAGTAAGTACTCGTATCTGTACCTTAAACCACTGATGTTGAAGATTTCAGGTGCACTTTTATTTTCTTGTTCACGTCCTGTTTGTGCTTCCTGATGAGATGTTTTTCCTTGGCCGAGAACAGCATAGGGTCCCCCTTGGCCATCTTATCAAGATAGTCAAGAGATCTCCTAGTGCCCCTCATGGCCTTCTCCTTCTTTGACAGATCCTCTTTGCCCACACCTGGCAAGGCGTTCTGCCGAACAATGCCTTTAGAGGTAGATGGCTGCTCCTTGTCTATCAAATCACCCTCCCGTACATCCACAGATCCCAAGGTTTCAGCCCCCGAGGACCGAGGGCAAATTGTAGACCTAGTTGCCTCCAATTCGTCGTCGGACCCCTACGGATGAGTCACCTGACAGAGTCAAGAGACAGTCACCGTCTATTGCATTATGAACCTCGCTCTCCTGCGTGACAATATTGTCATGCAAAAGAGGCGTCTCTTCTCTACGATTCGTCCGTTGTGTTGGCGTCGTCAACGTCCTTGAAAGTTATATTTTTTGAAATGTCTATTTTGTTCCCACGAGTATGCCTGTAAAAAGGAGGACCATTCGCGTTGTAACGGCGTGCGCGTGACTAGGCAAAAGTCTACAACCGGCCTATGCCATAGGCGCCGGAGGGAGTAACTATTTGGGACTAAGTTTTCTTTCTACACTAAACCAGCCATTCAGGATGTCGGCACAGCTCTCTACCACCTTGACCTTAAAAAGTGTGTGAGTGAACTAGAACTATACGCCTAGTGGCGTAACTATGTACTAAACAACTGTTGTAGTTTGACCATCTTTTGTATGCATGACTTTAAAGTCACTGCCTTTGACTCAGAAACACCTGGAACAAGTCCTGATGCCTGAGGCAATGACAGTCACCACAGGATGAACTTAAGCCACCACATCACGACAAGATAGCTATCCAGGTGGGGGTATGTTGTGAGCACAAACTGATGTATGTGTAGACTGCTCCTTAATTACATATACATATCTAGTCATCCAAAGACTGATTACTTTAGCAATAAGAAATATATAAATGTAATATAGAATATTAAACTGCATTTTTTTTGGTTTTGTAAATTGTTTGAAGCAGTTAATTTACTTTCTATGCAGCTGGATTTTATGTTTGCAAACTTTGTTATTTTTTTTTTTTTAGTGTGTGATATTAAATATATTTGAGTTAATTTTATTATTATGAAACGTTTATTTTATTATTAGCTTGTGTTCCAATCTAAAATTTCATTAAAAAGAAACTATATAACTAAGTACAATTTAGCCCAGAGGTTATTATTAGTACTTTTACGCCTCTGAGACATATGTTTATGGTTTATGTATTACTAAAATATGTTAGGCTTGTAGGCTTAATAATGGAAGAATGTTTGATGCAACCATATTTGGTTGTGGCAGATATACTTAGTTGCCATGAACATTTTGCAATCATGTCTTTTCTCTGCGTGTATATTTATAACACTGCTGCCAAAAACTTTTGAGCATTTAAACAGGGAGTCATTTTAGCGGAGTGCACCGCAGAAAAAAGTTGTAGACGTACATGTGGATAATATTTTAGTTACCTTGGCGTTTTGAGAGCTTCATTCTGAGACCAATTTTACAAAAGGTTAAAACCCTCTTCCATTAAGGACACCGTCCTGCATTCTTTACGCATCAGCTTTAGAAAGTGTTGTAAACGCCTTTTTGTGAAACAACATGGGACATTTTTTTTATGAAATATTTATATTTCCAAAAACTTCGCGGTATGTATGATACCTTTATTTTATCTTTTCTTAAAAAAGGGACAAAAACCTGTACATGGGATGTAGCGAAATGAAATGTAAGACGACAAATAATGCGGCACTATATAATTTTAATTCATTAAAGATATTAAAGTTCACAACTTTAAGACAACATCAAATATTAAATAATGTTTTTAACTTGAATTGTATTTGTAAGCTAATAACATACTTGTATGCAATTAGTACTTAAATGTCCCCTAAAAGAAGTTGAATTGATTTTTGTACTCTCAGTTAGAAAAAAGTAAGACTGACTCGTGTTTGCCAGTTTTTTTTTTTGGTAATCAGCCAGGATTAAAAAGCCTTTTTTCTAGTGCAGCTTTAATTTTTTTTTATTTGTTAGATGCCAATATATTTTTCTTATTATCACAAAAAACAAATTGAAAAAAAAAGTTTTAAAAACTCCTTTAAATATTTATTTATTTCCGTCTACTCTGTGCACTAATCTGTCTTTCTCCACAATTAAAGAAAGTGTCAAACTGCAAAACATATTTTAGCACTTTTAATCCTTTCTACTTCTTCAGCTTAATTCAACAAAAACAACTGCAGTATGAAGAAGGAAACAAAAACAAATAATGTTATACCGGCCGTTATTGTGCTGCTGCAGACATTTACTAATGAAAAGTTTATAAAACTTAAATTCATCGAAAAAACAAAAACGAAATATTTAAAAGAAAAAGAAGTTACCAATTAATTCATTTGCATGCTAAATACTCTACAGCAGTTGTCGTTGCAGTTTGTTGCTGCAGTATCACACAGTTGTTTGGTATTCATTGTAGTGCGAGTTGTTCGAGAAGTTGGTCTACAAAACAATGATGTTGAATAATCTTTAGACGACATCAAATTCTAAACAAATATAAATACACAAACTGAAAACGAATGAATGAATATTCATGCCGCAACAAAGAAATTCCTAAGGAAAATTTGTCAGAAACACACACACACGCACACACACACAAAAAATAAGAGAAAAACTTTTTATATTGTTTTTCCTAAAATAAATGATAATTATTGTTGCCGGTTGATAAAAAGGAAAACAAACAAGCTGGAAAGAAAAAAAACTTGACTTCTTTAGTGACCCGAGTTTTTTTAATATTCTTTTTGCAATTCTTATAAATAAGCAAAAAAGAGCCAGCTAGAGAGAGAGAGAGAGATAGAGAAAGAGAGTAAAGATAGTATGAGTCAACATCTTGAAATTGTATAGTGTGTCCTTTAGGAAAGATCATCTTAGATTTCAATACAGTTCAGTTTCAAAGTATCAAGTTTTTTTTTGCTGTCCTTAATTTTGCGGTTTTTATCAGTAGTACTGCAGTGGGAATCAACTTCAGTTTTTATAAATTCTACTGCGAATATTTTGTGCTCTACAAAAACATTAAGATATAAGATATATACGAAAATATTAGCTCTCAATAGATTTTTCAATACAACGACATGTTACCAACAAATGGACAAACTTAGCATAACTCCACTTTTAGTGCTGAAGCTTCAACAATCTTTAACGAAATATTTTGTTTTGTGTGTTTATAAACACAAAAATTTGCCAATTTTTTTTTTCTGGCACTTGAACACCCTACACTATGTGCATTACATACTTTTAGTAAAATTTCCTTTAACCTTCATAAAGACTGACCTACTCGCCCCTTTCACCTATAATGTTCTAGCGCAAGTCCTTAACAGAACTTTTTGATTTTCATGTGTAGTATCCCATGGTTTCCTTCATAAGGACACATCTTTAAAAACCAATTACTGTAAATGTGTTCATCAACAAAAGTTTTCATAGCAAAATAGTGTCAGCATGCAGCAAAAAGTTATAAAATTTATTTCATTACTTTTTCTGTTTTTTTTTTCATTTTTATTTATAAAAAAAGTTTTTTTCTCTCCATGAATTCATTTATATTTCTGTGGTTTTTATATAAAATTATAGTTTGTTTTTTTTTTTGTTCATATCGTCTCTTGTTTTGTTGGTCTTTCGGTTTTGTAAATATTTAGTGACAATGTCATTATTGTCTCTTTTATATTTAATCCGATATTAATGAGACTTTTGCAAGTTTGGTATTTGTTTTTTTTAAGCATGTGGCAGAATAAAATATTTGTTTGGAAACCAAAAAGAAAAAAAAAAGAAAAACAGAAAAAAACAAAGCAAAAAGAAGTTCATATTTGTTTGATGATTGATTGTTGGTTTGAAAAATTGTTGCCCATTATTATGGTCAGTAATTCACAAAGTCCTTATAAATGGTAGAAGAAAAATGTTTGGAACTTTAAGTTATTTTAAGCTTTTTTTGTAAAAGTTTTAATAAATTTAATCTTAAGTGGCGTCCATCTTGAAATGTTATTCTTTAAGACTTGAATTTTATTTAAAATAAGCTTGTTTTTTACAAAATGCCTCAAATAAATAAATAAATATTTTATGGCAAACATTTCATACACAAACAAAACACTCATAGAACAGCTCAAGGCAAAGTTGTTGCTGCATGCAAATTAGCTAAAAATATCTTTTCTCTCCTAAAAATTAATATAAAATAGAAGCAATAACCAAAGGTGTCTGCCTAGGAGGCAAATATTCAAAATAGCAGTAAAGCCAACCGTAAAAAATATTAAAGTTCATGAAAGAAAACAGAAGTAATGTTTATGAAAATGTAACGATTTAAAATTTAATTGTATGTACCCATAGTGCAAAGTATCACAAGCGTCAAAAAATCCAATTATAAAAGAAGGAAGGGGTGGATTTAATACTGTAAAGACTTATGAATAACAGAAGAGTTTTTTACTACGAAGTTATTTAATCACAAAATCCATTTTTAAAACAAAAATTTAATTAAATAAACCTTTAATATATTTCCGTATGGCATGAAAGTTGAGAAATATACCACAAAGATGCAAAAATCCCTGAGATATGCATTTTAGTGTAAAAGAAAATATTATACACCAACAGGTCGACATAAAGAACCAGGCGAAATTGTATTTGGGGTCTCCCTGAATTCAAAAATTAAATATAAAGTCATAAATATAGAATATTCTCTATAAAATTAACGAATTTTTTAAGAAAAAGTTTAATAAAAACTATTTTATTTGTAAGAAATATTGGCAAGTGATCTTGGCATTACTTTTGACTAAAATCTCCCATTCAATCGTAACAATCCAACAGATGTTAGTTTGAGATTTGAGCAAAATTTTATATATATAATTAAATTTTGTGCTTTAATAACTTTTATACTTATCTTGACCTAGAACAAAGGCTATTCAGTGTTCTATTTTTAAATTTTTATTAGATAAACATCTCTCTATAAACAACGCAGGGGAACAAAGCATCTAGTTATCAACCCAGCCAACCAGCATTCATATAACAAGAAACTCGAAAAAGAAATCTTTTCTAATTAGAATACTTCAAAAGGGAAAAAAATGTTTAAATGAAAACCAAAAAGTACTAAATGCAAAAAGCACCAAATACTAACCCAAAGAAAGTACAGTCGATGTTATTGTAAAAATAAATTTTCTAAAAATTAAGAGTACCAAGCACTAAAAGTACCAGCTTCTCTTGATTTTACCCCCCTCTAAGACAATGTAAATAAATTAATAATATAAGAAAAGGTACATAAAGTGCACATTTGTACCGTCTTTACCCATTAAAAAGTACTCTATATTTAGATCTGAATCTACCATATCCGTCTGCTAAAGCAATTTCTCATGAGAAAAAGTTCTAAAAGTAAAAAAACACCACAATGAAAAATGTACCACAAGCAAAAAACTACCAAAGGATACCGTTCTTTTTATTATTTCAGCCACCATAAAATTATACATAATACAAAAAAAAAAAAAAAATATAGCAAAATTATTAAATTGTACATTTTTCGTCCCTCAAAAAGTACTCTTTGCTTTAATTTGATTCACATGCTATGCGTCTGCTAAATTTCTTACAAATCCATTAAATGAATTTCTCAAGAGAAAATGTACCAAAAATATAGAAGCACCAGAAGGAAAAATGTGCCATTAGTAAAAAAGGAGTATTAAAAGTGCCAGTTTAAAAGTGTCAGTTTTTCCCATTTCAGTCATAAAAAATTTATGAAATATTAGTACAAAAATAAAAAGTAACAAAACTAATAATATTTCACTTTTTACCCCTTAAAAAGTATCCTTGATTTTAATCTTAATCTAGATCATACGCTATTGAATTTCATCTAAATTCAATGAGCGGTTTCTGCGTTACATTGGAAGAGGAGAATATTATTTCCTGTAGTTAGTTCTTAACAAATATAATTTAGTGAAACTGATAAAATTTGAAAATTTTAGTGAAACCAGGGGTGTCACAGAAATTAAAATAACGAAAGTGAAAGGGAAATCGTTTTTACCTGCTCCAGAAAACGTAAAACGCAAAAATTTTTCGTTTTAAATTCGATTGAAAATAGTCAGGTGTGTCACAGAATTTTTACGAAAGTGAAAATTTACACGAAAAACTTTTGTGTTTTACGTTTTCTGCAGAAGGTAAAACATTTTCACTTCACTTTCGTACGAATTTGATTTCTGTGACACCCCTGGATATTTCTGTTGTTTAATTTAAATTAATTTTATTTAAAAAGACATTTTTTTGTTTTTAGCTGCTTGTTACAAACACAAAGTATATTTTTACAATTTGCCTCTTTATATGCAAAAAAAAGTGTACAGAAATATGTATTTTGACATCTGAGGAAGATCAAAAATACTACCATTAAAAGTGGGCGAGACGACATTTTAAGAATTCGCCGTGTTACAATTATTTTGTACAATTATACAAATTGTTTGCCTGAGGTATACACGTAACATAATATCTGAGATGAGAATGTCAAATTCAATCGCAGAGAGAATTATACTACGTGTAGACTTCAAATTAATGTTATTGCAATCTTATGATAATTGTTAAAAGAGATTTGTTATAATAAATCTCATACCAACAATCTTTTGAGATGAACTGCCAAAAAAGCAACTACGTGCTTGTGTCGCCATTGCAAATATTCGCAAAATACAATTAAAAAATAGATTTGCAATATTTTTACTAAAAACATTTGCTATTATAAATCAAATAAAGTTCTAAATTAATTAAAATAAATTAATTGCACTTATATTGAATAAAATAAGCAGCACAATAAGAAATGGTGGCACAGATATTTTGTGAAAGTGTCTCGATGAAAACTTGCTTAAAATGAAATCTTATAAGATTTCCTTGCCCATATAACATGAGGTCTACACCTGAGATAATCTCTGAGATATTTCTCTCAGTAATTGTCAATTTCAATGGCAGAGATAGTGTTCTCACGTGTAGACTTCAAATCAGTATGTACCATGAAATTTTTCATGAAAGAGTAGCCATGAGATCTCCCACGCAAACAATTTCATGAGATTTAATTTTTAATTTAATTTTTCTTATTCTGCCGACGTTCTCTCTCATATTATATCAGAGTTCATAGCAGTTGTAGACGCCGTGTTAAAATAAGTAATTTCCAAAACGTATTAATGAATCAAAAGGTTAAACTTTTCTATATTTTATATGTTAAGGCCAACATTTGAATTACATTTGCACACCTTCATACTTCCCCAAATGCACTTACACACACACACTGAAACATATTTACTATATCCTACAAACTGCAGACATTTTGATTTATAACTTTAAGGATAAAATACTTTTGCTCCAGCTTTGGGTGGTGGCGCTTTAGTTTATGGCTTAAGGATTTAAATAATGTTATTTTTTTTTTCTTTTATATGTAAAAAGCATTTTTCTCACAATATGCAGCAGCAGTAAATGCCTTTTTTTTCAAGCAGAGCCACTAAAACAAATAAAAAGAAAAATATCGTGATAACATTGTACAGTGAAGGAGCGAGAGATGGGGAGATAGAGAGAAATTGAGGAGTGATTCTAACATGTGAATGCAGAATAAAATAATCGGATTTTCTTAAAAATATAAACTGTTTAGGGTATTTGTGTAATAAGAGAAACAGCCTACTGTGCATAACAGTGAATACTTGTGTAACATCCTTTAAAGCAGCAATTATGCAGCGATATGAATTGCATATGAAAACTTTTTTATTTTAGAGTTAAAAACCTTAAGGTTAGTTGGAAACTTAAAAAATGAAACTCAATGCCCATCTGCCGAATCACAGTGGTTTGTTAGAAAATTGACAATAAAAAGATGATTCAATTTAGAAATTTTCTTATTACAAAGCTGTCTCTCTAAATACAATTTTTTTGCAATTTATTTTATACCACTGTGCAACTAAGTTAGTTATTGCCTTGGCTTGTTGATATGACAATCTGACTGGCGGTTTCAATGCATGTAGAAAAATATATAATGAATGGTTGATTTGTTTGTACTGTATGCAAAATTGAGCGCATAAGCCGTTAGCAATAAAACTATAGGATTGTAACCAAGTATCTGTACGAATATGAGTGTACCACTTCAGTATGTATGTACGTATGTATGTATGTGTGTGTGTATTAGTGTGAGAACAAATGGCTGTTATAAGATTCATTTTAAGTTGGCGGATGTTGAGCAGCCAACCATACAGACAGTTTATTTATATAAAAATCAAATTTATTATAAGAAACTTTAATGTAAATATTATAACTGAGAGAAGAGCATACATACTTGAACATACATACGTACATTTGCAATCTTACGAGAACTCTGTTAAATATTTGCAAAAACACAACAAACAAACAAACAAAATATGTGAGGTTATATTTCTTACTATTCGTTCTCCTTCATCCTTAAACAGCCGGCAAATATGTTGAATTCAAGTATCGGCATCAACTTCATCCAGCATGCCTGAGCAAGAAAACATTTTTATGCATTTTTATATGAAATTGTTTTATTTTTATTTTCAAGCTGCTGTTGTGAAGTTTACAAGTATTATTGAGTAGACAATCTAACAGGATGAATTATGAGCTGGTTAAGGACAAATCTTGTTTCTTTGCTCTTTTTTTTTATAATTTATATATATTAAGTTATTTAGTTTTTATATTTATTTTTTCTGATATTTTGCGTTTCCTTTATCCTTATGACAGTGATCAACCATATTCTGGCTGAGATTTCAATATTAAAATTTATGAAATTTATTAAATATTCGTCATAAAGGATATTTTTAAAGTCTCACTTATATATGAAACAATATGATAGGAAGTTTTTATATATGATGAAAGTCGTAACGAATGTTGTAAAATCGAACATAACTTTTTTCTCTCAAACATGTTTTATTGAACCTAAAAAACTTTGTTATAAACAGTGAAACCGCAAATATGCCATTGCGTTGAATATAAACATTTCAATGTTTTAGGACTTTTTAAGAATTTTGACATACACTTTTTAGTGCATATTTTAATCTTTACAGCATAATTTTGTATGTTTAGAGCATTTTTCTGGATGTTTTCTAGCAACTTTGCTTGTTATTCCTGTATTTTGTATTTTTTTAAATGATACTATCCACTTCTACAAAAACAAACCTAAAAAACTAGTTTTTAATTAAAAAAAATTTGAAAATTGTTTAATATATTTTCAAATTTAGCAATTTTTTCAAAAACTGTTACATTTCTCCAATTTATTCCGACTTTATTCGCAGATTAATTAATTTAAAGGAAAGTTTTGCTAATGCATATTTTTGCATATTTCCGACGACACATTCCGCTGTTTTTCCTGCATATTTTGACTATTTTTATTTTTGAAGTTTTAATATCCACTTTTAGCAAAAATTAAAGGGTCAAGGATGAACCATTTGCTAAAACTTGTCCACATTCCCTTGATTTATTACCGGATTATTTACAGACTTACATTTTTATAATTTAATTTGGAGATCTATTTTAAAGCATATTTTTGTTTATTTTATTTCTGACACAATAAGTTTGCTTAATTTGGACTGCACCGCATACTGTGGGTACTTTGGGCTCCAGGCTTTAAAAATTTGCAATTCATTATAGTGATTTTTTCTAACATTGCCAATATTATTTCAGATTATTATTTTATTTACAATTCAAAATTGAAGAAGAGTATCAAATAGAGTTTTGCAAATATATGAACTCTCTATAAGATTTTTCACATATATAGAGAAAAAAATGTGAAAAAACTATTAGATGTAACTAAATTATTTAGAATATTTTATATTCGGACTCAAAATTATACCTCGTGGTGGCAGAAATGAATTTGATGAAAATTTTAAATAAAAAGGATTTGCTGAGTATTTAAAAAATTTTAGGGTAAAAATTATTTCCTGAATATCTATTGCGCATAAAACACAGTTCAACAGGAATTTTTACGCTTTCCCATTTAATTTATATGACTTTCTTTTTATTTAGCCAAATTTACTGGAACATTATTGTGACTGTAATTGTTGTAAATAATTTAATTTTTGAAATTAATAAAACAAACGCATTGTTTCTTTATTTTATATATTATCCCATTTATTTGTAAATACTTCCAATATGCTTCTCTTTGACATATTTTGACATTTAAAAATTCAATTTTAATTCTTTTCTGCAAATGAAAAACTTTTCGTTTAAATCCAATTGTGAATATTTTCAAATATTTTCGATATCGATCGAAATTTCAATGCAATTTAAATATAAATTTTGATCGATATCGAATGCCGTACTTTGGCCCCATATTTATTTTGTTTGAAAATATTTCATTCAACTACAAACTTAATAAAAATATTAAAATTATTTTTAAAATATTTTCTGTGGTATTCCGAAAAACGCTGCAACGTATAAAATTGTTGCTTGCAAGTTTTGCGTTAAAGAACACTTTTAATTTAATTTACATATATGTTTTACAAATACGGCGGCTATTTTCTTAATATTTGTTACTTTTAGTTTTATTACATAAATTGTTTTTAAGTACATTTTGTTTTAAAAATTAAAGAAATACAACATTTAGACTAAAACTAAAATATTTTTTTTTTGTAACTTTTCCTAATAAATTATAATAATAAGAATGTGTTGTGTTTTATACAATTTAACAATATTTAACAGCAATAATGTTTTACAATAAATATAATTTTAGTTTTATCGTTTTTATTTGAAATCTTAGGTTTTTGTTATGCAGACTTTTCTTACTACTTTTTGAATAGTTTTTAAATTTTGTATGGAAAATATATATTTTTTTTTTGATATTTCCATAAATAATTTGCAATAAATTTTTTTTTTGTAAGTAAGTAAATAAAATAATATGACTATAAGTTTGGGATGTTGTGTAGGAACACAAGGAAATATGTCAGAAAAATTGCAGTTTGCAGCTGCTTAAAAAAAAAATTGGCGGTATTCAGTATTTGTTGCAAATGGTCTTGCGAAAATGGAAATGCAAAATATCGTAGCTTTTGGATAAAATCCAGCAACAAAACACACAGAGTATATAAAATGTTTCTCGTTTTATTTACAGTCTAGATAAAATTTGTGTTAGCGTTTCTCAATGTAGTAGGAACACTGTTGCAAAAAGTTTCTTGGGTTTTGATGTTATATTTGATAAGAAATCTAGTTTTTCTTATACTTAAATTTACACATTTTTATCTCTCTGTGGATAGATTTTTCTACCAATATTCTATATGATATAAAGTTTCTTTCTGCAAATGATTTTTTTTTCTCGTGAAAAATTTCCTTATTATTTTCTCTCTTAAGCGACAAGTGAAAACCATATAAAAGTAAGACCCTTGCACAGAGGAGTTTTTGACTTAAAAAGCTGATCAAATTTATCACAAGGTTTTGACGTTTTTTTTTTTTTGGTTTTTGGTTCGATTTGCTAAACACAATCCAGAAAGGGATGGTTTTATGAGGGGGCGAGAGATCACCAAACAATATATACCTCTCTAGCCCATTGTGCAACACGTAATTCCTTGTGTTCTTACACTTAATAAATATGTTTTAATATATATATTTAGGGATTTCTTACAAGTTATTAATTGTACAAATAATATTTAGTTGATCAAATTTTCCAGCAGATTTAACCAATTTAATTTTTTTTTTGCCTCTTGAATTTAAAAGTTAAAGCATATGCGATTGGTCATAAACTTCGCTTTAATTAATTAAAAAAAAAAAAAACAAAATCCTCAAAATATCGTATTTGCTAGTATGCGAATATACTCATAGTCGTGGTGTTAATTGAGCCTGAATTATTCAAATTTTACACCATAAATTATTTATAATATATTTTTTTCGTGAAATCAAAACGTGACGACAATCTGTCACTAATTAAAAGGAGTGATTTCTCGAAACCATTTAATATTAAATTTGTTGTTATATGAATCGAAAGATTTTCAATAACATTTTTTAACCATAATTTTGAAAGAAATTTTTTAACTAGAATAACCAACGGCCGACACAATTGACCGTATTCTTGATGAAAATAGTATATTATTAATGTTCGCAGAGACATTATACAAATGTCATAGGAAATCTCTTAAGAAAGAGGTCATACAACATACACAACTTCAGGGATTTAATGGCACATTTCTTATATAGCAGTTAAATGCAACAAAATACCCTCCAATGAACCAAATATATTTACTGTGCTCTCTCTCTCTCTCTTTCTCTATCTATCTCCTTTTTTGTTTCTTTAACATTCCTACGTATCTGACACATCAAAACACTACACAAAACCATTTGGAGAAAATCAGAAGCACCAAGCGGGAAAAAGAAGGACTACGAAGGCCTTTTAGAAGGCCTCTGCACCCCTTCTTTTGGATGCGCAAAGCCTTCTCGCTTTCTTCTCGCTCCATTCCATACTCATATATTCCGCATTCGTTTATTTCGAGAGTGATTCTAAAAGGCCTTATAATTAATAATGACTTTCCATTGTGATAACACAAAAAAATTTCAATCTCTCTTTTTCTCTTTCTCTCTTCTCCCTTCTCAGAGAAGCTAATTTGAAATGTGTTAAAAAAAAGTAAATTGATTCAAAAACATTCATTCCTAAGAAGGCGTTTAATAAGGCCTGAAGTTAGAATGGCTTCTGAGTTTTCCCGCTGGTCATGTTTAGGTTGTCGTTGTTTTAAAATTCATCGTTGCATAACACGTGTGCATGGATTAGTAGCATGTTTAAACGCTTATACAGTCAAATCCCGATAATTCGTACCCCGATAAATCGTAATTCCCGATAATTCGTAATAAACTGTCGGTCCCTTGAAAAAATCTCGTTAATTCGTAAAATTTCTATACGTTTTGGTCCCCTCGCTAATTCGTAATTTTTTTTTAAATAAAATCTTCTTTGCCTCTTATAAATCGTAATTGTGTGCTAACTACCACTTATAATTCGTAATAAAAACAACAGAAGCATGGAAAGAATGATTTTTTGTTTACCCCTATTTGTTTTTTTTGCGAGGGTTTTTGCTTGTGTGTGTGTTTATTCTCTTAAGATCAGTGTGTTACATGAATAATAAAGAAAAATGTCAAAGCGCACGCATAAAACTCTGTCGGTGTTACAAAAACAACAAATTTTTGCAGCCACTGACAATGGAGAGAAAAAATAGACGTTGCTGAGCGATTTGAAATTGCTCCATCCACTCTTACTTCAATCCTTCAAAAACAATTGTTTTTATGTTTTTTTTATCGTTTTCGTAAAACCCCGTTAATTCGTATTTATTTTATTTTAACCCCATTAAATCGAAATCCCGCTAAATCGAAAACCCCCCTAATTCGTAAGAAATGGCCGGTCCCTTGCCATTACGAATTATCGGGATTTGACTGTAGCTTTAAAAATACTAAACGCAAAACCATCCGCAATATCTTGTTCACTTCTGTGAATAAATATTTTTAATATTGTATAAGTTTGGTCAAAATCGATTGAAGAATGGAGTCATAAAGTTTATCAAAAAATGATCTTTAGATAGATTTAGATAATAATATTTTACAATAAAATACATGATTATTTTCATGATTTATTTGTTTGAAATGGGGATTGCATTACTCTCAAATGTAAAGTGAAGTCAAATGTATGAATACGAGTTAATTTGTGAAAAAGAACAATAAAACTCTAAGGTATTTTATTATTCCTTTACAATCCTAAATTATGTGAACGGAGAGTAAAACATCTCGGTTTCTAAAACCAGCGGGACATTAACTTTAATTGGTTTAATTTATTTATATTTTCTGCTGAAAATTTTTCGAAATATTGTTAATTTTCTTTCTTCATAATTATTAAATTTATTTTACTAGAAAATTTATTAGATTTATTTAAATTTTAATTTAAAATTAATTGCACATAAGAATTTTCTGTTTATAACCCAAGAAGCAATTATTCGGCAAATGCACAAATGCTACAGTTCTATCAGAAATTATTTAATGGAAATTAACTTAACTTCGAATTGTTTCTTTGGATTTCAGCTTCTGTTCGCCAGTGTTTCATTTGATTTGATTGATTTTGAATTGATTTGTTGTATACTTTTAGCGTCATCCCATTTGGCACCATTCAGATAGAATATTATAATTATTTAAATAATTTTCAACAATAATAAATAAATTTCGCTTACAATTTGAAACAGAGCTGAATATAGTATTTTAGGAAAAATGGAAAATATATATTCAAATAAAATTTTTTTGCTAAATTGCTTGTTGGGTTACTTTAATCATTGTTGCACTAATGCAACCACATACATACATGTACAAATTTATGACAAACATTTTACTTCACTATTTGGCTTTAAATATTTCACTTAATTCAATATAATTTATTTTTATATTTTCATATTTTTTTTTTACTTAAAAATCTAATAATAAAAATAATAATAAGCAAAAAAAAAAAAAAAAATAGAGAAAGAAATTCAAATTGAAACAATTACAATTTGATTTATATGTTGACCACAAATATGCTCATTTTTAATAAAGTAAAAATCTACAATAAAATCTAGTTTAAAATTGAAATAATGTAATTTAATATTTTATAACAAAAACAAAAATTATACCACAATTATGTTTATGATTAAAGTGTTGGTGATTTCTATGTTAAATATTTATTAAAATTTTTCACTAAAATGGATATCATTCTTTGGTTTCACTACAATTAAAAAAAAGGAAAACAAAACAAACAGGAAAGGTGTGTTTGTGCTTTTGTTTCTTTTTCCTTTTTATTATAATTAATTTTTTATAAAATACTTGTTATAAAATTGTGATTTAATTTGATTTTATTTTTCTTTAAAGAAAAACACAAGAAAAAGGATTGGTCCTTTGGTTTCAATATTTTTATTTCTTTTAATAAAGACTAAAGGCACTCAGGTTGCTGTTTGGTTTTGTTTTTTGCAACACATTAGATGTATAACTTTTTATAGCTGAAAAACTTCTTATCTGCCGCTAAGCATTTAGTTGTAATTCATTATCCCTCGCTCTTTTCATATTACTTGCCGCCTGCTGCACTTCACAATCTTTCTATCTTACTTCGAACGATGTTCTTATTTTGCAAATAAGCTCTCAGTTTAACACACTAATTCAAATTGTCTTAATGACATGGGAATGATTTAGAAGAACGGGGGAAAAAAAAGGAAACCAATTACTTCTTCCTTAGAAACCAACTAAAATACAATCAAAGGTGATTTTATTCACCAGCAATGAAACAAAAGAAGGGGTTTTAAAAAAAAAAGTTATACACCTAATGACATAAGCAACATACATGCAAAAATATATTTTTAATTACTGTTCACTTCTCTTCTTTAGGTAATTAGTTTTGCAAAAATCCAAACTAAAGGACATTTTAATAAGGCTTGGCCGCATCCTTAGAACGTTTCAATTGCACTTTTAGACGTTTTGTGCCGATTTGAAAACCGTGCATCGCTTGTATGGCAGCTAAGGCTGAATGCGGATTATTGTAGGACACGAAACCAAAACATTTGGACAGATTTGTTTGTTTATCGATAAACACTTTGGCAGATAATATATTACCAAAAGGTAGAAATGTTGAAGCGAGATCAGTATCGGTGAATTCCTGAGGTAGATGGTAAATAAAAAGATTACTGCCCTCGGGTCCTAGAAGAAATAAAAAAAAAAGAAAAGAAATATTGTGAAAATACTCTGTAGCACTTTGTAACGACACTCTTATTAATTTTTTTAGTGTATTTTTCATATTAAAAAAAAAAATTTTTAAAAAATATACCAACTCCCTCTAACACAAACTAACCTTCTATTTGTTTGCCAGCAACTCCTGCGGCGGCTGCCTGTAGTGCTGATGCTGTTAGGGGTGCTGTTGCTGCCGCTGCTGCATAAGCACCATTGGTCAATGGATTAAGTGTTGGAGCGTATGGTGATGTTAAGGCATCAGTACCAGTCCCTACATGAAAAAAAAAAAAAAATCATTAAAAAAAAACTGAACACAAACACATACTTGAGAAATAAAATTTATTTTAATGAACATTTTGTAAAGAAATTATCTAAAACAAAAAATATTACACATTGTTTGTGGTGTTGCACGTTGGTTGTATTCTTGTTGCCAGGATAACTTTATTGAATCCTTACCAAAGTATTTAATAAAAGCCCGTACATTTATATATGTTAGATCGGTTAAATAAACACACAAACACACACCCATACAGTGGTTATATACGAAAATAAAATGAATATTTAATTACACTAATACACACACACACATAAATAAGCAAGATTGTAAACAGTATTGCAATAATTGAAACATAGGAACAAACGGGATTCTATTGGGAATGTGTTAGCATGTATGATTGTTTGTGGAGGTGTGTATGTGTGTGTATGTCTGTAAGGCGAACGAAATTTCAATTATACGCATAACAATTAATTAATTAGGCACTTGTACTGTGGCGCAGAAATGTAAGTATGTATCAACTTCACTGTAAACTGCACATTTTATTTTAAATGAAAAACTTGTTTTTTTTTCCGAAACTATTTTCTAATAATTAAAATAATTTTAAATTATGTGCATATCACTACCCCATATTTTTGCTAGAAAAGATTTGAAAATTAAATAACAAAAATATCCTTTGGGCGTTTTTCAATATCTCTTGTTTGTCTAAAAAATAAATAATTTTTGGTAAAACAATATTCTATTCAATTTTGCATTTTTAACTTTTGATATGTGACCAACAACACTGTTGGACAGTAAAAAAAAATTGCCAATAAAATTTAAACTAAAACATTAAAGTTTCTAAGGACTAAATTAAAAATAAAAATTGTTAGATGATATTTTTTATCCTTAGTTGTTAGTGTGGCTTTTTACGACTTTAAGAATACAGAGTGATTGTAATTCAATTTCTAAACATTACCCATTTTTTTTTTAAATTGAAAGTTGAAAGTGTTTTATACTTTTTTTTCCCCAATTTCTTTGTTAAGACCAAAAAGGATATAAAAACTTTAAGAAAGACTGAAGGACTTCCGAAAAGTTTTACCAATCGTGTTGCGGTCCAATCCATAAACCGGTACATACGTTAAGTTTTCTTGAATTAAAAAACTATCAGCTTTAAAGAAAAATGGTATAAAGCGAAAGATGGGGCTTAACAAGATCTTTACTAAAATAATCCCGGTAATTAAGAATTGGCTCATGAAAATTCACTTTCTACAAAAATGAATGGGAAAAGCGGACAGCGTGCAGCCGAAGTCCCGCTTTGCAAAGCCTTGATATGATAGACTTCCTCAGAGACGCATATTTAGTAACATGAGCTGTGAGTTCTTTTTAGGATGTCAAATAAATAGGAGCAGGTTTAAGATAATTAAAGTCGTCATGTAATCCCTCCGAATGTAGAAAGAGATAAGTGTAATACTGATTTCAAACACAAGAAAGATACACTACGGAATAAAACATGGCTTAAGAAAACATTTTTATTGTTGATTTTACTAAATAAAAACATGAAATCCTTTTTCATATAAACGACTGAATAACTGCTGTCAGGACCACAAAGTTTACTCCTGCGCTTTATGAGGAATTAATCTGATACCAAGAAATATCTTTTGAATTCCTTTCTGAACATAGAATGTTTATTTAATAACGTGAATTTATGTTCAATAAGAAGCACACTTTTGAAATTACAGCAAAATATTTAATATTAAATTGAACAAGGATCAAGCTCAAGGAAAATGTCATAATTTCCATACTCTAACACCAATACTGGAATCGGCAGTCGGCAAGTTCTGTAGTAAAATCCTGCGAAATAAATAGAAATAAGACTATTGTCATGAATTTTTGAAGATCCTTCTTTATGGAGATTCCTCACAGGAGCGACTAGAGGGAGAACATTGTATTTTGGGACAATTCATATTCGAATTATTCAAATGTTTGACCATTTGCAGTAAAAAAAATACTATCTAAAGCTTAGTGGTCTATTTAAACACATCGGTGACTGCATCAGTGACAAATTGAGGCGGTCAGACACGTTTCGCAAAGTGTGGTCTCTTACCATCAGTACTGCTTCAGTGTCCTTTTCGAGCTTTCAAAATACGTCGACAATCATCTTTTTATGTATTTCACTGACAAGCTGTCGTTATTCTAATACAATACAGTGTTTTGTATATCACTGATCAATGTAAGTAGATTGGATTTGATATTGAACTGACACTGCTTTAAAAACAAAACGGTAACAAGAAAAGTTAAAAACGCAGCTTAACTTTTCTCATTCACTATTGCAAATATTTATCATCTACATACATACGTTAAATATAACGATATAATTTTTTAAATTTATTCCTCAATCTAATATTATTATGCACTTAAGGTCATTGACTGTAAAACCATGCATGCTTGTATACATGCATATGCACGTAAGTAGTTTTATTGTTGTATGTTAATTGTTTTAAATTTTATGAATTTTTTTTTAATTATACAAAATACAAGTGTAAGATAATTTTACACTTATTTTACGTTTATCCCTTGATTACTCCACTCTTTTTAAAAAAAAACCATATATACATTACTCTAAATGTGTTCATGTTTTTTGTGTGTATGTGTACGAAACATAAATAACACAATTCACAATATACTTACTCCAATTTGTACATTCTTACATACACATTCTAACATGTACATAAAACTAAAACAAAAGAAATTTTAAAGTACACATTCGTATTACAGAGGTGAAGTTTTTTTTTTAAACTCTTTTGCTGAACAGCATGATTTACGTTTTTTTTTTCTGAAGTTTTTGTAATTTTAAGCATTTCTTTGGCAGTCAGTGTTTTGAGTGTGAGATACAAATTTTCAAATTTCATATTCTTTTGTGTAAAAACTGTGCAAGTAAAAAAACAAACATAACGATGAATAATATACAAATACAAAAATATTACACAAAAGGATTTAAAATTGGTGTTCTGTTGCATAAAAGGTTGTTGTATGTTGTATTGTATATATTTTTACTATTCCTGAGTGGTTTTTTCTTCCCCTTCCCCTTTTCCTTTTTTTTTTATGTTTCATTGTTGTTTTTAATTGAGGTGCTTGAATAAATAATAAAAAAAATATATGTATGTATGTCTGCATACACATCTTTTGAAATACACATTTTGTAATTATGAAAACCAGAAGAGTTTCACGTGTATAATGAAGAGCAAATATGAATGAATAAATTCAATTCCATGGATTTGGATAAATTATTTGCGATAGAGGAACCAAAAAGTCCAGAATTTAATGTTGTATAAAAGTTTATTTTTTTTAGCAAATTTTCAAGGATACTCTGTATTTTTGCTTAAAAGCAAGATAGTTTCGAGAATATTTTGCGCTGGCAAAATGTATTACATTTAATTCGAAGAATCCGAATTAACGGAAGGAACCTGTAAAGTAGCAAATGTGAAAATAATGCTGAGCTTTAATTTAAAAATTTCAAGTTTTTTTACAGTGATCAGAAAATGATCAGCAAGTTCTTGATATGAAAAATAACAGGAAATCTTGTTAACTTGGCATCATTTCCAGTACATAATTACGCCATTTTAAAATTAAAGTATTTAGTAAAATATATAGAAATGTCTACTCTATTTAGTTGGTTTTTGTATATTACAGACATCCTTAAAGTATGCTCTGAAAAAGCTATTATAAACATCCTTAAAGTATGCTCTGACATTTTTTTCTCGAATTAAGGCAATACATCATAGTGCCTTGTCTTGTTACAATTAAACATTTTTAATCTCTCTGAAAAATACTGGCGTGTATTGAATGATTCAATTGCAAATATTTCAAATATCTACATTTTAACATAAAAAGTTTCTTTTAATTGAAAAGATTTTGTAAAACTCATAATCAAGTAAGGGGATTTTTAAAGATAACTTTATGTGATAAACTTTAGTTCAATTCAATTTCAATTTTTTGTAAATTTCTGAATTTTTAAAATCCAACCCCTACACAGTAACTTTAAAATAAGTTTAAGCCATATAAGTACTTTATTTTGTGCAAAGTACCTTAAAATTCGGGTTGCTGTTGTAGGAGAGTTCGTCAAATATTTATTGTATGATTTTGTGTAAAATTTTTTTCGTATTTATTTACGAGTATTAATTGAATTCAGATTTGGGGAATTTGCGTTATTTTAGTATTGTTGTTGTTGCTATGGTTGATATTGTTGTAGTATTATGGCTGATGTTTTATTTCTAAATAATCTAAAAGGAAAATTGAGAAAAAAGACCTCAACAAAACAACGTTCATTGTTTAAAGTCCCTCGCTCCTGATACAAAAGTAAAGTCATCGACAAATACTCACACCCACACTCACTTACTCACTTCTGTAAAGAGACAACAAATAATATGTTTTAAAAAACAGATTGTTGTTATTCATTTTCATGAACAAAAATTTTACTGTTGTTGTTATTTCTTTTTTTATGGAAAATATTTTTTGTCACTTTTTTTATTGTCACCATATCCTGTCGTTGTTGTTTATTGCCAAAGAATATCATTGTTTCGTTTAGCAATTTTGTCATATTTTTTTTTTTACTTTAGTTTCACAAAGTTCGACAACAACAGCAGCAGCAAGGTTTTTGATTTTTATCTTTTGAATATTTTCATTTATTACATTCCATTCATTCATTGACTGACTCTGTGTCGTTTTGTCTTTTTTTCTTTTAAGAAAAATACACTAAAAAAATATGGAAAATCAGCAGCAGCTAACAGGGGAAAAAAAACTAATAAAAAATTTATTTATTAAACAAAAAATGTGCACTTCAAAAGTTTGCAGATTATTATCCTTTATAAACATCGTTTATTTTCTTTTTATTGTTTGTCCAGTGCAGTAATGAAATTTTTAAATAGAAAACCAGCACAGCGAGTCAGTTGGTATAAAGTCGACTATTGGCCATCCTTACAGGTTAATTGAATTGGGAAACTTTTATGATATTGTCATTAAAGCTTTTAAATTAATAAAGCTTGCCGATTTCGTTTAAAACTTATAACAAGTAGTATATATTTTTTATAATATATTAAACAGTTTTCATCTGTTTTTAGCTTCTGTAACAATTCACTATTGATTAGACAACATGAGTTACCTGGCAAACAAATAGTTAAATCTAAACTATCCTTTTAAATTGTAGCTTTCAAATATAAATTCTTTGATCAAATATTTCTACAAACATTTTTAATATGAAATATAAACTATTATTTAAATTTATATTAAATTGATATTAAATTTAAAGATATATTATTTGTAAGCTTAATGGCTCTGAAAACCTAAAGCGCTTTAAATAAGCTTTAGCACAAATATGCTTTTAAAGTTCATATAAAATTAATATAAAGTTTAAATAACCTAATTATAGCTTAGAAGGAGAAAGAGAATATTCATTATTAATAAATCTTTTTAAAAATTGTACTGCTATTTATCTTCCTATAGTCCTTAAAGCTTTGATATTTCAAGTACTATTTAAAAGCAAAGCTTTATGAAAATTTAAACATTTTAAAGTTATTTTGAAATTAATTATTTTTAAAGCTTTAAAGCTCAAATGGTTGTGCCCTTCAAAAGCTATATTAGTCTGGATAAAATCCTGAAAAATTCCATTTTAAGTTCAAAGCTTTTTTCTATGTAATTTCCATACTGTCAGTGCTATTTTAGTAGTTGTATTGAAAATCACTCCTTAAATATAAAGCTTTCGTTTCAAAATAAATGCTGCTAAGCTTTGCAAACTTATTATATTTGCATAATTTAATGTTTAAATACATGTTAAAAGAGTAGAGGACAGTTAAAGACATTAAGAGGTTTACAAATTTGATAAAAGGCATGCATAAGTTAAAATAATTTACAAATTTCAAAACACACACACATACAAACAATTGAATACATGTAATGAAATTAAAAAAAAAAAACTCAAGTAACCTAAAGAAAAGTAAAAAGGAAAAATTTTACTTACATAAAGCATGATGATGAGCCGTATGGCCAGCAGCGAAATGTGCAGCCAATGCGGGCGGTGTAGCGGCAACCATTGACATTTGGTGTGCTGCATTTAGTTGAGCCATGTGAGCTTGGTGTTGTTGCTGTTGATGATGATGATGTTGTTGTTGCTGTTGTTGTTGCTGCTGTTGATGATGATGATGAACCTGAGCCGCACTAAATGTTAAAGCCTGCGACGTTGGCACACCATGGTGATGGCTGTTAGAGCCTTGTGTAACTTGGCTGGGCTGGACATTGCCGTGATTTAAAGAGGCTAAGGTAACCAGATTTTGCATGGAAATGGGCGTGGCCAATAGTCCATTGCCAGCATTAGGGTTGTTGGCTGCAACTGCTGATACCGATAGTGAGGCAGCTGTGGTACTATGATCCGGTGGGAAATTTAGTCCTGATTTTTTAGCCATTTTTTTTTATTTTATAGTTTTTGTTTATATTTTTTTAAGGAATTTTTGAATTGTGTTTTTTGATGGTTTAAGGTTTATATAAAGTTTTTGTTTTAATTTTTTTAAACATGACCACACAATCAAGTCAATCATAGACATACCAAAAATGTGTTTGAACGAATATAAAAAAAACATAGAAGAAAACACACACCCAATTGGATTATTTACATTTACAAATAAATTAAATAAAATTGAAAATAATAATTAAGAAATTAACAATGGTTTTACTAATTGTTTTCATTTTTCTTTGTTTGGTGAAATTAAATCAATCAATTAAACAGCTTGGAGCGTTTTCTTAAGGCAGTTAAAAAGCTTCTTGTACTTTAAGTTTGTCAAAGTTTGTTAAACATTCTGAAACATTTTTGTTTGAATTAATAAAAGATGAAAACTACCATTAATATACAGTACAGTATCTCTTGAAAAGCTTTAAAACCAGAAGGTAATAACAGTGCCGATGTTTGTCGGTTTGCTTATTAACGACTGACAATCAACTTTCATAAAACCTTTTTAAGAAATGTAATAAAATGTTTGACTGATTTCAATTTAAATTTTCTGCTCAAGTCAACTTTTTGTTATTTTTAAGCCGCACATAATTTGTTTGTTAAGCTTAGAAACAAGAAGTTTAATATGCTGGAAATACATTTTATTAAAAAATGTTTGTTTTTCTAAAAAAAAGTTGATCGTTATTTTTTCATTTGCAAGTTAAAAATTAAATTATTTCAATCTCTTTTAAGTAATTTTTTTTTCTTAATTTTTGAGAATTTTTAAAACAAAGAAAAATAAAACTTTTTTTTTTTAAATTAAAGGAAAACATATACATACATAAAAAACAAAATAATTATACAAAATAAAAGATAAGAAAAATCAAGGCAAAATTAAATTGAATTAAACACAACAATAAATAAATACAATTATTAAAAATTTTCAAAGTTTACTGTTGATGCAAGAAATATAGAGAATAAATAAAAAAATGCTGTTAGACAAATTATTTCAAACTCTGTTGCTAATTACACACAAACAATGGCTCACACACACGCACACACACACGTCAAGTTTGCTGGATCAGTTCTTTCAGTATTTCTCCATAGCTGCATTAAATATTAAAAGGATCAAGGAAACTTGAAGTGTGTGAATTTGTTAAAGTTTTTAATTTTATAACTTTAATAATATGTTGCTGCTCTGTTTATTTTTTGTTTTGTTTTGTTAAAATTGCTTGGCAAGCAAATAGAGTTGCTTTTAATTAAAGAGGCATTTTAATACAAAAATTTTAATACTTAAATACTTAAATACTTAAATAGCAAATATGTAAAATGTAAATTTATATGAAGTATTGAAATTTGCAAAATTGGTGAACAATAAAGAATATTGAAACATACAAAGAGATAAAGGACACATTCATTAAACGAGACTGACTGACGTTAAATAGATTTTATTTAAAGTATACTTGTTACTAAGACATAATTTTAAAAGTTATATCTAACATGCTTGCACACACAGATATTTAAGCTAATACAGTGACTTGTTGCTATTGTTGATCCGATTCTAAAATTTCTTAATTGTTTGTGTATTTTTTGTTTTTTATTTATTTATTTTATTATAAAATGCAAATGTTTCTTTGAAATGGTTTTAATTAATTTGATCGCATCTTGGATTTTGCTGCCTAAAGGAAAGATCTATTCTTAAACTTGTGCAAATCCTCTTGCAAAAATAAAAAGAATGGTAGATCATTCGCTTAACAAATTTACGTATGTTGTTGTTGAATGCTTAGAGGCCTTTCACACAGGAAATTTTACTTTGCAAAGTTTTTATTCAGTTGGGAGAAAGACAGAAATAGAATGTATTCTCCTCTCTGTCTTTCTACCAGCTGAATGAAAGCCTTGCAAACTAAATTTTCCCTTTGTGAAAGGCCTCTTAATATGACACTTTCAGTGTCCCACTTGGTCAAAGCGTTCGGTTAACATGTCTTTGAATCTCTCTAATATTATCGATTGAAAGATTTTTAATTTATTTTCAAGCTTCAGCTACTACTCACGAATAAATTTTTAAAATCCTAAAACTATGTTATACTTTTCTGTTAAATAAAGTTTACACACAAATACAGTGGTTTAACAAACGTAATATTATTAAGCAAACAACAACAACTATATACTCTACTTTTACTAAGTGCAAGCAAACTAGTAACTCTTTTTATAAAAATAGATGAACTAAAACGTAAGGTTTAAATTTTTATAAAGAAAAAAGCGCCAATGAACTGCCTCCACTTGCACCTTGTTTACCTTGTTGAAAGTGTTTAAGCGAAAACAAAGAAAATATGAAGGCTGGCTCTTTATTTTTTATTTTCTTTTCAAGATTCTACAATTTCGTTTTTGCTTGGCATTCAGAATATTTTTTGTTTTTGTTTGGTTGTTTGTTTTTGGCTTACATCGTCAAATATTCCCTTTATAGTTTATTACTTCAAAGGGTTTTTTGTTTGCTGCATATAGTCCTTTGTGGCATATTTGTACAGGAAGAAGAACATTGTTTAGTGGAAATTTATAGGCAGGGTATTAGCGGTGAGATGTGAACGCTACACTACTCGTAAGTAATTGAAATGAGCCTTTTAGTTTATTTGAAAAAGATGTCAGTTTTTATGGGGACAGCTTTTAAGTTTTCTTTTTTTTTAAATATTTTATGCATTTAGATATATTTCGTGTAGAGCACTTTTGCGATCAGTCTTGATGAAAAGCTTGTAAAGGCCTTTTTGATTTTTTTTAAAACCCATAAGGTTGAGTGAGATATTTTCCTTGTTGTTGGCTGGAAGTGTTTTTAAGTTTTTGTAGAATGTTAAGGGCCCGGACAACATCTAACTTTCTTTTTTTTCAGACACTTAATGCGGGATTATTTTTCTAAACAAAAAAAGCTGAGATCAGCGTTGCCAAATGTGCAGATTTAGCTTGTTTTTTTTTTCAATTTTTCAAAGCATTGAGCAGTTATTTTATTTCCAACCGGTTTTTTTTAATTTTTGTATTAGTTTATTGTATATGAAGTTTTTTCTTCTTAATTTGCAGTTAAAAAAAGTTATGGCAACGCTGGTTGAGAACATTAACATAAGAAAAACCTTTTTGAAAAGAAAACAACTACTTGGTGGAATTTTGGTTAAATAAGACAAAAGCTTTATCTTTAACTCTTCTTGTTAATCACTAAGGCCCAAATTCACAGTCATTAGTTAGCTAATTGCAATAGTTTAACTAATAATATTTGATTCACAGCTTCTAGTTTAACATTAGTTAAACTATCAAACGTCATTGGTTAACTAATAGTTAGACAACAGCTGATTCGTTGGAATTTATTATTAGTATTTTTGTTTTGTAAAAAATTTAATGTAGATATGTATGGCATGTGAAATTGAAAACGCGGAGTCCGATATTGAAAGTGACACTGATACTGATAAAACGCGAAATATTGTTGCTGAGCATCGCCAACGTAATCTAAAAAGATTTTATGGATAGATGCCAACCTAGCATTTTAGTTTACTAATATATAACTAATTACTGTAAATTTGGCCCTAAGCTGCTTAATTTTGGGTGAGTGATAATTTAAAATCAAATACTATTAAGACTTTTGACAAAATCACTTAAGTCAAGTTAGTATATTTTTACAAATATTTTAATACACCATCCAGTATAAAGATTTAAAGCCTTATGACGAAAATGATAGAAACAATTAATCAGTATCAATGTAGCTCTTTAATTATCGGAAATATTCTTACATTGTGGTCATTATCGAAATTTTTCCTTCATGAATATGTTAAAAATGTATTGGAATTTCTGCAATTTATTCGCAGCAGTAAAAAATAAATAAAAATATAATTTTGTGTTATTCAGTTTTAGTTAACGAGAGTTTACTGTGCAGCGATTTACGATGTGTGGACATGTATATTCTTTAATTTTTAGATGAATCGCTTATAATTCGCAACAATGTTAAAAATTATACAATATTTTTAATATTTTTATTAAAAATCTTGAGTGTAGAATAATAAAAAAATCGTTAATATAAATTTTTTTCACCCTTGATGTTAAACCAGTTTTTTTTTGGAGTTGTGAAGTTCTTGCAGCTAATTGAACGTTATATGAACAAACATACTTGTACAAAATATATGTACATATGCTGGTTTTACTATCAACAACTTGAATTTCTATACATATAAATTTTTATTTATTATCTCTGCTTCAAATCTAAAAATAATTTTTTTATTTATTCAACAAAATTTTATTGTAGGTACCTATAAGTTGTTGGTATATCAATGAGTATACTACAAACGGTAGGCAGCACTATCACTCACTGTTCACTCTGTGTATTTTGTTTTTGTAGTATTATTTTTGCCCTTATAAAAGATAGAATTACGCTGACTAAAGAAATTATTTTCTCTTGTGGGTTTTTTTTTTTTGTTTTCACAATTTCTTTTTGTGAAATCATTCATATTTGTTTTGTGTGATTTGATGACGACCACTTTATGTATAGTCTTTAAGTATATGGTGTGGCATCGGCCTCCGTGGCGCAATTGGCTAGCGCGTTCGGCTGTTAACCGAAAGGTTGGTGGTTCGAGCCCACCCGGGGGCGCAAATACATTTTTATGCATTTTATATATAATATATAAAAATTATTTTGATATTGTTTTGAAATTAAAAAAAAAAAAAAAAAAATACAGAGCTAATTATTGTAATGTAATAGACAGCAAACATTACGGTAGGCTTTAAGTTCGATTCCCACCCACTATGTAAAATTAATGAACGATTTTTTTTTACCAATTTCATTAAAATAAGTTTAAAGTCTAATTGAAATTTATTTGGCCAACGCGTTTTCATTGAAGGGCAATAGACATGTGTGTGCAGGAAGTCGAAATATCCTAAACTATATTTATATAAAATATATTAAACCTAAAAGAACAGTTAACTAACAATGATTATGTTATCATTAATTATTTTCATTGTAAAACATATAAGCATAGTTTTATTTAAGTGCAGCTCTCATTTAACTGGTTCAAGTTAAAATTTTAATATTAATTTAACCTATCGCCCCGCCCCCATGGCAAAATTCGTTGGTGCATTCAACTGTTATACGAAGAGTAGTTGGTGGTTCAAGAACAAATGGGTGCGCTTACATTCGTTAATATTTTTTTTATTTTGCATATTGTGGCAAGAATACCGGAAGTAAGAGTATTTAAATAACTCCCGAATTTATACATATTAAAAAAATTCATGTAGCTACAAACTACAAGGTTAGGAGTTCAATACCTGGAAAATGGAAGTACTTTTTTAAATTAATATTGATAGAAAATATGTGTTGATAAAGATTTGTAGTAAATGTTTTTTTATTATTAACTAGCTGAACCCCCCGTCTTAGCACGAAATATATTTACTTTTATAAATTTCGATTTAAACTTATAATGATTACTCAGTGACAGCTGTCAATGTGTATGCGTGTATGCGCTACAACGTGTATTTACCGTGTGTCTGAAGTCAGCACACAGTATACATACCGCACAGGCTTATAGGCGCCTACGTATTTGTTGTTGTTTTTTTTTTATATACACAAAATCACATGTTGTCATGAAGAGTCATAACTCACGAACGCGTAGACCGATTTCGTGCAAACTTAAGATAAACCATCTACACGACCATACGAACAAACCGTAAAAATTAATCGAATTCGGTTTGACCGTTCGTGACTTATAAACTGACAACACACTTGCAACAATTTTTTATATATATAGATATATTAAATAGATCCCGCACGCACAGTAGGCGGTTTTGTAGTTTGTTAGGAATGCATTAGTGACAAAGGTTGGTGGTTCAAGCCCACCCGGGGGCGATTTCTCTCTTATTTGATTATATTTCATCGTTGACTGTTTTGGAAACTGCATGATTAATTTACTTATTTTAATATATTTAATATTTTAAATTAAATAAATAATTTCAAAATACTGAAAACAAAACTATTTTAAGTTTGTCAGTGAAATTAATGGAGTTTTAAATTTGTTTGGCTTAACTTAGTTTATAAATACATACATACTTGTTTTCTCTCAATTGTAATATTCTAAAAAACTTTAATTTCTTTGTTTTATTATGCTATTATAGCTTCCAGCTTAAATACTACTTACAACGCACAGTGGGCATAAGCCTCCGTGGCGCAATTGGTTAGCGCGTTCGGCTGTTAACCGAAAGGTTGGTGGTTCAAGCCCACCCGGGGGCGAATTATTTTTAATATTTTTTTTTTTAATTATTTTTTAAGTTTTAATCGTTTTTGTCAAATAATAATTTAGAATAGTAGACAATTAAAATTATTTTTTGTATAACAAAATTTATTTCAAATTACGTACATATCTACATATATTACGATTATTTTGCAAGTGGCATAAGTCACTTTTTCAAAAAAATCGAGTTAATGGCAACGCTAAATACATTTGAACAGTATCTTTTCATTTGAAAAAAAATTGCAATCAACAAAAAAATGACTTATGCCACTTTCAAAATAAACGGCTCATATGTATGTATATATATGTATGTATGCATGCACCAATAAATTCTGTTTAATAAAAATAATAAAACAACTGTTCTAGAGTTAACAGAGTTGCTTAAAATTTCTGTTTAGTGTGAAATGCACAGTGGGCATAAGCCTCCGTGGCGCAATTGGCTAGCGCGTTCGGCTGTTAACCGAAAGGTTGGTGGTTCAAGCCCACCCGGGGGCGTGATAATATACTATATATATATTTTTTTAAATAAAATATTGTTTTCTACCATGAATTTTGAAGAGCGCGTAACGATTTAAAAACGATTTAAGTAAATTAATATTGAGTGAAAAAAAAATGTTTTCAACATAAAATTTTGGTCTTAACTTCTGTATGTGAAGGCTTATATAATCTCTGAATTTAAACCATTTACTTTGAAACATTTGCATTTTGATTCATATATTTTTTTTAGTGGAATATATATATTCCTAACAATTATAAACAAAATAGACCATGTTGATAACACATGAATGATAAAAAATATGGTGACAAATTACAAAAATAATATATAACTTTTGTAATTTTCAGCATTTAAAAACAAATGGAATATATATTTTAGAGTGAACGTAAAAAAAATCAAGGAGATGCTGTAATAAACGGAAGTGCTGTAATATTAAAAAATTAAGTACAAAATATATTTTATATATTCGGAAAATTTAAAAAAGTGACATATAATGCTCTTAATTACTTTGAAATTTTTTTTGGAAAATTTGGAATTTTAAGTAAATTTATATCAGACTAAAACTATTCCAAACACCTTTAATTGTTTGTTTTCTTCGAAAAAGTTATCTAAAATTTCCAAAAAAAAAAAAAATCCTTATAATCAAGATGTTAAACAACAAATCACGGCAATCTTTAATGTCACAGCACTAAAAAAAACTAAAACGGTAGAAGGACAAACGAACAACTTAAAATACTCGCTAAAATACACTAAAACAAATGAAAAAAATGATTTAAGGAGAAATAAAAAAAAAAAGGATTGACAAGGAAAACACAATATTGTTTTTATCATAAAAAGGATAACAATGCGAAGAGGGCGGGAGTGGGATTTTATGTAAAAAATTCCTTTTTGATTTTTTTTGTGTAATAAAAAAATTTCTTATTAATAAAAAAAAAAAAAAAATCAATAAAACAAATAAACGTAAATGCTTCAGTAGCAGACGTAACTTTGTATAAATATTCATACAGATTACTTAAATAGTTTAACTCACCTTGTAAATAATGAGCCGGTTGTAAGCCAAAAGCTTGCAGTTGTTGGAATATTTGCATTTGAGCGGCAGCAGCGGCTGCCGAATTTGGTATCATGGCATCAGTTGTGCTTAAAAACGGCGAAGTTGGTTGATGTGCCGACGTTGTGGCAGCAGTTACCAACATAGTTGGTGTTATAGCCGAAAGATTGGCAGACGATGTGGGTATCATGCCAGCTGCGGTACCCGGTGCTGTCGGTAATGTTGATGGTGTGCCAGCTATGGCAGCATGTAAGGCGGCCATGGTGGGATTTGTACGTGCGGTGGCTGCCACAGGTGTTGGCACTAAAGCATTACTGGGAGTTAAAGCGGTAGCCGCTGTAGATGGTGCAGCCAAAGTACCAATAACAGCCGTCTGAGCTGGAGGTGTTGTGAGCGTTGTGATGCCACAGAGACCAACTTGTAGATGTTGGAATTTCTTTTGATCTTTTTCTTTTTGGGTATCAGCGAATTTGACAACGAGCGGAGCAGAACAGCCTTCCATTGTCTGACTGTGGTGTAAAGCCTTTAAAATAACGGAAAAAAGTGTTAACTAAAATTTTAATTGTAAATAGGTGTACAAAGACTTTTGTTGTAAGTAAATCTGTTTCTAAAATTGTAAAATTTTTTTTCATGGACTTGTATTTTTTCTTATAAGCGAACCCGTAAGTTATTCCACAACCGAAACAGAAGTTTAATGTAATATTTTTTTATAAAAAAGACGAAGCGGCAATTAAAGGGGCTGGCCGCTCTAACCAGAGTCAATAGAAAATTAACACCCAGTAGACTTCATTCGAATCCTGAAGAGCGACCGTACACTTGTCCCTCAGGGCACAGTTCGTTTAAATAAATTTTCATTTTTGTTTATTATTTCAAATACATTTATAAATATTTGCTATGAATGTGTATGAATTTATTTTTGTACATGCATACAAACATACTTTTATTTTCAAGCATTCATTTTCTCACATATTTTCTTATATATTTTTTTAACAGCTGCTGTTGTTGCTGCAACTACTCTTTTCATAACAGTTTTGTTTACCGGAAATTTGTAATTTGACTTGTTTCCTGTGCAATCTTACACAACCATTTTGTGGTTGACTATATCCGCTGCAACCACAAATACTAAAACACTATCAGCTTAGGAAAGGAATGTAAAAAACTTTAAGAGCTTTTTTTATATGTGTTTGTTTGCGTAAATATATTTTATTTTTAAAATAAGTGTGTAAATACATACATATGTTTTTGCAAAAATGTTTACATATAAATTCACTTATAGAGAATTTTAAAGGTTTTTGGCATAGAAACAATAACTATAATAATTTCTATATACGTAAGCACAGGGGTGCTGCCATGGCTGATAGGTAGCAATGCTAGTCTATTAGTCGGGAGGTTCTCGGTTCGATTCTGACCAAAGACCCCTAGGTCTTTTCTGTAGACAGGCTATCGCTTTGAGGGTTGTGTCTGTTAAAAAATATCGGGTCTTAACTGACTTTGTGTGCAGTGTTATTAATTGTGTCAGTGTGTGAAAGTTTCACCCAAATATCTTTTATAGTAAATTGTTAGGAGAAATATAACATTTTCTTTTACTAGTAATTCGTAAGCGAATTAAAAAAAAAAAACAATTTTGAACCCGTTTTTTGTAAAACTGCTTCTTTTCAGTATATATAATCATTAAAGGCTTTTCAAAGCCAGTGGTTTTGCATTGCATTATTACAATTATTTTAAAGCACTTAAAAGAAGTAGGTTCTCAAAAACCATACGTTTTATTAAATAACAATTTTTAAATATTTCCAGCAAATTGAGCAAATTTTGATTTAAGTTTTATTATCTTTAGCCATGGGTTTTCGTTTAAGAAGAATTTGTGTGTGTTTGAGCGTGTGTGTGTGTGTGTGTGTGTGTGTCATAAACTCTAAATGCAATGCGACTATAAAACAAATTGCTTGCAATTTGCAGCAAAATGAAACACAATAAAAACTGTGAAGAAACAAGACAAAAAAAAGCAAAACATTTTTTTTCTTTTAAAAGTAGGCAATAAATTTTGCATACAATCCAAAATTTTAGCACACTCACACACACACATTCAAACAACAGAAATATAACTGCAAGAATATAATTTCAGGCACCAGATATCAACAGTATTAAAAGTTATCTTGAGTTTTAAAAAGTGTCTGTAGACATAAAGATGTTTCGGTAGTTTCAAATCCACAAAACAACATAAATGTGAAAATAAGGCCAAGTTCGTATTCAAAAAGTTTCGGCCGTAAAAAGTACTGAGATCAAAATAAGGACCAAGTTCTTGATAGGTGCAATTCCATCTCATTTCTAGGCAACCTGTAAGCTTGGCAAAATTTGTTTGCCTTTCTAATATGGGAAAGAATTCTTGAAAAAATATTGCCAAGCTTATAGGTTGCCTAGAAATGAGATGGAATTGCACCTATCAAGAACTTGGTCCTTATTTTGATCTCAATACTTTTTACGGCCGAAACTTTTTGAATACGAACTTGGCCTTATTTTCACATTTATGTTTTTGTGTGGATCTCACTTCTTTTTTCTAAGTTGTTTTCGTATAAATATTTCAAATTTCAGCTTTCTAGCTATACTGGAAAGGCCCCATACAAATAAGGGCACCCAAGTCCCCCCAGATGAAAAGTTTCCGTTAAAAAATCATTTTGGGTAATTTCTCATCACTACCTGCCTGTATACCAAATTTCACCTTTCTAGCTATACTGGAAGTGCCCCATACAAAGAAGGGGAACCCTAGTCCCCCCGGGAGGAAAGTGCCCGTTTTCAGATTTTTCTGGTTATTTTCTCACTAAGACCTACCTGTGTACCAAGTTTCAGCTCTCTAGCTTTACTGGAAGTGCCCAATAATATTGATGAGTGAGTCAGTGAATATGAACTAAAATATGGACTTTTCACACCTTAATATCTCGGGAAGCTTTTATGGTACAACTTTCAATTTTAACCTGTGAGGTAACCTCTGTGGGGAGACCTTATGTTTCAAGTTTCATTATATTATGATCATGGGGAGCAAAGTTATGAGGGGGGTAAAAACAGCTCGAATAGTTTCGTGTGTGGCCGAACTTGGCCTGGCGCACTACCGTGCGCATTGATTTAATTTAATATAATCAGCGTGATTACGGATGGCGTATTTCGACTACGCCTTAATCACGCTGATTAATTTCATTAAATAAAATTAGGAATATTTAGCCGAATTTTTATCCCAATAATTTTATTCAATTTAATTTTTCATAACGTACGAGACTTTGTTTTAACAGAACAATCAAGTATTTTGACAAATCCATATACAAGATTGAAATTATTTTTATGAGCCTTTTTAAATTATTCTCGCATCACTGCATGTGTGTATGTTTTTACAAAAATTTGCATGCAATGCACAAACTCACATAGCAAATTGCTGTGAAAATGACTGGCGATAATCATGTATGAGAAATAAAATCACGTTTAACTAAATGACGTGAGCAATTTCTAGAAAATTTTCTTGAACACTCAACCATAAACTAAAAATTTACAAAAGACTTTTTTTTTTGTGAAAGCAACATAAATTTCTTAAATTCTAAATATAAATTGACAACTCACTTTAATTGCTCCAATGGCATGTTGTTTAGTATCGAATGTAACAAAGGCACAGCCTTTACTTTGGCCATTTTGATCCCTTAGCACCGTGCATTCTTCAATGTTGCCATGGCCGGCAAACAATTGTCTGACATCAGCTTCATTATATTTCTTATTTAGCATGCCAACAAAAAGTTTACGTTCTGCAAATAAAAATAGAATAAACGATAAAGAAAAATAAATAAAATCATCAGGAATGCAAGAATTAATTTTTACAACTAGTGATTGTAAATACACAACTGTTTTTCTTTCAAATTTTGTTCTTTGTCTACATCAAAATATTAATCAAAAGAAATCGTAGTTAATTTAAATAAAGCAACGAAAGAAGTTTAACTTCAAGTTATATATAAAAAATTTGTCGTAAATTTTGTATGCCAAAAGAAAAAAAAACAAGCTCCAATTCTTGGGCAAACAAATAAAAAATATACATACATTCTCAAACATTGTAGCAAACTTGCAAAACTTTTGCAATTGTTACAAAATATAAAGAAGAATAAAAAAATTTCTCATTTGCACTAACTATTCACCTTAAAGGGGGAAAATTAAAAAGAACAATGCCAATAGGTTATACCAAAAAGGGATGAATTGAAAAAGTGATTAATGATCCAAAGTTTTTTGCACAATTTTTTTTATAAAGTTTTCTCTGGCAATGGCTATGGCTATGGCTATGGCTATGGCTATGGCTATGGCTATGGCTATGGCTATGGCTATGGCTATGGCTATGGCTATGGCTATGGCTATGGCTATGGCTATGGCTATGGCTATGGCTATGGCTATGGCTATGGCCATGGCTATGGCTATGGCTATGGCTATGGCTATGGCTATGGCTATGGCTATGGCTATGGCTATGGCTATGGCTATGGCTATGGCTATGGCTATGGCTATGGCTATGGCTATGGCTATGGCTATGGCTATGGCTATGGCTATGGCTATGGCTATGGCTATGGCTATGGCTATGGCTATGGCTATGGCTATGGCTATGGCTATGGCTATGGCTATGGCTATGGCTATGGCTATGGCTATGGCTATGGCTATGGCTATGGCTATGGCTATGGCTATGGCTATGGCTATGGTTATGGCTATGGCTATGGCTATGACTATGGCTATGGCTATAGCTATGGCTATGGCTATGGCTATGGCTATGGCTATGGCTATGGCTATGGCTATGGCTATGGCTATGGCTATGGCTTTGACTATGATTATGAGTTAAATAGAGTTTTCAAAGAAATGAGTGCGCATTTATCAGCATAGGAGATATTGCTTGTGGCAACAATAAAATTCAAGTGATTATTAAAAGATAACATTCTATCAAAGACTATCCCTAAATCTAAAATTTCATCCACAGAAGTCAACTCATTAGAGTTTATTTTATACCGAGTAATCAAGGGGTGTATACATCTTTGATAAGTCATTGCAAAACATTTACTTATATTGAAGGATAGTCGATTGTTCACTGATCAACAACTTAATGTAATTAAATCTTCTTGAAACTTAAAAGCATCAATAGGACTTGATATCGATTTGAAAACTTTAAAATCATCAGCATATAATAGGAACTGAGAATGTTTAAAACATAGACTAATGTCTTTAATAAAAAAATTAAACAATACAGGACCCAGCATACTACCTTGGGGAATACCATATGCATTAATAAATGAGTGAGAATAAGCACCATCGAATGATACAACAGACTCCCTATCAGACAAATAATTACGGAACCAAGATAACATCTGAGAATGAACACCTAATTTAGAAAACTTCATTATCAAAAGTGTATATGGTACACGATCAAAAGCCTTAGCAAAATTAGTATAGATTACATCTACTTGTAACCTGTTTTCAAAATTACTTAAACAAAATGAAAAATTGAAAACCGCCAGGGTAGTAGTAGTGGACATACCAGCCATAAAACCATGTTGAGAAAAACTAATATTTCTTTTTACACAGAAGAACAATTTATCATAAACTATGTATGTATGTGTTCAAAAATTTTTGCAATATTAGTTAGCTTTGAGATAGGCCTGTAATTACGATCATAATCTTTTCTTCCTGATTTATGGATGGGCAAGATAGTTTTAAATTTTCATTTCTTCATAAAATATCCATTTGACAAAGACTTATTGAGTATTATTCTCAATGGTAATCGTAAGGATGAAGAGCATTCCTTTAGTAGAAAAGCTGATATGCCATCCTTATCACATTTAAAGGAATTAGAGAGCTTCAAAATAGCATCCGGAACATCATCATCAGAAATTTGTAGGGATCCAAAGTTAATTAATGAAATTAAACCATTGAAATCAAAGTTATTGACCGGAAAGGAGGCATCAGTGAAGTTAGATTTAAAATACAAGGCAAAAAGATCTAATGTATCTTGTAAGTTGTTTGAAATCAAATTATCATAAGACATATTAATTCGCTAGCAAGACGAATTTCTTTTGGAATTTATAAAGGTCCAGAATCGCTTAGGATTATACTTTAAAGACTTATTAAAGCTCATTATATATTGATTGTATAAAAATTGATTAAGAAAACTAAATTCTCTTTCAATTTTTAATGTGAATGTGAAACAAAAGTGCTTAAAAGATGTAAGAGCTTATGTAAAAGTTTTAATGAATAATAATGGAAAAATAAAATCGCTTACGTTGATATGATTAATATTGAAAAAGTTTTTCTCTTTTACAAATCTATACAAAATAATTTCAAAATATGATTAAAAAAATCACAAACTGTCTGTGCTTCAGTGTTTAAATAATGTCTTACATGAATTAATATTACAGTTAGTGTGCTTTACTTCAAAATAGATCGAGACTGGCCCAAATGGGACTACTCTCATCTATAGGTCTTTGGAAATGAAGCTTTTTAGTACTAATATCAACGTAAGACAATGTACGCTATTATTCTAGATATTAACAGAACTAACATTTATTAAGATCTTATCCTGATCATGATAATAGTTCAGCTTATCATTTGCTTCTTTTATCTCAAATTAAAGCATCCTCTTCTGTACACTTAATACTTCTCCCATACATACAACATTGGAAACATTTCAGCCTTTTTACTTATTTACAAATGCAAACAACTTATAAGCGTATTTGTTCATGTAAGTGTGATTATATATAACAAAAGTGAATAATTCTTTCTGTGTATTTGTATTTGGTAACTGACTGTTCATTATGACGATGCGAAGCAAAAAAAAAAAATCAAAATTTTTTTTTACACAAAACTGACTTTTCATTGAGTTGATGAGATCACAAGCGCACCAATAAAAGGGATAAAAAAATTGTTATTGAAATAAACCAATAAGAAAAAACGGACGTCGCAAAGCAAGCAGAATGAATTTATTTTATAATTTACGATCATTTATGGTGTGTCTGTCTATTCTGCCAAAGTGGTATAAGTCACTGGTCTTCCCAACTAGCTATTCGATTGGGAAAAAAATTAAACTAAAGTACAAAATGTTTTATGTTGTGAAAATTTAATTATCTTTGTTTGAAAAATTATTTATGACGGTTATTCGAAAATTTCAATTCTTAAGTAGAGGTAAGAAATCCTGTAACAAACCCAGTCAAGACCAGTAAGATATCAATAACTGTGTACGAAAAAGACATAGTCCTGTCCTGGAAGGGGTCCTTTCAAATAATTAAACCACCCGTGGAGACAAATTTTTACCATTAGCACAGTGTTTAGCGGTTTCTAAAAATTCCTTATATTGCTAGCAGACAACCATGAAAACGATCATACATGATCGCATGAAATTAAAATGACAAATCATCGAGAATTGGAATAACTTTTGACTGAAAGAAGAGAAGAATAGAAAAAGGCAGCAGTTAACAAATATTGGAACAACATGAGTGGCAAATAAATTCAAAATCGAAATAAAGTCATTCCATTGCAGTTTCTGCCTGTATTTGATTCCTACTTAAATTAAATTCTAGCTGCGCTTGATTTTTCACATTGGATTTTTTTTTTCATTTTAAATGACTAACTGACTGACGGATTACCTTACACACAGCCATGCATACATAGATTACAACTGTGCTCTTTTTTATTCCTCGGATTTGTTTTCATACCACTTTATAATATTTTCAGCTTTTCTATGGCATTTGTAGTGGTAGTTGTTGCAACTATTGTGCAAATGTTATTTCTTTTTTTCTCATGTTGCATTTTTGTATGCCCATCATCTTCCACTCAGTGAACAGTTAGCAAATAGTTGCACACACTACACATGTACACAAACACAAATGTATGCAATTGTGTGTGTGTGTGTCTATGTATGGCTTTGTGGCAATCGTATACATACATAAAATATTATTTTGTTGCTGGCGGAAAAAATACATGATGCAACATCATCTATAGGAGCATATAAAAATGTTGCAGTGAAATGAGCGTAATAAAAGCGGTATTAAAAAGTTTGTTTAACAACAATAATAACAATAATATGGCAACAAAATAAAAAGCATACAATATCCACTATAAACTATTACAGCCATATTGCACTACCAATAATGTTAATTTAAAATTTTATAACGGAAATGTGAGTGGGAGGGAAGTAGAGGCGGCGGTAAGAAAATCAAACTCATGCATACACACACATAAAAAGCTAAATAAACTTTTCTACCTAAACTTGCAACATTTTATTAACAACTATAATTTGTGTATTTTATATATTTATTTTTAAGTGTGTATGTATGTGCACGTTTAGGCTCTTGTAGATGTGTGTTTGTTTTGTAGTATCGGTTGCAGGTGTTTGCTTTGCTTTTAGTTAATGTTGAGGTACATAAAGTAGTTAAGTTTTCTGCCACAATTTCTGCCAATTCTATATGAGTATTATTTTATATGTTTGTTTGATTGTTGTTGCATTCGTTTTTATTGTGCAACAAAAACAGCATACGTAGTTGTTTGTTGTTTTGTTTATAACTCATAATTGTTTTTATGTATATTTTAGTATGTATTGTTGTTGCAGTAATTGCAACTTAAGCAAACGGAAATCAGAGTTATGCATGTTTATTACAATTAAAATGTTTGCATACTTTAAGGGCTTTTTTATTGTATATTTTAAAATTGATCGCAAATATCTTTAATGATAGATTTATTAAAGAAACTAGTACAGTTATATATCATGTTATTTTTTTTGTAGTCTTTTTATTGATCTGACTTAGAAAGCTTTTTTTTTTTTGTGATAATTTTATTATTTATTGAATCTTCAATTATAAATTGAAACATCAATAAGTTGTTCAAATCATAAATCTTAAGATGTTAAATATGCTTTTAGATAATGCAAAACAAAAGTTTTAGTTTCAACGAATGATTTTGTTGTTTTACATCTTTCGTCTACGGCTGAGATAAAGAGTATTCCTCCTCCTCAGCCGGGTGTGGCCTCTACACTCTAGAATATTACGCGCAAGTGAATTTGGTTGCAACTCAAGTTTTTTAATATATTTTTTCGCGTGATTAGAAAATACTGTGTGAAGACAGTTTAAGAAAGCTTTAAACGTACCTTTCATTCACAAAAAAGACGTCTAAGAGATACGATTACATCTTCAGTTGTCATAGATTGCTCATAAGGCAGCAATCATTTCGGTTCGATGTGCATTTGTGTGTTTATCATGATCGATTTCGAACTTTAAAATTTTTAATTTTTTTAATAATTTGTTTTACTTTCATCTCTGACTGACTTTATTGCTTTTATTTAGACATGTTTCATTGTACTTTATTCATGTTTTTTCAAATGTAAATAAATTTATATGATGAAATCCATTAAACATTTAAATTGAAACACAAATTTAAGGAACTAACATACATCCATCAAAAGCTTTTAAGCTTATAATAATATTATTAAAATCAACAAAAAAATATAAATTTTTCAAATAAAATAAGATTAACTTAAGCATAATTTGTATATTTATTAGGGCAGTCCCAAGTGTTTGAAGAATATTAAGTTGTACAGTAGGGGTACAACCAAAATAAGGCCCTATCACCTCGCTGTAGCCGATGTTGTGCTGAAACCGAAAAATGTTTCTTCAGGTCATTGCGGAACAAAAACGTTCCGCGTCGAAGCCGATTTCTGAAAACCGTTTAAGATTTTTTTTTCACTTTATTTTTTCACTTTATTTTTATACATTTAGCAATAAATTATAATATTTCGCAAATTTGCATAAGACAGCGTAGGTAAGTCGTAATATTTTATCACGATTAATTAAATTTATACAGAATATTATTCAATATTTAATGGAAAAACTTATCATTTATTTATCATTTAATGAATTTATAAAGAAAATATTTTATATTTTTAGAACTTAGTGATCCCAACCTTAATTGCATTTGACGCGGAACCTTTTTTAACGATATCGAATATCTAGAGATGCAGTTCTTATTGTTTTTCTATGCACTACATGGTATGGATAGGGCCATTTTGATATTTTAAAAAATTGTAAAAAAGTTGTATCTCTATTTTACAGCATCATGCAAGCTTAAAGTATGTTCTGTAAAGTTGTAAAAATAGTGGCTACTGCGGGAAAAGCGACTGGTAACGAATTAGGTGTGTTCCGAGAAAATTTTAAATATATTTTACTATATAATGTTCAATATTGACAGATAAACAGCAGCCGTCTTCAGATGATGAAGTGTTATAAAGGATACCTTGCAATGTATTTTAAGAGTCGTTTTACGTTAAACTTTTATGACTACATCGAATCCTTAATCCTGGAACTAACTTTAACATGTGATTAGCCCCTAACATAGATGATATAAAGCTCCATAAGCCAATTAAACTAAAACTTGCTCTCCTTGAAGGACTAAGAATAGTCGAATTAATTTAAACGTTAGAATTTTTTCATAATCAATAAAGTAATTAAGCAAGCTCGTGGTCGTATTGATTGGTCTAATAAATAAACTAAAATTTATTTTTTCATAATATTATTTTCACCTCTGTTATAAAATTCTCCGAAACTTTTTCTGATAACTTTTCAATATAAAAATAATAGCTGAAGCCGGTATGCTTCGCTACCCCCTCGTTATAAAATAAAATTAAAAGTATTTATATATCCTATTGTGAAAATTTAATGACGATCGGTCCAGTAGATAAGACTATATCACGATTTTTAATTTTCATAAAAAGGGGCGTGGCCCCACCCACTTTTCTCCTGGTACGTATTCTTAATTATGCCAATACCATATGTACCAAAAATAATCGAAAAAATGTCCAAAATATGGCGATTTAAATTTTTGTTCTATATGGGCGGCCCCACGCCCCTTTGTCCAATCAAAACTTCATATAGCCTATTATTCCTTCCAGAGTCACAGTAACATGCTGTAAAAATTTGAGGAAGATCGGTTCAAGGGTTTGGCCTCCTATAAAGCACAAACAGACATTCATTTTTATATATACGAGTATAGATCATTAGACTTCATTTGCCGCTCTCTACAATTTTTACTATGAAAACAATGTTTCATAATTTCATAAAGCATTGCATCAGTCTAATGATTACAACATTTTAATGTATAAAATCAAAAACACATGCAACAACTGAGATTGAAAATATAATCTATTTTAAACATATACAAATACATACGTACGAATACATGCATGCATACATATGTATGTATGTATATTTGTTTTTAATTTTCAACTTTTTCGTATAAATTGCAAAAGCAGAAGAAGAAGTTTGTGAATGAACAAGTTTCAACACTTCCAAATTTTTCCTGATGTTGTTGTTGTTATTCCATAAAATTACACAGTTTTCAAATACATGTGTGTATGTCTGTTACAAAAAAAATAAACTTTTAACATACAGAATGAAAACTATTAAAATGTAGTCTTAATAGTTTTAGCTTTCACAAGTTGTAGATTTTAGAAGTTAAATTAAATCCTGTTTTAAGCAAATAAATAAACTTGAATTTATTTTATTTTCCATTTACACACAAAATATTACGGGTATTTTAATCCATCTTTAGATTTTGTATAGAAAATGTTGTTGTTGTGTTTATTTTTAGTAGATAAACAAACTTATTAACAAGATGTATTTTTTATGTGTTTTAGTATTTTGTAATCACATAAGTATTGTAAATAAGTAGTAATTACATTTACACATGATAAATGCCTGTGTATGTGTATTTTATAATACTCATACGCAAAAGTAGAATTAAATGATTTTTGTGGCTGCTTAGAAAATATTTAAATGAAAAATTTATGTTGCACAACAATATTGTAAGTATGATATTAGATGAGCTTACACTTTACAAAATACTTGAAAGGTATTCTTTTTATTTATACAAAAGTTAAAATATTTTATGCACAACATAAAATCTTTTTAAATAGAAAAAAAAACTGACATAAAAATTACAAATTAATTTTGATTTTAAATAGATTTAAAAGTTTTCTTAAAATTCTTATTAAATCTAAATTTAATGTTTATTTAAGAATGTGGCATTATATTATATCAATGAGTGTACTTAGAAATAAGTTTACAATTAGAGATGTGGAAATGTAGTGATTTTTTCGTGTCACACCTGAATCACGTGAATCGTGATTACAAATTGATAAAATCACGCGTGCGTGCGTGATCGTGATATATATTATAATACCGTGCGTGATCGTGCGTGATTTATTAATACAATTTTCCCGCACTCAAAACAGTTCTCTATGTTAAGCTTTTTCTTCTTTAGAATTTTTTGATCTTTGCTAGCATTACATCCATACATACATACATATGTAATTACGTACATATGTACATATGTATGATTATGGCTTCATACATTTAAATCAAAATGCAGACATTCATCTACATATGTACATATATACATGTACGTACATACATATGAACATGCATTTTCATGTAGGTATAATCCATTCTTCTATTTGAACAAATTCTCTTTATTAAATTTATATTAGGCGGGTACGAAATAGTTGTGCAGTAAATATGAATATATAAAATATTTATTAGCAACCGCTTTAAGAGATTATAATAAGTTTTTGAAATACATAAACACATACATATAATATATACATATATATTATATAAGTTTATCCTTTGTATTGCTAATTTTTAGAGCTTTTTCAGATTTTTTTTATTTAATTGATGATCTTGAAGTAAATAAAGAAATTAATTACAAAATGAAATTTTTTTAACATATGCTAAATCTTTTATTGCAAAATTTGCATTTCAGCTTGAGCGTGCCTGAAAAATTATTCACGTCGTTCGTGAAAGTATGTGATTAAAGATATTGCGATCGTGAGCGTGCGTTATCGTGAGCGTAATTTTACTCACGCGCACATCTCTACTTACAATATGTACATCTGAACATCCACATGTATCAGCTTTACGTATTAAGTTATCAGCGTTGTCAACTTAGTGCGAGCTTTTGTCAACTTGGTGCTTTTCTAAATGTTTTGTGCGAAAAATATCTGAGTTGGTGCGTGGTGCGCTTTTTTTTAATTTTGGAGCTTTTTTTTTAATTTTGGGTGGCTCCAAAGCATATTAAACACAATTTTTTGTTTCAGTATGAGAAAAAAGAATTCATTATAAGAGCAACCATTAATGATGCTTAAGAGGTACCAAAACACATTCACAAAACCCTTTAAACCGTCTTGTTGTTATAGTAAATTGAAACATTTTATAAGAAATTTGTTGTCCCCTTTAGATTTTCGGAGTACATAATTGTTTTTTGTCGTAAAAGTTGCTGTCAGGTCTGTTAAAGAGTTTAGCAAAAACAAAGTATTCTTGAGACTTGCGATCATTGTTCGTTGTTTTTATAAAATGTGTAAAAGTTTATACAAAGTAGCTCTGTTTCTTTACTTTTCTGGTAAAATTCGGTAAAATGAGCATAACCTATAATTCCTCTCAATAAGAGACCAAAAATGCACAAAATTACGAGAACGCACAAAACCAAATTTTTAGCCCAAAAGTTTGTATGAAATTGCTGTGAAAGTAAACAAAAAAATACATACTGTTTTTGATTAGTATTTCACTTTTTAAGAGATTTTAGTTAGTACACACATACATACATATGTATGTTCGTACCTTCGGACATACATATTTTGCTTTGCATTTTGCAAAAGTAACAATTATTTCATCATTATTCTTGTTAGGTAAAATTCGAATTTCTTATTTGTTATTGTTTATTTTATAAACTGCTGATTGATTAACTGCTTGCACAAACTAGCCCGAAGAAGAAGTACGGGCAGTTTCGTGCAAGAAGAAGAAGCACATTGCTCTCTCAAAATCACTCACATTTTCCCAATTTTAGAGTACGGGAACGCTTTTCGTACAAATTGGCATCCAGCAGGATTCCAATATTGAGTAAAGAAACAGACCTAGTGTTGTAACAGTAAAATTAATAAAATTCTATTTACTAAAAGAAATATTTAAAGTTAGTGTCAATAATGGAGTCTAAAAAAGGAGATCATAAGCGCAATACAAAAAGATTTGGGAATCACAATGTGTGTTTATGCAATGGATTCGGCCTTGACCAAATATTAACACAAAAGCAAGATGTTTTTATTGCAAATGCGACATCACGCCTAAATATCCAACCTTGTTCGTCATGCTGGAACACGGAAACACATTGCAGCTTTAAGCCCATTTTGATACAAACGACATCAAGAATCAACATTGTAAAAAATGTTTTATCCAGGATATCATGCCATTAGCAGTACAATTTGAATCCGATGTCGAAATATTATCTAGTATTTAAAAAAAGTAGAGAATGATTCACTTCATGCAATGGCACAATATTGTATCAGCATAAGAATTTTGGACTAAAGTTAAATGATGTAAAGATGCAAAATTAATTCAATACAAATTTTCAATAAAAAGAAAAATTCTGAACTTGGTGCGTTTTTTGTTGAATGGAGCGTTTTTTTCTTCGTTTTGGTGCGTTTTGAAATTTCAAAGTTGACAACGCTGTTAAGTATATTAAATAATATTAATCATACGCACCAGTAATAATTTTTAAATTGTTACAGGCAATAATAGAACAACAACAACTACATATTAAACTTTATGCCACATTATTAAAAATTATTTGAACACAACGATATAATAACCAATCGGTGTTTAAACAAAGATTTATATATTTAATAGATAAATAAAAATGTGTTTGATTTGTACGTGTACATAAATTTAAATTATGAAAGCTTTTATATACACATGAAAATTAAACGCACAAGAGTATTAAGGTACGGTCACATCTGGCAAACATTTGCCCAAAAAAGCGTAACCACTAAATACCAATGAAAAACTTTTTTATTTATGCATTTATATATTAAGTTAAACAGCATCTAATAAGATAAGATTCTATTACATTTTCTATAAATTATATAGAAAACTGTTTAACGTAATAAACAGGTATTTAAATCAAAAGTTTTTTCATTAGTATTTAGTGGTTACGCTTTTTTGGGCAAATGTTTGCCAGATTTGACCGTACCTTTAGAAGTATTTAAATGCTGAAGGCATATTTTAAATTCATTTAATTGTACAGAGTTTATTATTGTGAATAAAATATTAACACAAGCATTATATTGGTTTTTTTTCTTGCTGAAGCTTAAAGAGGTGAAATTAAAAAAAATAAACACATATTTTGCGAAAGATTGCTTTTCTATTTTGGTTTATTGCATGATATTCTTAGTTTAAGGTGTTCTGATTTTGACAGGATTCTTAAGAAACTAATTTGTTTTTGTTGGAGACTCTCATTTCTCCAACACCTCTTTTTTTGATTAATTTTTACATTAAAAATGTTAGTAAATGAAATTAATTTTTAACAAAAGTCTGTGTATATTTTACAACACTTGCAATGAACAAGAAAAAGCCCCTATAACTGAGTCTAAAGCACCTATAATCAACAATATCAAATCAATGCTGCCTTTATGTACGAATTTAATTACTATTTTCCATATAAGATTTTTATAACAAACAAACAATTTTATAGATATTGTAACAAAGTCTTTGCAACATTGTCTTCACACACACACAGATGCATAGAAAAAAATAACTATCTAAAGTTAAATAATGGAAATAATTTATTTATTGTTTTGTGTAATATAAACAAAATATTGGGTATAATTAAATCTACTGCCACAAAAATAACAAAAACATTATTGCCAAATAATTGTTAATATTGTCAAAGTAAAATATAAACTTTTATCTAGACCAAAATTAACAAAACAAAAACAAAATAAAAGAAGAACAGCAGCATGAATTTCCATGTAAAATTGCTTAACTGCAAGACAGTGTTGTATGTAAGAGTCTCTCTCTTTAGAATGAGACAATGAAAGAGCAAATACCGGAAACGGAAACTTTCAACAACATGCTTGCATAATACATGCAACAATACAAAATACATATTTTACACATGTGTGTGTGCGTAAGTATGTGATTTTATAGAAAATTTTGTAAAGCACAAAATATGTAATATGAAATTTTTGCAATTATCTCACAACAAAATTTAATAATAAAATACACACGCACACAACAAAATCATTGTAAAAATTATAAAAGCAAAACTTGGTAAATTTTATGTTGATAATGATGTTACTTAATATTTATTTAGTTTGCTATGAAAATTCATAAGAAACTTTTGCTGGAATTTTTGTAGTATACGAAGGCAATCGGGAAGATTTTTTTTTAGGCCAGCCAAAGGCACTAACAAAGAAATTGTTAGCCGGCTGTCGTAAAATCTAACACACATTTACTTGTATTCCTTGTAAATGTTGCAGGGCTATCACTGAATCCTGTGCTGGTATGCATGTGTTTGTAGTAGCAATTAAGTTTTGCTTTTTTGTGATTTTTTTTGTTTTATTTGTTTTTTTTTTAATTTTTTGTAGTTTTGCAATATGTTGTTGTACTTTTAATTAGCTCAATTTATGCAATAAAAGTTTAATTTCTATACATATTTTTTCATAGTTTTCTTTTGCTGTTTTTAACAGACAATTTCTGTCTATTTTAATGAAAACTTTTTTTTTATCAACCAACCAGTATCATTTATATTTGTATATATGTATGTACTGCAGTAAGCAGTACGATTTGTAGCAGATGCTGTTCGGTATTGTAACATGTAGTAAAATATGTATGCATGTTTAAGTTTTTATTTTATATTTACGCACACATTTTTTGTCTTCTCTGCGAGTGTGTAATATGAGTATAATTGCAAAATTATGCAAATTATCATCAACCTTTATGTTCTCGAACTGCCAAGTAGGCAAAGTGTTGCCATTTCTTTTTATTTTTACAATTTTATCAAGAGGAGGAACAACATTTTTTTTTATTTCGTTATAAAATGTTTTAAAGAAAGGATGTAGATTTTTTCTTAATGGTTTATAAAAACATAATCAAATATGAATTATTTGCCCGTATTATGTAACTATTTGTCGACGTCACATAAACAGGATAGTAGAACAAATTTAATTTCATACAATACTTTTGATATATTAATTTGATGTCGAAAACTTGTTACGATTATGTTGACGTGATATTTAAAAATTATTTGTGTAAAAAGTAATCCTTTAGTATTAATCGACTAAAATCTTTAACTAATTTTTTTGTTCAAATAGTTTAATTTATATAATCTTTAAGCAGAGAAGCTTTTATTCTTAGACTATTTAATCGATTATATTTATTCGATTATTTTAGTTCGCATATATTACTTTAAGGATCATAACTGCAGCATACTTTCATAGTTTTCCTAATCAAGCTTCGTGACTAGTGTCAAGATGCTTTAGTTACTATAGTTTAGTATTTACAATTTTTTTAATGAAATATCTTCTAATGGTAACTCCCTCCCTCTCGTTCCCACTCCCAATACTCACGCTCACACCATCCCACGCTCACACTGTCAGGAACATTCAGTATCAACAGTATTAAACTCGTTTATTTCCATATACATACTCTGAAGCAAAACTTTCATACTTGAAAATTAATTCTTCTTTTCTTCATAAAAATTCTTTTTTTCTCTTGTGTGACTGTCTCTTCAGTAATATGAATTTTTATAATTTCATATTAATTTTAATTGAAAGAAACTGCTTTTTATACAATTATTGTATGCAAAAGCATAATTTTCTCAGAAACTGCATAATAAATATTTCAAATTTCAATTATGTATGTACAGGATACTACATACATACATACATACATATACATATTCAGTATGAAAGTATCGAAATTTTTATTTTTACTGACCACTAATTGGTCTTATTTAAGGTAAAATTTCTATAGAATATTGTAGGTTCTTTTTTTTCGTGAAAGAAAAATTAATATATAAAGTTTGTTATAAAAGAAAATTTATATAATAAAAAGTGACATGATGAAATGAAAATAAAAATAGTCTTTATGAAATATTACTACTGCATATTATGTGCTTTGATTGCAATTCTTTCTTTTCACATTGTTTTTATCCTCTTTTTCTTTTTCTGTTTCTTTCTCTTTTGCCGTTGTATGTATGCAATTATATTAAATTTGTCACTTTTTATTCAGTTTTTATACTAAAAGGCACCAAAATGCTAACATTAACATAAGGCGACATTATAAAAATTTGTCATAACATTTCTTAACGCCCATTAGCGTTTAAAACTTTAGATGTTAAAAAAAAAAAAAAAAAAAAAAGAATTCTACACTCAATGGCTAGGCATGGTTTGTTAGTCAGGTGACTTGAGGAGGATGATGCTACTCGAAGATTGTAACGAAATAGTGCCGTAACTGAATAAGAGTCTCTTTCACAAAACAAATTTAAACACAGTTTAATTTAATTAAAGATCTCTATTTAAATTCTGTTTAAAAAAAATTCCATTTTCACCAACTTCTTTAATAAAACACCAGAAAGTATGCTACCATTTAATATGAAAATTTTATTTAATATGAAAATTTTTTGTTATTTATGTATGTGTCGCTAGAGACAGCTGGTGTGAGAGAGATACAAAATCAGTATTTAAATGGAGATTGCTGACTATTTAAACAGCTTTTAAATGTGTAAAGAGAATATGTTGGTGAAAATGAATAACTACGTTTAAATATGAATTGATATTTAAATAGAATTGGTGATAGAGACTCTAAAAGTTATCACAATACTTGATATCGAACTTGAAAAACAACTTGCGGTTTTAACTATTAAGAAAAAAATTTAAACATTTATTGAAAAACTTTGTATTGAATTGAAAATTAAATTTCTATCAAAAGTTTGTGTGAAAAAAAATATTTCGAAATTTTTCTGTGTTTATCCAGATTGGTCAAGGAAACCACTCAATAGAATTGAGTGCTTTTTATAATATTTTTTTTTTCACTCAAATTAATTATGTCAACTTTGGAGTCTGTATTACGGAAGTTGCACTTTAAAAATAATTGTACATTTTAGTTGTTCTAGATGATTTTGTGTAATCTCTCTCTCTCTCTCTTTGGAACCTCTTGTATATTTGTCCGACAACGGATTACAACTGTGATATGTGGGACGATACTTCAAAGTTTTATTGGATTGTATCGACTCGCTGCAGCATCAACGCAATATTTGATGAGTTTTGCTGTTTTATCGTTCATATTTCTTGTTGTTGACAGGGAATAGGGGTCATCGTTTGAATGATTGCTGGTCTTATAGAAACAATATATGACTTTTTAAACATAATATTTTCTTTATTCTTTCTACATAATAATTTCAGAAAATGTTTTCATATAATAATAATTTTCTTTTGCAAACTACTATTTCAAATGTTTGCATTTTGCTCACATATTAAGTGTATGTGTGTGTGTGTGTGTGTGTTAGTGATGTTAAGAATACTCGTATTCGTATTCGATTATTCGACTATTCGCATATTTTAAGATATTCGTATTCGTATTCGCCAAATTCAAGCGAATATTTCTCGAATAATTTGCACATACATTTTCCCACAAAAAAAAAAAAATTAAAAATAAAAATCATGCAAAAATTTAAAAAAAATACATGAAATGTGCAATATATATATTGATTCCTATGGTTCCAAGTTGGAACAAAGGGCCGTAAGCAATATATTAATTTATAATAATTTTTATTTAAACAAAGAAATTCCTTTATCTTTGACGCAAGATAATAATGTTCTTGAAAAACAAACGAAAATTATATATCGTAAAAGTTAAAGTCTTATATGTAAATTCATATCACGTTAAGTTAGTAATCAGTTCACAGTGGAGGAATGTTGGACTTCAAAAATGTAAGAACTAAAATTATTTTATATGTGTAAGTCCACCGAGACATGTGGCTGCGCTATCTGCCAAAATATGTTCTAAAAACAACACTGAATTACTAACTTAAAGCGCCAACAGATTAAGAAAAACCAAATCTCATAGTATGTGTGTATGTAAGTAAAATAATTTAAAAATGTTCAGTAGTAGTCTTCTAATTTGGCATCTCAATGTCATAGTAAAGTTAAATACCTAAAGTAGTGTGACATTTTTTTGTCAATTTATTGTTACTGACACAAAGGGGGGAATTTTTTCCAATTAAATTTTAAATATTATGTGGCTCTAAACCTTGAAAGTAATATTCGTATTCGTATTCCGCGAATACTAAAAATTGATATTCGTAACATCACTAGTGAGCATGTTAAAATGTATATGCGAGGGTTTGAATGGAGTTTAAGAAAAATTAAATATTTAATCAATGACAGATAGAGTCGAAAGTTATCCCGATTTAATACTAAAAAATAAAAAAGAGTTGCAACAAATTCTTACTAGAGAATTTTGAAATCCATAAAAATTTTGTTGATCCAAAATGAATACAGATTTTTTGCAATTGAAGTTATTGACATTGATAACACAGCTTGGCTGACTTCCAAAACGTGAATTTCTTTGTGTTTGAACAAAGTATCACATTTCATAACGCCGCAGTACAATAATAATACAATATATACCATTTCAAAATGTAACCGCCAAGTATTTTTAACACAGTAAGAAAGTAAACAAGGCATCGGTTTTATAGTTTATGCATTGTTTCGGAACTGTGCATATGCATGTGATTTTAATACAGTACCAATACTGCATACAAAATTTGTATACGAAAGTTTTACAAGTGAACCCTTTACAAGGATTAGAACTGAAGTAACTCAAATTTATTGCTTACTTGGAATCTGCAGACTGGGTCTTGTCGACGACATGAACATTTATTTAAGAAATGTTGAAAAAGCTGTTTTATTAGTGTTAATTTCAAAAATAAATTAATACTTTGGTCAATAACTAAGAAAATAAATTTTTGGGAACCTTGTATTTCTTCTTAGATCCAATTTTCTAAAGAAAATCCTTATTAAATTAATAAATTTCTTTAAAAAATTAATTTTGTAATTCTTTCTCTAGCTACCCTCGTTTGCATTTCCCTGTGTGTTCATGTAATTTGAGTCTGTATGCATGTTCTTAAATTTTCATAATTCTGTCAATTTTTTTTTCTACATTCCTTTAGATCCTTGTAGTTATGAAAATTGTTGTTGTTATTTGTTGTAATCTACAAACATGCATACGTACTATATTTTTATGCTACTGCTGCTGTTCCTCTGTTGTCTTTTATTCATATTCCCAGACCGATTATTACAGGATAATTTAATTTTTTATGCTACTTTCCAAATTCATACAGTCGTGATTCAATTACAAGTGTATATTTGTGTGTGTGCTTTCGTGTGTTTGAATGTGTATGAAAAATCTACTAATAACTTGTGTAATATGTTGTTGGTGTAGTTTTAAATGTCAGACGTACATATAAATTTTTTTTCATTTTGTATTTTCTACGGTTAAAGAGAATGGAACCAAATATCAAATTAAAATAATTTTGGTTGAATAAATAAACATTTTATGGTTAATTGTTTTATTGCGTTGTTATGGGAGCGTTACTCTTACTATCCCTGAGCAGCAAAATAGATTTTAATAGTGATATTATTTTTGGGAAATATATAGACTAAAACCAGGATTTTTGTGTTTAGTTTGAAAATACTGCACATGATAATTGGGTCATAGTTCATAATTTAACGTATTTTCCATCCCCAAATTATTTAACGTACCAAGGAGTGTATAAATAGTAAAGAAAAAATATAGTTAATGGAGAAGGTTGAATATGTTCAGTTTATTTTTTGGCCGATACGTTAAAGGTACAAGTTTTTATATAAATTCGATATTAAATGGCTTAAATTAACCCCGGTGGCAAAGGAGTCATAGTGGTTACGTTACTCTGTCTGTCCTTCCATCCGGTGTTTCGTCCGCTCCTTATTCCGTTCTTCCTTCAGTTGTTTCGTTTGGCCATCCGTGTGTCCTTCCGTCCATCATACTGTAAGTACCTTAGGTCCGTCTTTTTATCCTTGCTCATTTGAGTCCTTTCATCCGACCATTTATCCCACATTTCGTGCTGCTGTCATCCGTCTTCTCTCCGTCCGTCCGTTCGTTCCCCATTAGTGTGCCTGTTTATCGAGAAGCATAATAAAAATAGTCCTCTAATTTTCACAAAATATTTTTAGCTACGGCCAAAACACTATAAAATTAAAAATTTAAATTTAAAGGGCGTGCCAAAGTGATTTAAGAAAAAGCCAATTTATTAGTGTCCTAATTCCTTAAATAATTTCATTGTTGATTCTTCAATTTATATCTATTTACTGTTAAAGAAACACTTACGTTTTATCCTTCAATTAGTTCTTTCAATTATAACTAAATGATAAAAAATAGTTGATTAAATACATTTGGACAATCAGAACAAACAATATAGAAATATAAAATAATTAACTTTTTAAATAACACAGTACTTTGGTAATTTGGTGTGAAAAATACAAGAACGGAAAACAATTACCATCAGATTAAGACAACAACAGCAACAGCAACAACAATGTGCTGTTTGCCATAAAATTTCATTAAAAACTAATTTTCCTTATATTTCGATTAAATTCCATAATGATAACGATGAGTAGAGAAAATATAAGGCAATAATAGCGAACACCATTTGCGTTGCATCTAAAACAGATTAAGTCGTAATTATGAAAAGGACTTTTAAAACCTGAAATCTGTATGGTTTTACATTTTGTAAAAAGCTAAATGTTGTATTGAATCGAATTATGCTGTTTTACTTGCAAGTGTTAAAATTATGAAAACTATTAAATGGCAATTATTTGATTGTATTGATTTATGTTGTTTTACTTGGAAATATGAAAACAATTATTGTTGTTGTTAAAATCAGAACAAAAAAACTTTAACTTGATTTTCTATAAAAAATTGACTAACTTTTTCATGAAGTGTTTGAAAGCCTGAAATAATGATTGGACATGCTTTGGGGCAATCAGTTGATAAAGTCTCGTATTAAACGAAAAAATAATAACATCACTAAGCGGATTTGAATGTTCAAATTCGGTTCCTTAGAGGTCACTATCCAGTGACTAGACTGACTATTACCCTGTCTTGTCTGATATTAAACAAATTCTTCAGAACATATTTTCTTTGTATTAAATCTTGTTTCTGATATTTAATCCTTTCCCTTTAAAAAGAAATCTAGATTTATCAAAAAAAAAAAAAAAAAAAAATTATCTGTCATTTCTGACTCAAGTCCTTTTGTCAGATATCGACAACAATTTTAATAAAAGATTTTTAGCTCAGAAGTTCTATTATATAAAAAACTATGAGCTTGATAGACGACCGTGCAACAAAATTACTATTTTTGAAAGTGTCACCAGAACTGCAGGGTTCTATACATTTAGACACATTGATGTAATCATCAACAGTAACATACACTCTTTAATACATTTTTAATATGAAATTTGGCATAAATCTAAAAACGATTGCAAATACAATTTGTTGAACATGCTTTAAAAATGTCTACTGTTTAAGGATAATTGAAGCTGAAAAGCGAAATATCTGTCTAAGTTAATGATGTGCATCTTGGTATTCAATATTTTTTCTTGTTTCATTGCTGGTACATACGTATATTCTTACTGACGAGGAATGGCGCCAATTTTATGAAACATATTGACCACGATTTTGCCACTGTCAAGAGGCCAAAATATTAAAATTGCACGTAGCCTATGTTTCAAGATAATATTTTTCTTCCGTTTTTTTTGTTGTTGTAGTTTTTCTTCTGTTGCTGTCATTCGTACATTTGGAATATACAAATTTTTGATAGTCTATCTAAAAGTGTAAGAATGTTTGAATAAGGTGACCAGGAGAAATTCTTTAAGAAATATTTAGAATTTTAAGAAATGATTTGAAAAGAGAAGTGTTAGATTTTTCTTAAATAAAGGATAGTTTTCTTCATTGACTTTTTTGTAAGTTCATCTTTTTTGAAGGTATTTCCATTCCATATATCAATTCACTTGATTAATATTTAATTTCTCATTCCAACCCAAAAGAAATTGAAAGCTATTGATTTTAGCTCGATATTTGAAAATACAACTTTTATCAGATCCAAACATTACAAGGATATATGTATTTGTGTGTTTGCTTTTGGTTGTGTGCATGTTAATATGAGTCAAATTTTTTTTGTTAGCAAGTCCTTCTTAATATTTGTGAAGCAATTGGAAGAGTGTTTCTTTTACGATATTTTCGCAGTTAGGGATCCATATTGTAATTTTTTATCAATTTTTAAATTGAAGTCTTAGGTGATCAATTTATTTACTTAAAATAAATTTACATATGTGACGCGCAAAATAGAAAGGGACCTAAGGGTAAAAACCGGTTTTGTTCAGGGGAGCCATTTTAAAGATTTAAATACGTGTATCTTTGGTGTACCATCACTTTCATAAAACGCGCATATCTCTGGGAGGGAACACTTTTGTGGCATGGGATCGGTCTCATTCGATGCTCAGATGTTGTCCACATCAAAAAAAAAAAAAAAAAGTGCAAATTAATTTTTTACCCTTAGGTCCTTTTCTCTATGCGCTGTCACATATATAGTTTTTCATATCAAGCATAAATATCAGAATAGGTAAAATTTCAATTAAGCATAAACTACAGGCTCAAATTAGTAAAATTTAATTTAAGAAGACTTGGAAATCTATATATATAAAATTAAGTGCAAAACTTCCTGTGCGCATACACCTCCTAGACGGCTTGCCCGATTTCAATGAAATTTTCAGGGGTGATTGGGGTCTGTGTGGAGTGGGCGTGCCCCCCCCCCCCCCCCCCACATAAATTAGCAAGAGTTTTGAAACATTGCAATAGTACATATGTTACTCATGTTATATAATAGTTAGAGCCTTCAAACTTTGTAGGAGTGCATAAATTAATAATATTAGCAGCTGAAGAGAAAATGGGCGTGATTGGACAAGTGGGCGTGGTAGATCTCATACAAAGTTTTAACATATACTATCTGGAGTACTATGACAGCAAGAGTTCTGAAACTTTGCACATGTACATATTAAACTAATCTGAAGAGTTATGAAAAAAATGGGCGGGATCGGGCTAACGGGCGTGGCAGCTCCCATACAAAGTGAATATTTAGATCATATACAAAATTAATATTAAATATCTAGGGCTCTATATTAGCTATATAGCCTTCAAATTTTGTACGAGTCCATCAATCTATATATATAAAAATGAATCCCTTTTTCCTTGGTCACGGCATCACGCGTGAATGGCTGGAGCGATTTGGACGATTTTTTCTTTATAATGATCGCCATGGTCCAACTTTTTTCGATTTACCTAAAATCAGAAAACGGCTCCATCAATTTGACTAATTCTTCTTTCAAATGTTCGTATTAATCCATTTTAAGTTTTCATCGAACGAAAAATTTGCCACGCCTACTTTTACGCACGCCCCTTTTTAGGAAAATTAAAATCATAATTTAGTCTTAACTACTGGACCGATCGTCATTAAATTTTCACAATAGGATATTCTTACGAAATAATAAATGCTTGACTATATAAAGTATTGATTGGGCAAAGGGGCGTGGCACCGCCCATATAACCAAAAATTTAAATCGCCATATTATGGGCATTTTTTGACATACGTCGATGATACTTGGTACATATGGTATTGGCATAATTAGGAATACGTACCAGGAGAAAAGTGGGTGGGAGTACGCCCCTTTTTAAGAAAATTAAAAATCGTAATTTAGTCTTAACTACTAGACCGATCGTCATTAAATTTTTACAATAGGATATTCTTACGAAATAATAAATTCTTGACTATATAATATTTTAATTGGACAAAGGGGCGTACCACCGCCCATATAACCCAAAAATTTAAATCGCCATATTTTGGGCATTTTTTGTCCTACGTCGATGATATTTGGTACATATGGTATTGGTATAATCAGGAATACGTACCAGGAGAAAAGTGTGTGGGAACACGCCCCTTTTTAGGAAAATTAAATATCGTAATATAGTCTTAACTACTGGACCGATCGTCATTAACTTTTCACAATAGGATATTCCTACGAAATAATAAATACATGACTATATAAATACTTTCAGTTTTATTTTATAACGATGGGGGTAGTGAAGCACACGGGTTTTTTCGGATTTTTGTTATTGTTTTGCCGCAAGATTGGCAGTCCTGCCTTTTACTAATAAATAAACAGAGATAGCAGGCGAATGTTTACAATTATTAAAAAACATTGACATCGCAACATTGTGTGTTTTTTTCCACATTTAATTCAATCGATTTGCTACATTTATTCGAAAAAAATACTTTATCGGACTTACATAGTCTATAAGTATGGATCCTTGGCTTTAATTTTCCATTAGTCCAAATGGGTGACAAACAAATATTATAGAAAAATTCTCAAATACAATTGAGAAATCGGACTTACATAGTCTATAAGTATGGATCCTTAGCTTTAATTTCCCATTGGTCCAAATGAGTGACAAACAAATGTTATAGAAAAATTCTCAAATACAATTGAGAAATCGGACTAACATAGTCTATAAGTATGGATCTTTGGCTTTAATTTCCCATTGGTCCAAATGAGTGACAAACAAATGTTATAGAAAAATTCTCAAATACAATTGAGAAATCGGACTAACATAGTCTATAAGTATGGATCTTTGGCTTTAATTTCCCATTGGTCCAAATGAGTGACAAACAAATGTTATAGAAAAATTCTCAAATACAATTGAGAAATCGGACTAACATAGTCTATAAGTATGGATCTTTGGCTTTAATTTCCCATTGGTCCAAATGAGTGACAAACAAATGTTATAGAAAAATTCTCAAATACAATTGAGAAATCGGACTAACATAGTCTATAAGTATGGATCCTTGGCTTTAATTTCCCATTGGTCCAAATGAGTGACAAACAAATGTTATAGAAAAATTCTCAAATACAATTGAGAAATCGGACTTACATAGTCTATAAGTAGGGATCCTTGGCTTTAATTTCCCATTGGTCCAAATGAGTGACAAACATAAATGTGCCCACAAATAGCCAAATTCCCGTAGAGGTCAACAAAATTTACACAATTTTAATCTTTAAAATTTTATAGAAAAATTTTCAAATACAATTGAGAAATCGGACTAACATAGTCTATAAGTATGGATCTTTGGCTTTAATTTCCCATTGGTCCAAATGAGTGACAAACAAATGTTATAGAAAAATTCTCAAATACAATTGAGAAATCGGACTAACATAGTCTATAAGTATGGATCTTTGGCTTTAATTTCCCATTGGTCCAAATGAGTGACAAACAAATGTTATAGAAAAATTCTCAAATACAATTGAGAAATCGGACTAACATAGTCTATAAGTATGGATCCTTGGCTTTAATTTCCCATTGGTCCAAATGAGTGACAAACAAATGTTATAGAAAAATTCTCAAATACAATTGAGAAATCGGACTAACATAGTCTATAAGTATGGATCTTTGGCTTTAATTTCCCATTGGTCCAAATGAGTGACAAACAAATGTTATAGAAAAATTCTCAAATACAATTGAGAAATCGGACTTACATAGTCTATAAGTATGGATCCTTGGCTTTAATTTCCCATTGGTCCAAATGAGTGACAAACAAATGTTATAGAAAAATTCTCAAATACAATTGAGAAATCGGACTTACATAGTCTATAAGTATGGATCCTTGGCTTTAATTTCCCATTGGTCCAAATGAGTGACAAACAAATGTTATAGAAAAATTCTCAAATACAATTGAGAAATCGGACTAACATAGTCTATAAGTATGGATCTTTGGCTTTAATTTCCTATTGGTCCAAATGAGTGACAAACAAATGTTGTAGAAAAATTCTCAAATACAATTGAGAAATCGGACTTACATAGTCTATAAGTATGGATCCTTGGCTTTAATTTCCCATTGGTCCAAATGAGTGACAAACAAATGTTATAGAAAAATTCTCAAATACAATTGAGAAATCGGACTTACATAGTCTATAAGTATGGATCTTTGGCTTTAATTTCCCATTGGTCCAAATGAGTGACAAACAAATGTTATAGAAAAATTCTCAAATACAATTGAGAAATCGGACTTACATAGTCTATAAGTATGGATCCTTGGCTTTAATTTCCCATTGGTCCAAATGAGTGACAAACAAATGTTATAGAAAAATTCTCAAATACAATTGAGAAATCGGACTTACATAGTCTATAAGTATGGATCCTTGGCTTTAATTTCCCATTGGTCCAAATGAGTGACAAACAAATGTTATAGAAAAATTCTCAAATACAATTGAGAAATCGGACTAACATAGTCTATAAGTATGGATCTTTGGCTTTAATTTCCCATTGGTCCAAATGAGTGACAAACAAATGTTATAGAAAAATTCTCAAATACAATTGAGAAATCGGACTAACATAGTCTATAAGTATGGATCCTTGGCTTTAATTTCCCATTGGTCCAAATGAGTGACAAACAAATGTTATAGAAAAATTCTCAAATACAATTGAGAAATCGGACTTACATAGTCTATAAGTAGGGATCCTTGGCTTTAATTTCCCATTGGTCCAAATGAGTGACAAACAAATGTTATAGAAAAATTCTCAAATACAATTGAGAAATCGGACTTACATAGTCTATAAGTATGGATCCTTGGCTTTAATTTCCCATTGGTCCAAATGAGTGACAAACAAATGTTATAGAAAAATTCTCAAATACAATTGAGAAATCGGACTTACATAGTCTATAAGTATGGATCCTTGGCTTTAATTTCCCATTGGTCCAAATGAGTGACAAACAAATGTTATAGAAAAATTCTCAAATACAATTGAGAAATCGGACTAACATAGTCTATAAGTAGGGATCCTTGGCTTTAATTTCCCATTGGTCCAAATGAGTGACAAACAAATGTTATAGAAAAATTCTCAAATACAATTGAGAAATCGGACTTACATAGTCTATAAGTATAGATCCTTGGCTTTAATTTCCCATTGGTCCAAATGAGTGACAAACAAATGTTATAGAAAAATTCTAAAATACAATTGAGAAATCGGACTAACATAGTCTATAAGTATGGATCCTTGGCTTTAATTTCCCATTGGTCCAAATGAGTGACAAACAAATGTTATAGAAAAATTCTCAAATACAATTGAGAAATCGGACTTACATAGTCTATAAGTAGGGATCCTTGGCTTTAATTTCCCATTGGTCCAAATGAGTGACAAACAAATGTTATAGAAAAATTCTCAAATACAATTGAGAAATCGGACTTACATAGTCTATAAGTATGGATCCTTGGCTTTAATTTCCCATTGGTCCAAATGAGTGACAAACAAATGTTATAGAAAAATTCTCAAATACAATTGAGAAATCGGACTTACATAGTCTATAAGTATGGATCCTTGGCTTTAATTTCCCATTGGTCCAAATGAGTGACAAACAAATGTTATAGAAAAATTCTCAAATACAATTGAGAAATCGGACTAACATAGTCTATAAGTATGGATCTTTGGCTTTAATTTCCCATTGGTCCAAATGAGTGACAAACAAATGTTATAGAAAAATTCTCAAATACAATTGAGAAATCGGACTAACATAGTCTATAAGTATGGATCCTTGGCTTTAATTTCCCATTGGTCCAAATGAGTGACAAACAAATGTTATAGAAAAATTCTCAAATACAATTGAGAAATCGGACTTACATAGTCTATAAGTAGGGATCCTTGGCTTTAATTTCCCATTGGTCCAAATGAGTGACAAACATAAATGTGCCCACAAATAGCCAAATTCCCGTAGAGGTCAACAAAATTTACACAATTTTAATCTTTAAAATTTTATAGAAAAATTTTCAAATACAATTGAGAAATCGGACTAACATAGTCTATAAGTATGGATCTTTGGCTTTAATTTCCCATTGGTCCAAATGAGTGACAAACAAATGTTATAGAAAAATTCTCAAATACAATTGAGAAATCGGACTTACATAGTCTATAAGTATGGATCCTTGGCTTTAATTTCCCATTGGTCCAAATGAGTGACAAACAAATGTTATAGAAAAATTCTCAAATACAATTGAGAAATCGGACTTACATAGTCTATAAGTATGGATCCTTGGCTTTAATTTCCCATTGGTCCAAATGAGTGACAAACAAATGTTATAGAAAAATTCTCAAATACAATTGAGAAATCGGACGAACATAGTCTATAAGTATGGATCTTTGGCTTTAATTTCCCATTGGTCCAAATGAGTGACAAACAAATGTTATAGAAAAATTCTCAAATACAATTGAGAAATCGGACTAACATAGTCTATAAGTATGGATCTTTGGCTTTAATTTCCCATTGGTCCAAATGAGTGACAAACAAATGTTATAGAAAAATTCTCAAATACAATTGAGAAATCGGACTTACATAGTCTATAAGTATGGATCCTTGGCTTTAATTTCCCATTGGTCCAAATGAGTGACAAACAAATGTTATAGAAAAATTCTCAAATACAACGAGAAATCGGACTTACATAGTCTATAAGTATAGATCCTTGGCTTTAATTTCCCATTGGTCCAAATGAGTGACAAACAAATGTTATAGAAAAATTCTTAAATACAATTGAGAAATCGGACTTACATAGTCTATAAGTATGGATCCTTGGCTTTAATTTCCCATTGGTCCAAATGAGTGACAAACAAATGTTATAGAAAAATTCTCAAATACAATTGAGAAATCGGACTAACATAGTCTATAAGTATGGATCTTTGGCTTTAATTTCCCATTGGTCCAAATGAGTGACAAACAAATGTTATAGAAAAATTCTCAAATACAATTGAGAAATCGGACTAACATAGTCTATAAGTATGGATCTTTGGCTTTAATTTCCCATTGGTCCAAATGAGTGACAAACAAATGTTATAGAAAAATTCTCAAATACAATTGAGAAATCGGACTTACATAGTCTATAAGTATGGATCCTTGGCTTTAATTTCCCATTGGTCCAAATGAGTGACAAACAAATGTTATAGAAAAATTCTCAAATACAATTGAGAAATCGGACTTACATAGTCTATAAGTATGGATCCTTGGCTTTAATTTCCCATTGGTCCAAATGAGTGACAAACAAATGTTATAGAAAAATTCTCAAATACAATTGAGAAATCGGACTAACATAGTCTATAAGTATGGATCTTTGGCTTTAATTTCCTATTGGTCCAAATGAGTGACAAACAAATGTTGTAGAAAAATTCTCAAATACAATTGAGAAATCGGACTTACATAGTCTATAAGTATGGATCCTTGGCTTTAATTTCCCATTGGTCCAAATGAGTGACAAACAAATGTTATAGAAAAATTCTCAAATACAATTGAGAAATCGGACTTACATAGTCTATAAGTATGGATCTTTGGCTTTAATTTCCCATTGGTCCAAATGAGTGACAAACAAATGTTATAGAAAAATTCTCAAATACAATTGAGAAATCGGACTTACATAGTCTATAAGTATGGATCCTTGGCTTTAATTTCCCATTGGTCCAAATGAGTGACAAACAAATGTTATAGAAAAATTCTCAAATACAATTGAGAAATCGGACTTACATAGTCTATAAGTATGGATCCTTGGCTTTAATTTCCCATTGGTCCAAATGAGTGACAAACAAATGTTATAGAAAAATTCTCAAATACAATTGAGAAATCGGACTAACATAGTCTATAAGTATGGATCTTTGGCTTTAATTTCCCATTGGTCCAAATGAGTGACAAACAAATGTTATAGAAAAATTCTCAAATACAATTGAGAAATCGGACTAACATAGTCTATAAGTATGGATCCTTGGCTTTAATTTCCCATTGGTCCAAATGAGTGACAAACAAATGTTATAGAAAAATTCTCAAATACAATTGAGAAATCGGACTTACATAGTCTATAAGTAGGGATCCTTGGCTTTAATTTCCCATTGGTCCAAATGAGTGACAAACAAATGTTATAGAAAAATTCTCAAATACAATTGAGAAATCGGACTTACATAGTCTATAAGTATGGATCCTTGGCTTTAATTTCCCATTGGTCCAAATGAGTGACAAACAAATGTTATAGAAAAATTCTCAAATACAATTGAGAAATCGGACTTACATAGTCTATAAGTATGGATCCTTGGCTTTAATTTCCCATTGGTCCAAATGAGTGACAAACAAATGTTATAGAAAAATTCTCAAATACAATTGAGAAATCGGACTAACATAGTCTATAAGTAGGGATCCTTGGCTTTAATTTCCCATTGGTCCAAATGAGTGACAAACAAATGTTATAGAAAAATTCTCAAATACAATTGAGAAATCGGACTTACATAGTCTATAAGTAGGGATCCTTGGCTTTAATTTCCCATTGGTCCAAATGAGTGACAAACAAATGTTATAGAAAAATTCTCAAATACAATTGAGAAATCGGACTAACATAGTCTATAAGTATGGATCCTTGGCTTTAATTTCCCATTGGTCCAAATGAGTGACAAACAAATGTTATAGAAAAATTCTCAAATACAATTGAGAAATCGGACTTACATAGTCTATAAGTATGGATCCTTGGCTTTAATTTCCCATTGGTCCAAATGAGTGACAAACAAATGTTATAGAAAAATTCTCAAATACAATTGAGAAATCGGACTAACATAGTCTATAAGTATGGATCTTTGGCTTTAATTTCCCATTGGTCCAAATGAGTGACAAACAAATGTTATAGAAAAATTCTCAAATACAATTGAGAAATCGGACTTACATAGTCTATAAGTAGGGATCCTTGGCTTTAATTTCCCATTGGTCCAAATGAGTGACAAACAAATGTTATAGAAAAATTCTCAAATACAATTGAGAAATCGGACTTACATAGTCTATAAGTAGGGATCCTTGGCTTTAATTTCCCATTGGTCCAAATGAGTGACAAACAAATGTTATAGAAAAATTCTCAAATACAATTGAGAAATCGGACTAACATAGTCTATAAGTATGGATCCTTGGCTTTAATTTCCCATTGGTCCAAATGAGTGACAAACAAATGTTATAGAAAAATTCTCAAATACAATTGAGAAATCGGACTTACATAGTCTATAAGTATGGATCCTTGGCTTTAATTTCCCATTGGTCCAAATGAGTGACAAACAAATGTTATAGAAAAATTCTCAAATACAATTGAGAAATCGGACTAACATAGTCTATAAGTATGGATCTTTGGCTTTAATTTCCCATTGGTCCAAATGAGTGACAAACAAATGTTATAGAAAAATTCTCAAATACAATTGAGAAATCGGACTAACATAGTCTATAAGTATGGATCCTTGGCTTTAATTTCCCATTGGTCCAAATGAGTGACAAACAAATGTTATAGAAAAATTCTCAAATACAATTGAGAAATCGGACTAACATAGTCTATAAGTAGGGATCCTTGGCTTTAATTTCCCATTGGTCCAAATGAGTGACAAACATAAATGTGCCCACAAATAGCCAAATTCCCGTAGAGGTCAACAAAATTTACACAATTTTAATCTTTAAAATTTTATAGAAAAATTTTCAAATACAATTGAGAAATCGGACTAACATAGTCTATAAGTATGGATCTTTGGCTTTAATTTCCCATTGGTCCAAATGAGTGACAAACAAATGTTATAGAAAAATTCTCAAATACAATTGAGAAATCGGACTTACATAGTCTATAAGTATGGATCCTTGGCTTTAATTTCCCATTGGTCCAAATGAGTGACAAACAAATGTTATAGAAAAATTCTCAAATACAATTGAGAAATCGGACTTACATAGTCTATAAGTATGGATCCTTGGCTTTAATTTCCCATTGGTCCAAATGAGTGACAAACAAATGTTATAGAAAAATTCTCAAATACAATTGAGAAATCGGACTAACATAGTCTATAAGTATGTATCTTTGGCTTTAATTTCCCATTGGTCCAAATGAGTGACAAACAAATGTTATAGAAAAATTCTCAAATACAATTGAGAAATCGGACTAACATAGTCTATAAGTATGGATCTTTGGCTTTAATTTCCCATTGGTCCAAATGAGTGACAAACAAATGTTATAGAAAAATTCTCAAATACAATTGAGAAATCGGACTTACATAGTCTATAAGTATGGATCCTTGGCTTTAATTTCCCATTGGTCCAAATGAGTGACAAACAAATGTTATAGAAAAATTCTCAAATACAACGAGAAATCGGACTTACATAGTCTATAAGTATAGATCCTTGGCTTTAATTTCCCATTGGTCCAAATGAGTGACAAACAAATGTTATAGAAAAATTCTTAAATACAATTGAGAAATCGGACTTACATAGTCTATAAGTATGGATCCTTGGCTTTAATTTCCCATTGGTCCAAATGAGTGACAAACAAATGTTATAGAAAAATTCTCAAATACAATTGAGAAATCGGACTAACATAGTCTATAAGTATGGATCTTTGGCTTTAATTTCCCATTGGTCCAAATGAGTGACAAACAAATGTTATAGAAAAATTCTCAAATACAATTGAGAAATCGGACTAACATAGTCTATAAGTATGGATCTTTGGCTTTAATTTCCCATTGGTCCAAATGAGTGACAAACAAATGTTATAGAAAAATTCTCAAATACAACGAGAAATCGGACTTACATAGTCTATAAGTATAGATCCTTGGCTTTAATTTCCCATTGGTTCAAATGAGTGACAAACAAATGTTATAGAAAAATTCTCAAATACAACGAGAAATCGGACTTACATAGTCTATAAGTATGGATCCTTGGCTTTAATTTCCCATTGGTCCAAATGAGTGACAAACAAATGTTATAGAAAAATTCTCAAATACAATTGAGAAATCGGACTTACATAGTCTATAAGTATGGATCCTTGGCTTTAATTTCCCATTGGTCCAAATGAGTGACAAACAAATGTTATAGAAAAATTCTCAAATACAATTGAGAAATCGGACTTACATAGTCTATAAGTATGGATCCTTGGCTTTAATTTCCCATTGGTCCAAATGAGTGACAAACAAATGTTATAGAAAAATTCTCAAATACAATTGAGAAATCGGACTAACATAGTCTATAAGTATGGATCTTTGGCTTTAATTTCCCATTGGTCCAAATGAGTGACAAACAAATGTTATAGAAAAATTCTCAAATACAATTGAGAAATCGGACTAACATAGTCTATAAGTATGGATCTTTGGCTTTAATTTCCCATTGGTCCAAATGAGTGACAAACAAATGTTATAGAAAAATTCTCAAATACAACGAGAAATCGGACTTACATAGTCTATAAGTATAGATCCTTGGCTTTAATTTCCCATTGGTTCAAATGAGTGACAAACAAATGTTATAGAAAAATTCTCAAATACAACGAGAAATCGGACTTACATAGTCTATAAGTATGGATCCTTGGCTTTAATTTCCCATTGGTCCAAATGAGTGACAAAAAAATGTTATAGAAAAATTCTCAAATACAATTGAGAAATCGGACTTACATAGTCTATAAGTATGGATCCTTGGCTTTAATTTCCCATTGGTCCAAATGAGTGACAAACAAATGTTATAGAAAAATTCTCAAATACAATTGAGAAATCGGACTAACATAGTCTTTAAGTATGGATCTTTGGCTTTAATTTCCCATTGGTCCAAATGAGTGACAAACAAATGTTATAGAAAAATTCTCAAATACAATTGAGAAATCGGACTAACATAGTCTATAAGTATGGATCTTTGGCTTTAATTTCCCATTGGTCCAAATGAGTGACAAACAAATGTTATAGAAAAATTCTCAAATACAATTGAGAAATCGAACTAACATAGTCTATAAGTATAGATCCTTGGCTTTAATTTCCCATTGGTTCAAATGACTGACAAACATAAATGTGCCCACAAATAGCCAAATTCCCGTAGAGCTGAACAAAATTTACACAATTTTAATATTTAAAATTTTATAGAAAAATTCTCAAATACAATTGAGAAATCGGACTAACATAGTCTATAAGTATGGATCTTTGGCTTTAATTTCCCATTGGTCCAAATGAGTGACAAACAAATGTTATAGAAAAATTCTCAAATACAATTGATAAATCGGACTTACATAGTCTATAAGTATAGATCCTTGGCTTTAATTTCCCATTGGTTCAAATGACTGACAAACATAAATGTGCCCACAAATAGCCAAATTCCCGTAGAGCTGAACAAAATTTACACAATTTTAATATTTAAAATTTTATAGAAAAATTCTCAAATACAATTGAGAAATCGGACTTACATAGTCTATAAGTATGGATCCTTGGCTTTAATTTCCCATTGGTCCAAATGAGTGACAAACAAATGTTATAGAAAAATTATCAAATACAATTGAGAAATCGGACTAACATAGTCTATAAGTATGGATCTTTGGCTTTAATTTCCCATTGGTCCAAATGAGTGACAAACAAATGTTATAGAAAAATTATCAAATACAATTGAGAAATCGGACTTACATAGTCTATAAGTATGGATCCTAGGCTTTAATTGCTTATTGGTCCAAATGAGTGACAAACATAAATGGGCTCACAAATAGCCAAATTCCCGTAGAGCTGAACAAAATTTACACAATTTTAATCTTTAAAATTGTATAGAAAAATTCTCAAATACAATTGAGAAATCGGACTTACATAGTCTATAAGTATGGATCCTAGGCTTTAATTGCTTATTGGTTCAAATGAGTGACAAACATAAATGTGCTCACAAATAGCCAAATTCCCGTAGAGCTGAACAAAATTTACACAATTTTAATATTTAAAATTTTATAGAAAAATTCTCAAATACAATTGAGAAATCGGACTTACATAGTCTATAAGTATGGATCCTTGGCTTTAATTTCCCATTGGTCCAAATGAGTGACAAACAAATGTTATAGAAAAATTATCAAATACAATTGAGAAATCGGACTAACATAGTCTATAAGTATGGATCTTTGGCTTTAATTTCCCATTGGTCCAAATGAGTGACAAACAAATGTTATAGAAAAATTCTCAAATACAATTGAGAAATCGGACTAACATAGTCTATAAGTATGGATCTTTGGCTTTAATTTCCCATTGGTCCAAATGAGTGACAAACAAATGTTATAGAAAAATTCTCAAATACAATTGAGAAATCGGACTAACATAGTCTATAAGTATGGATCCTAGGCTTTAATTGCTTATTGGTCCAAATGAGTGACAAACATAAATGTGCCCACAAATAGCCAAATTCCCGTAGAGCTGAACAAAATTTACACAATTTTAATATTTAAAATTTTATAGAAAAATTCTCAAATACAATTGAGAAATCGGACTTACATAGTCTATAAGTATGGATCCTTGGCTTTAATTTCCCATTGGTCCAAATGAGTGACAAACAAATGTTATAGAAAAATTCTCAAATACAATTGAGAAATCGGACTAACATAGTCTATAAGTATGGATCTTTGGCTTTAATTTCCCATTGGTCCAAATGAGTGACAAACAAATGTTATAGAAAAATTCTCAAATACAATTGAGAAATCGGACTAACATAGTCTATAAGTATGGATCTTTGGCTTTAATTTCCCATTGGTCCAAATGAGTGACAAACAAATGTTATAGAAAAATTCTCAAATACAATTGAGAAATCGGACTAACATAGTCTATAAGTATGGATCCTAGGCTTTAATTGCTTATTGGTCCAAATGAGTGACAAACATAAATGTGCCCACAAATAGCCAAATTCCCGTAGAGCTGAACAAAATTTACACAATTTTAATATTTAAAATTTTATAGAAAAATTCTCAAATACAATTGAGAAATCGGACTTACATAGTCTATAAGTATGGATCCTTGGCTTTAATTTCCCATTGGTCCAAATGAGTGACAAACAAATGTTATAGAAAAATTCTCAAATACAATTGAGAAATCGGACTAACATAGTCTATAAGTATGGATCCTAGGCTTTAATTGCTTATTGGTCCAAATGAGTGACAAACATAAATGTGCCCACAAATAGCCAAATTCCCGTAGAGCTGAACAAAATTTACACAATTTTAATATTTAAAATTTTATAGAAAAATTCTCAAATACAATTGAGAAATCGGACTAACATAGTCTATAAGTATGGATCCTAGGCTTTAATTGCTTATTGGTCCAAATGAGTGACAAACATAAATGTGCCCACAAATAGCCAAATTCCCGTAGAGCTGAACAAAATTTACACAATTTTAATATTTAAAATTTTATAGAAAAATTCTCAAATACAATTGAGAAATCGGACTAACATAGTCTATAAGTATGGATCTTTGGCTTTAATTTCCCATTGGTCCAAATGAGTGACAAACAAATGTTATAGAAAAATTCTCAAATACAATTGAGAAATCGGACTAACATAGTCTATAAGTATGGATCCTAGGCTTTAATTGCTTATTGGTCCAAATGAGTGACAAACATAAATGTGCCCACAAATAGCCAAATTCCCGTAGAGCTGAACAAAATTTACACAATTTTAATATTTAAAATTTTATAGAAAAATTCTCAAATACAATTGAGAAATCGGACTTACATAGTCTATAAGTATGGATCCTTGGCTTTAATTTCCCATTGGTCCAAATGAGTGACAAACAAATGTTATAGAAAAATTCTCAAATACAATTGAGAAATCGGACTAACATAGTCTATAAGTATGGATCTTTGGCTTTAATTTCCCATTGGTCCAAATGAGTGACAAACAAATGTTATAGAAAAATTCTCAAATACAATTGAGAAATCGGACTAACATAGTCTATAAGTATGGATCTTTGGCTTTAATTTCCCATTGGTCCAAATGAGTGACAAACAAATGTTATAGAAAAATTCTCAAATACAATTGAGAAATCGGACTTACATAGTCTATAAGTATGGATCCTTGGCTTTAATTTCCCATTGGTCCAAATGAGTGACAAACAAATGTTATAGAAAAATTCTCAAATACAATTGAGAAATCGGACTAACATAGTCTATAAGTATGGATCCTTGGCTTTAATTTCCCATTGGTCCAAATGAGTGACAAACAAATGTTATAGAAAAATTCTCAAATACAATTGAGAAATCGGACTAACATAGTCTATAAGTATGGATCTTTGGCTTTAATTTCCCATTGGTCCAAATGAGTGACAAACAAATGTTATAGAAAAATTCTCAAATACAATTGAGAAATCGGACTAACATAGTCTATAAGTATGGATCTTTGGCTTTAATTTCCCATTGGTCCAAATGAGTGACAAACAAATGTTATAGAAAAATTCTCAAATACAACGAGAAATCGGACTTACATAGTCTATAAGTATAGATCCTTGGCTTTAATTTCCCATTGGTTCAAATGAGTGACAAACAAATGTTATAGAAAAATTCTCAAATACAACGAGAAATCGGACTTACATAGTCTATAAGTATGGATCCTTGGCTTTAATTTCCCATTGGTCCAAATGAGTGACAAAAAAATGTTATAGAAAAATTCTCAAATACAATTGAGAAATCGGACTTACATAGTCTATAAGTATGGATCCTTGGCTTTAATTTCCCATTGGTCCAAATGAGTGACAAACAAATGTTATAGAAAAATTCTCAAATACAATTGAGAAATCGGACTAACATAGTCTTTAAGTATGGATCTTTGGCTTTAATTTCCCATTGGTCCAAATGAGTGACAAACAAATGTTATAGAAAAATTCTCAAATACAATTGAGAAATCGGACTAACATAGTCTATAAGTATGGATCTTTGGCTTTAATTTCCCATTGGTCCAAATGAGTGACAAACAAATGTTATAGAAAAATTCTCAAATACAATTGAGAAATCGAACTAACATAGTCTATAAGTATAGATCCTTGGCTTTAATTTCCCATTGGTTCAAATGACTGACAAACATAAATGTGCCCACAAATAGCCAAATTCCCGTAGAGCTGAACAAAATTTACACAATTTTAATATTTAAAATTTTATAGAAAAATTCTCAAATACAATTGAGAAATCGGACTAACATAGTCTATAAGTATGGATCTTTGGCTTTAATTTCCCATTGGTCCAAATGAGTGACAAACAAATGTTATAGAAAAATTCTCAAATACAATTGATAAATCGGACTTACATAGTCTATAAGTATAGATCCTTGGCTTTAATTTCCCATTGGTTCAAATGACTGACAAACATAAATGTGCCCACAAATAGCCAAATTCCCGTAGAGCTGAACAAAATTTACACAATTTTAATATTTAAAATTTTATAGAAAAATTCTCAAATACAATTGAGAAATCGGACTTACATAGTCTATAAGTATGGATCCTTGGCTTTAATTTCCCATTGGTCCAAATGAGTGACAAACAAATGTTATAGAAAAATTATCAAATACAATTGAGAAATCGGACTAACATAGTCTATAAGTATGGATCTTTGGCTTTAATTTCCCATTGGTCCAAATGAGTGACAAACAAATGTTATAGAAAAATTATCAAATACAATTGAGAAATCGGACTTACATAGTCTATAAGTATGGATCCTAGGCTTTAATTGCTTATTGGTCCAAATGAGTGACAAACATAAATGGGCTCACAAATAGCCAAATTCCCGTAGAGCTGAACAAAATTTACACAATTTTAATCTTTAAAATTGTATAGAAAAATTCTCAAATACAATTGAGAAATCGGACTTACATAGTCTATAAGTATGGATCCTAGGCTTTAATTGCTTATTGGTTCAAATGAGTGACAAACATAAATGTGCTCACAAATAGCCAAATTCCCGTAGAGCTGAACAAAATTTACACAATTTTAATATTTAAAATTTTATAGAAAAATTCTCAAATACAATTGAGAAATCGGACTTACATAGTCTATAAGTATGGATCCTTGGCTTTAATTTCCCATTGGTCCAAATGAGTGACAAACAAATGTTATAGAAAAATTATCAAATACAATTGAGAAATCGGACTAACATAGTCTATAAGTATGGATCTTTGGCTTTAATTTCCCATTGGTCCAAATGAGTGACAAACAAATGTTATAGAAAAATTCTCAAATACAATTGAGAAATCGGACTAACATAGTCTATAAGTATGGATCTTTGGCTTTAATTTCCCATTGGTCCAAATGAGTGACAAACAAATGTTATAGAAAAATTCTCAAATACAATTGAGAAATCGGACTAACATAGTCTATAAGTATGGATCCTAGGCTTTAATTGCTTATTGGTCCAAATGAGTGACAAACATAAATGTGCCCACAAATAGCCAAATTCCCGTAGAGCTGAACAAAATTTACACAATTTTAATATTTAAAATTTTATAGAAAAATTCTCAAATACAATTGAGAAATCGGACTTACATAGTCTATAAGTATGGATCCTTGGCTTTAATTTCCCATTGGTCCAAATGAGTGACAAACAAATGTTATAGAAAAATTCTCAAATACAATTGAGAAATCGGACTAACATAGTCTATAAGTATGGATCTTTGGCTTTAATTTCCCATTGGTCCAAATGAGTGACAAACAAATGTTATAGAAAAATTCTCAAATACAATTGAGAAATCGGACTAACATAGTCTATAAGTATGGATCTTTGGCTTTAATTTCCCATTGGTCCAAATGAGTGACAAACAAATGTTATAGAAAAATTCTCAAATACAATTGAGAAATCGGACTAACATAGTCTATAAGTATGGATCCTAGGCTTTAATTGCTTATTGGTCCAAATGAGTGACAAACATAAATGTGCCCACAAATAGCCAAATTCCCGTAGAGCTGAACAAAATTTACACAATTTTAATATTTAAAATTTTATAGAAAAATTCTCAAATACAATTGAGAAATCGGACTTACATAGTCTATAAGTATGGATCCTTGGCTTTAATTTCCCATTGGTCCAAATGAGTGACAAACAAATGTTATAGAAAAATTCTCAAATACAATTGAGAAATCGGACTAACATAGTCTATAAGTATGGATCCTAGGCTTTAATTGCTTATTGGTCCAAATGAGTGACAAACATAAATGTGCCCACAAATAGCCAAATTCCCGTAGAGCTGAACAAAATTTACACAATTTTAATATTTAAAATTTTATAGAAAAATTCTCAAATACAATTGAGAAATCGGACTAACATAGTCTATAAGTATGGATCCTAGGCTTTAATTGCTTATTGGTCCAAATGAGTGACAAACATAAATGTGCCCACAAATAGCCAAATTCCCGTAGAGCTGAACAAAATTTACACAATTTTAATATTTAAAATTTTATAGAAAAATTCTCAAATACAATTGAGAAATCGGACTAACATAGTCTATAAGTATGGATCTTTGGCTTTAATTTCCCATTGGTCCAAATGAGTGACAAACAAATGTTATAGAAAAATTCTCAAATACAATTGAGAAATCGGACTAACATAGTCTATAAGTATGGATCCTAGGCTTTAATTGCTTATTGGTCCAAATGAGTGACAAACATAAATGTGCCCACAAATAGCCAAATTCCCGTAGAGCTGAACAAAATTTACACAATTTTAATATTTAAAATTTTATAGAAAAATTCTCAAATACAATTGAGAAATCGGACTTACATAGTCTATAAGTATGGATCCTTGGCTTTAATTTCCCATTGGTCCAAATGAGTGACAAACAAATGTTATAGAAAAATTCTCAAATACAATTGAGAAATCGGACTAACATAGTCTATAAGTATGGATCTTTGGCTTTAATTTCCCATTGGTCCAAATGAGTGACAAACAAATGTTATAGAAAAATTCTCAAATACAATTGAGAAATCGGACTAACATAGTCTATAAGTATGGATCTTTGGCTTTAATTTCCCATTGGTCCAAATGAGTGACAAACAAATGTTATAGAAAAATTCTCAAATACAATTGAGAAATCGGACTTACATAGTCTATAAGTATGGATCCTTGGCTTTAATTTCCCATTGGTCCAAATGAGTGACAAACAAATGTTATAGAAAAATTCTCAAATACAATTGAGAAATCGGACTAACATAGTCTATAAGTATGGATCTTTGGCTTTAATTTCCCATTGGTCCAAATGAGTGACAAACAAATGTTATAGAAAAATTTTCAAATACAATTGAGAAATCGGACTAACATAGTCTATAAGTATGGATCCTAGGCTTTAATTGCTTATTGGTCCAAATGAGTGACAAACATAAATGTGCCCACAAATAGCCAAATTCCCGTAGAGCTGAACAAAATTTACACAATTTTAATCTTTAAAATTTAATAGAAAAATTTTCAAATACAATTGAGAAATCGGACTTACATAGTCTATAAGTATGGATCCTTGGCTTTAATTTCCCATTGGTCCAAATGAGTGACAAACAAATGTTATAGAAAAATTCTCAAATACAATTGAGAAATCGGACTAACATAGTCTATAAGTATAGATCCTTGGCTTTAATTTCCCATTGGTTCAAATGACTGACAAACATAAATGTGCCCACAAATAGCCAAATTCCCGTAGAGCTGAACAAAATTTACACAATTTTAATATTTAAAATTTTATAGAAAAATTCTCAAATACAATTGAGAAATCGGACTTACATAGTCTATAAGTATGGATCCTTGGCTTTAATTTCCCATTGGTCCAAATGAGTGACAAACAAATGTTATAGAAAAATTCTCAAATACAATTGAGAAATCGGACTAACATAGTCTATAAGTAGGGATCCTTGGCTTTAATTTCCCATTGGTTCAAATGACTGACAAACATAAATGTGCCCACAAATAGCCAAATTCCCGTAGAGCTGAACAAAATTTACACAATTTTAATATTTAAAATTTTATAGAAAAATTCTCAAATACAATTGAGAAATCGGACTTACATAGTCTATAAGTATGGATCCTTGGCTTTAATTTCCCATTGGTCCAAATGAGTGACAAACAAATGTTATAGAAAAATTATCAAATACAATTGAGAAATCGGACTAACATAGTCTATAAGTAGGGATCCTTGGCTTTAATTTCCCATTGGTCCAAATGAGTGACAAACATAAATGTGCCCACAAATAGCCAAATTCCCGTAGAGCTGAACAAAATTTACACAATTTTAATATTTAAAATTTTATAGAAAAATTCTCAAATACAATTGAGAAATCGGACTTACATAGTCTATAAGTATGGATCCTTGGCTTTAATTTCCCATTGGTCCAAATGAGTGACAAACAAATGTTATAGAAAAATTCTCAAATACAATTGAGAAATCGGACTAACATAGTCTATAAGTATGGATCTTTGGCTTTAATTTCCCATTGGTCCAAATGAGTGACAAACAAATGTTATAGAAAAATTCTCAAATACAATTGAGAAATCGGACTAACATAGTCTATAAGTATGGATCTTTGGCTTTAATTTCCCATTGGTCCAAATGAGTGACAAACAAATGTTATAGAAAAATTCTCAAATACAATTGAGAAATCGGACTAACATAGTCTATAAGTATGGATCTTTGGCTTTAATTTCCCATTGGTCCAAATGAGTGACAAACAAATGTTATAGAAAAATTCTCAAATACAATTGAGAAATCGGACTTACATAGTCTATAAGTATGGATCCTTGGCTTTAATTTCCCATTGGTCCAAATGAGTGACAAACAAATGTTATAGAAAAATTCTCAAATACAATTGAGAAATTGGACTAACATAGTCTATAAGTATGGATCTTTGGCTTTAATTTCCCATTGGTCCAAATGAGTGACAAACAAATGTTATAGAAAAATTTTCAAATACAATTGAGAAATCGGACTAACATAGTCTATAAGTATGGATCCTAGGCTTTAATTGCTTATTGGTCCAAATGAGTGACAAACATAAATGTGCCCACAAATAGCCAAATTCCCGTAGAGCTGAACAAAATTTACACAATTTTAATATTTAAAATTTTATAGAAAAATTCTCAAATACAATTGAGAAATCGGACTTACATAGTCTATAAGTATGGATCCTTGGCTTTAATTTCCCATTGGTCCAAATGAGTGATAAACATAAATGTGCCCACAAATAGCCAAATTCCCGTAGAGCTGAACAAAATTTACACAATTTTAATATTTAAAATTTAATAGAAAAATTTTCAAATACAATTGAGAAATCGGACTTACATAGTCTATAAGTATGGATCCTTGGCTTTAATTTCCCATTGGTCCAAATGAGTGACAAACAAATGTTATAGAAAAATTCTCAAATACAATTGAGAAATCGGACTAACATAGTCTATAAGTATAGATCCTTGGCTTTAATTTCCCATTGGTTCAAATGACTGACAAACATAAATGTGCCCACAAATAGCCAAATTCCCGTAGAGCTGAACAAAATTTACACAATTTTAATATTTAAAATTTTATAGAAAAATTCTCAAATACAATTGAGAAATCGGACTTACATAGTCTATAAGTATGGATCCTTGGCTTTAATTTCCCATTGGTCCAAATGAGTGACAAACAAATGTTATAGAAAAATTCTCAAATACAATTGAGAAATCGGACTAACATAGTCTATAAGTAGGGATCCTTGGCTTTAATTTCCCATTGGTTCAAATGACTGACAAACATAAATGTGCCCACAAATAGCCAAATTCCCGTAGAGCTGAACAAAATTTACACAATTTTAATATTTAAAATTTTATAGAAAAATTCTCAAATACAATTGAGAAATCGGACTTACATAGTCTATAAGTATGGATCCTTGGCTTTAATTTCCCATTGGTCCAAATGAGTGACAAACAAATGTTATAGAAAAATTATCAAATACAATTGAGAAATCGGACTAACATAGTCTATAAGTAGGGATCCTTGGCTTTAATTTCCCATTGGTCCAAATGAGTGACAAACATAAATGTGCCCACAAATAGCCAAATTCCCGTAGAGCTGAACAAAATTTACACAATTTTAATATTTAAAATTTTATAGAAAAATTCTCAAATACAATTGAGAAATCGGACTTACATAGTCTATAAGTATGGATCCTTGGCTTTAATTTCCCATTGGTCCAAATGAGTGACAAACATAAATGTGCCCACAAATAGCCAAATTCCCGTAGAGCTGAACAAAATTTACACAATTTTAATATTTAAAATTTAATAGAAAAATTTTCAAATACAATTGAGAAATCGGACTTACATAGTCTATAAGTATGGATCCTTGGCTTTAATTTCCCATTGGTCCAAATGAGTGACAAACAAATGTTATAGAAAAATTCTCAAATACAATTGAGAAATCGGACTAACATAGTCTATAAGTATAGATCCTTGGCTTTAATTTCCCATTGGTTCAAATGACTGACAAACATAAATGTGCCCACAAATAGCCAAATTCCCGTAGAGCTGAACAAAATTTACACAATTTTAATATTTAAAATTTTATAGAAAAATTCTCAAATACAATTGAGAAATCGGACTTACATAGTCTATAAGTATGGATCCTTGGCTTTAATTTCCCATTGGTCCAAATGAGTGACAAACAAATGTTATAGAAAAATTCTCAAATACAATTGAGAAATCGGACTAACATAGTCTATAAGTAGGGATCCTTGGCTTTAATTTCCCATTGGTTCAAATGACTGACAAACATAAATGTGCCCACAAATAGCCAAATTCCCGTAGAGCTGAACAAAATTTACACAATTTTAATATTTAAAATTTTATAGAAAAATTCTCAAATACAATTGAGAAATCGGACTTACATAGTCTATAAGTATGGATCCTTGGCTTTAATTTCCCATTGGTCCAAATGAGTGACAAACAAATGTTATAGAAAAATTATCAAATACAATTGAGAAATCGGACTAACATAGTCTATAAGTAGGGATCCTTGGCTTTAATTTCCCATTGGTCCAAATGAGTGACAAACATAAATGTGCCCACAAATAGCCAAATTCCCGTAGAGCTGAACAAAATTTACACAATTTTAATATTTAAAATTTTATAGAAAAATTCTCAAATACAATTGAGAAATCGGACTTACATAGTCTATAAGTATGGATCCTTGGCTTTAATTTCCCATTGGTCCAAATGAGTGACAAACAAATGTTATAGAAAAATTCTCAAATACAATTGAGAAATCGGACTAACATAGTCTATAAGTATAGATCCTTGGCTTTAATTTCCCATTGGTTCAAATGACTGACAAACATAAATGTGCCCACAAATAGCCAAATTCCCGTAGAGCTGAACAAAATTTACACAATTTTAATATTTAAAATTTTATAGAAAAATTCTCAAATACAATTGAGAAATCGGACTTACATAGTTCATAAGTATGGATCCTTGGCTTTAATTTCCCATTGGTCCAAATGAGTGACAAACAAATGTTATAGAAAAATTCTCAAATACAATTGAGAAATCGGACTAACATAGTCTATAAGTATAGATCCTTGGCTTTAATTTCCCATTGGTTCAAATGACTGACAAACATAAATGTGCCCACAAATAGCCAAATTCCCGTAGAGCTGAACAAAATTTACACAATTTTAATATTTAAAATTTTATAGAAAAATTCTCAAATACAATTGAGAAATCGGACTTACATAGTCTATAAGTATGGATCCTTGGCTTTAATTTCCCATTGGTCCAAATGAGTGACAAACAAATGTTATAGAAAAATTCTCAAATACAATTGAGAAATCGGACTAACATAGTCTATAAGTATAGATCCTTGGCTTTAATTTCCCATTGGTTCAAATGACTGACAAACATAAATGTGCCCACAAATAGCCAAATTCCCGTAGAGCTGAACAAAATTTACACAATTTTAATATTTAAAATTTTATAGAAAAATTCTCAAATACAATTGAGAAATCGGACTTACATAGTCTATAAGTATGGATCCTTGGCTTTAATTTCCCATTGGTCCAAATGAGTGACAAACAAATGTTATAGAAAAATTCTCAAATACAATTGAGAAATCGGACTAACATAGTCTATAAGTAGGGATCCTTGGCTTTAATTTCCCATTGGTTCAAATGACTGACAAACATAAATGTGCCCACAAATAGCCAAATTCCCGTAGAGCTGAACAAAATTTACACAATTTTAATATTTAAAATTTTATAGAAAAATTCTCAAATACAATTGAGAAATCGGACTTACATAGTCTATAAGTATGGATCCTAGGCTTTAATTTCCCATTGGTCCAAATGAGTGACAAACAAATGTTATAGAAAAATTATCAAATACAATTGAGAAATCGGACTAACATAGTCTATAAGTAGGGATCCTTGGCTTTAATTTCCCATTGGTCCAAATGAGTGACAAACATAAATGTGCCCACAAATAGCCAAATTCCCGTAGAGCTGAACAAAATTTACACAATTTTAATATTTAAAATTTTATAGAAAAATTCTCAAATACAATTGAGAAATCGGACTTACATAGTCTATAAGTATGGATCCTTGGCTTTAATTTCCCATTGGTCCAAATGAGTGACAAACAAATGTTATAGAAAAATTATCAAATACAATTGAGAAATCGGACTAACATAGTCTATAAGTATAGATCCTTGGCTTTAATTTCCCATTGGTTCAAATGACTGACAAACATAAATGTGCCCACAAATAGCCAAATTCCCGTAGAGCTGAACAAAATTTACACAATTTTAATATTTAAAATTTTATAGAAAAATTCTCAAATACAATTGAGAAATCGGACTTACATAGTTCATAAGTATGGATCCTTGGCTTTAATTTCCCATTGGTCCAAATGAGTGACAAACAAATGTTATAGAAAAATTCTCAAATACAATTGAGAAATCGGACTAACATAGTCTATAAGTATAGATCCTTGGCTTTAATTTCCCATTGGTTCAAATGACTGACAAACATAAATGTGCCCACAAATAGCCAAATTCCCGTAGAGCTGAACAAAATTTACACAATTTTAATATTTAAAATTTTATAGAAAAATTCTCAAATACAATTGAGAAATCGGACTTACATAGTCTATAAGTATGGATCCTTGGCTTTAATTTCCCATTGGTCCAAATGAGTGACAAACAAATGTTATAGAAAAATTCTCAAATACAATTGAGAAATCGGACTAACATAGTCTATAAGTATAGATCCTTGGCTTTAATTTCCCATTGGTTCAAATGACTGACAAACATAAATGTGCCCACAAATAGCCAAATTCCCGTAGAGCTGAACAAAATTTACACAATTTTAATATTTAAAATTTTATAGAAAAATTCTCAAATACAATTGAGAAATCGGACTTACATAGTCTATAAGTATGGATCCTTGGCTTTAATTTCCCATTGGTCCAAATGAGTGACAAACAAATGTTATAGAAAAATTATCAAATACAATTGAGAAATCGGACTAACATAGTCTATAAGTAGGGATCCTTGGCTTTAATTTCCCATTGGTCCAAATGAGTGACAAACATAAATGTGCCCACAAATAGCCAAATTCCCGTAGAGCTGAACAAAATTTACACAATTTTAATATTTAAAATTTTATAGAAAAATTCTCAAATACAATTGAGAAATCGGACTTACATAGTCTATAAGTATGGATCCTTGGCTTTAATTTCCCATTGGTCCAAATGAGTGACAAACAAATGTTATAGAAAAATTCTCAAATACAATTGAGAAATCGGACTAACATAGTCTATAAGTATAGATCCTTGGCTTTAATTTCCCATTGGTTCAAATGACTGACAAACATAAATGTGCCCACAAATAGCCAAATTCCCGTAGAGCTGAACAAAATTTACACAATTTTAATATTTAAAATTTTATAGAAAAATTCTCAAATACAATTGAGAAATCGGACTTACATAGTTCATAAGTATGGATCCTTGGCTTTAATTTCCCATTGGTCCAAATGAGTGACAAACAAATGTTATAGAAAAATTCTCAAATACAATTGAGAAATCGGACTAACATAGTCTATAAGTATAGATCCTTGGCTTTAATTTCCCATTGGTTCAAATGACTGACAAACATAAATGTGCCCACAAATAGCCAAATTCCCGTAGAGCTGAACAAAATTTACACAATTTTAATATTTAAAATTTTATAGAAAAATTCTCAAATACAATTGAGAAATCGGACTTACATAGTCTATAAGTATGGATCCTTGGCTTTAATTTCCCATTGGTCCAAATGAGTGACAAACAAATGTTATAGAAAAATTCTCAAATACAATTGAGAAATCGGACTAACATAGTCTATAAGTATAGATCCTTGGCTTTAATTTCCCATTGGTTCAAATGACTGACAAACATAAATGTGCCCACAAATAGCCAAATTCCCGTAGAGCTGAACAAAATTTACACAATTTTAATATTTAAAATTTTATAGAAAAATTCTCAAATACAATTGAGAAATCGGACTTACATAGTCTATAAGTATGGATCCTTGGCTTTAATTTCCCATTGGTCCAAATGAGTGACAAACAAATGTTATAGAAAAATTATCAAATACAATTGAGAAATCGGACTAACATAGTCTATAAGTAGGGATCCTTGGCTTTAATTTCCCATTGGTCCAAATGAGTGACAAACATAAATGTGCCCACAAATAGCCAAATTCCCGTAGAGCTGAACAAAATTTACACAATTTTAATATTTAAAATTTTATAGAAAAATTCTCAAATACAATTGAGAAATCGGACTTACATAGTCTATAAGTATGGATCCTTGGCTTTAATTTCCCATTGGTCCAAATGAGTGACAAACAAATGTTATAGAAAAATTCTCAAATACAATTGAGAAATCGGACTAACATAGTCTATAAGTATAGATCCTTGGCTTTAATTTCCCATTGGTTCAAATGACTGACAAACATAAATGTGCCCACAAATAGCCAAATTCCCGTAGAGCTGAACAAAATTTACACAATTTTAATATTTAAAATTTTATAGAAAAATTCTCAAATACAATTGAGAAATCGGACTTACATAGTCTATAAGTATGGATCCTTGGCTTTAATTTCCCATTGGTCCAAATGAGTGACAAACAAATGTTATAGAAAAATTCTCAAATACAATTGAGAAATCGGACTAACATAGTCTATAAGTATGGATCCTAGGCTTTAATTGCTTATTGGTTCAAATGACTGACAAACATAAATGTGCCCACAAATAGCCAAATTCCCGTAGAGCTGAACAAAATTTACACAATTTTAATATTTAAAATTTTATAGAAAAATTCTCAAATACAATTGAGAAATCGGACTTACATAGTCTATAACTATGGATCCTAGGCTTTAATTGCTTATTGGTCCAAATGAGTGACAAACATAAATGGGCTCACAAATAGCCAAATTCCCGTAGAGCTGAACAAAATTTACACAATTTTAATCTTTAAAATTGTATAGAAAAATTCTCAAATACAATTGAGAAATCGGACTTACATAGTCTATAAGTATGGATCCTAGGCTTTAATTGCTTATTGGTCCAAATGAGTGACAAACATAAATGTGCTCACAAATAGCCAAATTCCCGTAGAGCTGAACAAAATTTACACAATTTTAATCTTTAAAATTTTATAGAAAAATTCTCAAATACAATTGAGAAATCGGACTTACATAGTCTATAAGTATGGATCCTTGGGTTTAATTTCCCATTGGTCCAAATGAGTGACAAACAAATGTTATAGAAAAATTCTCAAATACAATTGAGAAATCGGACTTACATAGTCTATAAGTATGGATCCTTGGCTTTAATTTCCCATTGGTCCAAATGAGTGACAAACAAATGTTATAGAAAAATTCTCAAATACAATTGAGAAATCGGACTAACATAGTCTATAAGTATGGATCTTTGGCTTTAATTTCCCATTGGTCCAAATGAGTGACAAACATAAATGTGCCCACAAATAGCCAAATTCCCGTAGAGCTGAACAAAATTTACACAATTTTAATCTTTAAAATTTAATAGAAAAATTTTCAAATACAATTGAGAAATCGGACTTACATAGTCTATAAGTATGGATCCTTGGCTTTAATTTCCCATTGGTCCAAATGAGTGACAAACAAATGTTATAGAAAAATTCTCAAATACAATTGAGAAATCGGACTAACATAGTCTATAAGTATGGATCTTTGGCTTTAATTTCCCATTGGTCCAAATGAGTGACAAACAAATGTTATAGAAAAATTCTCAAATACAATTGAGAAATCGGACTTACATAGTCTATAAGTATGGATCCTTGGCTTTAATTTCCCATTGGTCCAAATGAGTGACAAACAAATGTTATAGAAAAATTCTCAAATACAATTGAGAAATCGGACTAACATAGTCTATAAGTATGGATCTTTGGCTTTAATTTCCCATTGGTCCAAATGAGTGACAAACAAATGTTATGGACAAATTCTCAAATACAATTGGGAAATCGGACTTACATAGTCTATAAGTATGGATCCTTGGCTTTAATTTCCCATTGGTCCAAATGAGTGACAAACATAAATGTGCTCACAAATAGCCAAATTCCCGTAGAGCTGAACAAAATTTACACAATTTTAATCTTTAAAATTTTATAGAAAAATTCTCAAATACAATTGAGAAATCGGACTAACATAGTCTATAAGTATGGATCCTTGGCTTTAATTTCCCATTGGTCCAAATGAGTGACAAACAAATGTTATAGAAAAATTCTCAAATACAATTGAGAAATCGGACTTACATAGTCTATAAGTATGGATCCTTGGCTTTAATTTCCCATTGGTCCAAATGAGTGACAAACAAATGTTATATAAAAATTCTCAAATACAATTGAGAAATCGGACTTACATAGTCTATAAGTATGGATCCTTGGCTTTAATTTCCCATTGGTCCAAATGAGTGACAAACATAAATGTGCTCACAAATAGCCAAATTCCCGTAGAGCTGAACAAAATGTACACAATTTTAATCTTTAAAATTTTATAGAAAAATTCTCAAATACAATTGAGAAATCGGACTTACATAGTCTATAAGTATGGATCCTTGGCTTTAATTTCCCATTGGTCCAAATGAGTGACAAACAAATGTTATAGAAAAATTCTCAAATACAATTGAGAAATCGGACTTACATAGTCTATAAGTATGGATCCTTGGCTTTAATTTCCCATTGGTCCAAATGAGTGACAAACAAATGTTATAGAAAAATTCTCAAATACAATTGAGAAATCGGACTTACATAGTCTATAAGTATGGATCCTTGGCTTTAATTTCCCATTGGTCCAAATGAGTGACAAACAAATGTTATAGAAAAATTCTCAAATACAATTGAGAAATCGGACTTACATAGTCTATAAGTATAGATCCTTGGCTTTAATTTCCCATTGGTTCAAATGACTGACAAACATAAATGTGCCCACAAATAGCCAAATTCCCGTAGAGCTGAACAAAATTTACACAATTTTAATATTTAAAATTTTATAGAAAAATTCTCAAATACAATTGAGAAATCGGACTTACATAGTCTATAAGTATGGATCCTAGGCTTTAATTGCTTATTGGTCCAAATGAGTGACAAACATAAATGGGCTCACAAATAGCCAAATTCCCGTAGAGCTGAACAAAATTTACACAATTTTAATCTTTAAAATTGTATAGAAAAATTCTCAAATACAATTGAGAAATCGGACTTACATAGTCTATAAGTATGGATCCTAGGCTTTAATTGCTTATTGGTCCAAATGAGTGACAAACATAAATGTGCTCACAAATAGCCAAATTCCCGTAGAGCTGAACAAAATTTACACAATTTTAATCTTTAAAATTTTATAGAAAAATTCTCAAATACAATTGAGAAATCGGACTTACATAGTCTATAAGTATGGATCCTTGGCTTTAATTTCCCATTGGTCCAAATGAGTGACAAACAAATGTTATAGAAAAATTCTCAAATACAATTGAGAAATCGGACTTACATAGTCTATAAGTATGGATCCTTGGCTTTAATTTCCCATTGGTCCAAATGAGTGACAAACAAATGTTATAGAAAAATTCTCAAATACAATTGAGAAATCGGACTAACATAGTCTATAAGTATGGATCTTTGGCTTTAATTTCCCATTGGTCCAAATGAGTGACAAACAAATGTTATAGAAAAATTCTCAAATACAATTGAGAAATCGGACTTACATAGTCTATAAGTATGGATCCTTGGCTTTAATTTCCCATTGGTCCAAATGAGTGACAAACAAATGTTATAGAAAAATTCTCAAATACAATTGAGAAATCGGACTAACATAGTCTATAAGTATGGATCTTTGGCTTTAATTTCCCATTGGTCCAAATGAGTGACAAACAAATGTTATGGAAAAATTCTCAAATACAATTGGGAAATCGGACTTACATAGTCTATAAGTATGGATCCTTGGCTTTAATTTCCCATTGGTCCAAATGAGTGACAAACATAAATGTGCTCACAAATAGCCAAATTCCCGTAGAGCTGAACAAAATTTACACAATTTTAATCTTTAAAATTTTATAGAAAAATTCTCAAATACAATTGAGAAATCGGACTAACATAGTCTATAAGTATGGATCCTTGGCTTTAATTTCCCATTGGTCCAAATGAGTGACAAACAAATGTTATAGAAAAATTCTCAAATACAATTGAGAAATCGGACTTACATAGTCTATAAGTATGGATCCTTGGCTTTAATTTCCCATTGGTCCAAATGAGTGACAAACAAATGTTATATAAAAATTCTCAAATACAATTGAGAAATCGGACTTACATAGTCTATAAGTATGGATCCTTGGCTTTAATTTCCCATTGGTCCAAATGAGTGACAAACATAAATGTGCTCACAAATAGCCAAATTCCCGTAGAGCTGAACAAAATTTACACAATTTTAATCTTTAAAATTTTATAGAAAAATTCTCAAATACAATTGAGAAATCGGACTTACATAGTCTATAAGTATGGATCCTTGGCTTTAATTTCCCATTGGTCCAAATGAGTGACAAACAAATGTTATAGAAAAATTCTCAAATACAATTGAGAAATCGGACTTACATAGTCTATAAGTATGGATCCTTGGCTTTAATTTCCCATTGGTCCAAATGAGTGACAAACAAATGTTATATAAAAATTCTCAAATACAATTGAGAAATCGGACTTACATAGTCTATAAGTATGGATCCTTGGCTTTAATTTCCCATTGGTCCAAATGAGTGACAAACATAAATGTGCTCACAAATAGCCAAATTCCCGTAGACTTGAACAAAATTTACACAATTTTAATCTTTAAAATTTTATAGAAAAATTCTCAAATACAATTGAGAAATCGGACTTACATAGTCTATAAGTATGAATCCTTGGCTTTAATTTCCCATTGGTCCAAATGAGTGACAAACAAATGTTATAGAAAAATTCTCAAATACAATTGAGAAATCGGACTTACATAGTCTATAAGTATGGATCCTTGGCTTTAATTTCCCATTGGTCCAAATGAGTGACAAACAAATGTTATATAAAAATTCTCAAATACAATTGAGAAATCGGACTTACATAGTCTATAAGTATGGATCCTTGGCTTTAATTTCCCATTGGTCCAAATGAGTGACAAACATAAATGTGCTCACAAATAGCCAAATTCCCGTAGAGCTGAACAAAATTTACACAATTTTAATCTTTAAAATTTTATAGAAAAATTCTCAAATACAATTGAGAAATCGGACTAACATAGTCTATAAGTATGCATCCTTGGCTTTAATTTCCCATTGGTCCAAATGAGTGACAAACAAATGTTATAGAAAAATTCTCAAATACAATTGAGAAATCGGACTAACATAGTCTATAAGTATAGATCTTTGGCTTTAATTTCCCATTGGTCCAAATGAGTGACAAACAAATGTTATATAAAAATTCTCAAATACAATTGAGAAATCGGACTTACATAGTCTATAAGTATGGATCCTTGGCTTTAATTTCCCATTGGTCCAAATGAGTGACAAACATAAATGTGCTCACAAATAGCCAAATTCCCGTAGAGCTGAACAAAATTTACACAATTTTAATCTTTAAAATTTTATAGAAAAATTCTCAAATACAATTGAGAAATCGGACTTACATAGTCTATAAGTATGGATCCTTGGCTTTAATTTCCCATTGGTCCAAATGAGTGACAAACAAATGTTATAGAAAAATTCTCAAATACAATTGAGAAATCGGACTTACATAGTCTATAAGTATGGATCCTTGGCTTTAATTTCCCATTGGTCCAAATGAGTGACAAACAAATGTTATATAAAAATTCTCAAATACAATTGAGAAATCGGACTTACATAGTCTATAAGTATGGATCCTTGGCTTTAATTTCCCATTGGTCCAAATGAGTGACAAACATAAATGTGCTCACAAATAGCCAAATTCCCGTAGAGCTGAACAAAATTTACACAATTTTAATCTTTAAAATTTTATAGAAAAATTCTCAAATACAATTGAGAAATCGGACTAACATAGTCTATAAGTATGGATCCTTGGCTTTAATTTCCCATTGGTCCAAATGAGTGACAAACAAATGTTATAGAAAAATTCTCAAATACAATTGAGAAATCGGACTAACATAGTCTATAAGTATGGATCTTTGGCTTTAATTTCCCATTGGTCCAAATGAGTGACAAACAAATGTTATGGAAAAATTCTCAAATACAATTGGGAAATCGGACTTACATAGTCTATAAGTATGGATCCTTGGCTTTAATTTCCCATTGGTCCAAATGAGTGACAAACATAAATGTGCTCACAAATAGCCAAATTCCCGTAGAGCTGAACAAAATTTACACAATTTTAATCTTTAAAATTTTATAGAAAAATTCTCAAATACAATTGAGAAATCGGACTAACATAGTCTATAAGTATGGATCCTTGGCTTTAATTTCCCATTGGTCCAAATGAGTGACAAACAAATGTTATAGAAAAATTCTCAAATACAATTGAGAAATCGGACTTACATAGTCTATAAGTATGGATCCTTGGCTTTAATTTCCCATTGGTCCAAATGAGTGACAAACAAATGTTATATAAAAATTCTCAAATACAATTGAGAAATCGGACTTACATAGTCTATAAGTATGGATCCTTGGCTTTAATTTCCCATTGGTCCAAATGAGTGACAAACATAAATGTGCTCACAAATAGCCAAATTCCCGTAGAGCTGAACAAAATTTACACAATTTTAATCTTTAAAATTTTATAGAAAAATTCTCAAATACAATTGAGAAATCGGACTTACATAGTCTATAAGTATGGATCCTTGGCTTTAATTTCCCATTGGTCCAAATGAGTGACAAACAAATGTTATAGAAAAATTCTCAAATACAATTGAGAAATCGGACTTACATAGTCTATAAGTATGGATCCTTGGCTTTAATTTCCCATTGGTCCAAATGAGTGACAAACAAATGTTATAGAAAAATTCTCAAATACAATTGAGAAATCGGACTTACATAGTCTATAAGTATGGATCCTTGGCTTTAATTTCCCATTGGTCCAAATGAGTGACAAACAAATGTTATATAAAAATTCTCAAATACAATTGAGAAATCGGACTAACATAGTCTATAAGTATGGATCGTTGGCTTTAATTTCTTATTGGTCCAAATGAGAGACAAACATAAATGTGCCCACAAATTGCCAAATTCCGGTAGAGCTGAACAAAATTTACACAATTTTAATATAAATACTTTTAATTTTATTTTATAACGAGGGGGGTAGCGAAGCACACCGGGATAAGCTAGTTGTTAATATAATGAGTTTTCCAATAGGTACTTCACAACTTTGAATTTAATTTCTTAACGCACTATTTCACTGATCATCTAAATGTTAATTTCCTTTCAAATTAATAAAATTTATAAATATTTTGATTGTATTTCAAGTCGATCATAAAATTGTGGAAATATTTCAAATGGTTTGCTTTTTATTTAAAAAAAAAACGTTGTCAAGTCAAGGAAAATGAAATATACATTTATTTGGCCACTTTTTAGGTGCAGCAACATGCCATGAATGTCATGATGAGCCAAAAGGTTAGAAATATAATTAAAAGAAACACAGTAGATCCTGCTTAAGATAGCCTCGGACAATTCATAAATTTATTTAGATAAATAACGTAGATTTACCAAACTACGACAAAGATTAAATTTACACGGCAACAGCTGTAAAACAGTGGATTGATGCGTAACTAGGGTCTTAGAATATTTAAATATATTTTGTAGTTTAATAATGCGCCAAGCCTGTTGGAGATAAATGCAATGCAGAATAAAATGACTGATGCACTTAAGCACGATCCTATAAAGATCTCAAAATGAGGTCGGTCATGCGAATAGAATCGATATTTAGTATGTGCACAGACGTGTAACCGGACATGCTGCTCCATCTGATGTTATCGAGGGTATAAATATTGAGAAATCAGAAGCTCTTGGCATGAAAATCAATTGTAATTTTCCATTTCTCAAAAGAAGCATTCAAGTGCCTCAGTTTCTTAAGACGGTGTAAGATATACTTGACTTCATCTTATCTGCTTAATATTTATACAACGTTTATTCGACCGAAAATTATATAAAAATTTCATGTATGGGGTGGTGCTTTTTATAAGTTTGTGGTTTAATTGCTTCCCCGCGTACAGGAGATGTCAAAAGAAGTATATCGGAGCATGATCGCATCGGCACAAAGCATTGCATTAATTGGTATCCTAACAAAATATACAAAAATATTTGGGAGTGACTTTGGTGGAAAAGCATACAACGCCGAAAATCAATTTAAGTCAAAAGAGTGCTTAAAGAAAAATGTAACGATCATTTTTGAAATATTAAATTTATTTGCAAAGATATAAAAAGTAGACTTTGTATTTGCGTTAGTGACTACTAGGCGCTTCTCAAATATCTATATAAGCTGTTGCTTATGATATAATATTTGGTTTTAAATTTATACTGCGATTAATTTTCGTTTGTTAAACTTAATTTAATTCTATTTTATGTGTGTGTGTATTTTTCAAAGTTTTATATGTGCAGTGAGTAAACAAACAAAAATATTAAATTATTTATTTACCTATTTTAAGGGAAAATAATACCTTTTCGATATCAAGGTAAGCAAAAGATTGAAAAAATGATTTTTATTTATATAAAATAAATATTAAAATTTAAATTTTATCTAAAATTATTCATTTTACCGGGTTTAAAGAGTTTGAATAGAAATTTAAATGTTGTAATTTAATGTTTCAGAGTACTGAATTTGTTGCCAGCAGCGCGGTGAATAAAAACAGGATCTACGGTTTTGTCAATACGGCAAACGAACAATTTAGTTGCAAACAGCCACGTCCGATAACGTTTTTATTGTTTTTTTTTTCATCACTTTGTTGAAAAACGTTTGATAAAGTTTAGTTATTTCTATTTTCTTTTTCTATCTTTTCCTAAACAATTTACTATTCAAGTGTTGATATTGAAGTAGACATGAGGACTAAGTATAATCGAAGATCTTGTATTTCCATTAAATAGTTTTTTTAATCAAATGAAATTCTTATTTTAGAATTGCTTCGAGTATTTTTAGGGTGTTTTACGTATGAAAATGTTGTTAAACTAAACTGATATTTAAAATTTGTTAAGGATTTTGTATTTCAGCAAGAAAAGAAGTTGCAGTGACATACAGAGTTTCTAGAGCATATTGGAACTTCATTGCAGCTGGTTTGCAAAAAAACAAAAGCCTTTCCAGCTGCTTTTATCGAATACCAAAATAAGAAAGAAAGAAAAAAAAAACATTTAGAATTTTCCAAAAAGCCCCTTCAAATATTTTCTTAAGGACAGCAGCGCAAGCCAAACTGATAAGCAAACTACAAAAATGAATTTCCTGGATGTGCTTCAATTATTTCTTCCTATTCTTCTGCATTCAACAATGTTGGAAAAAAGAGAGAACAAACATTTTTTTTATTTGTTTGCAATCGTGTTCGTGTACAAATCATTTTTGATATATTTTTTTTCTTTCATTATATTTTCTGTTCATTATTTTATTCAATATAAATTCTAAAGAAGACGGTATAAGTTTTGGAGACAATGTCGAGATAAAAGAAACAATTTCTGGCTGCATGCAATTATGCAGAGTCTAATGGAGGAATTATATTTTCTATTTTTTTTTGCTCCATAATGTTTTCGCTAGACAACAATAAAGGAAAAAAAATAAGAAAACAATTCAATGTATTGTATCAAATTCTTTAGAATTGTGACCCAAGAAAAATAATGAATGAATTCAAAACGAAAAGAAGGAAGTTGTTAAAGGCAAATGTTAACAGAGGCTTGTATTGTTTAGTTTTAGTAAATGATTGCCATAACATTTTACAATGAAATATTGGTGTAAGCAATGAAAAAAGAAAGAGTATTTATGATGGAAGTTTGTCTAATCAGTTTTAAGAAAAATCATAATTTAAAGAATTTATAAAATTGATTATGTGCATTTTATGGTGCTTTACGAAATCATCAGAAGACTTCAACCAAACTTTTAAAAAACTTTAAACATCTTATCTTATACACAAAAGAATGCTTTTGAAATGTATGGTTGAAGTCTATTGATATTTTCGTAAAGCACCATGAAGTGCACTTAATTAATTTTATAAATTCTTTAAATTATGATTTTTCTTAAAACTGATCAGACAAACTTTTATCATATATACTCTCTTTTTTCATTTAAAATTCTCAATAATGTCATTAATATTATTGAGAATTATAAATAAGAATTTTTTCAATATAATAAATTAATTAAAAGAGTTTTGGAGCTGTAACAATACTGAGTTAAATACTGTATAAAGCTTCTGTAATTCGCTACGTTTCTGTAACAAATATATTTAGCGCATCTTTTTGTAGAACATTTTAACTCTCTAACACTTTTATTTAGGAAGTTGTTTATCAATTACATTTAAAAAAGGCAAACAAAAATCCCTAAAATGGCAATGTTGAGAACTATAATTTAATGCAGAAATATTTGTCTTTAAATTCCAAGGTCTTAAGGACATTTAAGATCTAAAAACAAGTAAAAAAAATTTTTGTCTTTAAGTTCCAAGTTCTTTAGGACAATAAAACTCCCAAAAAATGCACTGCACTGAAGCACTGCTCTAAGAATTCACATAACGCTGGAAAAAGATTAAGCCTTGTACTTTTTCAATATATATTTTCTTATATTTCTTCTAATTTCTTCGATCTTTTATTAAATTTATTTTCAGTCTCTCGCGAAAATCAGACTGAAAATATATATATATTTATTTTCTCTACAGTTCTCTATGTTCTGGCTCCTGCTACAACGATGTTAAGATCAATGGACGAAAAAGCTAAATGCAGAAAATCGTTAGGTTAAAATTTTCCACCAAATATGTTGCACGATTTTGCTGTACTTCGTTTCTGTGAGTTGTGAGGAGATCTTACATCGAAAAAAAGTTTTAGAATGCAATTCCTTATATGGCGTTGTGGAGGGGTAATCTAGTCGGCTAAAAACGTCCGTAACGAAAGATTTTTGTTTGTTTGGAGGCCATGGGGAAATAAAATATAAATATTCACATATCTGAGCAACTAAAGCACGGAATGTATCAAAATTCGGCGTGTGTTACTTTAAGAACAAAATACAACTTTAAGCAAATTTTTGAGGCGGTAGGACGAGGGTACCGGGCATCCCCTTATAAATAAAATATTAATATTCATATATCTGTGCAACTATAGCAATATTTTTATAATAAGGAACTTCGTTCCTATCTGGTGTCCCACGACACCACACATCTTTTTTTTAGTTCTATTTGTCAACTGATCTTTTTGAAGGACGATTAATAAAATATTAGTTGGATTATTGAAAACGTCTCAAAACTACGAAAGTATTAATTGTTTTTCTTTTCTCACTCATACAGTTTCTTTCACTACTGTTTGCACTACAACTTAAGGTCAGATAATGTGAACTTTTGTGCATTTCTATTTGTGTGTTGTACGTTGTAGTGTTAAGTATTTTTGATAAAGTCATTGCTTTGATATTTTTAAGAATTGACGTTTTTTGCTACACTCCTAAAAAATATTTCGCTTTTCTGCAAAATTCTCTCATATTTTAGCTCTTCATTTTCTCTTTTTTTTGTGTTGTTCGTCTAAACCATTCCATCAGTGATGTGTATCTTTGAGATCAAAATAATTTAGATTTTATTGCTCTTTCCTTGTTTATTTAACTTTTGCTTCTTCTATTTTTTAAACTGTCTGTTGGTGTGCAAAATAAATGTCTGTATTGGTTTCTTTATCCTTATTGAAGTTGCTTAAATGAAGTATTTGGTTGGCCAGCTTATTGTTGTTGTTTTTGTTTTCGATGTTCTTGTAGATTACTTAAAGTACTTTACTAGTGTACTCGAAATTTATAAGATTTTTTTAGTACTTAAAGTTTATATTTTCTTTCTTAATCTATTTTGGTCTTTTTTAATGCTTTTATTTTAAGAAGAATTTTATAAACAAATGTTTTTCAGATTTTTTTCCCGTTGGCATATGTATTTATTTGTAATTTATTTAGAGTATTGCCGAAGAGTAGCTTTCACTCGTTAAAATTAGAATGAAATATTTTAATTTTGTGGTTGAATTCATATAAGTCTGCAGTTACACGTTCAAGAAGTTGCTTTCTAGTTGAACACATTTACTGTTTGTCAAAATTAATGTGAATTGACGTTGTGACGTAGGCTGTAGACAACTTGACAGTCAATTTTATTTTCAAGATGCCATCGCCAAGAAAGAAATTAAAAGTTAAATAAAAAAAAGCAATAAAATCGCAACAAATCACAATTTTTATTAATTTTATTCATTTTTTATTTCAAATATTATATTTTCTTAGAAATAAATACAAAAATTATTTACAACAGCTCTCATCAGTAGTTTACTTGAAAGAAAAATTGAAAGAAAACTTGAAATCAAGTTGCCCAGTCAGCATGTGGAAGATTGTTTCACCAAACGGAGTCTTTTTTGACTCCCTTAGATAATCAAAAACTGATTAATCAGTTCTACGCTTAAAATAAGACACGAAAATATATCCCAGAAATGCTTAGAAAGTGATTTGTTTACAAAACAAAAACAAAATGTTCAGAATTTGCGCAATCATAAATTGGTCAGGCATATGCTCGAAATTTTACTGTACCACAAACTGTGCCGAAAATTAGTCGAAGTTGATCAGAAACGCGAGTCATAAAAGACTCTTCTAGGGAGCCATTTTCTCCCGAACGAACAGTCAATTTTGACTCGAAAATGAGCGCATAAATGATTGTTTTAATCGCGGGGAGGAGTCGAAAAAGACTCGAATATGATCATTAATTTCATAAAATAATGACTGGGTGCCCAGCCTGCATTTTTAATCGTAAAAAACTCTTCCGCGATCGGAGAAGACGATTAAACCGATCGTCCATGATGACGCATTATGATCACAGAAGTTAAACACAACGGGAGAAACTGTGTCCTGATGGCGACTCTACCAAACGAATTGTCTACGATGCACCATAATTAGTCGCCTACGGATCGTTCAAGACCCTTTAACTAAACACCCGTCCAACAGTCGTTTAAGTAACTAGCAAGAGTATCTCTTCGAAGAGTGAAACACGATTGTTAACTATTAACAGCCCTCCAATGACCGCTAAAATGCGTAAACGATTATTTACTTAGCCTAAAATCGTATAAATAAATATTGTTGCATGACCCCAATTCGCCGCGGTTGTGATGCCAGCCAGCTCACGGAGCATCGCAGGGCAGGTTCCAACCCTCAACCTCAGCTGGGTTCCCAACAACAAAAAAAAAAACAAACTAACAAAACAACAAAAAAAAAAAACTAAGCACAGCGGAAACACCTTGGAGGGAGGACACGGATGTTGTTCCTCTACTAGCCCGCCCTACCTGGGACACAATGACTCCCGACATCTGTTTTAGGTCCCCCAAAAACACACACACACATATTTCTGAAGAGAAAAATATAAATCCACTCCAACAATTGTGTGGACGTTTATAAAACGAGTCGCAAAATGATCGCGCTCGTCAACCAATCTTGCAAGTGCCAGCTGGGTGGTAGTCAATATTTAAATGTGTGAGTGGGTTAGTAAAAAAGTGTAAGTGTATTGAATATTGAAACAAAAATTGAAAGAAAACTTGAACGTGTAACCCCCATGTAAGGTCCATGATATCATTTGACAATAAAAATCTTATATCTATTTAAGAATTTATAAATCTCTGAAATACTTTTAGGAAACAATAAAGTTATTGCTTAAAGTTATTAACAAATTTAAATTCGGTGAGTATAAAAAACCTGATGAATTTGAAGGAAAAGAGATAATGTTTGAAGTTTGCACTGAAGTTATATTGGAATGTCTGTCAATAGCGAATGTGGTAATCAGGCCGCAGAAATGATTTCATTACTTCTTAACGTGAGCTGGTTTTTTTTTTGTGTGCTCTACAAGTATGCTTGTAAAAATCCCATGAAATCTTAAGGACATGAGACTAAGAGTAGTATGCAATAACTGATTCAGTTTTAACTGGTTATCTCATTTTTATCGAGCTTTAAGACAAAAAGAAAATATATCGCTCAATCCTTTTTTAGAATTGCACACCATAAATATTAATCTGTAACAAGCAAGTTTTGGAAATGCCAAACAAATAGTATTTCGTTTAGAATGCACGACAACCTTGTAACTATTTGAAAGCTTTTCCGCTGAAAAAAAATATCATTTGTATTTTATTGATAACATCAAACCATTTCTACTACAGAAGTTTAATAAAACTTCTTTTTTTTTAAACGCCTTAAAGCATCAACATATTTTTCTAGATATTTCAGCACAGAGTGCAGCCAACCTTCACCTGCGATTTTATTAAATAAATATGCACATACTTTAACAAATAATATAATGCAGTAAGATTTTATTTTATAAAATACTAACTTATCCCGGTGTGCTACACTACCCTCTCGTTACAAAATAAAATTAAAAGTATTTATATATCCTATTGTGAAAATTTAGTTAAGACTGTATTAAAATTTTTAATTTTCCTAAATAGGGGCGTGGTCGCACCCACTTTTCTCCTGGTACGTATTCTAAATTATGCCAATACCATATGTACCAAATATCATCGACGTAGGTAAAAAATGCCCAAAATATGGCGATTTAAATTTTTGGGTTATATGGGCGGTGCCACGCCTCTTTGTCCAATCAAAACTTCATATAGCCTATAATTCATCCGAGAGTTCCAGTTAAATACTGTGAAAATTTCAGGAAGATCGGTTCAGAGGTTTAGCCTCCTATAAGGAACAAACAAACAAATAAACAAACACACATTCGGTTTTATATATATATGTAGATATATTTGAAAAAAATTTTATTTTTCCCATTAAAAAAGAAGCCCCTTAAAATTTTCACTAAAAAAAGAAATAAAATAGCGAATAAAAAAAAAACACTTTTACAGATGGTGGGCACTTAAAACTTTTCCATGGAACGCAAGTGAAATATAAAAAACTGGGTCACAAGTATATTTTTATAATAATAATAATAACGAAAAAAAAAAATCATATGAATATATATTCTATAGTTTTTTTTTCTATAGTAGTGTTGGAAATAATTCCAACTAAAAGGATTTAAAATATTTAGAATTTTACTTTAAAACAGTTTTTATTACGGAATTTCCTTCTAAGAACTTTTTGTTTTCAAACAAAAAGCCTTAAAATCCTTTCCTTTTCTCCCTCTTAGGCTGCTTTGAATTTAAAAAGAAAAATAGAAGAGGTGCTTTTAAAATCAACAACTTTGTAAGGCGTGCAATCCCGATACTTGTATAGAAATAATAAAAAATATGATTGATCTAATGATACTATTTTTTTGCACATCACTTTAGTAATAAAAATATATTTCAATCGAAATTTTTATAAAGAATATTATAAAAAGTACCACGAAAATATGTAATAAGTGGTAGTTGAAAGAAACTCAAGAGGAGAGTTACATACAAAAGAAAATTTCAGGTATTATATTGTGAAAAATAAAAACTTGAAGAAATTTTCTCTATTTAGTATTTAGGTTAATATATAAAAGAAACTAAAGTATTAATAAGTTGAATTGCAAAATAATTCTTATATAATGTTTGAAAAAGTTTTATTTAATTTTTAACCACCATGTGTGAATGTCTGTGTGTTTTTTTTTTTTTTTTTTGGCTGTCAAAAATTGTTGGCGTTTCTATTAAGTTGATTATTTTATAACAAACTTCAAAAACCATTTTAGTTGTTCAAGCAAACGTAACATTGTTACAAGTTGAGACATTTTAGCATTTGTTTGTTTTAGTTCTTTTATTTTTTCTGCATCATCAAAATATCATTTTCGTAGATTGAACGCATACATACAACAGCTTTTTGTGGTTTTAATGTCTTAATGTAGTTTTACGAAAGTACGTACGTACGTACGTATGAATGTATGTATGAAGGTACGAGTATGTGTCTGATGTTGATGAGCTGGATTAAAGGGCATGAATAATTCTACCACAAATATATTTAAAAGGGATAAAAGAAAAAGAAGAAAGAATATATTGTTAACGTAACACATTAAGTTACGTACAATCATGTCACCTACATAAGACATCACAAGCAAACAAAAACTGTCACGTCACATTGTTGTGTTGTTGAATGAGGAGAAGAATGTTGCATATCAAATAGGCAACTAATATCTAGAAAATATTTGTATTATTTCATCTAAACACTAGCAGACAGTAGAAATTCTACTGAGTGACAAGACAGATAGACACTTCTACAAAAATGTCTAGTATACAATTGGGACCCATAATCTGGCGAATTCCATAGATATTTGAATCTTTATATAGAAAAAAACATTAGATTTAACTCAAAAACATAAATAACTTATTTTTATTTTGAGTTTTCCACAATTTTTTGTAAAATTATTATCAAATCATTCAATATTCATTTTGGTTTGGTGACGTACGAGTATATGTTACAATTTCTTTTAAATAATTGTATATTAAGTATACGTAGTGCAACACTGTTGAAGGGAAAATCGGTTTAGGAATATTTTAAATTCTTAAATTTAATGTATGTATTTGTAGTACATTTTAACTCTCCTACACCATAGTTCTTTCTGTCTCTCTCTCTTATTTAAAGGACCAAAATATTTTCTTCCAGAAAAGTTGTAATTCTCTTAACTACAAAATACAAAAAATATTTAGATGTTTTTTTTTTAAGATTTAAAGACACTGATCTAAGAACTTAACTTGAACTCCAGTATATCATTCAAAACTTAATATGTGTTTAAAGGTTAATTTCGTCCTTATTGAAAAGTTGCACTAAAATGTTATAAAAAATGGAATTTTCCAAAGCTATTTTCTATTTAAAAGATGTGTAAAGAAAATTTTCACTTTCGGTTAATAAACAAAAGCTTGCTATAATGACTTTAGGGGGATCTCATTGTCAACTAAAAACATAGGAATAAAAGTACTAACGCTGCAAAGCGTTAGATTGTCAAAGGGTTCAACAAATGTGCTTCATGTGTTGTTTAAAAATGAAATGCTGAACTTATTTATTTCTCAAGCCTGAGCATAACACATCGCTGCTTTATTGCAACGTAGTAATATGTCAAAAAAAAAAACTTAAACGTGGCAAAATAAATTTAAAGTTTTCAAAACGTTAGCATTTACATGAACGGCTTGAGCATGTAAGTGGTTATAACTTCAGTTTAGATAGGGATATCTTTATGAAATTTATTTACAAATAAAGAAGGTATTGGGAAACACTTTTTCGTCAGTAACTAAAAAATTTTGTATCTTGAGATATGACTACGTTACAATAAAGGAGCGATATCATCAATTAAAAGTATATTTGGTTTGAGGGCGTATACATTACATATATTATTGAACAATCGTATACCAAGTATACGTTGCGGTAATATATTTTTTTTTGGGCTGTTTAGTGTAGAAATATTTTAAATCTTTAAATTAAAAGTATCACGTATATTTGGCTCTTTTATGTATTTGCGGTTAATTTTAACGCTTTAAATCTTGAGGACTTTTTGTTCTCTGATAAATTAGGGACAAGAAAATTTTCCTATATATAAGATTAAATTGTCTTAACAAAAATATTTATAATAAAATTTAATAAAAATCATTTAAGGCCACTACATATAAGAGTCAACTTAAAGTCTAGAGCTGACGTAACATTTAAAATTTTTCAGGGGATAATCTCGTCCTTATATAAAATTATTATTAATATAATTTAAAAAAAAGGAATTTCCTAAATCTAGTTTGTCCTGAAAATATATCCAACAAAAATTTATATTATCGGTTACTAAACATTTGGCCGCTATAACGTTCTTAAAGGGGAAATCACTCAATACCTAAAATGTTTTAAAGGGTTAATTTATTTCTGATTTAATATTTGCACTAAAAAATTCTAACAATGTAGAATTTTCTGAAGCTAGTTCGTATTGAAAATATATTTAACGGAAAATTTTACTGTCGGTCACTTTATAATCAAAGGAGATCTTTTTGATTTTTTTTTAAGAAAGGGACAAAACGGTCCCTAACAATCGAGTATGGAAATGTTTAACAGAAGATAGATAGAAACCCAAACTTTCTTAGCGGTCGACATGTCGTTCTCGCTGATTAGAGTTGTAACAGTCGACCAATTTACGCCAGAAAAGGGCTCTGGGCCTATAAAAGGATCGGCTCTCTTGGCCAAATCATCCGGTACCTCGTTACCCGGATGGCCGCTATGGCCAGGTATTCAGAAAATGGAAACCTTGTTCCGTATCGATAGCTTCTCTAGTGAGTCAAAGTACTCTAAACCAAGCTTAGAACGGAATTACCATGAAACTAGGGACTTAAGAGCTGCCTGACTATCGGAAAAGATAGCTATATGCGCGCCTTTCATGCCTCTGCTCAAATTAATATGAACAAATTGTGTGATTGCCTGTATTTCCACCTGAAATACCGTGGGCCAATTACCCATGGGCACGTTGGGTCCACAGTCTCCAGCGCCAATTACATCTAAAGTTTTGGATCCATCCGTATACCAAGATAAACTTCTGGAATCCACAGGTGGACCATTACCCTCCCACGTGGCCCTAAGCGGAATTGTGACATTGAATCTCTGTCGCTAGGCATCCCTAACAGCTTTCTGCAGGACAATGTATTCAGAAACGATAAATGGCCGTTGCCAACAAAGCCAGCAGAATTACCGATACCCATCCGATAAGCGGCCATTGCCGCAGAGGATCTTATAAAGATTTGTATAGGTGTTAACCCAATCAAGGCCTCAATGCCCATTGCACCTGTAGCAAAAAGACACGCTATTCTCTGAGCCTTGCAGAGTTTGTTCTTCGCCTTAGTCTGGAGAGTCTTCTGCCACCAAACAATTGCGTCGTACGTAATGATTGGTCTGACAATCATTGTATAGATCCACATGATCATTTTTGGGCTCAAGCCCCAGGTGCACCCAGCACAACTCGTCACCTCCCAGATCGCCCTAGTTGCTTTCTGTGTAACACATTCAACATGACGGTTCCAGGTCAACATGCTATCAAACATAACTTATTTGACTTCGTTCGAAAAATTGATAAAGCGCTCATTCAGCATTGTCCCAAGACCAAGTTTCCTCTTAAGAGAGAAAGGTATCAGAATAATCTTGTCAGAGTTGATAGTAAGGCCATGTCTCCAACACCATGTCATAACAGTGCTCAATACATCATTCATGATGTCTAAGAGAACGTTGCCGAATTTTCCAGTGGCCATCACAACCAGATTGTCAGCATAGCCAATAACTTCATGCACTTGGTCACTAAGAATGAGGAGAAGTTCATCCATCACCACTGACCAAAGAAGTGGTAATAAAACACCACCTTGGGGACACCCTTTGACTGCATTAATAGTAACCATATCATTATCCATAGAAGCAGTTATGTCCCTGCTCTCCAGCATTGACCTCATCCATCTCCCAGAAGTGACGTCAAGACCCTTTTGCCTAAGAGAGAATTCTATCGAATCATAATTGGTGTTATCGAAAGCGCCATTGACGTGATGCAAAGCATGCTCAGTCGATTTTACCTTAGCATAAGCATATTGATTCTCATGCAAGGGGATGGTTTCCAAAATTTTCAGTCTAATTTGCAGATCAATTAGTCTCTCCATCGTTTTCAGTAGAAAGGATGTAAAGCTACCTGTTACCCACTTTAGGTATAAAACCACGTTAACTTTCCTCCACAGTTGGGGGATGTGTCCGAAGACAAAACTGGGGCTCTAAATAGGGCGGCAAGGGCACAAAGCAGTGTATCAATGCACCTTTGTATAAGTGCTGGAAAGATACCATCCCCGCCGGGAAATGTTAAACAGAAATAATTGATATGCCGTTTTACATGAAAATTCTAAACGCATTTAGATCTTACAGCTGAGAGTAACAAGATAGCCATAGACGCTTCACTATAATAATGGGAAATATAGGGACAAGTGTTACATACAGGCCTCAAATGATTCCCAGACATAAATTGTCCAAATGCACATACAAGTATGATTTCTTTGATTCTCTTTACTATCAAGTCATTTGTTTATGGTGACATAGACCGTAAATAGTGCTGAAGAGTATTAACTATTCGACCAATACTATTCTTTGCAATTTTCAATTTTACAGTGCTTATGGTTGCAATTTAAGAATTGTATATGGATCTGTGTGTCTAACTCGTCTCTGTCCGTCTGCGGTAGTTTGACATGTAAAGAACATGCAAAACTAAAAATGGAAGCAACAACCAAATCGTAAAGAAATTTAACACATAAACTGTACTAACAATAAGACAAACAAACTGAAAGTGAGTGTGAGAGAGTGAGACGGAGACAGACAGACAGACAGTAAGAAACACATTATAAACAGTTTACAACACAGCAGCTAAAATCCATTTACCAACTACAACCACTAATGCCATTTACAACTACAAACAATTTAAAATTCTGAATGTGTGCAATTTGAAGAAAATTTTTGTATATACCTCAGGAAATGTCAAATACTCGAAAATATCTTTGTGTATGCGTGCGTATATTTGCTAATGTAACACACGTGGCCAGCAAAAAAAAAAAGTAAACGGGTTTTATATGTTCATAAAAGGCCTTGTTGAAGGCTTTATTAGTTATTTATATATTGGAATTATTCTAAGTGCGGGTTATTTAGAAAATAAACACAAGGTGTTTGCTAGGACTAAAAATATGACACAAAAAAATTTTATGTGCTTGGATTTGTAGCATCAAAAGGATAGTTTTTAATTCTTCTAGTGGGGTAACCATGACTTAAAACAGATAAGTTTATTTTTAAGTAACTTTTTATTAAACATCCGCTGGCAGATGATTTATTCATTCTTACTCTTTTAAATCCCCACAAGAGAGTCTTACACATCTACATTTTAATGACATCAAATGTAAATAAATATTTGATACTTTTCGTACCCTCAAAGTTAGGCCTTCTCCTTGTCTACGCTCAGGATGGTTTGGCACATGTCTTTGTATGACTATTCCTTACAAATATCATTTGTTGGAGCCAGAAGTATGATGGCGATTTGTATTGTTTTTTTATATTTTACATGGTTAGATCTCTTCGATCACGTACAACTCTTCATCAAAGATTTTATTTTTTGACAGGCGAAAATGTTTAGCTAAGAAAGTTTTCTCATCAGTTTTTTTCTTTAAACCTTTCACTCACAAGCCAGTTAGTTTGATTTTGTTGGCAGGTTATGGTACAAGAAACAATAATTTGCACCATTTTCAAAAGCGTCACTTTAAAGTGTGTTTTTTCTTTTTTTTTGTGATTGGATTGGGGGAGGGGATTGCGTTGGATGGCAAAACAAGATGGTTTTGTTTGTTGTGTTTTGAAGAAAAGGAGGAATTTTTCCTAAATTAAAGTCCTTTCGGATAATTATTAGAGCCGAGAAAAAAATTCTTAATTTTTAAGAATCTCACTAAAGAATTAAAAAGAAATTTTCTATATAAAAACTGCTTTTTGAAAACATTCTTCATGTCCAACTTTAACCAAATTTTAGTTAAATATTGTGGTAAAATTATTTATCTTTGTTATGAAAATAAATTCATGGTTTATTTTGTAACTGCAACAAATACTAAGAAATTATTTCACTACCTTCAGTATATAGGCCACAGTTTTTTCCAACGTAAAAAATTACAAAAGAGCATTTTCAACCAACATTATGTATGAGTTCAATTAACTTTAAAAAACAATTCACAAAACCATATCGATCATATGATTTATTTAAACACTGTTTTATTTACCACAATTTAAATACACAAACAGAATCGTTCAACAAAAGTTTCGTTTATTTGTTGTGATTAATTTTCACAAACTCATGTTAATTATTGAATAAATATTTTTGCTGTTTTGTATCACTGTATTCTGTCGAAATAAAACTCACGATTTTTTTTAATTTTAATTTTTTTTTTGATTATTCTTCGGTAAAGTGCTAATAAGAGAGGTGTATTTAAAAAAAAATATAATTCGTGTATTTAATGCTTCTTGAATTGTTAAATATATGAAAAGCTAGGACTGTGAGTTCAAAGAATGAAATCATGAAATATATTTTTACATAATTCTTTAAATTCAATTGATAGAATCCAGTTGAAAATCTAATCATTTGACTGTTGAAATGGATCAGTAGTTATTTCGAGACCAACTCAATACTTCGTCAAGGTTTTTTTGGTTTATTTTTTACTACTTGTCCGATGTGCCAGATTGTTAACGATTAATATCCTGTCATTCAAGAAATCCTGAATTCGATTCCTATATACCCTGGCTGTTTTTCAAGTGCTACTCATAGACGGGATTTATAATGAATCTAATTATGTCTCTGAATCAAACTTTGTTACACACTACTTTTTCTAATTTAACCCAAACTAACCGCTTGCTAGTCAAGATGGATTAATCTACTCAATGAAATATATTGAAAAATGTTGTGTATATTTATTTGAAAAAAAAATAATTTTAATCAACTAACTCTTTCAAATAATGGTAATAGAGTCGCAAAAAAATTATATATATACATTATGTTCATGTATAGGTAATTGTGTGAATAAATATTTACCTGCTTAAAATTTTAAATTTCTTATAAAAAAAACCCAAAAAACATTTTGCAAAGTTGTGAGTAGGTTTTGCAAAATTTTCCTTAAATTTTTTTTTTTTTGCATTTTTTGCAAAATTTATATTATTTTAAAATAAATGGAGAATGACCCAAGCGATAATTAGCAGGGCCATAATGAATTATCTAAATAGTGTTACAAATTTAAGAATTATAAAATTCTTGAAAAATTTTTAAATAAGGTTTTTGTCAAGGTAACATTCAATACACTTTTGGAATAAATTAATTTTATTTTGTATATATCAGCAGTTGAGATAGATAAACTTCGATTATTGCAAAGAATAACAAGCAGCGTGATTGTACAAAAAACTTTCTTTATAAAAATGTAGGAGTAACGTTCAATACATTTAGTAATAGTTTTTAATGGATTTTTAAGCATTTTTAATAGTTAAAATCTGCACGTAAGTTACTTTTAATTTATGAGCAAGAACATTTTTTAATAAACTAAACTAAGAATGGGTAAAGTTCAATACTCTAAAAAGCTAACAAAAGCACATACTAATTAACCTAAAAACACAAGAAACAACAGCGTTGTAACAACTGATTCTGTCAAAGGATACTGATAATTTTTTTTTACGAAAATCGAAGGTGTGGTGGGTTTTTAAACCGTTTACACTATAACACAATTATTAATACTATCAGGGATATTGAAATCCCGATATGATACTGTTTTTCTGTTTTACTGTTTTACGTCTCACAAATTCAAAACTATTTTGTTAGATTATTTATTGTTTCTCTTGTAATATAAACATGAAAATAATAGTAAGGGCATTTTGCATTTCATGTAACAATATGTTATATTCTTTTAGTATTCAGAAGCCTATAGATTTTTTTTTGCTAAATTTTATTAAAACTTCTTTAAACAAACCTCAATTTATTAAATAATTTTTAAAAGAACGAACCTTAAGCCTGATATTCAAATTGGACAAGTTTTTTCTAAATGAAATTATAAATTAAACGCTTTGAAAAAAAATAGAAAACAAATTAGTTTAATCATGTATACACATGTGAAACAGCAACATTAAATTTTTTTTTTTGGAAATTAATAAAAATTATATATCAATTCGTTTAAAAACAATTTATAGTCAGCAAATATTTTTCCAATTATTTATTACCGCATGTACTCGTTAGTATATGGATATCTGTATGTAAGTATGTGTGACAGCACATTTTATATGCATGTAGGTGTATTTTCCGAACAACTTTTAATTTGTAGTTGACTAACTGTCTGTCCGTCTGTCCGTCTGTCCGCCTGGCTCTGGGGTTGTTAAATCGAAAATATTTTCGTTAGTACATACATTTTACCAATTTGTATTTCATATATGTCGTTAGAAAAGTTGTTGTACTCGTTGTTTTATTTTTTCCTAATTTTGTGAACTTTGTCATTTTGCATTATACGTTGTTCTCCATTGACAAGTAAAGGCCTAAATACAAGAATGTAGTTGTATGTCGTTTTTATTTCTATTTATTTCGATTATTATTTTCCATTTTAGCTGCCTTTGCTGTTTCTTATTGAGGTGAATGAGTTTGTATTTGTGTATGTGTGTGTGTGTGTGTGTGTGGTTGTGCGTGCATGTGTTTTATTTGTGAAGTTTTTTTTTTATTCCAGCCCATTTAGTCAGCTTGGAAAAAAGCAAGCCTCTAACAAAAATTTGTAGTTACGTGCTGAGTTTATTGGCTGTACTATCTATCTATATTGGGTTATAACATTGTACAAAATTTGAATATTTAAATATAATATACTTATATTCATTCTAACTATTTGTGCAGAGGTGAAACTTATAAATGTTATTGGCGGGCCAAAATAAAAAAACAACAAGTAAAAATGCACCAGTTTTCAAATTAAATTGTTCTCACTGACAATCAGATATTTCAAAATTTCAAATAAATTTCCAATTAAACATCTGCTAATTTTTTTAATACTAACAAAATGGTTGCCAAACGCCACGACGACACTACTATTGCGCTACCCTGTACAAGTCATAAGCATTTGCAAGCCACAAAAAAAAAAAACAACTCCGTAAAAAAGAATCGAAAATAGTCTATTTGCAGTTTAATAATATGGCATTGTTGTATGCTTTAACACACACATAAACTCATATACATACACATATGTAAATTCAAATATACTGACATAAATAAACACCATAAACTCTTATTAATTTTGTATTTTGTTTGTATTCTATGAACAGTTTGTTCCAAAAAGAATAGAATTAAATTTTGTCGCGACAATAAAACATACTGAATGCATAATCAATTGTTTCGGTTTTTGTTGTCGTTGCCGCTTGTGTACTTAGCCAAAGAAACAATACAGGCCGTGTATGTATGTTAGTGATTATAACACACATACACATGCATACAATTTTCACTAGTAAATAAATTAATTCCTCACACTCAAGTACCTGTAATTTTTTTCTTTCTTACTCTCTCTTTCTCCCTCTCTTTCCTTTGTGTATTAAATACAACAAAACAACAGTTTAGTTTTTATTCTATTCACAAACTAATTCAGTCAGCCATACAATAGAATAGATTTTTGTTTCTGTGAGTAAAATTACAAAGTTTGAGGCCAGCACTTTGGAATTGCTGTCGAGTTTTAACTTAAAAAAGTTAAATAAAGTATAAGAAAATAATTGCTTTTTTAAATTTTATTTTAAGTTAATGAATATACTACTTATTTGTATTCGTTTAACGATCGAGATTAGAAGGAAGTAGTTTTTACAGTCGTGGACCGAACTTTCATTGGTTTGTGCATACAGAAAAAATATTTATTGGAAAATGTCTAGGCCGATAAAATATTAGTTAATAGACTATCAGTCAATTCACACATTCTTCTGGTAATGGCTTCAATTCCCTCTTTGTATTCTGATCGATCATGATTTACCCGCTGGAAATTGCTTTAATTTACTTTTGTATTCAGATCGATTTTCATTTACAGTCTTACGATTCCGTTTATTTTGTATTTCGATTTAATATTGATAAAGCTTTTTTATATCCATAGAAGTTTGTTTAAATTATTTTTGCTAGAAAAGCTCACATTAAGCTTTTTCATTAAATTGAAAAGCTTATTGTAAAATATTTTCCTCAAGCCCCTAAAAGTATGCAAGTTTTTTATTGTTTAATACAAATGAAGCTTATTAAAAAAATTTGTGGTAAGTTTAATTTTTAATTTTAAAAGTTAAATCTTTATTAAAAAATTTGAACCTGGTCATTACCTAAACAAATAATTAAAATTAGATTTCATAGTCAGAAACATTTTGTTTTTTCCCAAAAAATCACAAAACAGTTCTCAAGTGCTACCCTAATGTATAATTAATGTAGTTATTTCTATTATTTTTGGTTTTGTTGGCTAAAAGGTTTCATAGTTAGGCTTGTGTGTCTATCAGTCACTCATTCAGTTGACTCTTTGGTTTTGAATATTTGAAATCATCTCAGCATTTACTGACAAATAGAAACTCAGTCATATGAAATGTTTGTTAAAATATGTAATATCCAGCAATGGTTAGCAGCAGCAGCAGCATTACACGTCATATGAAGATGATTTTTGATTTTTGCAATAAATATTAGAAACAGAAAGGGCAAAAGAAAACTTTACAAACATGATTTGCATTTTTAAATCAATTAAAAGTATTGTTTTTCTAAAAAAAAGAAAAATATGGTTTTATAAAAGATACAAAAATAATATCTGATAAAATTCTTTGTTTTATGTTTGAGTAATTCTAGTTTTTATTGTTTGCCTTAAACTCAAGCAAATATTTTCAGAATGAAGAAAATTGTTTATTTTTAATATTTATATTCATTTTCAAAAAATACTTATCTCATAGTTTGCATTAGACAAAAACACATACCTGCAATGAAAAAATTAAGAAATTTTTTAATTAGTTTTTAATTAAAGATTTTTGTGGGGAAACATTTATTATTTCAAATATATTTCATATCTTTAAAAAAAAAACAAGTACAGCAGCTTTTCTCTTGCTTCCAATTTGTGTATCAAAAAAAATTATTTGTATAAAAATTTTCGTTTGTTGTGTATTAAGCATGTCCATATGATACCCTACACCAAATCATTATCATAATTATACCATACTTTAGAAAACATTTTATGAAAGTTGTTGCATAACCTTAGGCGTTTTGTAGTTTTTCAAAAATTAAATACAAAAATAAGGACATGCTTAATAAACGGAAATGGAGACTTTTATGAAAACAAATTTTTATAATACATAAATTGAAAACAAAAGCTTACACTGAGAAAAATTTGTATAGATCTTGTATTAAAGATGCAAGCTTTTATTTTTAAGTTGAATTGTAGAAAAATTTTACGTGAAACATAGCTTTTTAAATAAAATATTAATTAAAAGTTCTGTATTCCTGACACGAGAATATTTTGAACACTTAAACATATTTTTCCTTAAATGCTTTATATCTTTCAGGTTGTGCCTAAAGACTTGGCGTCCTTAAAGATTTACAGTATAATTTAAGTGGAAATTTTTTTGTTTATTTTTAGATCAAGTGAGTTTAGATCAAGTGAGTTAAAATTGGTCGAAATTTAAGCCCCACCCCCTTAAAGTTTTGAGTTTTAAGTGTGTTGTAGTTTCTGGAAAGGATTTTGTTTTTTACGCTTATTTGCCTCTTTTATGGTTTCTTATTTTAATAATCCTGTGATGTACATTTATGAAAATAGCTTGCAGAATACTGTAAAAATTTTTTAAGAAAATATTTTAATATCCTATACAATATAAAATTACAAATTAGAAACAATGACAAAGAAAATAAGTGGTTTATCAAATAAATCTGTGAGAAGGACTTTTTAGTCTGACCACTTATTCATGCTCATTTAACATACAAACATGTGGTACTAATACACGTTAATTTAGTACGTCCGCATGTGTTCATAGTCATGATTTGTAGGTGTTAGTCATTGTGTTTTCATTGTACACCAACAAAATCTCTAACGTAACACCTGAAATTTTTACTCCTGCTGTAGTTTGTACTAATTACCTGGAACTAAATATGGGGCGGGATTTGGTGCTGGTTGCCAATATGTTGGTGTTATTGAAGGATAAAGCTGTTGTTGTTGTTGCTGTTGTTGCTGTTGTTGATTATTCTGGTGATGATTATTATGATACTGCTGATTTTGTGAATGCTTGTTGTGATGGTGCTGTTGCTGTTGCTGCTGCTGATGATGATGGCCATTTGTGGTCAGACTTATAGGCGGTGAGGTGGGTGTGGTTGATGATTTGTTTGTCGTTTGCATTGTGGTAATTGACGTTACAATTGTTGGTGCCATAGCTGATGTTGTTAGTGTTGCTGTTGTTAGCTTCTGCTCGGTTGTCATTATTGAATTTAAAGAATTTAAGGAGCAAAGCTTTGTTATCGTCGTTTCCAATTCTGTAGAGGTTTTTGTGGGATTTGTGCTGTTGTTGTTATTATTATTATTATTATTACTGCTAGTAATATTATTACCGTTAGCACTGCTTATGTTATTATTATTGTTGTTGTTGCTGCTGTTATTACTATTGAAATCGTTAACATTTCCGTTTCCGTTATATGCCATTATATTATTGTTATTTTGCTTGTGTGGGTGTAATAAAGCTGCACCATTGTTTTTATTATTGTTACTGTTGCAATTATTGTTACTGTTGCAAGTATTTGTTAAACACATTGTTGTTACTTTAAAATCACCTGACGCCATCGAACCATCCAGCAGATAACAATTTTTCATTATATATATTATTTTTTTTAGTTTTCTTTTATCTGAATTTTTAATTTTATTTTCAGCTTTTTATTTAAATTTATCTTTTTACTTCCGTTTTATATTGCGGTTTAGATTTTGGAAATATTTTAATATTCTTTGTTTTTGTGTTTGTATTTTTGTTATCACTATTTTTATTCGCATTCATTAATGTTATTCGTGAACTAAATTTAAAATTTCTAAATAATTTTCCACATTAATTATTTATTTATTATATTATATGTTTATTTGTTAAATTCGGTTCATAATTATCATATTCAGCATAAAATAATTAAATATTTAAAACCATTTGTTTGTTATGAATGTTGAAAATTTTCATTTGAAATTTAAATTAATAACCAAGCAATATTTTTTTACTTAAAGTTTAGATTAAAAAAATTTGCTTTTAAAATTTCCTCTTAAAAATTTCAATAAGGAAATTTTCGAGGCAAAATAAATCTGAACTGCTTTGCTTTAAAAACGTTTAGTTTCATAAATGAATTAAGGCAAACCTTCTGGAAACTTAAAATTAAATGAGAAGTTTCATCGTCCTGGTTATTCTATCGCTTTACATTTATAAAATATATTTTCTCCATTTTTAAATATACATATTTCTTATATTGTTGGTTGAAGCATAATATTTTAGTGGAAATAATTAACAGTTAGTTATTTTTATTATTCCTAAATTGTTTTTTTTTTTTTTTTATTATAAATAGTTCTTTAATTTCACCTGTTTTTTTATTATAGAGAACTGATTTCAAAGCAATTTAATTATTTCTATAGTATCATATTCAATTTCTAAAATAATTGTATTTCTCTAACAAATTCGTTTCACATTTCAAATGATTTATTTTGTTGTGTTCTGCGACGCCTTCCTTTAAATTAAGCTTCCATGGAAATTTATTTTTATGATAATTTAAAAGTAATTAAAACTTTTATTTGCTGATTTTTTTTTAAATATTCAAACAGTTTCAAATTTCATTAATTTATTTTTCATTTATGCGAAACAATTCAAATTTAAAAGTTTTTTCCTTTCTAGTCGCACAATTCGGCAACTCGCTACAAATAAATAAATGGTTTGATTGATTCGCAATTTATTTGCATTTTCTTATCAAAAAAAAAAAAAGGGAAAAAATAAGTTTAGAAAAAAGACTCCATAAACATTTTGTTAGTCTGAAAGCAGCCGCCAAAACATTAGAAGTAAATTTTAATTTCTAACAACATAAACAACATTTGTTACAACAACAATAACTCTAGCAGACAGCTAGACACATTCACTTATTTACACATGTTAAATAAATGAAACTTGACAAACAGTGAGACAAACATATACTACAACTAGTTGTTGGTCAAAAATAAAACATTCGATCATTTATAATAGACACAAAATAGTCAATAGCTAGCCACAGCAACGAAAGCACAGATTTTGGAAAAGAAAACAACATTTAAGAAAATAATCTCATCGCATTTTTGCCAAATAAAAAAATATTAGAAATTTTATTGAAAGCAAACATCAATGAATCAGTATGTCCGAATTTCATGTTAATAAATTGTTTTTAAATTCGTTAAATATGTTAAAATTTTCATATGACGATTTGAACATCTGATGAAAGAAAAGTCCTTCAGATAGTCCGCAAGGTCACTTATAATTTTTAACTTAATGTATTCATAGCACTTTTTTTCTCTGCTAGAAGATATAGCCAGTTTTTTATTTAAATTTCAAAAATCTTGAAAATTTCCAAATGTAAACATGCAGAGAGAAAGTAGAATTTAGGCAAGTATAGTGTTAACGACACAAACTATGATTGAAATTTATGTTTGGGCTTCGATCGCACTATTGTGAAAATAAATATCTACTAACTAAAATATGATTAAATGTAAATATGATATAATATGCAGTAATCATAATATGATCTTCAATAATCATATTACAAAAATGTGTATTCATATTATGGTTCAAAATAAACTACAATATGATATTATCTCAACCATATTTTGATTGAAACATATAAAAGAATTAAGAAGTTTCAACTAAAAGCTGTTATGATATTTTTTAAATGGGGACTCCTATTGAATGGAAAACAGTGGCTACAATTTTTTGTAATTCTTATAATTTTATCATTTAAAATCTATTATTTTTTTTTTAACCAAGTGTACACATGCAAAGAAATCATTCAGGCAAGGACGAGAACAAAAATAACTTCCTAAGAGCAGGCAGATGAGGCCTAGAGTTGATAGCAAACAAAGTAAAACTAGAAGGGCTTTTTTATTTTTGACTAACGTGCCATTATACTATTATAGACTTTTCGAATTTACTATAACTTAACTAAAGGGTGTTTTTTATAGAGTGACACAAGTTTAAATCATAATAAAACAAGGAAATATATTTTTAATATCAATGAAACGGGTTTTCTTAGAAAGAAAATTTTATGAAATTAATGTTTAAATATGATTTCTGCCATGTGGCCGCCACGGTTGGCTCGTAGAAGGCGCAATATGGAACACAAATTTTCAACAACTTTTCGCAGCATTTGCGGCCGTATTTCGCCGATAATTCTTCGAATGTTGATTTCCAGGTGTTCAATTGTTTGTAGTTTATCACCTTGACAAGTGACTTAACATAACCCCAAAGAAAATAATCAAATGAGGTTAAATCGCACGATCTTGGTGGCCAATTAATTGGGCCATTACGTGAAATTATTTTTTCATCAAGAGTTTTTTTGAGTAAATCAAATATAGCGCCCACTGCACGATGAGTTTGAAGAATAGTAAAATTATTTTGATTAAAAATTTCAAAAATTTTCACTCGTTGCTCTGTTGTAAATCGCTTCATAATTAAATTTCAAAACAAACTTAACAAAAAGCAACTATCAGCTTTTAAATGGGTGCTCAAACAAAGCAGTGATGCCAACTCAAAGTTGTGACACTCTGTAAAAAACACTCTTTATAATATATTGTTAAATGCAACCATGTTGGAACTTGTTTTAATATTATATGTTACCTTGTACTTGTTGATTCGTAAAAAAGTCCAGCTAAACATTTAATTTAATAACAAAAAGTTATATGACATGATTAGAACAAACTTGGCGCAATCTTATCTCTGTTTCACCCTCAGAAAGTTAAGATTGATGAATATATTTTAATCTTTTTTTTTTTAATTGAAATCTGTTTGTTACATTCTTTTTTTTTATTTCCCACATGTGTGACATCAATTATGATCAATTAGAAGAACTAAACTATAACAGTGTTAAGATTACTTTCAGAAATTCCAGTTTTAAAAATATTATAGTCATATAATTGTCTTTTTTTATTTTATTTAGCCTTTCAACTTAAATATTGTCAATTCTATTTGATCGTTCAGTTTAAAATAAGAAGAAAAAAAAAAACATGAAAAATCACTATTTCGTTTTTATTGCCCTTTTTTTTGTAGATTCATGTAAATCAATATTTACACATTGAAACTCATATATCTGTAGTCGTGTTGTATGTTTGTGTTAACATAAATTCATATGAATTGTATTTGTAGCAAAAATGTGATGGTTTTTTGGTAATAAACATACACACACACATACACATTCTCATCCTCACTTTGCATGCCTGAAGTAACGAAATGTTGCTCTTTTGAACTATACTTTCAGGCATATATACAAACATGCATTTATGCATGTGTATGTTCACATTTATATATTTTTTATGATTCATATTTGTAAAAATATTCAAATAAATTTTATGCTCAAATATTTTGCACTTAAAAAAAAAAGAAGATTGAGTACAAAAAAATAGTGAAGAAAATATTTGTATTTTTAAAATGTCATAAAGTTTTATAGATTTTGCAGTCAACAAAACTTATATGCTCGTTGACAGTAAATACCGTTTATATAGTTTTCTGTTTTTTTTTCAAATAGAAAATATAAAAATATTTAATTTTTTAACACCGTACAGCGTTTGAATTGTTTAAATGTGAAATAAAAGTAGTTTTTGCATCACTGATCAATAGATGGGAACAAACAGCGATCGTTGGATCATTAAATTTTTAAAGTCAGTAATTTAAAAGCTTATTAATATAAACTACAAATCGATTTATTTATTGGTAAAGTTTTTATACAAGAATTTCTTTTATATTCGAAAACTATTTTAGTTTTAAGATTTTAAAACACCTGTAGAAATTTCATAGAAAAAATAGAGTATTTTGCATTTTGGCATTTTGGCAATTTCATTAAATTCTGCACCCGTCACAAAAAGTTAAAAATTTTAAAAACTCAATTTTCTCATACAAACTTTTCGCTGGGGGTTTACCAGAAAAAATTAAATAGAAATTGACACAAATTAAAATGTTGTAAAGCATGTATGTATGTATGTGTGTATGTATATAACTTTACGTATTTTCGTCCATATGCAAAACAACAAACATCGGTTGAATATGAAAACAAATTCCCATTTTATTTATTTAAACAAATATTATTATTATTATTTCATATATTATTTTTATTTTTATTTTGATTTACTAGAGCATAAATTATTTTATATGCATAAAAATACATTCACACATTTTTACATACATATGTATTTATGACATATACTCGTAAGTGATTTTTTATTCAATAAGTGCGAGAACAAGTATATGTGTTGCACATGTATGTAGTATGAATTTTCCACAAAGTTGGCTGACACGAATGAGTGTGTGCGTGTGTGTTTGTAAATCATAAATATGTACGGTGACCATATTTTTCAACAAAAAAAAAAAGGACACTAAAATTAAATAAAAATTATTGGTATTAACTTAATTACATATGTAGATATATTTTATATCAAAAAAATAAAAATATAATTCAAACAATGTAATATTAGTGACTAGTACAAGTAATTACATACATACATACATATGTATGCATGTACTTATTTTAATGTTTAAAACAGAAATTAAATATGTATGTATGTACATATGATGTATGCCTAGAAGTTGACACGTCGTTAAAATAAAAAAATAATTAATTAATCAAAATTAACAAAGAAATTAAATTTAGCCAATAATACAAAAATAACAAAATTCAATAAATAAAAATAACAAAAAACAATGGTTTAAGGATTATCTATTATTGATATTTTTCTGAAGAATGTAAATTTTTTATGCATATCAATGTTATTTGATAAAAACAATTTAAATTCTGCACAGTCCACTTGAAAGCCGATATAAAATTTGACACATTAAACATACACTTTTCAGTGCTGCCAGGCAATTCCTGGTTATAAATTAAGATTGTTTTGAGTTTAAAATTTCGGTATTTTGAGAAAATAAAACTTTTAATTTTGGAAACTAAAGAAGAACATTAGCCATCAAAAAAAAGGACAAAAAAGGACAATTCAATTAAAAAAAGGACAATTTATTTTGTTTAAATTTAAAAGGACGTTGTGTCAAAAAAAAGGACTGTCCTTTTAAAAAAAGGACGGATGGTCACCGTATAAATATGGGAATATTTTTAAGCGAAATATTAAAAACTTTTTCGTTTTTATGATGAGCTTGTTGACATATAAAGTGTGTCTTTATTCGAGAAAAGTTACAAAAGTAGACATGAAAAGATTTATATTTAAGTTTTTTTAAACAGCAATTAAAATGTGTTATTTATAAAAAAAAAAATATTATTATTCTATAGAATATTCAGCCACATGTAAATACATCAATATAATTAGAATGCAAGAATTACGGTTTTAAATTTAAAGACATCTATCACAAAAAAAAGAGAGATGGTCATTGGAAATGTAGTCCTGGTAAAAGAGTGATAAGGTATAGATCATGTTCCATAAACTACGAGTATATTAAATGGCAATTAAGGAAAATATTGCGTTTGTAATTAAACATTAAAAAGTTAATTAAGAAAAATATGTGTAACCAGGTTTTTTCTTCTTTCCAATAATACACAGCCCACAACTTCGATTAGAAGTAAAATGTTATTATTCCTTTCTATGCATACCGGTGTGTATCTATAGCTGTTTTAATTAAATATTTTTTTTTTTGTTTAAAAACATCAAATTACCATAACAATAACAACATCAATGTCAATTGTTCCATTAATTTGCAAAATCACGTAAACTATAAAAATCTAAAAACAATTGTTATCGGTTACTTTTATTTCGGTTTTCAAAACGTGTATTTTATTTCCTTTAGCAGCACTTAAATAAACTGAAATGTTAAAAATATTCTTCATGTCAGTAACTGCGAGTACAATTTTATTTTTAAAAATTTTAATTAGTGAATATAAACTTTAAATAGGGCATCGGTGCAAGTTCATCCTTTTAATGTGATTCTCATTTCTCTGATAATCAGAACGACTTTAATATCTTTTTAAAAGCAAGGATTCATGCACTTTCCCCGCTTAGTTCTCGCATACGAGAATGCGAAACGAATTTTTTGTTATATGATTTTTATATATTTTACCAAAAAAAAAACTGTTTTGATAGAAGACAAATTTTCGTATTCTATTTTTTTTTACCAAATTTTTTAAAAATAAAACTGAAATATACCGTTCTTCTGCCATTACTATTAAATCGAAACTTAAGTAAATGTGTAAAATTTTATTAATTTTAAACATAAAGGGTAAAACATCTACTGATGAATTGGTATAGCTACCAACGAAATATATATCTAGATATTGCTAACCCGCAACAAATAAATAAAATTTTAAACATAAATACTTGAGTACATGCTCAAATAAAAGTAAAATTAAGTAAATGTGTTTAAAAAATATTTAAGGTCTTATGAAAACAGCCCGATATCGTACCAATTAACCTTCATTTACATCTGTTTTAATAGACTCATTACTTAGAAAATTTTCAAAAATTGTCAAGATCAACGTCATCCAATTTCGGCCATAAAAAGTTGGTTATCATCGATCGATTGTTTGAGACAGTCCTAATTGTTGAGACTGTTTTGGAATCGAAAAATTGCGGTCTTCAGCAACAACAATTTTTTAAACAATTCGACGAACAGCGAACACACTTGCACGATTATTACGACCATAAAATTGCAAAAGCGCACGAAAAGTTGCAATTGGAGAACGATTATTTTGATAATAAAACTGAATAATTTGTAAACGTTGTTCTTGCGTATATCTGTCCATGATGAAATTGTCAACACTACTGAATACAATGAAAAACAAATTACAGATCATGACATATTACAAATGGCCGAAAAGTAACTTCAAAATCATACTTTTTAAAAGATTGACTCTCACCAACTCTGATGCTTATTAATTTGCAAAATCACGTAAACTATAAAAATCTAAAAAAAATTGTTATCGGTTAGTTTTATTTCGGTTTTCAAAACGTGTATTTTATTTCCTTTAGCAGCACTTAAATAAACTTTAATGTTAAAAATATTCTTCATGTCAGTAACTGCGAGTACAATTTTATTTTTAAAAATTTTATTAGTGAATATAAACTTTAAATAGGGCAGCGGTGCAACTTCATCCTTTTGATGTGATTCTCATTTCTATGATAATCAGAACGATTTTAATGGTGTCTATTCCAGAAAACGCGTCGAAGAAGTGAAAATTTACATGCAAAATAAAAACAAAATTAAATACATTTAAAAAATTTGATTTTGTTTATCAAATAAATTTTACCGCTTTTCATAGAGAGAGAAACGCGTTAAACTTCTCGCGTATATTTAATTTAAGAAATGTATAAAAAGCAAAAACAATTCCTGAAAATTTGTTTTTGTTTCCATGTAAATTTTCACTTCTTCGACGCGTTTTCTGGAATAGATATCAATATCTTTTTAAAAGCAAGGATTCATGCACTTTCCCCGCTTAGTTCTCGCATGAGAGAATGCGAAATGAATTTTTTGTTACATGATTTTTATATTTTTTACCAAAAAAAAAAAAAAAAACTGTTTTGATAGAAGACAAATTCTCGTATTCTATTTTTTTTTACCAAATTTTTTAAAAATAAAACTGAAATATACCGTTCTTCTGCCATTTCTATTAAATCGAAACTTAAGTAAATGTGTAAAATTTTATTTATTTTAAACATAAAGGGTAAAACATCTACTGATGAATTGGTATAGCTACCAACGAAATATATATCTAGATATTGCTAACCCGCAACAAATAAATAAAATTTTAAACATAAATACTTGAGTACATGCTCAAATAAAAGTAAAATTAAGTAAATGTGTTTAAAAAAAATTTAAGGTCTTATGAAAACAGCCCGATATCGTACAAATTAACCTTCATTTACATCTGTTTTAATAGACTCATTACTTAGAAAATTTTCAAAACGTAGTTTATTATAGGATTTTACTCAAAGTGTGCTGTCGACGGAACATTCAAAGCCACGAGAAAATTTTTATGGATATTAAAAAATAGCCTTCGGTTTATGTATGACGAATAGCGTAATTAATTTTATTTATTTCGTGTCAGTATATTTTCTATACGACTCGCGATTTTATTGTTCTTTGGAAACTGTTAAGATATAAATTAAATTTTATTTAAATTCCAAACGAGCGTGTAGCTCGTTTAATTTCCATGCTTTTTTAAAACTATTAGAAATTCATAGACCAGTAAATAAATATATGCATCATATATTTGTAATAATGGCTAATTTAATTTTGAATTGCAATAGCTTTCAGTTGACAGGTTTGGAAAAAGGTAGTTTGGAAATGTAACTGATCAGGAACCGAAAGGTCAGCAGGGTAACCTTAATTTATAATTCAAAATAATAATATAAGCATACTTTAGGGAGCATAAAATAATACTTCTAGAGTTTTTGCTTCTGAAAAACATTAAAAAATTCAAATATGTAATTCTAAAAGGAAACTTCTTAAAGAATTGATCCAGATTCTGAACTGGCGATCGGAAAGTTGTTTCAACCTGCATAATTTCATTTAAAGAAATCCAATTCAACAGTACATATATTTTTTGTATAGTAAAAAACAAAAGTGATTTTAATTTTTAATTTTAAAGTTAAAAATATTTTATTCTATTCACAGTCTTTAGTGCATCCAGCAGACTAATTTAAGAATTGTAAATTTGGAACCGGTACTTTGGGACTGTAGATATAAAAGGTTTTCCAATAAGAAGAATATGATTTCTTAAAAAAAAACCTACTTATTTTTAAGGAAATTTATAGTTTTTTTATTTAATAAGAAGTACAATCTATACAATTAAGTTATAAATAAAACGTCGTTCAAATGGCCTCCACGATTTCTTCTGCAGGAACGAATTTCATGAACCGAATTTTCGAGCACTTTTTCCACTAAATCAAGTCGTATGTCATGAATGGCACGTTCAATATTTAGTTGTAAGGCTTGAAGAGAGTCTGGTTTATTTTGGAAGACCAATGACTTCAAATAACCCCACAAGAAATAGTCTAATGTTGTTAAATCAGAACTTCTTGGAGGTCATTCAATATCAAAATATTTTAAAATAATTGAATCACCAAACTTTTCTCACATTAATTCAATTGTTGCATTTGGTGTGTGGCCCGTAGCCCCATTTCGTTGTAACCAAATATTGTCAAGATCAACGTCATCCAATTTCGGCCATAAAAAGTTGGATATCATCGATCGATTGTTTGAGACAGTAATATTTGCCTCAACGGCAGTAATATTTGCATTACTTCTAGCGGTTCTTTGTCTTATTGGCACTTGAACATTTTGTAAAGAAAATGTAAACTCAAAATTTTCAACAATTCGACGAACAGCGAGCACACTTGCACGATTATTACGACCATAAAATGACAAAAGCGCACGAAAAGTTGCAATTGGAAAACGATTATTTTGGTAATAAAACTGAATAATTTGTAAACGTTGTTCTTGCGTATATCTGTCCATTATGAAATTGTAAACTCTACTGAATACAATGAAAAACAAATGACAGATCATGACATATTACAAATGGCCGAAAAGTAACTTCAAAATCATTCTTTTTAAAAGATTGACTCTCACCAGCTCTGATGCTTATTAATATGAGTAAAATGTATTTTTTTAAGTACGGCGATAAAAACCATAAAATTAAGCATGTTTTGTTAACTTCAAGGTAAAAATTCCATAAGTCTAAAGATCAATAAAAAATCTCTCTATGAACTCGAGAGATATTCTAATTTTCAATTAATATTCTATACATTAAGAGTCTGGTTAATCATATTGGGAAAACTAAAAGTGACATTGAGAACGGTTTATACTTATAGTGGTGACTCTTATTGCCTTCAACTTTTAATTGATCAGTAAAACTCACGATACTAAGAAATTCGTTTCAAAAAAGAAATCACTTGCAATGGGCCAAAAACAATTTATTTCAACTACTGCGATTTATCTATTAAGTAAAAAAAAAAAATAAATTAAACGGCATAAAACTAAAATATATAATTTGAAACAGTGTTGTACACTGTAAAAAATATTAAAAATAAGTTTAAAATTTTTTAAAAAAATTTTGGATTTGTTCTTAACGACATCTGTAAAAGGTCTTTAATAGAGTTGTGTCGATATTGAACGAAATGTTACAATTGATCGAAATGAGAGGATTAGTTCATTAAGCGCCTTTGGTTTAGTGACGCCAGTGATAACAAAGGCGCAACTGAACACTCTTGTTGGCTGATTTAGTTCTTTCTTCTTTCATATCATGTCGTAATTTCATTTATTTTTATTTTCAATTAAGTTTTTATACATTTTTTTTTTTTTATTTAGTCAGCTGTTTTTATATAACAATAATTTTGCAAAGGTCTAGTCTTTGGGTCGTATCGCTATAAAGTGCATTCACCTAATGACGAATGTCATAACAATTAAAAGCGAATTTAAAAAAAAGCAGACAAACAACAAACCTGGAAACACTTGTGAAAGTCATGGATTATTAATTTTTTTTTCCTTTTTTTAGGTTAATTGCCGAGTTCACTTTTAAGTGCTTAATTTGAATTTTAAACAGGTTTTGTTTCTGTCGTATCGATAAATTTTTAAACATATGACATTCACGATTTTAGAACATTAAGCAAATAAATTCATTACACTGCACAACAACATTAAATTTAACGTGAGTAAAGGATAGTTGTTTTTTTGGTTTTCCTAGAATATTCATGTTTTGAAATTGGAAAATTTTAATAGGAATACTTTTTAAATTCTTGAGATTTTGAGATATTTCTTTTGATTTTTTGATTTTGATCTTTGAGATAATTCTAATAAGTTGTGAAGAAAACCCTTTTTTTGTTTGGTTTGATCATTTTATTAGATCTTGTGACGGAATATATAACTGAAGGCGTTTAAGTTGACAGTAAAGTGGCTCTGAGAGCTTTCAAGGGAAGTAGTATCAAATCGAAGCTACTCAGCAAGTAAAGGGGATCTCTCAATTTACGTATGGACATATATAGTGTTAGTGGCTCTGTTGGGTTGTTCCAGGTCATTGCAATATTGAAGAAAATGAAACTGCTGATGAGCTGGCAAGAATAGGATCAGCATTAAATGAATAAGTTTTGTGATTGATTGGTTAAGATTCTAATTTATAAATTATCTTGTGGAATCATGTTGCGAAAGTATTTTCATGTCGCGTTTGTTTGAATTGTGCTGACAACGAATAGAAAAAAAAAGTATTATTGTCACGCGAACATGAAGCACTTAGAATAGATTATTTATTTAAAGTTTTAAACTATTAAACGTTCACGGATTAAAGGTTTTGAAATTGAAATTGTAAACTACACTCTACAACAAAGTCAAAAATTTTCGTACTTTATAACAACAATAGAATCCAGTCTCATTATATTGCATAGTTAGAAAGGACGCTATTAATATTCTTAATTTTTACTTAATTCTAACATAAGAGTTTAATTTTTTGTGAGAATTTTACATAGAATTTAGGGCCAAATAGTTTTGTGAAACTTTTTGGAGTGCCTCAAAGATGTTTAAGGGGAATTTTTGTCCAAAAAAATCTCGTCAAACAAGGACTTAAAGAGTTAAAATATTTCAACATAATATTTTTTTTGTAGTGCAGGGAGACAATAGGGAACAATTTTAATTCAAAAAGTCATGCTTAGAAAAGAGAAAAGCTTCTTTAATGGCCAGAGAATGACAAAATGCAGTGCAATGAAGCCTTAATACGACATATCCAGAAGAAGAAAAAACTTTTAAACGCAGTTGAAGGCCGTTAGTTCTATTCCTTACTAAGCGAAGACACAATTCAACATACCCAGAAGAAGGAAAACCGTAAAATATTTAACTTTTACTTTAGATAACTAAAATTTATAAAATTGATTAAATCAATTATATTTGTTATATTTCCTAAATTTTATCAAAATAACTTTGTTATACAACTTTTTATTTAACATGTTGGTGATGAATATTTCTATTTGTTAACACTTCGCTAACACTAATTTGTGTTTTTCCTTTATATTTTTTAATTTCTTTTGCGTTAATTTCAAACACATGCTTCGAAACTATAAAAGTGAGAATTATTTATTTTAGTATGGCAGTGCCTTGCCGCTATCATGCACAAATTTTTTTCTGTGAGTGTATTTTTAATTAATTGTATACAATTTTATTTTTTTTTGTTCTTCAAAGGTAACGACGGCTGATAAAACGGTTTTAATGTTTATTTCACAAATATTTATATTCGTTAAGCGTAAATTAGGCAAAAAAAAAAAAAAAACTAATGACAACCGCAAAATTTATGCTGTTGTAAATAGCCAACGAAATAAAAAAAGTTTATTTTAAAAACCTTGGATATTTAAGTAATATTATACACTTTTTAAGTTCAAACAAAAACTCATTAAAGTTTGCTAAAATTTCTCTTTTTTTACAGGCAGAAATTTTTAAATATTTTAAGTTTCAGCAAATTTACATTAAACAATTTCCAGATATTAAATTTTTCTTTTGCTTAAACACTTTTTATATCAATTTCAGAATTTGCATTTCAACAACTTCTAGAATGTTTTTGGAAATTTGCTTTTGAAATATTTCCAACACTTGTTTAAACACTATTCTTTTTTCATGGATCGGTTTAAAAGCAATTTAATTGCGTTTAAAATTACCGCTTTATTTTTATATCACTTTCTAAGTATGCACTTTTTATTCGTTTAATTAAATTATTCTAAAAAAAAAAGTACACTTCAATTCTTGTACTCATCGTATTCTCTAAATATTTCTCCGTTTTCCCGATCGTGTTTTTTCTGTATTGAAAATTTAAGCTTTAAACCTTAAGTCTGAAGTACAATTAAAGCTAAATATTGAAATTAAAACAAATTCAATTATTTAAACGTTTCAACGGTGAAAAAGTATATTAAACAAACATTGACTGCAATCGTTCATACAACTGAAGAGAGACTAAAAATATATATTAATAAAAAAAGAATTGTATTGTACGAAAAAAAAAACAATAACAACAGCAAACGATCGACAGACAACAAGTGACGATTTCAATTTCAGGTAATAACTAACAGATACAAAATATATTTTCGTATCTAATACACTCCGTCGCCGTCGTAGAAATTCAGTACTTCAGTACAAAATAATAAATAAATAAAAAAAAAAAATATAAATACTCGTACATAAAACAACAACAAACTAAATATAATTGAATACGACAGAAAATTATAATAAATAAATAAAATTTAAAAAAAAAAAAAAATAACCCAAAGCATACATTAAACGGTGAGCCAGTGTACAGCGGCGGAGCGGGCCATGACAACCAAATGTGAGAATAAGCTTTACACGTTTTTTTTTTTTTTTATTATTCATCATCGTCAGTATTTTGCCATTTTAGCTGTTTTTCCAATGTATTCTTTTACACCATTTCCGCCCGGCTAATATAGAAAACAAAACATTTAAACAATTGAATAAACTTTGTACGAATGTTCGGTTTCGTAACACTGTACACCAGAAATATATTTAAGAGAACAATAGTTAAGAGAACTTTCAAATGAAGTTTTCTGAAAATAACATGTGATAAAATATTTTTGTTTTATTTCCACCATCAGTTCCGGTAAATCATATAACTTTTTTTTGTTGCAATTTTGCATGAAAATTAAAAATTTTGTTTTATGGCCCATATCCAAAATGTTTTTTTGTGCTGCATACGTATAGTAATTTCGGTGTATGGAATAAATTATAATTTTATGCTCATCAAAAAGATGCTGATATTCTTTTCTAACAGTCAAAACAAGTGAATCTGATTAAAGTCGGCCAAGAAGCACAGCAAGAGAGAAATGTTTTTATGCCAGAACTTAGGGACTACAGAAGGGGCTGTGGTGCACATTAAACTGGAAACTGTATTAATCGCTGCCGGTAGAGTTAATAGTGATCAATACCATGTCTACATTACCTGAACAGAAAAACAGAAATTAATACAATGCCACACTAAAGCACATCAGGGAAATTTATGATGTTGATTGAATTTTCTCAGATCCTCAGATTAATACTTTTATCTAAAATACTAAAGATCAGTTTGAAAAGTTTGACATCCTTATTTGTGATTGTGAGTGGTTATAGTGACATAAGGGTAAGTTGGCGCTTCAGCTCGTTCGAGTCTATATAGAATTTCATTTTATCGCGTAATTAATGCTTTATAACGATCATTGTTGCCTATTTGCAATGTTTTTAAGCCGTTAAATAGGGTTTTCTAGTACGATAGTGCAGACTAGATCTTGCTTAAAACAACAGGTGATAGACTTATATATTTCTCTTTATTTTACTCTTCCGGCGAAAATGTTACTCATGAAGATCTACGCGCGACCTTGTTTATTGTCTCACGCCCACGAGGAGCGAAAACAAATCAAGGTCATGAAAACTTATAATCGCAAAAAAATAAAACAAAGTTAAATTAATGATAGAATTTGTACAATTAATTGGTAGACAATAATACACCATTTCCATGTAACTTTCCGAATGTATTGATGAAGTTTTAAAAAAGTCCAATATATATTAAATTACTTCTAGATGTGCATTCAATTAATTAAAAAAAAAATTTACGGCCTCACTTCTATACTTTTAGCCACAAAAAAAAAAAAAAAAAAAACTAACTTTATTCACTTCCTGTTCATCAACCGAGAAATGGTGTAAATTTTAATTTTTGTTCATGCTTTTTTTCTATTTGCTTTTAAGAAAAGAAAACAAATAAAATTTATTTTAAAAAAAGTATTGAGTTATTTTTTGTCATAGTTTTGTTTTCTATTTTTTGCTTCTTTCTATTTTTCGTTGACGAATGACATACTGAAAACTAAAGTACTTGTTGTACATACGTAACGTTTAAATGTTGTTTGTGTTGTTCGTGTTGTAGTTTTGGTTCAATACCTAAATTAATTTGAAAGGCAACAATAAAAGAACACTCACAGCAAATGTGTCAAATTTTCAAATCAGCTAAAATAAGCATTTAAATTTGAAAATTCTAAAGACAAAATTATTTAAGCGATGATAATGATGTCGAACATCATAATTATTAATGTGACAAATAGATAATTTTTATAATTTCAGGTTGTTTCGTATCCGATTTGTTTTTGTTTCATAGAAATGTTGCAATATTGTGCCGTTTATTAAAAGATTTTCTCTGGAAATGTTATAGTTAATTTTCTTCTTCTATTTAATTTACATTGTAATTGATGGTGGAAGTTGACTTTAAAAGCCAAGACAAGAGCTGGGACTTCGGTGAAAATTAATAAGATTTTAGAGTTATTTAGAGATCTTTAGAGTTATTTAAGATCTTTAGAGTTATAAAGTGGAAAGTACTTTATTTAGAATAATTACACTGTGATAGTCGAAAAAATGAACTTCGATGAATCCTTTTCGAACTACCCATTTTTCATGGGTATATAACGGTTTCTCAAAAACTGGAGCCAATCTGACACTTCCAAATGTACTTTCGCACTCAGGGGACATATTGTACAGCTGATCTGAAAATTTTTTGTGGATAATTATGACACCTTAAGCTGCAGTGATAAGGCAACTAACTGTACACGATTGATTGTGAGTTTCGTTGTGGAATGGGCCTTTTTAATCAACAAAAATATGTTTAGAATAAGTGTGATTCAACCAATTTCATTTAAATTGTACTTAAGTATTCCCCGGAGGTACAGTTATGCATCTAAGTGACTAACTACAATTTGGTGCTGTGCTTTCTGGTGACAAGAAGTGTAATTGGTTTTTTTTTTAATTAGGGCCAACACTCAGGGGATGACCCCTTCGTATGTTAAGCACTGTGCATGAACTCAGGGAAAGGGATAGGGTAGAGAAGATAGATGTTGAAAATTTAGAAGATTTAATTCTTTAACAACTCTGCTTTTGCCCGTTATGTTAATTTTTAAGGCAGTATTGAGGCGACTCCGGTGTTAAGTAGACGCATTAACTTTGTTAAGCTGTATTAGCAGGCATTTTATTAATTTATTTTACTTCGCCGATGTTTCTGCTAACGGACGAAGGAGTGCGATGTTGTGTACATTAGCTTGGAACAGCATCAATCGCTGTCGGAAGAGTTTTTTTGTGACCAGTGCTGTGCCTTTATCACTTAAATAGTCCGACAACAATTAATACAAAATCTCACTAATGTACTTTAGAGAAACTAATGATGTTGATTGACTTGCTCTGGCCAGGGTTTGAACCCAGGCCGCAAGTCATTGTTTGCTTAGTAGTCAACGCGCTCACTTATGCCAACGCCCTCAGAAGTTACCAAATATCCGCAAAACTTATGTGTTTTTACCAAATATTTTTAGCAAACAGAGAAACGATCGTACATATAAGATATAAAAGGAAATGGGATAACCTGCACTATATACTGTAGTTATACTGTAGTTTCACGGGAGCCGATAAGTCTCGCAGTTGAACGCCTTCTGAAGGGATGTTGCTGTTACATTGTTCTGCTGGAAGAGGTATTGATTAAATAATTGATGCTGAACCAGTGCCAGTGACTGGTTGGATTTCATGCCATCAGTATGAAGAGACTGAAGTCAATGTTAAATACCATTTGTATTCAAGTATAAAAATCAAATTAAATATTTTTAACTTAAATGGAAGAAAAAATCTTAAAAAATTTTGCATGAAGAAACACATGAAAATTGTAATACCTGAATATGTACTCAATTTGAGAGAAATTTACTTTTCGTAGCACACTGTGAGTGCATTTATCCATCAAGTAGATGGTAAGAAACTGAAATACAAAGGAGAAGGAAGGATATGTTCCTGTTTAAGTTTCGTTTAACACTATGCACATTTTCTTTCAGACAGTTTGCTTGTGAGAGGGGAGAGAAGAATGGAGTTGCATATAATTTTTCATGTTCTTTGAAATGCTCTTTTGTTTTGTAATTCCTAATTATCAATCTGAAATTGCCTGAAAAATTAATGTAAAATAAACACAAGGAAAGATACAAGGTGGTCACAATAGCACAGTTGATTATACTTTCGCCACTTGCGTTTTTAATATCCACCAGTGTTAAAATATATTTTTCATATTTTTATATCTAAGGAAAGCATTTTTTTAAGCAAATTGGAACGAGATCAGCTGGTATGAATTCGCCTTAAGTAAACACGAAAAAATATTACAATTCATAAATGGAGACACGAATGAATGAAAAAGAGAATAAGAGACAATTTTAGAAGGAAAACTTGTATTTGTGGACCGAGATTAAGAAAAATTTTATTGATGTACCAATTGATTATATACTCGTATTCCTTAAGTCCTTCGTAATTTTATTTCTTCCATAAATAACTGGAAATAGAAAATTATAAAAAAAACAAGGAAAATATTAAGTTGGATTTCCTTTTATCTGAACGCAAGTATAAAACTTTATGTTGAACTGTGTTACTTATTTAAAATTGTGCAAATTCAGCACTTTTATTTTACATTTATTATTCATTTGTTTAAATATATTGATTATTGTATTTTCTATTTCGAAGATAATATTAATAGTGTAAATATTTGTGTTACAGTTTTCAAATTTCATAGCTATCTATCATGGGTTTTATAAGGTGTCGCATATATGAATACATAAATATGTGCATATGGGCATATGACCATGTATACACATTTTTACTTTATATTTACAGTAGAAGAAGGCCTAGTCTTATTCAAATTCAGTTCAAATTCAGTTTAAAAAAATCAAACGCAGTTCTATTAATTTATTACATTTTCTTTATATTCAAAAATACCTCTACCCAACAATATGTTCTTATATAGAAAAAGTTCATTTAACTCCATGAATTATTTATGTAAGGTTCTCAGTAAATGTTTTTCCATACACCATTTAGAAGATTAATATGCGTACATGGCGACATGTCAGTAACCTCAGCTTGTCTATTTGATATATTCCGACTTTATACAGAAATTATCATACCACATAACATTTTCATTTCTAATTAACAATTGAAAGAGAGGACTTTAAAATTTTAAAAATTTCAATACTTGAGTGAATTATTTTAGGAAAATTTCCTGGGGAACGGCGAAATTTTTAAGGCAAAACTCTTGGTTTGAAGGTACTAAAAATAACCAAAAACTTAGAAAAGTTTTGTTAAATTCTATTAAAAACTAGTTCCGGTTCGTAGAAGACAGACTGGCAAATGCTTCTGAAAGAAAACCAATGACGTCAAAAGAAAAATATTATTCCTTAGATCTTTAAATAATTGACTATGATCTAAAGCTGTTCTAAATTTATTTTAATTAAATTTATTTTATTTTACTTTCAATAAATTTTATGTGCGTACTAATTCTTATCGAATATTGAATGGCGCCTAAATAATTTATATTTCTGTCTCAACAATTTTTTTTGACCAACAATTTAATAAATTACACACAATTTGTACAAAATATTTTATCATTGAACAAGAAAACTGAAAATGGAAAAAAAAACAATCATCAAGACTTAAAATTAAAATTCTATTCTGCATGTAGAAACATTTTCAATTTGTTGCTTTTTCTTTGTGTAGACATAAAATTTATAAAAATATCACAATACTCGTAAACCATATGCCCTTTTAAAAAAAAAAGAACAAAACAGTTCCACAATAAAGAAATTAAGATAAAAAAATCAATAATTATATATAACTCTATATATATATGTACATATATAAATATATAAAAGAAGCATTTAAAAAAATCTTTGTAGAATATTTAATGAGCAAATGCAAATCGAACAAATAGAAAAGAGCTCAGGAAGATCGCCCCTAATTAAAAAAGGAAGCAGCCATACTGTAAATTCAACAAACAAAGTTATTTTAAATGTAAAAAAGAAAGAAGAAATGTTTTTGAAATATATCAATATTTACAAAACAATTAGCTTAAAAAGTACTTTTTGAAAAAGAAGTACTTTTTGAAAAAGAAGTACTTTTTTAAAAAAGTACCTCTAAAAACTTACGTTTTAAAAAAGTATTTTTAGCACCATTTCATAATATTAAATATTTGTAAAACAAACTCTCCGAACATTTTCTAAAACTTTTAAAAAGTACTTATTGAAAAAGTATCGTGGAGAAGAAATTATTTAAAAAAGAATATGTTAACAAAATAAATTAAAAAAAAAAAAACATTAGTTGTTAAAGAAAGTCACACTCTGAAAGTCATACCATAAAATATAAATTTTCAAAAAGCTGATCCCAATAAGTACCTTGTAACAAGAATTTTTACAGAAAAGAGAGTATTAAAAATATATCAGCTTGAAAAACAAGTTCCCTTTTAGAAAACATATGCTAAAAATTGGTTATTCGAAAAGTACCTAATAAGAGCGTGCCTTTTAAGAAAATCAGTTTTTAAAAAAGGATAATTTAAAAATAGCATATACTTTGAGAGACTGCATTTTAAAAAATTGCTTTAATTGAAAGCACTAATTTATATGAAAAACAAACGGCCCGTCCCAAGGTCTCGATCGTTCAATAATGCTGAAATTGTAAACGAAAAACAAGTGGTTTGTGATCTTCTAACCATCCATTTTATTTATTTGTTTAGCTTTTGTGCCAGTAAAAAAACGTAATAAGTTAAATAAAAACGGTTGTTAGTTACGTCCAGAAATCCAGCGATCGATATCGTGGTGCAGACCATTAATTTTAAACAAACAAAAAAGTACCAGTGAAAAAGTACGTTTATAAAAGTATTTCAGAGAAATTCATTAAAAATTTAGATTAAAAAAACTTCTCTCAGGCGAATAAAATAATTGTAGGGTACATACGTACGTAACGATCAGGCCGATTTCACCTCCCTAATAAAAAATATTTACCTAACAATTCTATAGTTCATTTTTCTTTATTTTTGAATAAGTTTTTTTTTCTTTCAATTTTGTTTAACGTTCGAATACTTTTCGTTAAAGTCATTAAATATGCGTATCACATTTTTCTCAATAATTTGTTTGTTCTTGTTGATTATTGGTTGTTTATTATTTAAAATCTTGGTGCTTTGTTTGTTTTAGAATAAGTCGTCAGCATATGCTTTTTTACAATTTTAGTTTTTTTTTTCCATTTGTATTTAGTTTAAGTTCTTCTGAAGTTCCAATTATGGTGACGATCAGCTAAAATCGTAACCTTTTTTTCTTTTTGGTTTGTGTAGCTTAGAGTAACGCACGCACCTACTATTGACGCACCCAGCAAATTCGTGTATAGAGATGTTGTGTTTTATTATTTTTTTTTTTTTTTTGTAAACGATCTTTGAATTTTACTAAAAAAACAGTTCATTTAGTGGCAGGTAAAAAAAATTATAAAATTGTAAAAATTGTTTTTTTTTTGAAAATTTTTAGAGCAGAAAATAGACTGTAAAAATAGTCATTAAAAAATATATGCAATTAGAACAATTAGACCGCTACAGCAAGCTTTTTTTGTGCTTAAATTCAATTGTATCAATATTTTGTGCAAAACGTATTTTATGACCAGTTTATTTTTTTCAGTGTTGCTGCAAACGTCATTTAATGCAGCTATTTTGTTGTTATGTTTTTTTGTTAAATAAAATTAACTTTTTGCTTATATTTTTTTGTTTTGTTGTTGTAGTTATTGTGTTCTATTCCACTCTCCAATTACTCACAGCAACTTTATTATAATTTTTATTTTTCTTCACAGAAGTATTATTATAATTAAAATTTTTATATATTTGCTTTTCAAGTGTATACATGTATAGGTCTGTATGTACCCTGCAGGAAATGTCGTTAGTGAAATTATACTGACTCGCTTTTGACTTTTTCACCAGTACTAGTCTCTAATAACCCCCATACAATGCTTTGTGCTATAGACATTTAGCATGTGATTGTCATTGAAAATGTACTAGTAACACAAAGAATGGGACCAAGTGGAGACATTCGAACCAGAATGTTACTAGTACATTTATATAATTTTAGTCTAGGTGTTAAAACAAACTAAAAGGTGTAGACGTATCATTGACAATGTCATCAAGAAGTCAGAACTAGTCATCAAATTGGTGACCTGTCAGCAATAAGCCCAGTAAGAAGTCACCAAACAAGTAGTCAAAAGTGGTGACTTGGCCCCGAGTTTACTACAGGGATATAAATGAATTTCTGTATTTGTGTTTGTGTGTAATTTTCCCCCAGAGTTTAAGGTCTTGTGACTTTTTGCTGTTTTATTTGTACTTTTGTATTTAGTTGCTTCATTATGATGCTTTTAATGTTTGTTGCAATTGTTATTTTTCTTATTGTTGTTGTTGTTGTTATTGCTGGCTTTTAATAATCGTAAGAGATTTTTTTTTTTGCTTTTAAACAACTTTTACTACTTTTCAGGCAAAAATTTTTTCTTTTATTTTTTGTTGTTTTTCATTTAAAAATTAAGTGAAAGAGAAACAAAATAGATTTCATTGTTTTGAAATTATGTGATTTACTTGAAGTTAAACCGTTTATGTAAACAATTACCAAGAAAATTATTTAAATGCAGCTTATATTTTGACCGGTTGGTAGTTTTTAAATGTGATATAATATTTTAATTAAAATTTATTGAAATTTAAAATAATACGATTTTATGGATATAGATGAGTGGCTTAAAAATAATTGGCATATAAAACAACACGAGATTGATGCAAGGTGAATGACTAGGAAATTGTAATGGGATGTACTCTGGTTATGATTCAGTTAAGTACAATAATACCGTATTTACACTACGCAATTTTCTTTTTTTAGTGAGAAAGACAGAGAAGACATTTATTTTGCACTTTATTTCTCACTTAATAAAAAAATTGCATGCAACAAAGTTGCGTAATTTAAATACAGTATAAAAGTAGAGCTGTAGCTGTGCTTAATGCAAAGAATCTATTCAGGAACTGTGACCTTTAAAATGAAATAATACAAAGGTTCAATATAATTTGGTCACTCCCGTGGACTAGTAATCATTCCTGGTATCATTCAATGATAAATTTTACTGAAATTTTCACGTAAATTAATTGCAACATCTAATTCCAGGAGAGATCATGTTTATGAATTTATTAATTTTTCTTCTCTTATTGGCGTCACTATTAAATGCAAGCGCTTCTTATTTTTATTACAATTTTAAAGGAACGAGTACACACCAAAAAGAAATTAATGAAAATAAATAAAAATCTGTCATCACCCCAACATACAGACAAAAATATTACACTTTTCGCTGATGAGTTTTACTTAAGCATAAACAGTTTTGACTTGCCTGCTACTGCTGCCATAGACGTTGTACTCGTTCTTGTTGTTGTACTTAATCTTGTGTTTTTTTTTTTTTTGTAAAAAATGTTTAAAATGTTTTCAAAAATGTTTTCAATGGAAATTAAATGGCTGTTCACTATATTGATATAAAAGAAACAAAAATATTGGCAACCAATCTTTTAGCAGAAATGAAAAACTCAAAGAATAATGCTTGAGAATTGTGTGTTTTAACGAATCGTATCTGTGTTAAAACACATCCTAAAATAATAATAATAGACAGAATTTCTGCATATAATTTTAGGTCGAATACACTATAACAATTACGCGTATATCTCTCCACTCTACTAAAACAATATATATTCAAATAATAACGCATGTGTACCAACATAACAAAAAAAAAAAAAAAAATTCGACAATCGAATGTACACAGCCTGCGAAAATTCAAAATTCACATTTTCTTTTGCTCAAACCTCGTACTTCGTCACGATTTTATATCTATTCAAAATAATACAAAACAGTTGCTTTAGCATTTCTGCCACATTTACAACCAGTTTGAGAAAAACACATGCTTGTATTGGTAGCACCTTTAAATGCTTATATCACCCACAATACTGAACCCACAATTACTCACAATATCTTGTTCACTTCTGTAAAGAAATATCTTTAATCTTGTATAATTTTTGTCGAAATCGGTTAAATAATGTGGCCATAAAGTGTATCACAAAAAATGGTGTAGTCTATTAATTACATATATTATTATTCGTTATTACTCCAAACCATTCGAGCTATTCTTACCACCCTCATAACTTTGCTCCTCCTGATCATAATATAGCGTACTCACAGGTTAAATTTGAAGGTTCTAACGTAAAAGCTTCCCGAGATATTAAGGTGTGAAAAGTCCATATTTTATAACATATTCACTGACTCACTGACTCACTTACTGACTTATCAATATTATTGGGCACTTCCAGTATAACTAGAGAGCTGAAACTCGGTACAAAGGTAAGTCTTGGTGAGAAATTAACCAGAAAAATCTGAAAACGGGCCCCTTCTTTGTATGGGGCACTTCCAGTACAGCTACAAATCTTAAATTTGGTCCAGAGGTAGCTCCTGATGAGAAATTAATGAAAATTATTTAATTTTTGCCTTTCTAATATGGGAAAGAATTCTTGGAAAAATATTGCCAAGCTTATAGGTTGCCTACACAGAAAAAATATTTAATTTTTTTAAATTACTCCTTTAATTAAAAATATAAAAAAATTTGATTAAATATTTAACTTATTTAATTAAATTTTTAATTGTAATAAATAATTTTAGTTAATAAATGTATAAAAATTTAATTGATACTATTAATTTGTTTACTGGTGCAAATTTAATTAAATTTTTAATTGATATCACAAATTTTTTAATTGAAATCAAATTTTATATTTTTCTGTGATAGAAATGAGATGGAGTTGTACCTTTCAAGAAATTTGTCCTTATTTTGATCTCAGTACTTTTTACGGCCGAAATTTTTTCGATAGGAAAACTTGGCCCTATTTTCACATTTATGTTTTTGTGCGGATTTACATTACGCATCTCTGTTGCATGTAATTTTTATTTCAAGTGAAATTGTTGAAATCGAAATGTATACGTTTTATATTTCTTCTCTTTCGTGCTCACTGAAAAACAAAAATGCTTGCTATTCTCTTTTCCAGATCACTATCTCACTCACATGATATGCAATTTTTGACAATTTTGAAGAAGATTTTTTTAAATGTCTCTAGAATTTCGAAAGATTAAAATGTAACTCAGATAATAATTATTATTTTTATAATAAAATTACTATTAAATTTACAAAATTAACTCTTTTATTTATAAGATGGTTTTAAGCATAACATTTTTGTAATATTTTCTTTTTTCAATGTCTCCTTCTCCTTTTAAGTATCGTTTAAGTAGATTCTAGTTCCATATTTAGGTTAAGAAAACAATTGTATGTGGGGAAAAATTATGAACAGCCAATAAAACACTTGTCACCAAACCTGTTTTTCTGTAGTGCCTCGTACTTCAAAACCTTAAGTGCGTAAATATTAAAACAATATTTTTGTTGTTAATTTTACGAATTACGTTTATTTTTATTTCTATTTCTAAGCAACCTGTGTGTGCGTTTAAAACCATTAAAATTTTTTTCCTCTTTTCTTTTGTGATGTAAAAGTTAATGTGGTTTGAAATTGTATTTTTAAAAATTTATTTCTGTTTATTTTCTTTTGTTTATTTATTGTTTGGTTTTTTTTTTGTTATTTATTTACAGTTGATGTTTAAAAATAAATTTGTGGCATATTGTCGCGGTTTATGTTTCAAGTGTTTTTCTTTATATTTTTATGACTAAAAACTGAAAAATTTAAAGTAGAGTTAAGCGAACATGGAATTGTAGGTACTGCAGCTACAAAGTGCATGTGTGGTTTGGAGTGTAGATATAAAGGAAATAATTATGTTTTATAAATAATTATATGAAATATATTAATTAACCAGAAAACATGTCATAAAATAATTAGAGAAAAAAATAAAAATGCTTATTAAACATTAAGAGTTGCAAGAAAATTAAAGAAATGGGATAGTTTTTTTTTCGTTTTTCTTTGAAATGAGTTTAAAACGGAAAGTGATTGTTCTACGAAATTATTTCATGTATGATTATTATCAATTTGGTTTTCTACTTGACTGTGTAGCAAGCAAGATTACTTCATCAGGCATTAAGTAAAAGTAAACCATGGCCATGATAATGAAGTTTTGAGATAATAGAAATCCGTATTATTATGTAATTTTTCTAGCAAATAACACATCTTATTGTGTAACAGCAATAATTCAAAGTACTAAATTGTATGTTATAGAATATCCGTAAATCATTCATATGAATGACAAATTATTGCATATTTATGGGTCATCATTAAAGGTTTCAATGCGCTTTTAGAGCTTCGAATTGTTTTCCTTTGCTCTCCTGCCTGCATTAACAATAAGGTTGTGGCAAAATGATATCACCACACCTTAAAGTATATAAAAAAAGTCGCTATAGATTGCAAAAAAAAATGAAAGAAAATATCGAAACAAAAGTTTGATTCATACACGAGATGAATTCATAATTCAAGTTAAATCTTCGATATCAAATACAAAACGGAGACTATTGACTTGCACACACATTCAATTCAATTGTTTTGTTTGTTGGTTTTTAAATAGCTAAAGCTTAATAAAATTTAATGGTTTTTTATCCAAATTCCTTAAAAAATAAGTCTTAATTAAAATATTTTGTACTTGAAATATTTCTGCACTGTTTTCTTGTTCAACGCTTTTCTCCACATCCATTATCTATTTTTTCCAATTTGCTACGCACATAGAATGGCTAAAATGAATTACAAATACATACATACAAATAATAGAGAAAACGTACTTTAATTGCCACACAAAATTTCTATTTGTTGCAACATATAATTTTTTCCGTTTACTAACCAGGCCTATAGACAAACAAAGAAAACGGCATTTGCTGATATGAAATTGCAAAAAAGAAAACAAACAATGAAAAAAACTACCAAGCGCTATTGTTAACAATTTTAAATACACATGTTTATTAACCTTTAACCAGGCCTCCCTACTTGTTAATGGTATCAAAATATATATAAAAATTAATCTGTGTTTGTTTGTATGTTCCCTGTAGGAACCCAAACAGTACAGCCGATTGTCTCGAAATTTTAGAACCGTATTACTGAAAGTCAAATAGGACAATTTTTTTTTATTGTAGAAGGAAAGAGTAACCCCATACAAAGAAAATTTGACATTTTCATATCTGCGCAACAAAAGCAATAAATGACTTCAAAATTACTATGAGGCGCTTTTAAAACAAAAAAAAAAAAAAAAAAAAAACAACCTCCTACTAAATCTTGAGCAGGAAGGACGGGAGGTCCCCATACAAAGTAATTAATTACATTTATATATATTCACAACTCAAGCAATGCTTGTCATTAGAGTCGGTTTGGGTCACTTCCAGAACAAAATACAACTTACATCAAAATCTGGAGGTGATTAGACAGCTGAAAAGTGCAATTGTTTTAAATAATGAAGAATCCAAAAAAGTATAAAAGAATTATTTAGTTTTACATATAAATGTTAGTTTTATTGTATGAGAATTGGTCCCCCCGGGGGGTAAATATCCATCTTGTTGACTTTTAACACCAAGATGCTATACCCTCTGGGGTATAGGGTAATTGACTATTACAGACATAACCTTTTGTCAATTACCCATAAAATTTATATGCACTGCCCAATCTCTGAATTAACAGAGCAACGGATTTATATATATTTATTACAAAGGAAGTGGCATGCCACGTAAGTCTATTTAGAAGGTGAAAGAGCATCTAAGGTGTAGCCCAAGACCAAAGTTAATAGAAAGGAAATCCTTCGGGGCTTACTTTCGAAGCTCCACCAGTAGTTAACTGGTGCCACGGGGACCCACAAGCTCTCATGGGATGTGTATCCGTTCCCTTGGGGATGGATATGCTGGCGTCGCTGCATCTACCCCCTGGTGGCATGATTCCGTGGCCGGTTCTTAGTTGAGGTCTCCTTCGGGAGTACACGTGGTGGTTGTGGTTGTTACCAAAAGCTGGCAGTGGTGTTGGTTTAATGACTGATGCTTGTACCGGTGCTTGCACTGGTCGGACTTCTTTTCTACCAACGTGAAGCCTCTATATGCTGTTGTGAATCAACAGCTAAAAGAGTTTAGGTAGCTCAAACACCTTAGCAATGTGTTTAGACATGGTGGGCCTTGGCAATGTCTGAGAATTTGCTACCTGATGTTGACCCCAAGGGGATGATGGTGGCATGATTTCGTGAACTGTTGTTGGTGAAGTCTCCTTCGGGAGCACACGTGGTGGATTTAACGCGTAATGCTCGACTAGTGCTAGTGTCTGGTTAGACTTCGGTCTACGAATACGAGTAGAAAGCCTCTATGTGCTGCTGCGAAACAACAGAAGAAAGATATTATGTAGCTCGAACACTTACGCAAGGTGTTTATGCATGGGGGGTTGACCATGTAATTGCCTTCTGATGTGACCTCGAGGTGACTAGGTGGTGGCTAGTAGGTGATTGTGAACAAATATACTCACACAATGTTAATAGTACTGTTGGCTTAAGCCGACTCTACTACAGGTACCCACAATAATCTGTAACACACCTGTATGAGAATTGTGGTAGCGAAGCGCACCGGGTATAGCTAATACATATGTTATAAAATTAAATGTTTGTGTATGTGCTCTAACAAACAAAACTGTCTAGCATATTTTTTTTGTAACAATTGTTTACACTTATTGTTTTTTTTCTTTGTTATATTTTCATCTTGGAAATATAATTAATACTAGTTTTTTGTATGAATTAATTTAAAAAAAAGAGTAGTATTCCATCATACGCTGAAAGAAAATTTTCTAATACTAATTTTTGAAATTTTGTAAAATCATATTAGAAAATTCGACAATTTATTGCTCGTGTGCCAGAAATATATTAAATACATGAAAGAAAGTGAGAAACAACTTCGCTTGAAATGTGTACCCGAAATAAATATGGAAATCATGGTCTCTATACCAGGATCTTTTCTTATAAAGATTTTATATTTGTTCCTCTTGTACAAAGCAACTAATAAGTAACCTTTACTGTTTAAAGCTGAGAATTGCTTTATGTTTTTAACCTTTAATTTTATTTAAATAAAAAAATTTTTTTAATGTAAACAACAACGAAAAAAACTTAAATTTTGATACAATTTCAATCAACGACAAAACATAGAAAAAAGCTTGTAAATGAAACTGTGGAAATATTATCTACTCTGCAGGTAATTGACTGTCAAACAGCTGATTATCTGTTCAATGTACCAGTAGATCAACCGGTAACAATTGTTGTTATTAAAACAACAACATGAAAAAACTTAAAAAAAAGAAGAAAATAAATATAATAACAAATCATTTAACCGGTTATCTCAAGTATTATAAAAAAAAAAAACAAAATAACAAACAATCTGATTTCTCATTAACAACAAATAACATGCGATTCTCTGTTTGGCATCATTTTGTTTGAAAAGAATCTTATGGGTACAATGATTCTTAAAGATACTACATATGAACTCAACGCCAATGTATTTATGTGTCATTAGAGTCAATGTGTTTTTTGTTTTGTTTTGTTTTTCTATTTGTTGTTATCTCAGTTTTTGTTGTACATAAATACTTGTTAGCAAAAAAAAAATATTTGGAATTTCAAGTCATTACAATGAATTAGAAAAAGATGAGCAAAGATAACAAAAAAAAAATAAAGAAACAGATTAAGTAGAAATGTTGCACAAGAAAACACAAAAAAAAATTTATGATGCACTTGCAAAAAAGTATTTGAAATGCATGCCGTAATTAAGACAATTAAAGAGTTTAAATAAAAAAATATTTCAAGAATTTCTGTTAACTGCGAGGGCGATTTTTTATCTTACAGAACAGCCTGTGTTGTTAGTATCGATTTCTGTTTGTAAAATTTAAAGTCACTTTCCCTTCAGACACGTTCTAATCTTTTGGAATAATCGTTTGATATGTGTAATTTGTGGTGTGTTCTTTTCTACATACAAAATGGCACCTTGCTGAAAGGTACATATATAAAATGTCTTGCCAACCCTGTAATAATGCAACTTGTTATTTAACTAGAACAAAACACAAATTATGAATAAGTGCAACGCCCTGTTTTTAACAGCTGTCAGCAAATTTTAACAGGGCACTATCAACACTATCGATTTTTACGGGGCATAAAGTGCAATGCCTTCCACCATTAGCGAGGTCGATTTTTTTACAATCAAACACACCACCCTTTTAGAGTGCAAAACAATTTTAAGAAACGAACACCGAAGTACACTTTATGCATGAAGATGAACCATTTTTTTGTAGAATAAAAAACACCATTAGTTAAGACAAGATCGCATTATAACCCCTTTTATTGTCATATAAAATTATAATTTAAACTTTTTACATCAAAAGTATGACACCTTGAATCTGCTTTAAAAAAATATTTGTAAGCAATTAAGTTTCCTACTCATTCAAAAATTAAATTGAATTTATGGCGATTTTACATTGTTCAGTATTTTTTTTTCTTAATTTTTCTTAAGGTCTTTAAAGTTTTTATTTCTCTAAATTTGTTTTAATTTAATTCACTTTTTTTTTTCGTTAAATCTCTGCTGAAAGCAACATAAAAATGATTGTGATTATTTAAATTTATTTAAATACTGTTGAGTCGGAGAGCACGATGAAGTCAACTTGATTTACTAAATTAAATGAAAGAATGTGTACGAATGACTCAGTAGCATCGATATGCTGATGATGAGATATTAATGCATTTACAAAAATTGAGACACAAAGTCGACTAAAGTACATGCTACACTTAGCGGTGATTAGCTTTAATCCGTTTATCTCTGTAGAGATTGTAAAAATATGCATACATTTTAAAATGATCCTCGATGTTTTGTAAGCTTATAAGCGAATATCTGTTTTTTTTAGTAAAATTATATATTCGTATTAAAATTAGATATTTTAAAAAAATAGAGGCAAATCACAATCTCTGCATTAAACTGAATCTTTTAATTTGGAATTTCAAATGTATTACCAGAAGTGCTTTGATTACTCTTGTTCCCTAATTAAGCAGCAATGTTACGTACGACCTTATGAATATACGTGTTACTAGCATTTCGTGTAGCACTCTACCCTTTAAAATATATTTTTTCAACGAGATTCTTTGTGAAGATAAAAATGTGGGTTGATTTGACAATTATTTTTTGCATTTTGTTTCCATCATTCATATTTTAATATTATATTGATATCAGAAACAATAAAAGTAAAAATTCCACAATAATAAAAAAAAATCAGCTGTGCCGAATCTTTTATACCCTACACATTATATACCAAGTAAAATATGGGTGGTGCAAGAATTGCTAAAACTCTAGACCGAATAAAAGCATACATATATTAATTTTCCTATTTTGAGAAGATTTTTCTGTTATGTCCTTAACACTGTGAAACACAAATTATAGCCAGGTAAGGAGAACAAATTTCATTAGAAGGAGTCGTTATCGGAATTTCGTTAGTTTAAGTCAGGGTTTTCTTCATGAGGGTTTCAAGATTTCTATTTTTTTACAATTTGCAAGAATTAAACACTACAAGGATTTTTTCTGTAAATTTTTACACTACTCCAATGAAGAACTTTATTAAAACTCATTGAAGTTCCCCTTTCATTGGTTTAATGAAACAAATTTTGTAAAAAATATTTTAATTGAAAATGCATTTGATATCATTTCATTGATCCACTGTAATAATTTCGCTGAAATATATAAAATATTTCATTATATTGACCAAACTATTTCATCATATTAATGCAATTAGTTTATAATTTTAATGAAATCATTTAATTGCTAGAAAGACTTTTTTTTTTTATTTTATCAACTATTCCATTCTAGAAACACTTATCACAGGCATTGGGTACATTAAAAATTGATTTTGATTATATTGCCTCAGCTTACAGATCAAACACACACCCTTAACTGTCATTACTTGTTTTGTAAACACTGCCTAAGTTACTTCGAACCACAGAATTCTTCTGTAATTATCGGACACAACATTAATATATTTTCATGATCAACCATGATCTCAATATTAGTGCTTTCCACTGTATGGTATCGAAAATTTTATAACAACTTCTATGATGAACTATCAAAAATTTGTTTTGAGAACACGCCCAGACACAGTTTGCGATTACTTTAAAAAAATTAATTAAGTTTTAAAGGTCGGTTGCCTACAGTCTACATCGGGTTAACGGCATGATGCCTACAATATGATACAGAGATCTAAACTAAAAGGACTACAGGCTTCAATGTAACAATGATGGAAATTCTGGTTAGGCGGCAATTTTTAAAAATGTGAATATGTTTCTGAACGCCTTTACCGGAACTTACGTTTGCGTTGCACAGTGTTTTTTTTTTTATTATTTTGAAAGCTATACAGAAATCTATATCTGTAAACATACATATATGTATGTATATTATTATTTATTTATGTATATACAATATATATAAAACAAATAAATTTATTCTAAATGGGTTTTTCATCTAAAAAATGCACACATGATGTACTCATGCCATATGTTCGATATTAATATAATATTGAAAAATATTCTATCACCTTTTTGTGTATTTAATTCATTGATGTTATGCACTGAATCGTATATTTTTTTCTGTTGATTTTAATAAAAAAAATTAATATACAACGTAAATTAAAAAAATAAAAACCACTACAATAAACTCTGTAAAATGAATACAAAAAAACTAACATACAAAAAAGTGAATACAAAAAAAAAAAAAAAAAAAAACACTATATAAAGTGTGCACGTATGCATGCATGTTAGTATTTTTTATAGTAATTCGAAATCAAATTTAAAACCAAATCATCTAACTGACAAAAAGTCAAAAAGTAATAAAGTTCTAAATACGAGTACTTTGCACCAGTCATTTCATGTTACGATTATGAAGTGTGTTGTTTTATATGTAGAACTTTTTCGATTGCTTTTTCGGGTGGATCTTTTCATTTAAGCTCTACAATATTTTTTTTTTTTATTATTTTTAGCAATAAAAAAAGGGAAATGAACAAAATTAAAAAAAAAAGAAAAATCAACAACAAAATATTGTATGTATTTACAATAGCAACATCAGAACAACAATGAGATCAAAAGTTGCTGATGAAGGTTGTTATTTTATTTTGTTACTTCTCTCCTCCAACGATTTTTGTTGCTCAATGATGTGCAAAGTTTTCGATTTAATATCGAATGAAAAAAAGTACAAACTACAAAATACTATTAACTTTTATTCTAAGTTGGCTGCAGATTATTATTTTATTGTGTCATTGTTTGTTACAGGGTCCTGCAATAATTAGTGGTTTTCAGGTAATCGCTCTACATAAAAGTATATAATTTGTATGAATGTAACTAATAGGGCGTATGATTTCGACAAAAACTTTGATCACTTTGAAAATTTTTAATGTTTTACATTTTTTGTTAGACGTCTCTAATTTATGTTTTATTACAATCAGTTCAGTTTCTTGTTTATGGTGTTGATCTTTATTCCTTTAAAGTTCCCAAGAACACATTAATTTAATTTAATTACTTTAAATAAACAAATACATTTGGAACTTAATTATTCATAATTTTGTAACCTTTTGCTTTTCAGTGTCTCAATTATAATTAACTGATTTGCCTGAGCATTGAACCTGGGTCACTTTTTGTTATATGTGTGTTTTAGGTTATATGTTTTAATATCTGGTCTGTAGAAACAACAACTAAACATATTTTTAATGAATAAGTTATTTTTACACATACACAATTGTAATGTTTTTTTCGGCAAGAGATGATATGCTGATCACTTGCATGATCAAAACAAGCACAACCAGTGTCCCAACTAGAGAATATATGGCAGAATTATTTAGTAGTAGAGATTTTCCTAGTTTGTTTAATCGGTCATGTTAGACAGAAGCCAATTATCAAAGCCATGGAATTTATTGGTTCATTGGCTACTGTCTAAAACGATCTACAGTACGGTGAAGGGTAACTGCAATTCATAACCAAGTTCTATCTGATGCGTTGCAGAAATATTCACCCTTATTCTATTACGCATCGGCAACATCGCCGGCAATTTTAAGGCAACATCAATAGAACACAACATCAATACTAATTTTGTATTCCCTAACAGTGTTGTGACGATGTTGCCTGTTTATCGAAACATACAACACACATACATATCTAATATTTGAGTCAGCTGCCATTTATTTGAGTATTTTCGGTAAAAGAGTTTTTAAATAAATAAAATTTTTGTGCATACATTAAAATAAAAATGTTTTTTTTTCTTCTTGATTCGGACTTCAGTGACGAAAAGAAATTAAATAAATTGACAGTGGAAAGAAGACTGCTAAGACAGAAGTCTTGTATTTTTAGTAGTGCCCGATGATAAGTAAGTAACAAATTTTAAGCAACAATTTCTCCAGTAATGGATTTTTTTATCCTTTTTAAGATTTGAAAGAAACTTTCGGTTCAATAGACCACATTTTAAACATACGAGTATACTAGTAGGAGCAATTCCACTGCGAAAACCACTGGTAGTGATTTAGTCTTTTCAAGGTCTTGCACAGCCTTCTCCAATTGGCATTCATTTGTTATTTAAATTTTTCCCATTAGTTTATTTAAACCAAAACACAACACAAATTATAAAATTACCAAAAACGAAGAATGTAAGACAACTTTAACGTTAATTTTTTTTAAGTTTTAAAACTCAACACAAAGCAACGCAAGACAACACAATACCGACGACAAAATCAAAGACAATTACAGACAACATCAATAACAATTTTGCTTACAAAATACCGAACATAAGTAAAAGTTATCGATAAATGGCAATATTCCCACATAGAATACCGATATGCGACAAAAGATAAAAAACAGTGTTGTCTTCTATTGCCGTTGCCATATGGAATAACGGTAAATGTTTATTTGATATTTTTCTTGATGCACATCCATTTGAAATTCTCTTCTACTCCAACTTATATTGAACAATCGCAAAAAGTTCCGCCGTAATACAAAGGGATTCTAGGGTTCAAAGTTCGTATCATTCGATTTTGCATGAAATAAATATGATCAGGAAAAAACCAAACATGATCATTCTTTTATATGTGTTAATTTACTTGTTTACTGAAAATAAGTTGAGTAGTTTTGTAGTGAGATAGACGTATGTATGTAAGTCGTGTAGTTTTCGTTTGCAGTTTTAACAGAGACAGACTGTTAAAGAGGTTTTTTTTATTTTTTATAAATTTACATCTTCTATTTTGACAGTTAAAAAGTAATAAAATTTTACATAAATTACGAATTGACAATAAATCAAATCGTTTAGTTTTAGGAAACTTATTCTGTTCTAAGTATGTATTTGTCTCTTGTTTCATCTAAAACAGTTTCTTATACGCATTGACTCGCACCTAAAATGCAAAAGGGTCTCAACTCAAAATACTAAAATTTTCAGGAGAGACAAAAAACTGTTTTCGTGCAGAAGCAACACGCTTAACATAAAAATAGACATAGCTGTATTTCTCCAGTTAAAGAAGATAGTGCTGTGAAAGAAATTTTTGCAGTAGTTAGAGATGTGTACTCTGAATTAATTTATGGAAAAAAGTCAGTTTTGGAAAATTTTGAGTTGTGACCCTTTTGTATTTTGGGTGCGATATATTTATACCTTAGGGTAAATATGTATGTATATGTGAAAAGATTTGTTTAAACTTTACTTGTTATGTAACCCATTTCAATTTAATTAAATCGAATGTTTGATATTCTTTTAATTTGAAGGATTTTCAACTAAAAGTTGTTTTTTTTTCAGAAAAACTTCAATTAATAAAATTTACTTGTAGGAAAGAGTTTTGTAATAGAAATAAGCTAATTCTCAATTACAAAATATTTGTCTTATTGTTTTTGTTTTATTTAATTCCAAAATTTATTGTTTTTATTGTTTAAAAATTATTTATTTCTGCGCGCTTCATCTCTTTCATGAATATTGTTGGCGGCTTTCGTTTTGTTAAACCAGAAACATACATACATACGTTACGTTTTTGATATCATACACAAAGTTTTTTTTTGTTAACTGATCGCACTACAAATTTACGTACATAATTTATTCACTTATGTAATTTTGTTGGTTAGTATATTTAGTCTGAACGCACAAACTTTTTAATATTCTTTTAACTTTATTTCTTTTTTTTTATTACATTATTTTTAAACACGTAGTAAAATATTTTTTGTACTGGATAAAAATTCCACTTAAAAACAAAACAACACACAATTTATTTATTTAGTTTAAAAGTGCAAACTCTGCACGAACACAAATATTCAAAAAAATAATTTTTATTTCAGTTTAAAATCTATTCTATTTTTTAACGTACATATCTACATAGTTTGTCATTTATTAACGCTCGCTTATTTACAAAAAATAAATTAAGTTAATTAAATTAGAAAAACGAAACGTATAAAATGTAGAAAAAAAATTGTTAGAAAAATATTAAACAAAAAACGCGCACTTGCATCGATTGTTGATCGAAGTCTATTGACTGGTTGCTTGTTGATTGTTGCTTCATATCCATGTTCGTTTATTCATTGTTCAGTCGACATTCGCAGTTTTGTATGTGTTTTTTTTTTTAAATTTTTAATTCTACACAACAAACAAAAACAACAATCGACCACAACAATAATAAAAAACAAATAATACATACGTTTCTATTTTTTTTTTTTTGCTTTTAAACAATTGATCGTGCAATTTAATATATTTGTTCTGCTTGTTTTCTAGCTGGCAATACTGTATTTTCAATTATTAAAAACTCTTTTAAGAGATTATATATGCTCTTTAAATTTTGTTTTTTTCTCTTTGAAGTTTATAGAATACAAATTGGCTGCGGTTTATTGGCATGACTTTGAATTGAATTAAAATTTTAGTTCGTTTGTTTTTTGCAAGTGTTGTCGTTTGTGAGGAACGTATTCATTCCAGATCATTTGAGTTCAAAAGCATATAAAATTTTACATACAAATTGTTTATGCTTATTCAAATCAAATATTTTGCATATTCGGATAGTTCAACATGAAGTGCAGTAATTAACACATGCAGACCCCGGGCAAAGATTGAACGTAAATGAGAAATTTAAATTGTTTTAACGTTTGCCATCTTTTGGAAAAGACTATTTCTATCCATCTATTTTTCTCACCCCAATTTTTGAATCGCCCATCTGTTTAACATGGTTAAGAAAATCATATAAAACATTTCTGTAATTTTGGATGTTTTTAAGCCATTATTTCCGAATAACAATTGCATTAAGGCGACAACATTGATCTTATAGTCACTTTACATGTGCTGTTTTATTTATTATTTATTTTTTTTTTCTCTTCTTATGTTTTCTTGTGGTTTTTACAAAGAATTTGAATAGCAAAACAAAAATATAAAAATAAAAGTTTATTTCTGTTGTCATTGGCTGAGGGTAAACTAATGACGTTTGTACCATATCTTTTACGATATTAATTTATGAATATGTACATATACATACATACAATTTGTTGTTTGTTTTATGCTTTTTATGTTTAATTTTTTGTTAACTCATGTTTATTAATTATTTTTACATACCTTTAAAGGAGCTGTGCTTTCTGGGGAAAAGGTTAATGGGTTTTTAAAACTTATGTTTCACTATCCCATCTGCTAAAAACGGGCAAGCATAATAAATACTTATAAAAGGATGCAGTATAACATACTTTAGTCTGGTAGAACAGACAGAAAGTTTAGTTCGGGAACCGCAAATGAAAGTCTACTATATGATGAGAAAAGTGTTGCTCACACATTAGACGCATCTTACGATTTGCAGCGATATGCATTATTTGTCCCCTGTGGGGGAGGGAATGCTGGTGGGCGTCGTCCTACCCGCAATGGTGCTTTGATTATATGCACGATCGTTGAAGAATTCTCCTTCTAAAGTACACGTGGAGGCTGCGGACGCTACCATTTTATGCAAGATCGTTGCCTGCAGTTCGACAAGTGCTTGTGCTTTCAGATATGAAGCCTCTTTACGCTTCTGCTAAATAACCAAAGTTGGATCAGACTGGTGCCTCTTCAGGTAAACTCGGTGTGGTTTTCAATACTGAATTTCACCCTTTTTGAGATGAAGCTTAATGTTGAAATTGCAAAACTTTGTGGAATACTCTTTACCTTATTAAAATTCCTGATAAATTAGCACTAAATTTTTAAAAATTTTTCAAGTTAGTATTTATTTTTTTGTAGTCTTAAACACCTTAAGTTGCTCGTCTTGGTACACCCTTTACACTGCATAGTTTCATGAACTTTTAGTGGCAATATTTTCACATTTAATATCTAAATATCCCTTTAAATTTTAACTACACTGGCCGAAAAAGATATTAAATTTATCATTTGTTGCTCGAAATATGTTAACAATGGGTGCGTTCAGCAGAAAAACCTGCCACTAAACAGTTAAGATGTAGCAGCTTTTGACTTGATTAATTTTTCTGAACGGACTGCTCACTTTTTTGTCAAATATATCAAAAAGTTTGACTTTTCAATAAAAATTATTAATTTTTATTATGTAAAAAATTTCATAATTTTTATTAGTTAATTTAAATTAATTAAAATTTAAAAATACATTATGAAATTTGATTCAAAAGTCAAACTGAACTGAACTACATATTTAATTTGATGAAATTTATCGCACTTTTTCTTTCCTACCTAAAACAGTGAGCGCTTACTCAACATGTTCGCTCATCGCTCAGTAATCAAACTGTGTGTATCAAACTGTGTCTGCTGAACGCACCCAATGTTTACTTAATATATCGAGTCATAACCGCAAAACTAGCTTAAGCGACGTGGTTTTCAATTTTAATTTTTTTTGTAATAAATGAAATAATTCGCAACATTTGCATAATATCTTACAATTTCATGGCCACACACGGAACCGCTATGAATTTATAGCAAAATCAATTTTTTTTAAGAGTGCATTGAATAATTCTTTGTATTTTTTCGTGACAGATGCTTGTCACTTAAGCTAAAATTGTTTTTGTCGTTGAAGCAATTTTTGCAGTTATGAGTCGATATCTCTGATTATTAACATTTACGAACTTTAGCCAGTATAAACATTAAAATATAATAATAATAAAGCATTTCGTAGTAATTTAAAAATTTTCAATACAGATTTTTATCATATTTGTAGTTCGAATGAGTAAAATCCCGCATCTCTCAAATATTATAAAAAACATACACAGATCTATATAAAGTCTAACTTATTGCTGTAAAAACTTGATAAATGTCATAATCATCAAACACATATTAATTATTTCCTTAATTAAATATTTTACAGAGTAAACAGAGCTTGATATAAAAGCTTAGCTCTGAAAACGATCGGTATTAGAATTCGTATTAAATTTACATATCACATCTGTAGTCAGTTCTTGACAAGTCAAATCTGGTTATAAAAACGCTTAAAATACCGCCCAATATGATAAACAAATTAACTGAGAAATATCAGCATTTGAAAATTGTTACAAAATGTACAAAATATGCTAATGAGTCCGGCATTGATTGTTTTTGTTTTTTTTTTTTTTATTAACAATTAAAAATCTATGTAAATACTCGCTTTGCGTTTACATCACCCTTTAAATGACGAACAGAAATATCGTTTTACATACAAACATACGTACATACACAAAAAAAGAACTGCTTGACAGACTGTATGACCGAATAAATTACAAAACAAAAACTCTGCCTGCTGATGTTCTTCAACGATTCATTCAAACTGAAAAACCAGATACAAAATTACATGACTTTGTCCAATAATACTCGTAAACACGTATGTACATATAAATGTATCCATATATTTTTGAGTCTATTTAGCTAACAAATAATGTAATGCTTGCTTGTGTGTTTGTGTGTTTGTCTAGTTGTAAGTGTATTTAAATTGAAAATAAAACATTCGATGTATTTACCACAAAACACTTAAAATTCCATTTTAAATTCTAATAAAATTTTTGAATTCAGTTCTGCTTTTTAAAAACAAAAAATTCTTTTTTTTTCCATTATTCTTGTAGTTTAAATAAGTTTTATGTGTGGAATTTTATTTAAAAAAATTTATATTGTTTTTCTATTCAATTTGATTTGATTGTAATATTTGTAATGTACTCCGTAAATTTTCTAATGAATAAACACTCAGTTCCAAATGGTATTTCTATACAGTACAGAATGAATTGTCTATTGACGTTCTAATGGATGTGGGAAGAATGTATTTCAGTAAATACTGTGCGCTGGAGTGCAGTGTAAAGTAGTCGTTTGTGTGTTTTTATGTGCGTCTGTTTACTTTTTTTGTATGCAAATAATGAAAAACATAAAAGTGTATATTTTTGGCGGTACGAATTCAAAGAATAATTAAAGCGACATGTGCACAATTTGTTGTGTTTTGTTGTTTGGCTAAATTGCTGTGCAACGATATTGCTGATTATGACATAGATTTTTAATAGCAATACCAGCAATTGTATGAATTACAGATAGAAATAAGAATAGTTTAACTTTAGCGTTTCATATGATTTATAATAAAATTGTAAAGACTATTTTGTGGACAATCTCTTATTCTATATTTAAATGAGAAACAGACTATTTTATCGAGAATTGAAAAATAACGTATGAGTAACATGTTTATCATATTAATGTAATCGCAAATATTAGATATAAAAGCTGGAAATTTATTCCATATCTCTGGTCTAAAAATTTTTCGAATGTTATGAAAGAATTTCATTGGAATGACTTTATGGGCTTTCATAGCTTTGCTTAGAAAATTTCATTGTTATTTTATGTAAACCCTTTAAGTTTTACACAACATGATATAATAGATACTTAAGGATCCGGAAATACGTGTGTGTATTTAAAATAATGAAACTAATAATTAAATATCGTGAATGCCATCATTTCAATTAAAACTTTTCTTAGTTTTAATGCAAGAGCTGTTTTTGTTGTATGCAAAACCGTTGGCTAATTACTTAGTTAGCAGACTTAATTAATTTTGCTTTTAATGTTCAACCTTAATTGAAATTTAATTTAGAAAATTAGTTTTTGATCCCATGACTATGAATTTAAATTTTTATGCAGTCTGTATTTTTTTCGATTTGTTTTTTTGTTTAAAAAATGTCATTAAAACAATGAAAAAATTCATTTAAACAACTAAGTAATTTCATTAAATTAATGCAATAATTTTATTCAAAATAATAAAATATTTTTATGAAAACTTAAAACTTATTTCTCTAAATCAATTAAATAGTTTCGTTAATATTATGAAAATAATATCTTATAAATAATGACATCTGCCATTACCCTACAAAAATTATTGGAGTACATGGTCCATTTTAGACAAAAAGGGTAGTTTTTGGACTACTCCTATGCAATGCAGCCGCGGACCATTTCATTTGTACACACATTTAGAGTTAAATACCATTTAGCAATAAAAAAATGTTTGGAATTAAATTGAAACTGTGGCAGCATCCCTGTTAAAATTAAAACAATTTCATGGAAGCTTAAAGAAACACAATTTAGTTCGTGTTTTTTCAATTTCTGAATTTTATTTTGTATTTTTTTATATAGACTCTAATTTTGTAAAAAGCATCACCGAAGTGACTTTTATATGGAAAGCAAAAACAAAAATTCATATATTTAAAAATTTTGTTCATTGTTTTCATTCGAATTTTTGAAGGCAAAGCAACGTCTTAATTTCTGTGCGTTTGTTCGGTGATGATATTGTATGAAAAACAAAAACAAATTTTTAAATATTTGAATTTTTATTTTTGCTTTCCATATAAAAGTCACTTCGATGATGCGTTTTAGAAAATTAGGGCAAGTAAGGGCTGAATTCACACATTTGTATGTATTTAAAATATCATTAAAATATATTAGTGACAGAGATACATATATATGTGTGTAAGTATGTGTACATTTTTACCGGAGTACCCCTGTGGGTATTCTATGGAGTACCGCTGTGGAGTACCCCTGTGGAGTACCGCTGTGGAGTACCCCTGTTGAGTACCGTTGTGGGTAGCCCATGGAGTAGCAAAATAGAGTAGTTTCGACACTAATCCCTGTGGGTACCCCTTGGATTAGTAACATAGAGTAGTTTTTGGATTACGTGGTCCAGCCCTAGGACATCGCAATATAATTGGAGTGGTCCATACACGAATGTATGGACTAGTCTCATTTTTTGTAGGGTATTTAATATATTCGTTTATCCTGAGGGCTGCAAAAAAAGGTATCAAAATGTATCTCTTTTTGTGTTTAACAAATACATATATATGAAGGTATTGAATGATTGCGGCATTAACCCCTGTGAGTGCTCTATGGAGTAGCAAAATAGAGTAGTTTCGAAATTTACCTCTGTGGTTACCCCTTGGATTAGTAACATGCATGTATGGACTAGTCTCATTTTTTGTAGGGTAGTTTGAAAATTATGTGCGTGCATTCGATCAATAAAATTATTTTAATTGCATGATAAATTTTTCACTTAAATCCTTTTAAAAAAAATTTTTTAGCCAAAAATATGTGGATTAGTGCTAAATTTAAAAAAAAAAATTTAGGGAAAATTTTCAATCTAATACAAATAAGAGCTATCATGTGCGATTTCTTCAGTTGCAATCTGCAATAGCAACGAGTGTTCATAGTTAGTAAATAACCGCGAACTACTATATATTGAAGTAAATAAGTATATACATAATTGGAATTTAACAAATTACTCAGTGACCACCAGCATGTCTCTCGCAGGGTACCTTCTAAAAATAAAAGCTTTAATTTCTATAATACTCCTCTGGACAACTTTTTGAATTATCAATATTTGTTAGTAAATGGCTAAAATATATAGCTTAATATGTGGTATTAAAGATTTCTGAAACCAAATATTATCTGCTTGTTTTTCGTTTGGTAAAATAACAAAACAAAAACAAAAGATCTCTAATTGTGGGTGAAACATTTATATAAATTTTAAGTAAAAATTTTAATATCGAAAATCGTTAGCTGGCAACATTGCTACTAAGCTTATCATCTTTAAAGTTAAATTTAAGTATACTTTAGGGCGCTGTTTGAGTGCAGTTTCAACAAAAGCCCTACTTTAAAAGACTTAATTGCTTTTAATTAAAAATTTAAAAATTTCACAATATAATACCACTTTTATCTAATTACGCGTTACTTTTGAGTTTGTAATTAAAATATTTGAACTGAAAATAATTTAATTATATCTCTTCGGTATAAAGAAATTAATTAGTAGAAATGTTGTCTGGAAACAATGCATAGTCATTGTATTTGTTGGTAGAACCATTATTATTAGTTGAATTAAAACATGCATGAGTAGAGAGTGTTTTGATGTGTCAATTACACACAAAGACTTAATTAAAAATTCTCTTTATAACATATTGTAAATTATAGGCGTAACATGTTGTACGAAGATGACTTATAAACATGTTTGTCATTTTGCGAAGGGTATGATTGTAAATACATTTCGCAAAATTTTAAGACAGCCTTAAAATTTTTGTTAATATTGTTAATATTTGTTATTTAGTGGCTTTTACCGAAAACAACGTTTGATCTATTCAGCCAGTGCTGTTGAAAAATCTACAAAAGGGATGTATAATATTAAATATTTCCTTTGTTGCTCGAAATATGTCTACCTAATATTTCTCTGATTATCAACATTTACGAACTTTAGCCTGTATAATTATTAACAAATATTAATAATAAACAATTCGTAGTAATTTAAAAAATTACAATTAATATACATACATACAAATTTTTAATTAATTTTATTATAATTTTTCATAAATCTTTAGTAATCACTGCAGTTTTCAAATCATCTCTATTGCAATAAACCAAAAAACAACATATGCATTAATAAAAATTTCTGTCGAAATGTGCAATTTTAATGATTGATTTAACCGGTCAACATTGTTAATTAACAAATTAATAAAGTCATTAATTAAACATAAAATATTAAAAAGCAGAGATACACATTAAACTCTATAAACGCATGCACGCAAACACATCAATTGAAAAAAAATGGTATGTTTTGACAGTGACAATCGCATCATTATTATTATTTATGGAGTCAGTCATAATTGGTAAGAATAAATTATTTAAATTTAGAGATGATAACGTGAATAGTGTATATTTTACTCACTAACAAACAAGATAATGCGCCAAAATGTGAAAATATTTTTATCTTTTGGAATTTGTAATGACATCTCTTTGATGTATACCAAAATATTTGTATTTGCAAACAAATTGTTCCTACGAAGCAATCACGAAAAATGATTACTCCCATACAAGAAACACACGCACAAGTTTAAAAATGTCGCACTTAAAGTGAGCATAGCATATACGTAATCATAACACACTCATGGGCAAGAACAAAAAATATGCTCAAATTAAAACCGAATGTACGCACATGAGTTTTATATTTTCTTATTACAATTTTTTTCTTCATTTGCTTACGCACAGACGAGTACGTGAACTTATTTAGGCTTATGTGGTATACAGTTAGGTGCAACTGCCACCTCTGGTAGTTATCGACGATCATCAGTGATTATCATAGTTCATCTCTAGTTTACAGTAATTATGTGCAAAATCACGACTTTTATTTGGTAAGGAAATAAATTAATTTCGTTTAACCAATTTGTCAGCTGATTTTAAGAATTTATTTTTGATATCTTCAATTTTTACTTTGTTGACAAATTTATTATTTGCTCTGAAAATCCAACACAACGGATTAATTTATTCCACAGAAATATTCTTAGTCCATTAAGATGAAAGTAGTGTACTTTGCAATTTAACGTAGTGTTATTTCACTTTATAGTAGAATGTTTCGCGTAATTTTTTCTTGCCTTTGACCCTGCATTACAAAAAATATTATATTAGGAATACATGATTGGTGATGAGAAATGTGGCGACAGTAAAATCGGTAGACTATTCTTAAAACTTGTAGTAATTTGAATTTTCTTTAACTCAATAAAAACTGAACTTAAGCCTAAATAATGATGGTATTCAGTATGTACTGCAAATGGTCTTGTGAAAGAGCATGTGCCAATAATCGTAACTCCTTTGTAAAGTACAGCAACATAGTTTCCGTTAGATTTTATCAAAAGCTTATAATCTTTTGCATTTTCTTTTTCGCAAGAAGATTTGTACCACACACTGAATGCCGCTAATATTAATTTCTCAAGTAAAGTAAAATTTGAATAAATATTTTTGTAATGCTTTTTTAAACAAGTAAAACTTTAATACAGATAGTTTTTTCAAAAGTGTGTTGACAAACTACTATTATCCTTTTTTTAAGTTATCTTTTGTGTTACAAGACATGCTAGACTTCAAGCAATTAATTTCTGTTTCAAAACTTCCATTTTTCAAAACATTTCAAATATTTTGGCATAAATCACAACAATAGTTTTCCCTCAAACCAATAAATGAATATGCACTTGTCTGCCTATAATTGAAATCAGCAGGCACACAAACTCACACAAATACACACACGTAGAAACCATCAGCATATACAATTAATCGCGTGTCGTGTCATATAAAATTAGCGAATTGTATATGGTCGTAGTAACATGGCTGGCATAGTTAAATGATACAAACATACGCACAAATAATAAATAATACCATACACTAACATCCAATGAAACTATGTAGTAAGCAAACATGTGATGTGATACCATTGTTGTGCAATGTGCCACCATTTCCTTAACAGCCATTTGTGTCATTCATTATCAGCAACAAAACTTTGCAACATGAAATTAATAATCAGTGAGTGCCATTTTGGCTGCCTGCAGGCAGTAGTTATTTTACCCTTCTTTCTAATGGCAGTGCATTTTTGCGGCTTTTGGTATTTATTTTATGTATATTTTTTTCCTCTTTTTTTTGATGTTGTTGTGACTATAGTTAGCATGACTTTAATATAATACTATTATTATTATTATTATTTTTATTATTGTTATTGAGATTTTCTTGCTTATTTGTAAACGTAAGCAAAGTGAAAACTTGCGTGTATGTGTTTAATTTATGCTTATTATTGCATAGAATCCGATTATTGTATATAAAATACTACAATAACAAATAAAACAAATATTTTGCTAATAGCACACACACACACACGAGAATAAATCCATGCACGCGCGCACTAATTTACACTTGTGCGTAAAATTAATGCAACTTTAACTTGTAGCGTACGCACACCTGCATTATCCGTTTAAAATTGCGCGACTTGTTGCCGCACGACTTAAACACCGTCAAACGTTCAATTGGCAAACGAACGCAAGCAATATTTAATATCGCATTATGTGCGACATGTACAAGCATGAAGCGGCCAACACCATCCCAACTACAGCGACAAATGATTTCACTATATGAGAGAGAAAAAACCAAATAAAATAAAATATTCACTTTTAAATGGAAAACTAAATAGAAACGCCAAAAGATGAAAGAGTAAAAAAAAAAACTAGAAACATTTCATGTTAATTTTGCATAATTAAATTGAAAAAAAAAACAAGAAAAACACAGTCTAACATTCGTTGCATCCATACTTGTTGGCTTGTTAGTTGGTTTGTTTGTTTGTGCCTGATGCTGCCTATTTTATTTGCCGCAGGGAATTTTGTGTAATGAAAATGAACGGATTTGTTTTTGTTTTAATATATAATCAACTATAGAGAGTAGTTTATGAATATTAAGTGATTTTAAAAGCGCTTGTATGGAACCTTTAAAAGAAGTAAATAATGTATTTTTTATGTTCATATTGAAAGTATTATAAAAAAATCTCTTAGGCAACAGTCATACAACAACCGCAACTACTATTACCAACTTGTATTGCAGGACCCTCTCCCGAGACGCATCCGTAAAGACTTCCGGCACTATAGCGAGGACATTAGAAACGCTATTCTGCAGACGTTACACGAGTGTCCATCACAAGTGCCCTCAAGATGTCACAGCGGTCACAGAATCAACAAACGGATACAGATGCAACAGGGTCCTTAACTCACGAACACCAGCGATCGCTAACTGCGAGCGGCAACTCCCCAGACAATCTCGCTCAATCTTGGCGAAACTTAGAGCCGGCTAGAGTAGTATTCTTAACTGCTATCAAGAGAGCATAGTCCCCGGCACTATAGACAGATGCCCAGATTGTCTTCAGTGCCCGCACAATACTGAGCACTTGTTCAACTACCCCAATAGGTCGACATCCCTTAGCCTATTAGACCTATTGCTAAGGCCAACTGGCAAGGTTTCTCCAATTTCCAACCCCAAACCCACCCAATGACACAAACTAATATATTTCCCAACTTATTCCCATTCTAATATATTTTCAGGAAAGAACTCCCGTCAGAAACAGCACCGGAGCTGTTACAACAACAACAACTATTATTTGAAGGCAAAATTGCATTAATTGGTAATAGATCGTTCACATATGCGATGAAATATTTAAAATTTGATATAATTTGTGTCAAAATCGGTAGAATAATGTTATGATAACTTTATTCAGTCAATCACAAAAAAACGGTTTTAATTATTAATTACATACATACATAGATAAAAAGGTACTATTATGTACAAGAGCCCCCCAAAATATTCTTGCTTGTGGCATTTAAGTCGAATTACTCAAATATGTGTCAAAAACCTTGGCTGCATGTTATTTATTTTTTTAAATACGATTTTTCCATATAGAAATTACATGATCCATTCGATCTGTCAAAATTTTGAAGACTTTTTCCGTATGGCGTCAATCAATGTACAATAATAACAGGTACACGCATTAGCAGATTTGCTCGTCAGCTGGTTTCAGTTTGTATGTGTGGTTGAACGTTTGAGTGCTATATTTGGATATCTGGCATGAACTATTGATGTTCTAGGCTGTGAAAACATACATGTCAATGGTGTCTTAAAATACTAGCTTCAAATGCTTCAAGAGTTGGTGGATTGACGGAACAAATATCGTTGACCCATAAAAAGTAATCCGGAGGTGGTAAATCGCACACGAAGAAATCCACTTTTGGAAATAAAATTATAGACAAATTGATTTCGTAACAAGTCGATTCTTAAGCGAAGTGCTACTACACAGAGAAAGTGTCATCTTTTGTATTAAAAACCGAACAGTCCTAGGCAACAAATCGGCAATATTAAGTCCATTAATTTTTTTATTTCAACGCTTTTATTTTCTTTTAATATTAACAACACTTTTATTCAAAAGATATATAATTTACAGAGATATGTTTTTTTTCTTTCTTTCTTATTTCTTTACCATGCGAGTATGTTGCATAAATATTTTTTTTTTTTGAACAGCATACAGAATAAGATTGAATTGTTAGAATTTCTGGCATTTTATCAAATGTCATAGAAAATAATAGAAGAGAAGAAAAAAATATGGTACAAACTCGTATAGATAAAAACATATAGCGAGAATGCATTGATAAAATATTTCTAAGTTATAAAAAATGTCGAAAACCAATTCATGCATATTCATACAGAATCTGGCGCTAGTAGATAAAATAGATAGAATAGACAACTAGACGGTTTATGTGCGAAAATACATACAATCATACATTCATACATACATACATACATATTTACTTTATTGTATAGAATGAAATAAAAGACGATCATGACAATGTGCGAAAAGATGGTAGAATTGTGATTTCAACGGCAATGCATAAATTCCAGCAGCAGATGCAGTAGCGGAAGCTAAAAAAAAGCGCACACTTGTTGAACTTACAAAACTGACTCTGGATTTACTTGTATGAATGTACTCGTACTTTCAATATACTTTTGCAGAAAAAATATTTTTTTTCTGTTAGCGCGACGTTGGCTGCTGCATGAATGCATGCATTTTAATTAGAAAAATCAACAAGTTTATAATTTATCACAACCACTCGCACCATAGCGTTGAAATCAAATATAGTGTATCATTTTAATGTTTTTTGCACTATTTAATTAAATAATTTTTCAGTTATGTGTTTTTTCAACTTGTGTGTGTGTTGTTTTTGAGATTAAATTATGATAAATACTTTTAAATGTTTTTATTAACAGAGACATGTTTGTTCGTACAGAATTGAAATAATTCTTATTTTAAATAATTTTCTAACAAACCGTTGACATTTTGCCATCATTTATTAAGTCGTTTAGAAGTCTTTGTAGCAGAGCTTTTAATAAATGGATTGAGTAATGGTTTTTTTTTAAATAGTTGCAAAATTTTTTTTTTAGTAGACATGTCCTGTTACAGGAGAAAATGGGATTGATTGAATATGTTTCCTTTAACTTTCACCTAGAAACAAAATTTTAATAAAATAATTTTACGGAATATATAGATTTTGTTCAAATCATAAAAAAATATTTATTTCAAGTAGAATAGTTTCACTTAAATTAGAGAAAACGCTACACGACAAATAGTTAATTTTTTTTAAAGAACATTATGCAGCGGATAGGGGACAGGGGATGAACCCTACTTAAGCCATGTTATGTGCAAGAACTAAAGAAAGAGGGATATAGTAGAAAGGATTTCTGGTAAAAATGTAGAAGAAGGCTTAATTCTTTTACAACTCTGCTATTGTGCATTTCATTAATATTTAAAGCAGTTTTACAGCGCCTACGGTGTAGAAAATACATATACAATTTCTTAAGCTTAAGCAAAAAAGGAGGGTGCTGTGGTATACATTAACTGGGAATATATATATCTTCCGTGACATCATTCAGTGGGCAGTGTTATGCCTTCATCACCTAAACAGTTCAACAACAACAATGAAAACCATACCGCACTAAAAGCAAATCAGAGAAATTTATGATGTTGATTGACTTGCAGTGACCAGCGCAAGAAAACCAACCTCTAATTAACTACCTCTTCATAATGATAGCCATTTATTTGGAATATTAACTGACCGTCTAAGTTCTTAGCACAAGGATAATTTAATGAAAGATTTCTATTAATTTCTTTGTTTTTTGTATATTTTATACAAACTTTTTTTGGTAAAATTTAACACTTTCTAAATTCGCAAATAAGTTTAGACCTTGGTTACGGTCGTAAAAATATGAATAAATTTTTAAGAACGTAAAGCCACATCTCTGAGTTGAATACAGTTCGAAGTTGGAGTTCCGTATTTTTGTTCTTTAAAAAATTAAATATTAAAGGATATGAGGTATTGAAACCATTTAATAAAAAAATAAATTTGTTTCATTTTAAATTTTAATATAGATCATATAAAAAAATATGTTCGCGACTCGTTTCTTAAGTAACCATAATAAGAATCTATTTCCGTTTCCGAAAGGTATCGTACCCTGTGAAATCGCTGATTGTAATTGAAAATGGTGCCAACTTTCATGGCCATTCTTTACTTACATTATTAAATTTATTTTGTGTGTAGCAAAATATCAACTTACCTGGAAAGAGACAAAAATCATTATAAAATTAAAATTTATCTAAAAAAAAATATACTGCAAAAAATTAATTTTCTTAGACTGTGCTTTGCTATCAGATAAATTTAGATTTTATTTTATAAGCGATAGTTAGGTAAGGTTAGGAAGGGTAGTGTGAAATACACATCCACTCGGAGACCTAATTGGATCCATTGTGATTCCCTTCATTTATAAATTATTGACTAATTAGTCTCCTTACTGCCCATGGAGAAACAAAGAGCCGTTATCACCCATTAATCAGCCATTTGACTCCCATTATAGAACCCCTGATATCTTTAAGTTTGCACTTCGCGATATCACTAATGCTCTCATGGAAACGTCTGCTTAGCCATCTTTGCCTATGGCGTTGCAGCCTTGATAAATGACAGATGATATGCTCTATAGTTTCTGGCTCCTCTTCATCCCCACACATCCTTCAGAAATCCGGAGTGCCATTTTCCCATATGCTGGTCCTCGCTCTAACCAAGCAATGGCCAGTCAAGGCGCCTACTAAGACTCTCAAAACCTTTCTATTCATACCCAGCAGTAAATCAGATTTACCTGAGTAAAAGTAGTAACCGATTGTAGGTTTCAATGATAGTTTGAACCGTATGTCACCGTGGAAAGTAAAAGTTAATCCACCACATAAAAGTGAGTACATCAAAATTTACAAGAAATATCGTAGCACGTACGAAAAATCGGACGTTAGATGGGAAGAATTCCTGATGACAAAATTGGTAAACAGAAGTTATTGTCGGGATAAGAAGTTACAAGAACAGAAATAAAGTCAAGCAACTATGTGTGTGTGTGATGTCCTTGAATTCGACAACAAACTGGCATGAAGTGGCCAAAAGAACTAAAAGGGCGGTATTTAGGAGCATAGAAAAAAATAATTTTGAAAATTGAGAGTATATATTTTTATCTTCTTTAACTTATTTGGTAACTAACAAAAGCAAAAAAAAACAAAATTTTTCAATATTTTATTTGCTTGGAATTTTTATATGAAATGACTGCTTTCTTTTGTGCATCTGACTTTTTTATACCTGCACATAATTTTTCTTGTTTTTATTGAAAAATTACCACAATTACACTTGTACAGCTGCTTTTGCTTTTTTATGTGGACGCTCTGTGCAAAAACACATCGTACTCGTTCATGCTACATTTCGACAATATGACATTTTATTTGTAATTTTTTGCACATTAATTTCATTTTATTAAAATTTCAAGCAAAACGTATCAGATTAGTTGATAATCAGAGAAATGAATAAATAAGTTTTACAAGTGTGACTAAATAAATTTAGTCACTTAATGATGTAGAACACTTATGTGTGAGTGTGTGTATATATGTAACTGTGGTGGTGCTTCTCAGACCCCAAATGTAACGCCACGCTGGCAGGCAGGCGTTGATGTTTGATTTGCCAAAGTACCTTGTTGAAATATAGCAAACATACACATACGCATGTACCTTGCATATATTTCTATGCATTTACATACATGTGAACATGTTCAAACTGGCATATTGGCCACAGTGAATTAACGTTTATTTTTAACAAATCGTACCGTACGTGTGATAAACTAAAGGCAACATTTATTATTTTCTATTTTAAGGTGTTAATATGATTTGTAGCAAAGTTTTTAAAATATTATTTGCTTAAGTGTTGTCGTTGCAAACGATTGTAATAAGATAGACAAGCATGACAGCAAATTTCTAAGTACATTAAATACATTTGATTTGAAGTATTTCTTTTTTATTTTTTTAGAAAAACAAACATATGTGTCAATTATTCATTTAGTTTATTTTAAATAAAATATTGTAGAAAATTAATGAGTGCTGATATAAAAACGGAATAATGTAAAATAACCTAAATCGGTTAGAAAGGATTCACTTTTTAAAATTATTTGTGAGGTGTATCAATAAAGGAAGTCTTTGGAGATGCGACTTCTGCAAGTTAGAGGGAAATATTTGGTCTTTCACTGAAGAGTTAATGATTGTTGTCCTTCAATATCAAACTGCTAAGCTGAACAGAAAGAAAGAGCAAAATTTACTCTAATCACTTTCCAGCTTGATAGATTGTGTTTCATTTACAACAAAATTAATATGATTACAAAATTAGATTCTTTATTGTTGTATTTTGTTGTTGATCTTTGAATCATTAAATACAACTTCGTCTTTTGTCTTTATATATGTTAAGCTGAATAGTATTTCAGTTTATATTCTTTAATTACTTTGGTTTTTTTTTTTTTTTTTTTTGCAATAAAAAGCAAATCTATTTAATTTTTTTTAAAACACACAGTCCCAAAAATGAAAACACTATTTAAAAATATTTATTTGGAAATCAATGTATTAATGTTATTTTAACGAGCAAACTCTGTTAAGATAAGAAACCAGAGAGCCAAAAAAAGAACAAACTGACCAAATAACCATGCAACCAATGGAAAAATTCTGGCACAGTGGAGCTAAGTGAAAAGTAAATACGTAAAAAATATTTAATATGTTTAAAGAACAGATTTATTTAGAAAATGACACACCAGTGCAGAAAATGTAAAAGCTTTCAGATTCTCTTCGGCAGAATTCAATACTTAAACGTATTATTTTTTTGTAAAAAGTAAAATGTGAATTTTTAATATATAGAGTAAAAGCCACAAAAACGTTAACTTACAAAGTAGAATACTTTGATGATAACGGACTATGAGTTTGTGTTGATTGTTAGTAATTTTCAACCAGTGATGAGGGAATTTCGTACTAACCAGAATTGTGTCAATATGTTGAATAAAAAATGAATTAAAAATTAATTCTCGTATTCTATATCTGTTGAAAACTGGTTAAATAGTTAATATTCTTCCCAATTATTAAAATTGTAAAGATGGACAATTGAACGCTGATGAGAGGTGTAGCGGCCTTGAAAATGGTATTGGTACGTTCCGCTAAAAGCTGATTGGATATAAATAAAATTATTTTTCAACATAAAAAAAAAAACTTTTAGTAATTTTGAATTTTCATTAATTCAATAAAACTGAACTTGAGCCTAAATAATTTTACTTCTCACAGGTACATCTATATAAGTTCGAATAATAATTACGTTTATTCGTAATAATATAAATAAAAAATATATGTAAAAGGAAATAAAAAAACGATAATTGCGTCTTACGCATGACCTCGACTTTATTTTATTTAATTAATATTTTTGCAATAGTAGACATTTAGTGAGAAGAGATACAGCGCCTGTCATACGGTAATTATATACTCCAACAACGTCTAATTTCGCAAAAAATCTAGTTTAACAAAAAAGCACTCTTAAATTTTTAATTAAACTACAACTTACCTTTATACCTCAGTCTTAAGACTTTGGTATGTAAAACCCGTTCAAGGGATTTTTACGAAATGCTCCTTCAGAAGAAACGAACGCTGATGAGATGTGTAGCGTCCTTGAAATTGATACGTTCTGCTAGAATGATTGGATATTCCAATTATCTTAAGCTTCGTTCACATTTATTAAAAATTTGTACCTTGGTGTTTATATTACAAAATAAAATTAATTATTCTACAAAAAACGTGTTTTATACAGTTTTAAAAAATTAAAACCCATAATAAAAAATTTAATGAAATTAAAGGAAATAAATTATTAGTTTTTTTTTCTTGGTCACGTTTATTTTGATAAATACTTGATAAATTTGAACGTAGCTTTTGTTATTTGAAACACCTCATTGACTTAAATATTAAACTTGAGGCACAGATTATATTAAATTTTTGACCTGATGAATAAAAAATTGATATCTTGTGTTTGGACATTGCTTGAGCAATTGAACGATTTTTTAACAAATCATTCCCACTGTTCTCTGAATGTAGCAAATCTGTTTCTAATCTAGTTGAATGCAAACAACACCAGTAAATAAAATACCAGCAAAACAAGTATTTTGCACAAAAAAAGTTCAAAAAGAAAAAAAAAACAGGATATTTAAGAGAATTTTAATTAAATATTTTAAAACAAATCACACAATTAAATAAAAGACAGAACGAGGAATTTTTCCTTTTCTGGCATTGGAAGCAATTGTTGAGTTCGTTTTGGTTGTAAAATTTGATAAAACGATACCCAAAGAAAAACGACTATTATGTATTAAAGCATTAGATATTGAAAAATAAGTAGGAAAAACAACAAGTTTTGCAAATACTTTGTTGTATAAAAATTTAGCACAATAAATGCTCTTAATGCTTGTATGCATTAATATTAAAATGAAGTGTTAGCAAGTGCTGTAAAGATCAGGCATAGTTGCCCTAAGAGGAGCCTGAAAATTTTTTTATTCCGAAAAAGGAAACCAGAAATCATATCTGCCTCCACACAAAATATTGGAAAAAGTGCTATAAATGTGTTTCTTTCACTTTCTCATAAAATAAATTTCTATAAAATTTCGATACTAATTTGCTTTGAAGGATCTCTTTTTCATATGAAGCTTAATTGTATTATGTTCCATAGCTTCGATTAGTAAGAAAGGGCCACAGAGAACACTTTTTCTTTCATTTTTGTTCGGTTAAATGAAATATATATTTCTCTTCGAATCAGCGAAAATGGATGGGTTTATACTATTTTCAGACATACAAATTTTATTGAGTCAATATTTGCTTAATTGACAAAATTATTTTAGTGTTCACACATATAGAATTAAGCTGATGCAATAAAGTTTGTCAGCTGGCAAATAACTTTGTTTTTATTTTAAACTGGCCTCATTAAAATAAAGAATTCTTTATTTTTAAACTTACATATTTATCTAAAAAAGAAATTGGTTATTTTTAACTTATTTTTTGTTATAAATTACATTTAAAAAAAATCTAAATTTAATAAATTTAATTTAATTTAATTAATTTTGTTGACATTTGTCATTGTAGATAAATTGCAGATAATTTAGCAATGTTGCATTTCAAGTTTTGCTCAATATTTATAACAATTTTGTATTTATTGCACAAGAACTTATTTACAATTTTGTATGGAATATTGAGCTCAATAATGGAATTTATTGCCATAATCGCAATAAATGGGCATGTCTGAACAGGGTATTAGTTCATTCATTTTAATGAAGAGCAATTTATATAAATTCTGGCGCAAACACATGTCCTCTTTTGACACGCTTATCTAAAAACTATGCATGTTTCGTCTAAATCGAAACAGTTCGTCATTACTTGAATCCAAAATTCAATGCCAGTTTTTGTCATGTTATTTTTTGCTGGGCTCCAGTATGTACCACCAAGCGTATACGTTACATAAAATTTAGTATATTCTTATATTACGTATACGCATACTGATACGTACACGATTGTTATGCTTGAAGTAGGTACACAATAAAACCGGCTTTCTCATACAAAATTCGTTGGTACCAACAGTGAATTTAATAAATGTTTATGAATACGACATAATAATATTAATATAATATTAATATTAAATTGAAATATAAGTTTATTCGTTTCTTTTTTCAAATTATGGATGTGTAAGCAATGTGTAATATAGCAGTCAAATCTTATAAAGGACTTCACTTACTCGTAAGGCCTCTAAATAAGAGCGCCTAGATACAGCTATTACTTAGAAGAATATGTTACTTACTGTTCACTCATTACATTTGCAATGTTGTTAATTCGATTTTCTTTTGTAGTCCATGAGGCCATAACTACTTTTAGTAAAATCTTTTGTTCCCTAAATCTTTTCCCAATGCTTTTTGCAACACAATCACAGTGTTTACTTTTCACGGGGGAAGTACAACAATGTACTTAAGTTACATTTTATGGGTAACAAGACTTCTGTTTTAAAATTAAAAGTGTTTAAATGAGATTTTTACAGACTGAAAACAAAAGAAATATACGAAATAACTATTTATGTTTCATTATCTAAAGGTGGGAGTATTTGAGCATGGGAAAAGTACAACACGTGCACAAGAAGACTCAAAGGATATTTTCAAATATCAAAATTTTTTTTTTTTTTTTGTGCAAATGCAAGTTGTACAATTCCATTATTAGAATACTGATTTGTAAACAGGGTATAGCAAATAAATGAGTTTTGGTTTAAAGAATTGCAATCATCAAGAGAAAATAAATCAAATTTTCAAAGAAAACTTTAGAATTATTTTTAATCAAATTTTAGCTATCTGTTTCTTATACTGCATGAATGATATTGTTTATAGTTTGCGAATAGGACCTTAACACTTTTTACTGTATATGGCTTTCAAGGAAGTGTATAAAGAAGAGAACGTGCTTAGTACATTGTTGCTAACATCAGTTGTTCAATGGCCGTTTAAACAACACGTATGAACAAAATGTGAAGCAATAGACATCAAAAGATTTTCATTTAGTGATATTTTACGGGCGAACAGAAGTTTAAAACAACCGAAAATGTCGTCGTACGAAATATATGATGGAAATCAAGAGACTGGTCTCGATCGCTCATGATCGTTACAAATTATTAATGCAACAGACCATGATGATGGTTAAACTTTTATAAAATTATTTATTAGAGAATTATAAAAAAAAACAATTAAATCGAATTGTATAAAAATTGTATCAAACTTGGCTGATGAGATTATTACTAATTGCCATACCTGGTATTTAAAGAACTATTTTATCTTTAATTTTGTACAAATAGAAGATAATATACTTTATATAATATTTAAAATGTATTTGTTCTTATTTAATATTCAATATTCAATATTCATGAATAAATACCTTTTAAACTCTATTTGCATTTGCTGTACACAATAGTGTTACTCTTACCTTAATATCTATGATTTTAAAAGAATTAAACATGAATGGTATTGTATTAAAAGGTATGAATAGCATGAATAGTAATTGTGTATTGAGTGCTTTACATTTGTACGGACGTTTAATGAATTGAGTTTCTTTGTTTGTTTGCTTATTTTTTTTTCATCTTAAATACAAGCCAGTACAATGGGAAAAGGATAAAAAAAATTGGTATTGATTAAATGAAATTAATGCAGGAGAATTACAAATAAGTTTTCAGTAAGGAACAAAACATTAGAAATTGCATAAATTGTAATACCAAAACTTGTTACTTATTATTTGCGTTGATGATAGCACGATCCTATAATAAATTCTATGAAGAATTTAAATCATTTCTCTCCATAGTGCTGATTATCAGCTTCAAAGTGTTGTAGTGTTGTTTACGTAAGTGTGAGTGTTTTTTATATACTTTACAGCTTTATTTTTACTTAACTTAAAAACAGAAATTAAATATATATAAAATAAAAACAAACAAACAACAACAAGATTACAACAAAAGTAAAACGCATGTGTTAACAGTAATTACAGAAACTCTTACTTGGAATGTGTTCATTGAAATTGTTGTAAAGATTAATATATAAAAGTTGTTTTTTCTGCAGCATTAAAAACAAATAAAAACAAAACAAAACAAAACAAAACAACAACATTAAGCAGGAAGGATATGAAAATGTATAAGCGCATCCATAAAGCACTCAAGATTATACAGATACCAAAATGTTCAAATACATACAAAACTTGATAAATTATACAAAATTTTTCTTTTTAAATTTATTTTTATTATTTTCACTCGTACTATTTTCCACTCGTTGTATTTTAATAAATTAAGCAAATATTTTTGAAGAGATAAACTTTATTTGTTTTTTGCTAAGAAAATTAAATTATTTTAAAAGTTGTTGTTAACACTGTAAATTATAAGGGGGAGGAAGGTATATTTATTAGACATAAAGGGAGACGGAGTGAGAGACCGACAGAGCTAAAGAGGTTTTCGTTGTGAAGTTAAACACTTCGTAAACCATTTTATTGGAATAAAAGGTAAGAATTAATAATCCTTTAACAGAATGTTAACTGATGAAGTATTTTTAAGCAAGCTTTCCTCATTAATGGACTTTAATCACATTTTAAAAAGTTACAAAACCTTTTAAATTTTTTTTTGAGTTTTACAGATCAATAGATGTAGCAGGCTAAAAAAGTTAGTAACTGCTGCTGGAGGCGAATCGAGAAAGCCCTTATGCAAGAGGCACAAACAAGATGGTTTAATGAACCATCCTGTACCACAGCAAGGACCCTATGGCCTTGCATTGATATCAACAGAACCAAAAATCTGCTGAACTTTCCAAAACCGCAATTGCGCAATCTTGTGACCACGGTCACGGGACACTGCACCTTCGGAACCCATGCCAGACGCATGGGTCTACCATACAATGAGTATTGCTCCAGCTGCAATGAAGAGGAAGAAGAAGAAAGCATCGCACACCTTCTATGCCTCTGCCCAGCTATGGAGGATCACCGCCTCCGCTTTCTAGGCAGCAGATCCTTCAGTACCCTCTCTCTCGGTTGTCTTAGCTCCTTCATCAGGAGCAGTGGTTGGTTCGCCCAATAGGGGGCTTGACATCCTGGTTGTTCTGCAAGACAACTCCTTGCTTTGGTTTTTCCCACCTGTTTCTGCTTTCTACTCTTCTCTTGCTCTTCTATGGTCTTCCCTCATCTACTCTTCTTCCGACTCTTCTAATCTCCTTTCCACCATCACTCGTCTTCACTACAGGTAGCACAATGGGACCATATCAGGACCCAAGTGAGCTGGAATCTAATCTTCCATTTACCAGCAGCCTGCTAACCTAACCTAACCTAACCTTGGCCCACGATGTCGAACGAATTTTTCTTTCGTAAAAATTACATTTAAAACAAAAACAAAATTTTTAATATTGTTTTAGTTTTACATATAGTTTGTACGAAAGAAAAATTCGTTTGTCATCGCGAGGCAGGTAGTAAAACTTAAAACAACCCTACGGGAAATGTTGTACCAATTGTATAAAACATACTTGTTCTATGATAGGTGAAAATGGGAATGGTACAAAGTGTTCCTGAGTTGTGACTGGTGAAGTAGAACAAAAGTGCTAACAAATAGGCCATCACTCAGTGTCTCATCGAAAGATTTACATACATACTTATGTATACATCAGGAATTTCCGCGTCATACACAATTGTGGAAACAAAACTCACATGTACGCTTACGCACTTTTATTTTGCGAGCGTAATATATAATTGTTTACTGAGAAACAGTCTCATTCACACGTTCGGTGATACTTATGTCATCGAAGGGCTAGATTTTATACCAGGCTTTAAGGAAATATTTTCTGACATGTTCATTAAGGACTAGTTTTAGACAGGCTACTGTAGGATAATCCTATTGCTGGTTTTTATGAAACCATAACTGAGACTAGTACTTAGGAAACCACCACAGGACAAGTACCTTAAGTTTAGGTCTAGGACCTATCACCGGGTGTAATAATTATGTCACTTGACCCCCTCTGGGGAAACTACTAACTTTTGATGCTTTTCTAAGTTCATCTGTAATTCTAGTTTTCACTTAAAATTTCGCCCGCGAATTGGGAGGGCTTTCATCTCCTTAGAAATGTCCTTTCACTTTCTCATTAGTATCAAGACCAAGTGTAATTATCCCCCTTGTTGAGGATCTGTGGTACAGAGCTTAGAACTAATTTTGTAAATTCTAACTTATTGCATGTAACTACAACTGATGGAATAATTGACAGATCTTTTCACATTCCTATTTTCATTTTCAATACCCTTTTCCCCTAATATGTAACATAAAATCTGGAAAATAACACTAAATTTTAATTAAGCAAAGCTTTTTTATGATATGATCTTTATATAAGTTTGCGGGTTAAATATACGAAATAAATTTTTTATTTATTTATTTAGAAAATATATATTTTTGCTTTCATCAAAAATTTAACGTCGAGCATAAACGCAGAGGCAAACAGCAAAAAAAAGTTATTGTAAGAATAAAATAATATTTTCAATAATAATAATAATTACTTTTCTTTTTGCATATTTTTTTGTAGTCATGCATGATGCATGCATTCGTAACAAATGCATAATGAATTTAACAGAAGATACAGCGGTGCAAATAACTGTTACATTTACGCATACACAGTCATACTTACATAGAGTACATCATGTTAACATTTGTATGCGTTGCATAGATGTATGTATTATGTGCGGAAGTGTGTTTATGTTAGTGCGTTTAATAAATAAGGCTTTTGCCATTGTTATATTCGTTGTTGTTGTAATTTTACTCATTTATCTTTACATATACATATATATTCTTTCTTTCATTTGAAAATTACGTTTATAGTGTCTGCGACTCAGAGTGAATATATCTGTCTCTTTGTGTGTATGTAGTATTTTGTTGTAAATTTTGCATTACAAAAAAACATCTTTTGCACCATCATCAATTTTCATATAACGAATAGATTGTAAAATACATGTGCATGCGATTCATACTTATTTGTATATGGGCATATGTACATACATTTAGTAGACATACAGTTAATAGATAGATAAGGATGCAAACTACAGTGAGAAGCATATGATAAGCACTAAATTTTACAGATTTAGTTAATATTTTCCATTTTTACACGTTTTACATCAATTTAAAACTTCTGAAATATTTAGGAAACCAAAATTGTTCCCAGTTGCACAAAGTTTTCCAGAAAAAATTGGTTTAAAGCTATATCGTCAGTAACTCTTTTTTAATATCCTGACATGGTGTAAATCTGTCATATTGAAATTATTGATCATCATAAAATGAACATCATGACGTTCACTTCCATGTTTGCAAAAGCAAGGAATTTGCGTTTCCATTAAAAAAAATCCTTTTACACAAAAACACTAATACAAATTTAATTTTCCTATAAATTTTTAATTAAATTTAACTGAATCTTTTTTGTGTTTCGTAAAAATGCTAGTCTAGTTTTCAGTTGAATGTAACGATTCTTTGTGACAAAAGTTGTATTTCAAGCAGGAAAATGTTGTACAGTTTTTGATAATGTTTTAATCTTTAAATTTTATATATTTGTTGCGGGTTAGCAATATCTAAATATATATTTCGTTGGTAGCCATATTAAGTCATCAGTAGATGTTTTACCCTTTATGTTTAAAAAAAAAAATTTTAAAGCTCATCTATTTATACAAAAACTCACAAATATATTTTTGTGAATTACAAAGCATAAAAATAGCTTTCAAAATTTTTTAAACACACAACAAATAATTATTTATAATCATTACTTTTCTACTCCTGTACAGTTACACAACCGCTGGTTGCCATTAAAAGTATTTATAAGGCAAAAAATGAAGAGCAAATCTCTCCTTTACAAAATTTTATAAATACTTGAGTACATGCTCAAATAAATGTAAAATTTAGTTTTAATCTTTAGATTAACCGCCTATTTCACTATGTCGAAAGAATTTTTCCATATGTTTTCATTCGTGTTATTACATTTGAAGCAAAAACAAATTTTAAAATTTTGCTTTTGTATCAAATGTATCTATTTGCTCGAATGAAAAAAAAAAATCAAAATTCTTTCGACATCGTGAAATCGGCAGTAAAAATTATATTGTTCGCCTTATAATTCCTAGATAAAAAGCAAAAATTAAATTTATAATATAACAGTATGTATTAGTGATGTTACGAATATAAATTTTTATTATTCGCGAATACGAATACGAATAATTCTTTTAAGGTTTAGAGCCACATAATATTTCAAATTTAATTGGAAAAAATCCTTCTCTTTGCGTCAATGACAATAAATTGACAAAAAACTGTCACTCTACTTTAGGTATTTTACTTTATTATGACATTGAGTTGCCAAATTAGAAGAACATTTTAAAATTATTTTACTTACATACAAATTTCGAGGTTTCGTTTTTCTTACTCTGTTTGCGCTTTTAATTAATAATTCAATGTTGTTTGGGAGAACATATTTCCGAAGATGGCGCAGCCACATGTCTCGGTGGACTTTCACATACTAAATGTTAGTTCTTCCATTTTTGAAGTCCAACACTCCTCCACTGAGAATTGATAACTAACTTAACGTGATATGAATTTACATATAATACTTTTAAATGATAGTTACGAAATATAATTTTCGTTTGTTTTTTAAGAAGATTATTATCTTGCGTCAAAGATAAAGGGATTTCTTTCTTTGAATAAAAATTATTATAAATTAATATATTTTTGTACATTTTATGTACTTTTTTAAACTTTTTGTATGATATATTTTTTTTTTTTTTTGAGAAAATGTATGTGCAAATTATTCGAGAAATATTCGCTTGAATTTGGCGAATACGAATATTTTAAAATATGCGAATAGTCGAATAATCGAATACGAATACGAGTATTCGTAACATCACTAGTATGTATCAGTATACGTACTCGTAACATGTAGATTTAATTATTTATGACTTATTCGCTCCGGTGTTCCATGTGAAAGTTAATTAAAGAATCTCATAAAATTTTCTTAAGGGAGCAGACAGAGACAACAATAATAACCATTTTGTTTTTTTAATTTTTATTTGATTAATTATTAACACTACCTAGCATCCTTATAGTTAAATGTAACTTGATTTTAAAGAGTATCGTAGGTCTTTTTTAGGCTACCGAACGAATGTAGTGTATTTCAGGCTGAGATCCTAGCGTTCCTCAGAGCCACGGAACTAGTGACAGGCCACGTAACTGAAGGCGTGGAGGTAACATTCTACGTTGACAGACAGGCGGCGCGGAAAGCTTTGAAGGGGCATAGTGTCAAATCGAAGCTGGTCAGCAAGTATAGGCTATGTCTCAACTTGCTTATGGACAAATTTAGCGTTAGGCTATGTTTGGTAGCAGGACATTGCAATATTGAGGGAAACGAAATCGCTGATGAGCTGAGAATAGGGTCAGCATTAGATGTGGCAGTTAGTGACAGGTCGGTTAAACCTCCAATCGGTCACTACTATAGGGAACTCGGTAATTGGGTAATTAGCAGAACTAACCATTCCTGGAGGAATGGAGAAGATTGTATAGTCTCGAGGTCCATATGGACAGAACTAGACTCAGGTAAATCTGATCTACTGCTGGGTATGAATAGAAAGGTTTTGAGAGTCTTAGTAGGCGCCTTGACTGGCCATTGCTCGGTTAGAGCGAGGACCAGCATATGGGAAAATGGCACTCCGGATTTCTGTAGGATGTGTGGGGATGAAGAGGAGCCAGAAACTATTGAGCATATCATCTGTCATGGTCAAGGCTGCAACGCCATAGGCAAAGATGGCTGAGCAGACGTTTCCATGAGGGCATTAGTGATATCGCGAAGTGCAAGCTTAAAGATATCAGGGGCTTTATCATGGGAATTAAATGGCTGAATGATGGATGATAACGGCTCTTTGTTTCTCCTTGGACAGTAAGGAGACTAATTAGTCAATAAATTATAAATGAAGGGAATCACAATGGATCCAATTGGGTCTCCGAGTGGATGTGTTTTCCACACTACCCTTGCTTACCTAACCTAACCTTAAAGAGTATCTCCAATTTCATGGAGTAAATAGATTTTACATATTTTTTTTATTCAATTAATTGTTTATTATTGCTTTTTATGAAATAATTTTAATTTTAATGCCAATCTATTTCTGCTATTGCTACTGTTTCTATATCCTTTACAGAAATGCTACAGGTGACCTTTTTCCAATTTTCGAACTTATTTGTCGCATATGACTTGCTGTTCCTATTGGATACTCCGGAGGGCACGGTTATGTTGTGTTGTGATTTCTGGAGACATTACCAATTGCCCATTAAAACTATGTATGTGTGACAACCCACTCTCAGATACAGAAACATATTACTTGGCATATAAAATGACAAAGGTTAGGCTCTTAAAGTGTTGTAGAAGGTTCACAGACAGTTAAGATAATCTCCCAAGTCCAAAGTCGATTTCTGACGATAGGTATGAACATATCGGTCCATTTTGGAAAAGCTTAAGCTCCTTTTCAAGATTGTTTTTCACTTCTGCCTCTTTCTTTCGTTTAAAGTGACTTTTTCCCATATTGACGATTTTAAATTTATTGCACAAACTTTTCATATCATCGCTTAGTTTTTTCTATTTTGCTATAACAAAAAAATTGTACATAATTAAAGTTACAAAACCGCTAAATTGATTCAACACATCTGTGCTTTCCTGCCTGCTTTAAAACTTTTGAAAATCTTCAGTCCGTTTGTATATGCCGATTATCAATTCAATCTAGTTAATACTTTATTGTAGTTACACAGTCAACTTCTATGCAGCTACTCACTCCATTCATTCTCAATGGTACTAAACTTTTTTTGCTTTTTTTTCAATCTTCCATTCATTTATATTTGTTGTAAATAACCAATGCCAATAGCTTTTGAAATGGGTTCTTTAAAATGATAGTCCTTAAAATAGAGGTATGATCGATATAAAAAAAAAACTTCATGTATATAAACAAATGTATTTCAATGTAAAAAAGAGTTGTTGTGGGAAAATGTTTCGTTCATGATGCAACACATTTCAACTCCCCCTCTTAATGGAATCAACAAAAACAAAGAAAAATAAGCAAATAGACAACAAAATATATTATCTATTTCTCTGCGGTGAAAAAAATTTAATATCAGGGATTATAAATTATTGTTTGGTAAAATTTAGTAAAAATTATGGAAAAAAGGAAATGTCAGGTTAGGGATAAAAATTAAAACTACTAAACACTTTTATCGTAATATTTATTGATACATTAGAGTAGTTTCTACAGTGGTTTGTAGCAACGTAGTTATAAGATAAAAGTAGAAACAATTAAAGTAGATAGTTATCTATACGAGTATACTTCCATAGAAATTTTCTAATTATAAAGCAGCGTAAACAGCGTAAATAAATTTAAAAAAAATATCTTATTTTATTGCTTTTTGAATAAAAAGTTTTTTTTTTACAACCAGCATTCAGTAAATGCAACGTTTTGTGCCAAAACTACTAGAAAAAACGATTAAGTAGAGAATATAGATGGTTAAAATTAAAACAACTTTCCTATTGCGAGTTTTGTTGAATTTTTAAGCAGTGCTGCAACGCCTCTGCAGTGATCAGTTATTTTATTAATTTGCCAACGATTCTGCTAATTAAAAGTGTTATGCCTTCATCAATTAACCTGTCCAACAACAATTAATGCAAATACATTTGCAAAATTAATGTTGTTTAACTTGCTCGTACCTGGGATCGACCCCAGCTCTTATGTCAAAGCTTGCTTAGTTGTCAACGCGTATACAGCTCAACCAATACTAAGCCTTATTTCAAAATAAGTAAATTTAACCAGGATTTCGAAAATTTTCAATTTATTTCGAAACTACTTATTTCGTAAATGCAAACTAAAATTGGAAATTAATTTTAAAATTTAAAATTTTTTTTATTATATCTAACCTCAAAATTGATCAATACCACGCCCATTCAAATTAAATACCAAGAACCATAAAATTATTTGAAGTATAGCAATGCAGGTAAAAGTTGTAAAAAATGGTGTTTAAGTTTTTTTTCGTCAATTTATCTTTTCTCTATGAGAGAAACCACTGTGACTATTTTCGTATTCTTTGCTTATGTGATATTACAACGCTATTTCAATATAATTGTTTTATGTTCAGTACAACCAAGAAGGTATTTTTTTCTTCCACTTATTTTTACAAATACAACACATTCGTAAAACAAAAAACCATGATTTAAAGCCTTAAGTAGCAAAGGAAGAAGTTCGGTACTCGCTTGATTATATCAGATTATATCAGAGAACTTACCATTACGATTTTCACTATCAGCCGGTTTCATTTGTATGGGATGATGCATCTGTTGGAAAGAAGAAAAGAGAGAAAAATGTTAAAGTTTAAATAAAAAATTTTACATTTATTTTAGCATGTACTCAATTATTTATGTTTTAAATTTTATTTATTTGTTGCGGGTTAGCAATATCTAAATATATATTTCGTTGGTAGCCATACCAACTTATCAGTAGATGTTTTACCCTTTATGTTTAAAAAATTTTAAAGCTCATCTATTTTTACAAAAACTCACAAATATATTTTTGTGAATTACAAAGCATAAAAAGAGCTTTCAAAGAGCTCATCTATTTTTGTAAAAATAGATGTGCTTTAAAATTTTTTAAACATAAAGGGTAAAACATCTACTGATGAGTTGGTATGGCTACCAACGAAATATATATTTAGATATTGCTAACCCGCAACAAATAAATAAAATTTAAAAGTTTAAATAAAAAATTAATTAGTTGATTAAAAGTTTTTAAATTTTATTAAAAGTCAGTGACCAAAATTATTTCCCATTATTTTATTTTATTCTATTTTATTTCTTAGATGTTTTTATATAATGAAGTGAGTTTAATAATGTTTTAAAATTTTATATTATTATTACGAATAGAAGTAATTATTATTTGAACTGTAATAATGTATAAATGAGATATTAGCGGAGAGGTGTAGCGGCCTTGAAATCGGTATACTGATACGTTCTGCTAATCTGATTGCACATGCTAACGTTTTTCAAAAATAAAAACTCATAGTAATTTGAATTTTCATTAATTCAATAAAACTTGACTTAAGCCTAATAATAACATTTTCTCATTTGTTTTAAAATATAATAATTAAAACTATTTTGATAGGACGGGATAAGCAACCAACAATAATGCCGCGGTATAGACACCAGCAGTTGCAATTTTTTTTCTTAACAATTCCTTATTAAGAATTGTATGAAAAATTAATAGAATATGATGTCATTTTCAAATGTTAAATAATTTTTTTAAAGTCATTAAATTTATAATATTCCTCGTTTTAATTCCAAAGTCAATACAAACCAAATATTTGTACAAATGGAACAAATTCCTTATCTTTTATTACCATTTCCATTATTAATGTTTTTAATTTGTTTTCCATTTTGTAAAAGGATTTGATAACAAAATTTTTAATGCAAATTTTTTGAACAAATACATATACACTCACTCGTTTATATGTATATATGTACTTACGTATATGCTCACAATCGAATACATATTGAGGTTATGGTTATGGCTTTGAATGGATTAATGCTTTTGATATAAAATATTTGTAAGTATGGAATTTGCAAATGGCAAAATGAATATGATTACAAAGTTAGTTAGTGGTTGCTTTTTAATGGATTTTTATGTAACAACATTTTTCTTTTTTCGTACAAAACTCGATATCATTTAGAAGTGGACAGTAAGTACAGTATTTGGTACGATAATGGAATGGTTTTGTTTGATGCTAGAAAAAGAATGATTAAATTGAAGTTATGATAATCAAAATAAAATAAAATAAAAACTATCTTTATTAAAGTTTAATCATCAACCAGATTCATTTTTTTATAATTCGCTGAATAGTTTCTTTGTATTCATATAATGTTCCTTCGAGTATTTGATATATTCCAGTAGCACTGTGTTAATAGAAGTATTAAATACTCTTCTTGTTGTTATCCATTTTGATATAAATTTAGTGAACATTTTTGATGGGAATCTTTGTAATGTTAACATTTCTTTTGAAAATCTTTTATAACTTTAAATCTCATAAATCTGACTTTTTAAATTCTCTGCTAATGTAAATACGGGATGGAACATTTCATTCAATAAACTTATCTTAATTAAATGTTGAAATATTGCACAATATCACAGCATTAATATTGAATTTTATAATTGTGTTAGTATTTTGCATAATAATAAGTGCCCATACTAATATCTATATTAAATAAAACAATCAACTCATATATCCATACAGAAAGTTTATATGTGAGAGTAAATAATATAATTATCATTTTCATTATTTGAAAGTTAAACAAAACGTGTTTAAATGTAAACGAATCATTCATTATACGGTCACCGGAAATGAAAACAAAACTTTACACACATCAGAATACATTAAGCAGAGTGATCCCTTATACATACATACACATTGTTGTACTATATATGTTGGCAAATATTTGGTTAAACTTGTATTATTTATTTATTTTCTATGTATGTCAATCTTCAAATCGATTTTTAGACTGAGTCCCTTAAATACACAGTTTTTATTTTCTTCGAATTGTCTGACTGACCCTTATTGGTCTGTATAGAAATATTTGCCCAAGCGAAATTCTATACTCGTTAATGGCTAAATGTTTTGTCACTGTTTGCTATTGTTTTGTGTATTTGTATATCAAGTTGATTAAAATTAAAGAATACTATTTTGTTTCACATTTTAAAATTTTGTAACCACTTTATGGGCGTAGTTTTCATAAAACGATTAGATATAAATATGAATTAAGGTCGGTGAATAAAATATTCAACATCGAAATTTTGACATCTTATGCGACCAGGCAACGACATAGATAAGCTAAGTTTTCGCAATATCATACCAAGATCACTCCCATGTACGTAAGAATTAAACAAATTTTTTTTTGGTTCTGCTAATTGAGCACAGCTCGAATATCAATTTGGATCCTGCCATATATCCTTTAACATAAAACGGCTATTTGTCTTGCAAAAATAGTCTGATAGTTTTAGATGATGTTTATGTATTTCCGATCAGGATTTACAAAAAGAATTGAAATAAAATTCAAACAAAATATGTGGTTTGAAAATCATTCCATTAAAGAGTAAGTTATCCTGTAAGCAAAAAAAAAACTGGATTTTTAAGACTGATTCTCTAATGATAGAGTTTTGCGTTCACAAAAAAAAAAGAAAAAAAAATACACACGAATTTAAGACGTTCTCATTTTCATTCTAAATTTTAATTTGCATAATTTTTGCAATTAGTTTGTTAGTCCCAAAATCTCATGGTTTCTTTTGCCTAAAACTCTTTGACGTTCTAAATTTATAAAGTTTATTTGTTATATGTTGTAGGTTGTATATTCTCGGTGTAGCCATGAGAGTTCAAAATATCTACCTAACAAGTGCCAGTCGACGAAGTGATTGAAGGATATATTTTTAGTTCCGGCCTAAAGCATTTATTATAATTTACTTAGTAAATTTTAAAGTATTACATTTGTAAAAATAAATTAATGTTAACGTATAATTGTGAACGACTTAAGTACTTAATTTTTAAATAAAACTTTAAAGTGACTAATTTTTTTCTTAATGATCATCGTCAAATTTGAGTTTTCCCCATTAGCGACATAGGGAGGGTGAAGAAAAACAATTAGGAATTAATAAAAAGTGCATTAATGCCTTTTCAGAGTAATGTAAATAAAATAAAAAGTTAAATATATCTAACAGATTACCAAACAGAGGCAGGCCCTTGCAATTTAAAATCCGTTTTGAATTTTTTTTTTTAATTTCTGCTATTTAGTATCAAACCTCCTTTCATGGTCACTTTAAGAAACAATGCCAAATGCTATTTTAGGAAATGAAAATAATGCTATTAAAAAGGGAGGACAGGTGATAATGTCCTTTTGTAATGACAATGAAATGTTCTAATTACTTTAGTTCACAGTATTCCCAGCACTTACATACATACGTGAATAAATAAAATAAAGCCTGTCTGTGTGTGTATAAAGTGGTATGTCCCCTTTGATTTTCAAGTGGAAATAAAAATAGTTTAGACTGGTAAGTGGATTTAAGGATAAATGACCATCAAAGTGATGTAGAGACATCCAAGTATCCATGACTGTTCTGCCTGCTTGCCTGTCTGCCTGCATATTTGCAGCTTATAATGGCTTCAAAGTTAAATTAGCATTTGTTGGCACGTACAATTTCAAAACTTTGATTTAGAATTGTTCAGCCAATAGGAATTTATTTGACCATTTTACCTTTTTTGCTTAAGTCTTATCATCGTCAATCTCAATCTTTTTGCTTTTTATTCCTGTTTGCGTTAGAAAGGATGACTACCAGATAATAAATGTGTGAATGGCATAAAAAGGAGTTAAATATTTAATGAAATTTACCCTTTCTCGGAACAAAAGGAAGCCCTACAATACTTCTAGTTAAAATTTTAACAGATTTAAAAAGGTGAAAATAAAATTTTAAAAGCTTTTTGCCAGTAAATTCTATTATTTTTAATTATGTTGTTTTTGCGATTTCATATAGACAGACGGATTGCACATGTGCGTAAATGTGGACACCAAAAAAAAAATAATAAAAAATAAATAGAGAGTCCTTTAAATGTTTGTTTAATATTTGAATACTGTTTTTATAGCTAATTGAACTGAAAATTAAAGCGACATGCACATGCACAACGACCAAAAAGAAAATAGGGAAAATAAAAAAAATATTTATCAGCTTTAACATTTGGATAATTTGCTGTTAAAATAATTTTATTAAAAAAAAATTTTTTTTATAGAACTTTTTCCGCTCTATTTTATTGCAAATTAACTTAACAGAAACTGCAGCAAAAAAAAAAGAAAAACAAAAAAAAACATCCAATAAATTTTTACATAAAAACAATTTATAATAAAAATTGTGTAAATGAAATAACAACAACAACATACTCTCGTATCTATTGTGTATGTGTCAGCAAACTTGACATGACATTTAAATGTCTGTTGTAATTTTTGTAACTTGTCATCATGAATAAAAACTAGAAAACTTTATTACCTTTAATTTAGTATCTATCGAAAAGTTTTTTTTTTGTCATTTGACATTCTGTCACTTGTCTGTTGTTATTTTATTGGAAATAGTTTATTTTGCAAAAATAAACTTTATGGTGTTGTTGTTCTTGTTAGTGCAATGCTAATCAAGTTTGATACAACAAGCGAATCAAGATTGTTTAGGTTGAGTTATTTCTGTAATCCAGCTGGATGAAGGCACAGCACTATCCAAACATATATGAAAGTATTAATGCAGGCATTATTATAAAAATAATCAAAAGTAGGATGATCCTTGGAACCTTGAAACCTTGAAATTAAATGAAAACGCGATTTTCGAAATTCATAGCGAAGTATGAACGTTAAAACAATATTTAAGTTAAACTCCTCTCAATCGAAAATGAATAAACCACTATGAGTTACTAAAAAAACATTTATTCTACGAAAAATTGATTAGATATTTGTTTCAGTTAAATGTTTTCATATTTTAATAAGTAAATTTTAAATTATTTTAACTTTTTATTTCAACTTCTTTATCCTGCACTTACAACTTTTGTTCACAACGGATTAAACAGATGTAAAGAATTCCAGAAAAACATTGTTGTAATTGAAATCTTTAATATACATTAATGACTATTTGATTTGAAAAGCTTTTATTGGAATCGCTTTTGTCTTTGTCTTTTACATTTTGTGTGCAGTTTTTCTTTTATTTTCATTTCATGTCCTTCTTCGATACGTATCAGCGAGCCCAACATACAAAACGGTTATATTAACGCAAAAGCAAAAAAAAAAAAAAAACAAAAAAACAAAAGGAAAGGAAAATAGAATACAATTTTCTTAATGACCCCATTAAGTTTAAATTAGTTGTCTTGACATTAAATGCAATTTTTACGATTTGTTGAACTAAAACTCTTAAAAAAATTAATTTTCTTTGGCCAAAAAGTAGCCTGTTTATGTCAATTCCGACCAAGCTTGATAGTGACTGACATGGACAACTTAGAGTTTGAATTATCTACTCTTAAGCCAAGCGAATATTTTACACTATCTGCACTTTTGAAAATTGTATGGTTCGAAATACTAACTATCCCTGAAGCTTCTAAAAATACAGGTTTTTATAAAAAGTCTTGTACCAAACAAGCTTTTAAAAAAATATTGCCTGCTCTATAATTATATATTGAAAACAATTACCACATGATAATGAGTTACTTAATAAAACAGAAATATTAAATCGTCAACTTAAATCCAAAAGGACGTAACGGAGAAAAAAAATTAACATATCCTTTTCGATAGGTAATGATGGAATTAACAAAACTATATCTTTTCTTGAAATTTTACTCCGATATTTTCAGAAATACCGATTTTTTTTAACATAATTTATATAAATGATCAGACAAAAATAGTACTGAATTAATAAAATATTTTGCTTCTTCTGTATAATAATCAAAAGTGCGGTTCAGGGCCTTCTCGATTTTAGGTGACGCTATATGTATAGAAAACATATGAAGTAAATTATACAAAAAAAAAATTGTATAAATAAAGGTTTCTTTTAATTAACTTTTCGTATAAATTGCTTTCATAATATATTTTTTAATTTTCCATACAAAATATCAGAACCAAATGTATTTGTCTTTATTTCAATAAATAAATACCTACAAGGAGTTTGATGACAATGACAACAACAACAGCAACAGCAAAAAAACTATTCTGTTAGAATAGGCGATAGAGAAAAATTATTAATTAAAAATGATACTAAGCAACCATATAAAAACAACATCATCATCATCATCATCATCAACGTCATCATTATCACCGTCCTCATATAAATGAAAAATGAAAAAGAAAATGAGAGGGTTTAAGGTATTTGTATGGTTTCAATAACAGACAACAATTTACTATATTTTTTCTTCTTTTTTCTTTATTAATATTGCAACAAAATATGGAAAATACATACCAATTGACAATTATGTTAAAACACAGCATGTTTCTCATTAATATAAACTCATATATAATTCATCAAGTCATGTAGGTAGAGTAGATATGTGTGTAATATTTATGTATGTGTTGTTAGCTAAATACATTCATACAAATTCATTAAATAACAAATGTTTCTAAAACAGTTTTTTTTTTTACAACAAGAAACACGACTACGATTCCTATTTAAAAGCTAATGAGGATAATATTATGTTGAATTAAAATGTGGAAGGATTGATAAGTTAGCAAAAAAAAAATTTTTCTTAAGGGTGTCGCCATGGCTGATAGGTAGCCGTGGCTGGGTGGTTTCTCCAGACAAGGTAATCGCTTTGCGGGGTTGTGTGAGTTTTAAAAATATAAAAAAAAAAGATGAAATAAGAATTTTAGCATCGATACAAATTATTTATAAAAATAACTTTTCATCAGAAAGAGAACAAAAAAAAACTCAGACTTGAAAGTGAAGATATTTTGCTGTTTAAAAATTATACTTTTTGTACAAAAAACCCAACGATACAAACTAAATTGAAATGAAATTGTGACTTGTTTCATTGTAGGCCTACAAGCAAAAAATGTGTTAATGGTTTCCATACTGATGGAAATAGACAACGTTTAATGAAATTGCGTGAGATGGCTTAGGCTGCGGACTTATCAACTGAGCGATAACATCATACTTTTTATATCTACGGAGATATGAAAAAGTGATTGCTCATAGTGGAACACAAGGATAATCGCATGATTATTGTGTGCTTGAGTGCATGACAATGTTCTGGTGCAATAAGAAAAAGTTATAACGCCGTTTTGTAGCTGTGGACAAAATATGGATCCCTCACAATAAATCAGACACCAAAAAACAATAAAAACCGTGGATTACCTCAGTTGAATCTTTGTTTATGAAATGGTCTATAGGCCATCAAGGTAATGTATTTAGCATTTTCTTCTTTTAGAAGCACGTGATCGATTGATTACCTTCAAAATTGTAAATTATTTTACAATAAATAATCTTTTAAACAGATTTAACATTGATTTAAACAGCAATCATCAATTGCATTTAATAAATAAAAAAGTAATCAGCCATATTGTGATTGGCGTTTTTCGACTACGCCAAGTACTAGATTAAAGACAAACGGAGAGCCAGTACTAGATTAAAGACAAACGCCAGATTTTTCTTTATCTAGTACTTGCCGTAGTCGAAAAACGCCAAACACAATAAGGCTGATTATTTAATTCCGGACAATGGTGGTTTAAACACTTGTGTAGACGAACTCTTAGCAGAATACTCTACAGTTTTAGTAATATTTCACTACATCATGGTTAAAAGTTTTGTAGAAATTTTTGCATGATAGAAACATTTGGAGCAAACGAAGAGTTAACAATTAAAAAAAATGTCTCTTTTCAGGAGGTCCTTAGAAATCTTATTATTCGAAGCGAAACCTTGTCAAGAAAAATTAACTTTTTTATCTAGAGAGTTACGAAATTATTAGAATGACAACAAATTATTTTGTGATTGAATTGAGAATTCATACCTTAACTTTGAAGCTCTACTTTTACTTAAATCAGTAAAGAAATTTAATGCATCAAATAATGAACATTTTGTATTGTAATTTTTATGAAATTTACGAAAGGTTTCCTGTAAGTGCAACTGGTTGAACTATGAAATCTATAATAAGTTTTCTTCTGTTTATATCAGTAAAAATATCTATTGACTTTCGTTTTCTTTTAACTCGCAAAACATCAGGATGATCTTCATTAAATGTTAATGTAATAAAAATATAACTAAAGTTTCATTGATAAAAAATGAAAAATATATCATGATTCTTTCAAAATTAAATCGCATTTATGTTACTTTTCTATTTAAAAAAGTTTTTTTTTTACATTTCCTGTCTTGGCTGAATAAAATGAAAACATACTTTTATATTTATAAAAAGGTGGGTCCTTATAAACGAAATGTGATAAAATTATTTGTAGCTGTATTTTTTTGATCGGAGTTACAAGGTTAGATAACACGGATTAAATCATTATTCTTAAAAGATTTTATATGTGACTATGGTCCCATTAAAGGCAATCAACTAAAAATTTCAAAGTGCCTATAAGAGAACAGAGAGTAAATGACAGCATTCAATAGCAATCAAAATTTTTTTAATGTTGTGCCGTAAATTCGCTTAATTTTTCCCAATCAAAAAGTGGACTACAACTGTATATTTTTTTTCTTTGAAATTTTTATCGTGGCATATGAGGTTTTCTTGAAAACAGTGAATACATAATTATTTTCAGTTAACTCTCTGCAGAACAACTAAAGCGATATTTTAACAAAATGATAAACGAAAAATTTTGCTTTTTTACACACACAGTTCTTTTTTAGACTGTTAGGAGCAAATATTTTTTTTTTTTTTGCAGGACAACTGAACAATCTGACCACTTTACAATACAAACAACACTTGAAACTTTTTCAAAAAACACAGGCACAAATATTATAGAAATGAAACACATCAACATTATGAAAAGAAAAGCTAAAGCTTTATTCATTCCTTTATAAACACACAGATATACTACACCCACATACACTCATAAAATTCAATTCAATTCAATACAGGATTCTACTAATTTTAAAAGAACAGTATGAGTGTATGGTATGCTACAATTTACTATTTGTTTGAAATGTAGAACGAGCGAGTACTTACCCCATCTAATATTTTGATATTGTGTAGTGCATCTTGAGCCCTCAAAGCTGCCTTACGTGTATAATAAGTTACAAAACAGCACCCTGTAATAAAAAGAAGAAGAAAAAAACACAAAAAGCAAAAAAATAAAACAACAAACATAAACACTTTTAACATTTATAAGATAGATATACAAAAAGGAAATAGAAAACAAAAATTACAAAACATACAAATACTAGAAGATGATGATTATTTCTGTTTATTTAATTTTTTTTCCACATCAAAACTTGTCTTATTTAAATACAAATATAATTTTTAACAAGATATGAAAGTACGATGACTGTACTAAATAAATAAAGTAAGCAAAACTACAAATTAGTTGAGCTTAACGAGTACAGGAAGGGTAGTTTGTACCCATGTAACTGAAGCTAAAATACAAATTTATTCCTTAAAAGAGTTTGTTTCGTATTTCTTTTTTTTAGCATTTTTCTTTGGCTTTAGCTGTTTAATGTTAATTAATCAAATATCATGCAATTTTATTTGAAAAACTTATACGTTTACAATTACACACATTTGACACATAAAATGCATTTTTTATGAAAAGTTGTATCAAAGGATTTTTTATCGTAAAACTCCTTTGGGGGGCCAATGACATAAATTATGAAACAAACATGCAAATTGTAAGGACTCGTTGACTTTAATAATGAATATTTTTAGATGTTAACACAACTTTTTAGCACGTAAGCAAGTTCATTTCTTCTCTTTTATTTTAGTCAAATGAGTTAAATGATTTCTTTTAATAAAAAAAAAAAAAAAAATTTCAATTTGTAAAATGCTTTGAACCGTACATGGCGTATGATTAACGCTCGTATATTTTTTTGAACCAAAAACAGTATATTTCACTGAAATTTTTTAAAAAAGCAGTAAATCGATTTGGAAAAACAGTACTTTTCGCAGTATATATTTTATTCAATATATAAAAAAAAAAATTAAAACTCATTTCCATCATCCGAATCATTTCCATCAAAATCAGCTTTTGTTGTTTTGGATTTGTCATTTGAAGCAATTTGAATAAGCAATGTCGGCTTCGTTTTGAGGTAATTGTAGAAATCAAAGCATTTGTACTTCAAATTACATTTGACGGTCAGAATCGCCTTCAATGTTTGCACATCTAATCGGGTTTTTTCTGACGTCCAAGTTTTGTTCATTGCAGAGGAGATTCGTTCCACTGATGCTGAAGTCCCTGGCAAACATAAAATATATTCAACGATCGTGGCCATTTCTTTGAATTCGCAATCGGCATTATTGAGATGAAAAAATATCTCCACCCACCGATCCACAATCGAAACATTCTCGAGGATAATGCTTATTTTTGAAGTAAACAATATCATTGCATGAATTCGCTGTTCGCCGTTTTTATTTCTATTATGTATCGAAAAACAGTATTTTGAGGGAGAAAAGAAGTACGCAGTTTTTGATGTCGAAAAACAGTACAGTACTCCGAAAAACAATACAGATACGAGCCTTACGTACGTATGATTAATATTTTAATACTCATACGCGTAGTGATGGGTGGCTTCCTAATAGGAACAAAGTGATATCAGTAAAGAATTTTTCTCATCATATTTTTTGCACAATTTTAGGCTTTTTGTTGCCTGTCCATACCATCCTTGAAAATTATATTCTAATAATTTACCATCAATATATTGTTATTTTAGCACAAACAATGAATTCTAAAATAATTTTCTAATCGATTATCAACAAAATTATCTTTTTGATAAATGTTGATTATTTCATATCACAACAAAGGCCATCACCATGTTACATAGTACCGAACCATAATGTTACATATATGTATTCTAATTACCAGTCATAAAAAAACAAACTTTATTGCCGGACCAAGTTCCTGCATATTTACACGAAACCAATCGAGCTGCTTTTACCCCCCTCATAACTTTGCTCCACTTGATCATAATATAATGAAACATAAGGTCTCCTCACAGAGGTGACCTCACAGGTAAAATTTGAAAGTTCTACCGTAAAAGCTTCCCGAGAAAAGAAAAGTCCACATTTTAGTAAATTTTCACTCACTGACTCACTCACTCATCAATATTATTGGGCACTTCCAGTACAGCTAGTGAGCTGAAACTTGGTACACAGGGAGGTCCTGATGTGAAATGAACGAAAATGATTTTATTTTTGCCTTTCTAATATGGGAAAGAATTCTTGGAAAAATATTGCCAAGCTTATAGGTTGCCTAGATATAAGATGGAATTGTATCTACCAAGTACTTGGTCCTTATTTTGATCTCAGTACTGTTTACGGCCGAAATATTTTGGAAAGGAACTTGTTTGTCACTCATTTGGACCAATGGGAAATTAAAGCCAAGGATCCCTACTTATAGACTACGTAAATTCGATATATTTGAGAATTTTTCTATAAAATTTGTTTGTCACTCATTTGGACCAATTGGAAATTATTTTCACATTTGCGCTTTTGTGCGGATTAGTAACTTTATTAAATTTATTTCTTTATTTTCATTCTTAACGATAATTTCCTCTTAAGGAAATAAAAAAACATACACAAATAACAAACTAACAGTTCGAAGCACATCAGCGCAGACACGCACACATATACATGCATAAATACAAATACTTGCTTATCGACACATATGTTAGATACTGTAGTAGGCACACAGGAACCAACAAAGCAAATCCTTAAAGAAGGACTTTGAAACGTTTATAAAAAAAAAGCTGAATTTAAAAGAAAAAAATTATAAACTCCAACACAAATTACCTTAATATTGGTCTCAAAGGAGCAGTAAGAAAAAAAAATTTTAGCTTCACTTCATGAACAAAATCGCAATGGTTGAAGAACTTGGAGAAAACAAAAAAAAATATATATATTTATATGGGAATATATTAAAGTTGCTAATAATAACAATAATAATACTGAACTAGTATGTACGAACATGAAAAATAATATTCTAATTTCCATATGTTATGTAAGTACGATTACAACACATTAACATAAAGATTCTTTGCATTTGGATGTATGTGTGTATGCATGTTTGTTTTTTTTTTATGTGAGTGTATTGATGTGTTACGAATTGAAGGCAGTAAGAGAATAGTTAATTTTATTACAGTGTTTGTCATTCCTTTAGGAACAGATAAAGAAACGTAGAAATCTAGACAGTCTGGCAAATAAAGGGATAGTCGTATCATAATGTATCCTTGTTTTAAACACAATTGACTTACCAACTGCCCTGTCTGCTATAGGGTATCATAAAGTGGCCGAAACACGGAAGCCAAAGTAATACCCAGCACAAATCGAGCCTTTGCTGCAATAGAGTCATAAGTCAAAAAATTTGATTTTTGAGTTAATAATGCAGCATTAATAATCATATCGTGCTACAGAATGTGTGAAAATTTCATTCAAATTTCTTGCATACTAAACTTTTGAGACAAATATTAAATTTTCGTTTAGCATTAAGTTCTTAGAGAATGCGCAACTTTAAACTCGTTTTCTGTAAAATTACTGTTTTTGAGTTATGACTCTATTGCAGCAAAAGCTCGAAATGTAAAACGTCTCCATACACATGGCAACGGTTTACGCAAACGTTTAGTTCTTCTGAAATATTAACGTTACAAATTTCTATCATCTCTTGCCTTAGAAATATTTTATGTGATGTATAAATGTAGCACTATGGGTCTACTGAATTGCATGTTAACATGCTGTAAGAATTGTTATTTAGTAGTTTTTTTCTTCTGCTTTATATTATTATTATAAGCGAGCTTGTATGACTATTGCATGCAAAATTATACAAAAAACTATTCACACTTTTGAAGTTTGAGTTCAAGCAAGTAAATATAAGAGTACATGTGTGTGTATTTATTTGTGGGGCTGTGTAAAAGTTAGCAACGGCCACTATTATTGACACAAGCTGATGTTTATGGATGTTATTAATAAACATAACTACTGCAACACGACTACTAATGGAAAGTCGAATAAAAATTTGTTACCAATTGGTTACATGAGATCTAAAGATAAGATGCTAAATAAATAAAGTTTGTTCTCAACATAAAAATTTATTATCATAATAATGTTTATCCTCTAAGTATCCTCTTTAATGGTCATTCAGTGGATGTACAGTGTGCAAGAAAATTAGCATGAGAAATATTACGAACATGATATGAATTTCATTATTATTTACAATATTTTCTTAGTGGAATTTTTTGAAGATCTAAAGATTCATTGCAGTATTTGTGTCGCCTTAGAACGGTGGATAAAGTCTGCTATTGTATTCTTTAAAGAATTTTGAAAGGAAGTCATATTTACACAAGGCCAAATAATTTAAGACAACTCCTAATGCGTCCAGCGTTTCGAGAGACATTTGAAGCAGACTTTATCATGAGAAATGCAACGAGAGTGAGGGTGAGTTCTTGGTAGCTATCCACACCTTGGTCCTCTGTTCTTCTTGGGGAAGCTGGTAATTAGGTGGTTTCAGACATATCCCTCGGCCAATCACCTCTAAGGACTTATGCGCTATTATCCTACCTCTAAACCAACATAATAAAGGTCAAGATCATATAATATATAAAAGGAAGTAGGATAACCTAAGTTAGTATAGAAAAAGGTGAACAGGCCGATGTCGATATAAAGCATAAACATTAGCTTTTTGGTCCTTTTTTCAGGATCGCCTGGTAACCATACACTGGTGCCGCGGGAGCTGGCGAGCCCAATAGAGGAATGCCTAGTGGAGGGTTGAAAAAATGCTACATGTGTATTCGACTCAGCTTGCGATGTGTAACGAGAATCATACCTTTTCCCCTTGAAGATAAATATATCAAAATATTTACTATTTCCACAATACAGACAAATGACTTGCGTATAAATATTATAAGGGAATCACTCAAAAACCTGAGTGGTTTTCATACAAATTTTCTACTTAAATTCATTGTTTTATTATCGGAAACACACATTAAGATGCGGTTTTTACAAGCCGAACGAGTGATTTGAGTGCAAATTTTGTATGGAAACCACTCAAAAAACTGAGTGCTTTTCATACAAAATTTACACTCAAATCACTCGTTCGGCTTGTATAAACAGCACTTAATTTTTTAATTTTTTAACAAAACTTAAGTCAATAGCAAACAAATTAATTTATATTAAAGCAACAAAATTAAATCTTAATATTTCTATGTTCACTTTTAAAAAACTTACCTCTACTCATCATGGTCACTTTGTCACGCAACACATTTAACGTATGAACTCGGCCGTATTGATCAAAGAGACATCTTAATTTGGTTTCATCCCAGGATTTCGGTACTTGACCAACAAACATTTTAATTGTATCCGCATCAGGTTGTTCTTTGGCAAATTCATCAACAGTTTTATGTTCCACTTCCATATTATCATCAGAATCGATGGAATATTTTCTAACCGTGAGACTGGGAACTAAAGCCAAACTGTCATCTGTAGCACATTCCATATTAACCAAAGTATTTGCCGAAATATTTGTAGTGTTACTTAAGCTACAAAAAAAAAAAAGATTATAAGAAAAATCAACAAAAATTAATATTTAAGAACAACAGTAATCTCGTTAAGGATTTATGAGAAGGAAAACATTAAAACTCAATTAGAAGCCTACTTATTTCGTTTTTGGTCATCCTGTCGCCGCAAAATACCAATAGGATAACAATATTATTATTGTAATGAATATTTATTGATTAAAGTTTTGCCAACTTCATTAAACTTTTTCCGGAAATCGAACTTTGTATTTGTGGTTGTACAACTAAAAACTAATTTAGAAACTCAACCACCATTTTCGCTTCATTACAAAGTCAATTGTTTATAACTTTTGCCAGTTGTTTATTATATCAATTTAGTTTTGTGTTTTTGTTTGTTAGTTTTGTTGTTCTTTCCGCAAACAGATTAGATTAGTTTTGCCCTTAACAATTCCCAAATATTTATATTCTTCTTTTTGTATGAAATTTTAGGAAAATAGCAATAATATCATGATATGAATTTACATTAGATATATATGAATATATGATACCTGTTGCTACCCAGTAAACATTGAGAGTGCAAAATTTAGCGTGTTCGTTTTTTATATTATTAAGAAGATTTAGATGAGAAAATAATTTAATTTTTAAAATAAATTTAAATAAAGAATTCTTTTTAATATATTTTTCATATAATTTTTTAAAATGTTTGCTACCCTACATTATTATTAAATTTATTGATTTTGTAAAATGTATATAACTTTTTCTTCCAGTATTAATTTAAACTGCATAAACACCTGTTAGACTCCCACATTTAATATTCCGTAAGTTAAGCGAACGCTAAACACACATTTCTTTTCATCTATACATACGTTTCGTATCTATTGTAAATATCGATTTATAATTAATTATAGTAAACAACCTTTCTCTTTATACTCACAACCCATCTTACAGACCATATACTTATTTTTGTACCATTAAGTATGCCACGCTCGCTCTCTTTTCATTTTACCCTTTCCAACTAAATAATAATAATAAAATTACAAAATTGCTTTAACCAAACCGTGAGATAAACCTCAGGTGTGCTTGACGGATACACACACATACATGAAAAATGTTGTTGTAGAATATTAAAAAAAAAACATATAAAAAATATTATATATATAAAAGGAGAACATTCTATTTGTAACGCCAAAATGTATGCAACATATTATATTCTAAAAAAGTGTACAGCAATGAGCGTTTTTTAGAGATAAAGAAACTAATTAAAATCCCTTTCCCAGTTACCTACCAATCAGTACAAGGTTATTCGAATTGTTTGTGTCAAGTGAAACTAAAAGGCGTTTGGGGGAAGATCGCTCTCTACCATCTTGTTTATTACATACGAAGCAAATGCTTGCATTTGACCAATAAATTTCTTTCTCAAACATAATATATTTTTATAATTAGATGGGGTTATTCTCTTTGTTATGATTGTATTTCGTTTATTCTAATGCTATCAGAAGAAATGCGATGATAACATTTGAAAATACTAAACATTTTCACAAAAGCTCTCGAACAGAAAATGAGAATTATGTTATACAAATTTAAAAATAACTTTACATATACACAGTTTAAAATTCAAAGTGATGATGTGTTGCGAGATTAAATAATACCCACAATTTATCACCATGAAAAAATTAATGAAATAAATTCCCATAAATAAGTTTTAGGATGTCGAAAAATAACTTCCCAAAGTACAGATTTTCTTTTAAAATTTTTAATTATTAAAAATTTTTTATTTCATACAAAATGATTAAACTTTAAAAAGGCAAAGCGACCCTTGAATTTTCATGTGTTTTTTCAGTGATAAATTTGTATGAAAAGCAGCAACAATTTTTTAAAATTTTTAAAGTTTCAAAATTTTACATTTATTTCAGCATGTACTCAAGTATTTCTGTTTAAAATTTTATTTATTTGTTGCGGGTTAGCAGTATCTAGATATATATTTCGTTGGTAGCTATATCAATTCATCAGTAGATGTTTTACCCTTTATGTTTAAAAAATTCCAAAGCTCATCTATTTATACAAAAACTCACAAGCATATTTTTGTGAATTACAAAGCATAAAAATAGCCTTTAAAAAATTTTTTCAAACACACACAACAATAATTTTCCAGTATGAATGTGTTTACTTTTCTACACCTATGCAATTAGACAACCACTGGTTACCATTAAAAGTATTTTATAAGGTAAAAATGAAAAGCAAAAGCTTTGGAATTTTTTAAACATAAAGGGTAAAACATCTACTGATGAATTGATATAGCTACCAACGAAATATATATCTAGATATTGCTAACCCGCAACAAATAAATAAAATTTTAAATTTTTAAAGTTTGTTTTTGCTTTCCATATAAAAGTCACTTGTTGAAGTGATTTACACAAGTTTTCTTGAAGTCTTTATGTTACAACTGAATAGACGGCATGTATTTAGCGAGTCCAAGGAAGTGAATGAGAAGTCAAAAATATTTTGCTTCCACAAATCCTTAAAGTCTTTAAGACCCAACAAGTCAGGACCTATTTTATTACAGTTTTGCATGCTATTTAATTTTTTGCGGGAACTTATTTCATTAGAGGAAAATAAAACTTATTTAAAACGAAATAAAGTTGCAAAATACTGAAACTTATTTAATTTGCGTTTTTTTTTTGTTTAGTACCACTACTCAGACGATGACCCCTTATGAAATGCATAATACCAGAGTGGGGAAAATTAGTTAGGGGTAGAAGGAGTCTTTGTGGAGATAAAATTTTAACTTTACAATACTGAAAGTGACTAAAAATACATCTGCGTGGAGTAAATTTCACATACAAACTATTCGTACAAGTATGAATTTTTTTCTTAAAAGAAAATGGATGTGATCGGTATGTCATGTTTCTGGCACAAGTTCCAGTTATGTGGTTTTACTTTGTAAGGAATTCTTTCCTGGCCTCAACATAATAATATCATGATTTTTTTTTCTTAAATAATTCAGTTTTTAACAGAATTTCATTGAGTTGCTAACAAAAAATAAAGGTGAGTTGGATATCACTGTTCCTGTAATAATATTTTTTTTTTTCAGCCAGTTTTTTCCTTCTTTTTTTTTTATTAAGATAAGCACTCAAGGAAGTACTTCTACGTATGCATTGCATTGGGCGGAAACTAGGCAAATTGGTTATGGGAAGGAGTAAAATATTTCTCTATAGTTGAGCTTTAGTCACATTACCGAGGAGAACTAATTTGCCTCTTCTGGTAAGCCGTCAATGCGGGTTGCTTAGCAAGCGAAGCTAGTATACGATCAAAAGGGAACAATTCTGGAATACGATCGAAAAAACAGAAAATTAAGTATATGCGAGACAATTTTCATACACATATTTAAGGAGAAAATGCTTCCTTTATCTATAAATATTCTGTATCTTTTAATTATGAATAGTCACTAGATTCAGAATATCATTCCAGTTAGAAATTAATCTCTTAAAGAAGCCATGTTGAAATGAAACAGAAAATTTTGTTTACACAATACTATTTAGTATTGGAATAAAAACTCTGTGTTTACTGAATTAAGCGACAACAGAATTGCTGTAGCAAGTTTTCATTGGCTATCCATCCCATAACTGTGTCTAACCTAATATCAAAGAAAATATGAAAAGTGATACCATGACATATTTATAAGGACACAAATAGCTCTTGGCGTACTTGATGCCTTAAGCAATTTTATATTTAATTTTTATGATCTATTCTAAATAATTGAAATAGTGAAAGTGTTAGAAAAGAAAAACAATTAAGTTATATGTATTTATGTCTCTCCTCACACTTTAACAATCACACGCACACACAGATAGGCACACTTACTTGCACACTTTCTTAGGGCTTATGACACGCTTAATGAAAACCTAATAAAAATTCTGACAATTTAAATTAATATTGTTAGTATTTTCTGAATATACTTCATTTCCTGCTAAGAACTCAAACACTTATGCACACACACACACACACACTATAAGGGCATGATGTAGCACGCAATTGAATTGCCACAGGCTTTTTAACAAGTTATCACAAGAGTCAATGATACTTTTCTTTTATGCATGAACAAGAAATAAAATTGCAAGTTGGCTGTAGATATGAAATGTTTAAGAATGTAAATATGGATGAAAATGGGTGCGAGCAGTAGCTTCTTTCTGTATAAATTAGCGTGTTATTTTGTACTTGTAAGTACTTGTACACATGATTAGTGTGTTTGCTTAGCGCAACAGATTTAATTAAAGAAATATATTTTATGAATTGTTGACCCGGTTTTGTTTATTTTATTTTACTTACGACGTGCAAAGGAAATAAAATTGATAAATGTGCTGTAACTCGTGCTAAAGTGTAAGCAGAGTGTAAAGTGTGAGTTCTTTTTCTATTAATTTTCAAGTAGATTTTAGTTTAAAAGATTAAATCAGTGCCATAATCCCTTTTAGTTTATGCTGATGAAATGAACTTATTTGAAAATGAAGAAAAATTAACTGTTTTACAAATTTGTTTAGGACTTTAGGAATCTCTGCATACTCTGCCTACTTTTACAGGTTTTTTCTAACATTTCCCGCTTAGATTTGTTTTCCACCTTAATTCAAGGTATTTGTTCATTTCTTTCCATGTAATTGTTTTAATTCAAATTCAGTTTGCATAATTTTTCAATAAAACATCTCATTTTCTTACAATTGTTTCTTTAGATTTATCAGCGAATTAAGGGGAAATAGCTTTGGAAGTGAAAGAAGAAAAAAAATTAATACAGAAGAAACTGAAATAAAATACTTGTAGCTTCGCGAACAATGGAGTTTTTAATGCACGTACTGTCTCTTAAATGACTGAACTGAAAATCTCAGCACACACAAATGGCTACAAGCGTTATTCCTTTAACGACTTAAGTGCACAAAAAAATATTAGAACGTGAAAAATTTTCAAACCAATTGATGCCCATGGTTCGCACAAAGCAGCGACATTAAACGTAAATGCTTTCATAAAATTAGAAACGTAAACGTACTATTTATGTTCAATTTAGATATAAGCAAACAACCATTTTCACTCCAGTAGCAGCAGATGATTTTCAATGAGAGAGAGGGTAGATATATTTTGCCACCACTCCTGCCTGTCACACAGGCGGCAATTATGGAAATTTGTGTGTGTATGTAATGCAAAAAATACTTTTCATTTCAATTCTACCAAAACCAATAAAACCGAGCAGCCTTAAAAAGCAAATTTTACATCCAACATTTTACACAAACATACTTTTTCGGTATTCTTAAAATACAAAAATACAGACTCATTCATGCTTTAACACTTCCGGATATTCAGTATGAATGTGTGTATGAATGATGAAGCAACAAAAAAAAAAACCAGTAGAAAACAAATGTTAGCAAAAAGTAGGAAACATATAAAAATGGCTTTTAAAATTCTAAATCAAACCACTTAAGCCTGCAGCAAATGCTGCATTTAACTCTTAGTGTTGTGAGAAATTATATATTGCGAATATGAGTGTATGTATGTGATTGTGTTGGTGTTTGCTTGTTTGCATGTTCAGTTAAATGGATGGTAGACTGAGAGTGTTTCGTAATCCATGTGCGGTATGAATTTTATACACGCGGGACATTAATAATTTATATTATTTAAATGTTTTATCCAACAAATCCATCCATCCAACCAACCAACCAAGCAAGCCCACCTTTACATTCATATTTTATGAATACGACTACAATTGTTTCAACTCTACTTGCTGTTTCAGTTTAGTTGTGTGCTCGTTTTTCATTTTGTCTTGCTTTGCTTTAAAATGACTAGGATTTCCTTAGATGTTTGGTATCAGTGCTTAGTTAAAAAAGAGGTGCGTACTTCACAATATCTCAGCGAAACAGAATTAGGGGCTGTGCACTTATTACGTAACGCTCCAGGGTGGGGGAGATTTGTTACGGATTGGAACATTTGCACTGAAAAATTATTAAAATGCGTTACCGAGGGGGGTGGGGGGTATAAAATATCTGAAAACAGCATTACGTACTATGTGCACAGCCCCTTATATTAAAATTTTTGTAACATTTGGATTGTTAATTTTTCCCAATTTTTTCATAATATAGAAAATAAAGTCATTTACTCTGGAAACAAATTTCCCAGTTCGGTAATTTCTCCAGCGATAACTCATAGTCAATGAGGATCAGGCATGAACATTAGACAGAAAACTAGGTAAAAATAATTTTTGGCGGAGAGAAGAAGACGTAGGTAGCTCTTAGAGGGTTGGAGGTAAATGTCCTTTGGAAGTGACAGAAAAAAAATCTATACAGAAGCAACTTAAATAAAATACTTGTAGCATTCATTGTGAGGTTCACAAACAAGACTTTGAGCTGATATTGATCACAAAGATTTGTGAAGAACTGATACTACAGGAGAATCCACAGTTAAATTAATTCATGAGGTTAATCGTAAGCTTCAGATAAATGATTTAGCTAAGAAGAATGTCCTATCGCCTAAAAAAGCCTTTAGCCTGTGACAAGGATTCAATTATAAAAATGAAAGTTGGTATTTAACAGTCGACTAGCAAAAATCGCAAACGTGTAAACCACTCATTGATGATGCCACTTGCAATTGAATATCAGTCGATCTAACAAGGGGCTGTGCCAATAAGCACTGTGGTATTATGGGTGTTGAAAAATGCCTCCAAATAGCTGTGGTCTGCTTTTATAGGTCCGTTTTAATACACTTATTTAAAAAAAAAATGTTTTCATCAAAATATACTTCCTTCAAAGCTGCCTTTTAGAAAGGCTACTTTTAAACGATAAACTTTTTACAAGAATTAAGTAATTTGCAGTTTAGTTTTTTAAAAAGTTCTTTTCTGTTACTTTTTTATAGGTACTTTTTATAAAAATTATGTTTGCAAAGGGCAGCCAAAGTTAAAGGCACTTTTGTAAAAGTGAATCTTTTGAGAGTTTACCTTTTCCAAAGCATTTTTGGCTAAGATACTTTTTTGTATAAAGTATGTAATTTAAAAAATATTTTTTTTTTCGAAAAGGTAGTATTTGTAAAAAATAAATTTTGTAAAGTTATTTTTTTTTAAAGTTCAATTTTGTAAAATTTGCTTATTTTAAAAGGTACTTTATGTAAAAGGTACTTATTGTAAAAGTTCTTTTTGAAAGAGGTACTTTTATTCAAAGATACTTTTTGCAAAGGTACTTTGTGTAAAATGTACTCTTTGTAAAAGGTACTTTTTGTAAAGTAAAATAGAATTCTTTAAGATGTAGGCAAGAGTAAGTACCTCTTAACTCTTTGTAAAATGTACGATTTGAAAAATTTTCTATTCTCGAGAAAGGTTTAACATGTTTTATTGTTGTCTTGTATATTTTAGAAATATTTTTTTCCATTCACGCAATTATTGGTGATTGATATCTTTTCTAAAAGAAACTGTTACTACTTTTGTCCTCCTTAACACAATTTTTTAATTAACATTTGGAAGATATGACTTTATTAGTAATAGCTAAATCTTTCCTTTAACAAATTTTTATTACCATTTCTTTTTTTGAACTTGGTTAGCGGAGAAGTTGTAAATCACAACATATTATGTTCCGACGTTTTGAGATTTTCTAAAACAGCATTGAAATTTGAACTTAATTTTTAAAATACTAAATTGAAACACTTTTAAAAGTTTTTCCCTTTAAATCTTCACAACAGAGCATCCTCAAGCTCTTAAATCTAGCCATCTCTGGGCCTGCAAGTATTTACTTTTTGCTACGATTTAGATTTTATTTTCTTAATTTCTATTTTTCATTCAGTCAGACTTGGCATTCATGTAACGTTTATTTTTGCGTGAGTGTGGTTATATGTTTTAAATGAGAAAAATCTCATGTGGCTCTGTTGTGTGTTGAATAGATTTAAATTTTATTCTATTTCCGCACTCTAGAACATTGTAGAGTCCATCGCGCTGCTACAAGAACAACAACCAGTACGTGTATTAATATTTGAATAATTTTGAACATTTTATGTTGTTGTGTTTTGTTAATAACAGTTTTTGGTTTTGTTTTATACGTTTTCTGGCCACAATTGCAAGACGATGATTACAAAAATGTTATAATTTATTTAACAAATAGCTGTATTTTATTTAATCTCTAACCATAATTAACAAACATTTAGTGCAGCTGTAGCCACACTAAGGACGGGAATTATGAAAAGGAGTAGGAAATATTTGCGAAATAGAAAATCAAAAGTTAAGTTTAATGTCAATCTTCAAAATAGAAGTCAGTAGCTGTATTGCGTTTCAATGGTACGATGATCTTAATACCGATTATTTTAAAAAAAAAATTTGTTAGCGGAATATTTTTCTTGTGTTTGTGTTAAAATATACAAAAATTGGTCCGCATTTTAATTTTTTTCAACCCAAAAAATTGTGAAATAAATTTTTTCAAAATAATTTTACATAATTTATTTCCATCAAAGAATCCTTAAGTATTAAATTTTTCTTTAAAAGGAACTTGTTTATTATCTTTATTTTGATATATAAAAGTAGTGTTTTGTCCTTTGCTTTGTAAACATGTTGTCCGCGTGTCGTCCAGTTTCTTTTCTGTCGTCAAACATATTTTTTCTACTTCTTTTTTATGTGAAAATACTAAACTAAATGAAGCGGAAAATTTAAAACAATCAATAAATACACAAAAAATCGCTATAACAAACATACATATATACGTCAAAAAAAATAAAAAAATAAGAATATAAAAATTTTACAATGCATATTTCTGTACAAAAACAAAAAAACAAAAAAGCTACATACATTCCAATACTACATATACTTAATATAATAATAAAACTTCAAAACAAAGAAAAAGAAATAACAACAAAACTCAAAAACAATAATTAACGGGTACCAGTGTTGGCACAGTGAATAGTGCGGGCCCCGTGACACAAAATAAAAATTAATTATAAACAAAAAATTATTTATAATAAATGACCAGCCCAGGGATTTTATGGCTCTAAGTTAGTGTCAGCCGTTCCATATTTTCCAAAAAAAAAAATAAATAAATAAAAACCATTTGTTGTGCTGATGCCGTTGTGTTGGTTGCTATTTGACTGTTCATTGGCGAAGGCATAGCACTGGTCACTGTACACTCTAACGACAGCAATTAATACCATTGGTATCAGCATAACAGAATGAGCGTCCGATTTGAATTTTGCATACTGTTATGGTAGGTCAATTCAGAATTGACTTCTGTAAAATTAGGGGGCTAAGGTCCAATTTTTTCTCTGTGTATGCTCACATTTGTCTCCATCGGCCGGATGTTTTCGCCTTATGTGAGACCCAGGTGTCTGAAGACTCTGATCCACAGGATTTTCATATACCTGGTTATCACCTCCTATCACTTTTTAATTTACACAGGGGTCTTGCAATATACATACGTAATGAAGTTGTGTACCAGTGCCAGCAACCATTAGGCACGTCTGATCCCGAATTTAGCTGTCTTTGGGTTAAATTCAAAATCAGGACACACTATTTACATTTCGGGTTTCTTTACAGAAGTCCAAACGCGGCAAGGGATAAAACCTTATCCCACTTCGATTCCCTTTCCGATTCAATTTCGAAGATCCTTGAGAGCTGTCCGAACAGTGAAATTGTCGTTGCTGGTGATTTCAATGTTCACAACTCATCTTGGCTTCACCATTCGAGCCACACAACCCCAGAAGGCCAATATGTTGAGCTTTTCGCCGCGCATAATGACCTTGCGCAACTAGTGAATGAGCCAACACATATTTCATGTGTTGAAGGGCACAATAACAACACTCTCGACCTTTTTCTCACTTCGCACCCTGAAAAGTATGAAGTGAGTGTAAATGCACCTCTTGGTAACTCGGATCATTGTACCATTTCCGCCACCTTTTCGTTCTCTAATCTTCGCAACGTCTCCCAATCAGCTACGAGGCGTTTAAAATATATGTACGAAAAGGCGCGTTGGGCTGAGCTCAACGAGTTTTTCCGGCATTTTAATTGGAAGCTATGCTTTCTAGACAATAACGTCGATGCCATGGCGAAAATGGTAGAAAATATCATTTTGCTGGGAATGAAAACTTTCATTCCATCTAAGCAAATTTTGATTAAACCGAAAGTTAAGTCTTGGTTCAATCAGACGTGCAGAAATGCAATCAGATCCAGAGAGGAAGCATTTAGTACCTGGCGTAATAATAAAAACGCCGATACTAATTCGCTGCGCAAAAAGGCGAGATCTTCATGTGCCAGAGTACTAAGGCGCGAAAAAGCTTTGTACGAGCAGCGCCTTCGTACTAAAGTTCTTGATGCTCCACGGGGTAGCAAGAGCTTTTGGTCATTCGTTAAAAGAGTCAAGGATAATGCTAGTACTTCAATTCCACCTCTTTTAAAGGACGACCATGTATTCACTGGTTGATAAAGCTAACCTTCTGGCTGAAATGTTTGCAAGAAATTCTCACTTGCCGGAAAGCAGTCAACCACTACCCGTTCTCGAGGGAGTATCTGTAACTATGCCAAAAATATTCTTTCGAGCGCGTGCAGTTAAAAAGGTTTTAGCGAAGCTTAACGTAAACAAGTCTCCTGGGCCGGATGGTATCTCAGCACTGGTCTTGAAACAGTGCTTCTCGACGTTAGCACGTCCATTGGCACGCCTGTTTAGCACTTTGTACCATGCTGGAGAATTTCCAAAGTGTTGGAAGGTGCCAATGTAACGCCGATCCCTAAAAAGGGGGAGGCCAACAACCCTGAAAATTACCGCCCAATTGCAATTTGTTCTGCGCTTTCCAAAGTAATGGAAAGTATGTTGAATTTCCATCTTGTGAAGTATTTGGAGCTCAACAGTTTACTTAGCGACCGGCAGTATGGCTTTCGTAGAGGCCGCTCTACGGGGGACCTACTTGCTTTCCTTTCGGAGAAGTGGTGTAATAGCATACATCACTTTGGCGAAAGTAAAGTGGTGGCTCTAGATATTTCCAAGGCATTTGATAGAGTGTGGCATGGAGCACTTCTGTCAAAACTGATTGCTTTTGGTGTCGGTGATGGCTTCACTCGATTTGTATCGAGCTTTCTCAGAGATCGCACTATACGAGTTGTTGTAGATGGGGTCTCATCAAACGAGTTCAAGTTAAATTCAGGGGTACCGCAAGGCTCCGTTCTTTCTCCTACCCTTTTTCTTATTTTTCTTAATGACCTTCTACGTCAATGACCTTCTAGCCTAGTGCATTCGTATTCATTCAGCAACAGGCCACAACCGTCGGAGATCCGGGCAATGCGGCAAAATATGAATGATACGCTAAATCGCGATCTTCTGTTAATTTCAAATTGGGGTCATGCTAATAGGGTAAATTTTAACGCACGAAAGACCCAATGTGCTATGCTCACACATAGACGTATGACCGGACATGCTGCTCCATCTGTAATCATGGATGGTATAGATATTGAGGAATCAGAAGCTCTTGACGTTCTTGGCATGAAAATTCATTGTGATGTTCGATGGAATGATCACATTTTTCATGTCTCAAAAGAAGCATTCAAGTGCCTCGGCTTTCTAAGACGGTGTAGGACATACTTCACTCCATCTGATCTCCTTAATATTTATACCACCTTTATCCGACCGAAAATGGAATACAACTCTCATGTATGGGCCGGTGCTTCAAAATCTATTTTGAAGTTACTCGACCGCGTACAGGATAGGGCGAAGAAGCTTATCGGTGACAGTAGGGTAGCCAACTCTATTGACTCATTGGAGCATCGACGCAATGTTGGGTGTGTTTCGTTGTTCTATCGCTACTACAATGGAATGTGCTCTAATGAAATCAGGGAACTTGTTCCTGAAACCCGCCACTTTTCACGTATAACACGCTTTTCATCAGGAGCACATCCCTTTGTGGTCGATATGTCAGTGAACCGCACCACGCATTACAGAGAGAATCCGTACTTTGGCCGTACTGTTCGTATGTGGAATAAACTCCCCGCAGAGGTCTTTCCTGCCACTATCAGTGTGTCGGAGTTCAAAACACTACTCCCTTTATCCTCCTTCCCAAAACCTATTTTCCTAGTTCCGGCTCAATGCTTTGCATACGTAGGGGTCATCCCCTGAGTGCTGGTCCTAATTAAAAAAAAAAAAAAAAAAAAAAAAACTATATTATTATTAATTCTTAGAAATTAAAATTAAAATGGTCTTCTCTATAATTTTCCTGTCTGTCCAAATTAATTCGAATGTATCCTTCACAATTAGAAAGTGTTTAAATTAAAACAATTTATCTAATAAATTTTTGGGATTCCCTCATTTTCTACAGTTATTGCTGATTTCATTTAAGCAGTATATATCTTAACAAGATATTCGTAAGAAATTAATTAAACTGAATTACAAGAAAATTTAAGAAGCTTCAATACAGAATTCATTAAAATAAATACGTCACTTTGGTGTAAAATTTCTTGTGTTTAAAAATTACATATACAAAAAATGAAATAGAGAGAGAGAGAGAGTGCGAAACAAGACTTTTTTCCAATCTGTTTATAGAGAAAGAAATCTTGAAAAATTAATTTTCTTCTCGTACTCGAAGCGGCAAAAAGAGATGTTTTGCTTAAATTTAGAGGGGTAGAAAAATACTTGTGTTAAGCATTTATTTTTAATTCTAAAGCACCAATTTAACTGTGGAATTAAAAATCATTTATCATTCACTTTAATTAAAAAAATTAATCTTTATCTTATCTCCTTATATATTTCTTAAAAGTACACAAACAATTACTAGGGATGATAAGCAGCCATCACAGTAAATAAATAAAATTTATTTATACGCAGTAAAGAAAGATTTCAAAATCTTAATCAATGTTTTTAAACTGTGTTTCATGGCTACATAAATAATTACATATATCTTTTCTTTATCATTTTCGTATGCAATATCTTTTTAACTTGGTCATAATCATATTTTACATAATGTGCCTACAAAATTAAGTACTAAACAAATACATTAAAGTTCCACTCTCTTTTTTATTTTAGTAAATATTCGTTTTTTGGAAAGAAAAAAGTTATTTTTAATATTGTCGTGTAATATACATATGTATATGTTCATAATTTTGGGTAAGAGAAAAAATATCAATAATAAATGGACTGCCAGATGTTCGATTACTTTTGACATGTATGCACAATGCTTGGTTAACAAAAAAAAAAAAAAAAAAAAAAAAGAATGTAGAAGAAGAAAACCTTACGCTAAGAAAATTTATGCATATGGGAAGAATTCCGCCCAGGATTCAGGTACCTCTCAACCATCTTCATTTTAAATTTTAAATATGAGTCTGGATCAATATTAAACATGTAAGTACAAAGTAAAGTTTAAAAATCCTCTTAGAATAGAGTTTTTAGTAACGGCATCCACTATTATCAATATGTCATATGTCTGCCATAGAATTTTTTAAAACATTTTTGATTAATAAAAAAATTTATTTTGGAAGAACAATCCAACTAAGCCACAAGTCATCAAATACTGCCTCAAACTTGTGCACAAAATTTCATGGTAATCGGTGTAAGGATATAAGTTCCCTCCGTATATCCTTTTTTGTTAAACTTGATATTAGAGTTTTTCTGAAAGCCCACATGTTTTTAAACACTGCTAAGACTAAAAATAAACAGAGGTAGCCATCTAAAGTCTTAATAAATGATTATATATTTCTGTGGAACACTTTCTTATATATATTTTCCATGACATTAAACCATCACAGGTGTATACTCCCGAAGGCCACAAAATTTATATAACAATATTGTATTATTTTTTTTCAATTTTTTATTTTATATTTATAGTACGATTCAGTTTAATTAATCTTTTTTCGTGCAAATTTAACATTTTTCCCTCACCAATCTTTGCAAATAGATCTCTAAATTAAAAGAATTTCTTGAGGGCCAACATTATTTTATAAACAAACTAAACTGAATAAACGGAGGGACACTTTAAAAGCTTAAATTTCATTTTTAATACTCTGCACCAAGAATTAAATGGATAAATAAAATAAAAATAACTACAGGCTCTTTTTTCCATTTTGGGTCATCAATTTTCCTCTCTTCTTATATTTGCCACTGTGTGTGTGTGGGAGTGTACAATCATATTTATACTTAAAAAAAAAACTTTAAATAAAACTCTGTATAAGAGTGAGTACGCCTAAGTTTATTTTATTAAAGACGACGATATCGTTATGTTTTCTTATATATCTTAGTTTTTAATTTATGATGGCAGTTTGTTATGGTGCTCTTGTCACGGTGGTAATATAACGAATGGACAAACAAAAAACCAGAACAAGTACGAATACATACTACACACATACATACATACATACATACCAAGCGTACGGCTATCAAGATAACCATGACTACAACACTACGGGTAGAAGTACATGCCATTATGATATGATTGCAAAGAAAATTACGAAAATGAAAACTTGTGGAATTCACAGGAAGTTGCCATATAAATTAAACTAGGCCAGTAGCAGTGGCAACAAAAAACAACAACAACAAAATGACCTCTAATATATTTATTATTCGGTTGGTTTATTATTTAATGGCATCTTAGAGAGGGTGAGAGACAAGTTCAACCTCTAGTTAGGCAACCGCAGCTAAGGGAAGCAACTACGTTTTTATTTTATTTTGAAAAATATCTCTGCAAATAGAAACCAAGTAGATTTCTTTGCTTAATTATGAGACAGTGTGGCAGCGGTGGAAATAAGTAGAAAAAAGAAAATTAAATTAAAAGTACAGGTGTTGCGAAAATCTCATTAATTATTTTTATAAAAATTCTTTAAGACCAAAAATTGAATTTATGTATATAACGCCCACGGGCAGCACAGCAAAACACCGTGCAATAATGTCAACTTTCGATCATCTAGACTCTGTTCTGCTTTATAAACTGCATCGTAAGAAAAGTTAATAGCATTCGAAAGGACTGACAGCAACCTTAATTGGCAAGCCAATGAATTTCTTAAGTACCTGTAATGCTTTACAGAAGGATGACTTCTAGAAGCCAGAATATCAAGAATTTTGCAAAACTATTTCGAGTTTAAGGAGAATTGTCTAATTATCCGCAATTTTTTACTTTGTTCTTGACTCATCAAAAAAAAAAATCTTATATTAGTTTTTTAATGACCAAATCAATGCTCATGAAAATATTGTTCAATAAATACCGACATTGTGCAACATAAAGAACTGGCCTCAAATTATTTTACACCTTCCTACTGTCTGTAGAACTAGACTTTTTTAAATTGGAAAATTATCACAATTTTTAGAATATCTAGAATAAAACCGAATAAAATAAACGCCCATCATGCACTGTTTAATACTCATATAACGACTGACCTCTACAATGACAGTTACTTTATATTTTATTGAATTAGTTGTACTAATAATAAATATTGTTTATGAGTTTCTGGATGTGAACTCTTGTGAATGTAGTTGTGTATTGATATCAATATATGTATGTTTATTACTATTTTATTTATAATCTATTCATTTCATAACATACAGTAACTTATCATTAGAAATATATAGTTTTCCCAAATAGAATGAAAGAAAATATGAAGAAAGAAATGCAAAGGACACTTAAGGATTGGCGATACAAGAAGAACTTTAACTCGTGTCGTACTGAGTTTTGTGGGTGTAAACCATGTCATGGGTGTTGATTTTTAAAAGAAAATATTTTCTTTCTTCTATTTTTTTTTTGCTGTAAATTCGAACAACAGTATTGTTGTTTTATTTGTTTTGTTGTTACCATTGCTGTTGTCATTTATTGTATATTATGTTGTGGACTTATGTATATGTATTTGTCCCGCTGCTGTGATAAGTGCAGCATGTCATGGGTCTTCATTCTTTGTTGGTATGTCCAGCTTATTTACAATATACAAGTATATAAAATACAGACAAGGACTATTATTTTTATATTTTTGTCTTTTAATTGTAATTTTTTTTTCAATATTTACTTGGCAACCATCATGTCAACATTGTTACATATTCGTATTATCATGAAGTTTTGTGCTGACGACATTTAAGTTAACGTTGCTTTAATTTATGCTTTTATTATAATAACTGCTGTTGTTGTTGTTGTTGCTGCTACTGCTGCTGCTGCTGCTACTGCAGATGTTGTTATTGTTTCTATTGTCATTATAGGCTCCTGAAGTGTTACTAAGTGGTTTATTTTGTGTAACAATAACAACAATAATTAACAATTTACAAAAGTGTCATTCATAATTAATAATATTAAATAAGAGTAATACTAACAATTTATACAATTATGCGGAAAATGGAAACATAGAAAAATAAAATATAAAAGTAATGCGACACAGTTTGTGTACTAGTCCTTTGTGATATAAAGTGTGGGGTACTCTCCTATTTAAGAGTCCTTAATAATTCATTGCAAAAGTAAGTAAATAACAAAAGCTATTTAAAAAAAATGCTTTTAAATTTGTTTAAGGATTTTCTAGTATCCTTCTTTAAATTTTCTTTGACAAGCAGACTGAATCTATGTTTCCTTGGGTAATTAATTTATGTACAAATATTTTTTCTTTATTTTTATTTTTATTTTTTGATATATAAACTAGTATATTATGCAAAGCATTCAATTTAAACTCTATAACAGCTGGCATAAAGTCTTATATTATCTTCAAAATGAAAAAAAAAAATTAATTCAGTTTATTTAGGGAATAAACAGGATTTACTTTACTCACACAAACCTGCACAAAAATACAAACACCTTCATAAAACATACACCTACCAACGCTTGCAACCAAAAGATATAAAGATATAATATCCTTCAAAATTTTTGCTTTTTTTCTTATAAAACACCTTGCCAATTTTTTTTTTAAACATCAAACTCAACACCTCTGCAGGTCTCAGAAAAAAACCCCACTGGCAAACAAAAAAAAAAAAAAAAAATGAAAATAAAAGAAAAATAACGCAAATTGAATTTTTATGTTTTACATAAAACAATTCTTATGCAAATTATTAATCCATCTTTGAGCTAAAAGACGAAGATATTGTAATAAAAAAATTTTTTTTAACAACTTTTCGTCTTTATTTTGGTATCTTTCTAAGTATAAGTTTTAAATGGCAGGTATGAGTGTTCAATTTACACGCATGCTTTCAATTCCTTTTATTCTTGTTTTTTTTTTTTTTTTTTTTTTTGTTTTCTACACAAAATGTGACAATTTGCCCAGGTTGTAGTGGTGTGAAAGAAAAAGAGCCATAAAATTCAATATATATACAAAAAAAAAACATAATAAATTAAAAAAGGTGTGAATTGTTAACGTAGCTTAAGGTTATAAAAACAGCCAAAAAAAAAAAGGTATACTAGACAAAAGTATAGAGCAGGCGACACTGGAAGGCCTAAGGCAAGGATAAAAATAAACGTTTTAGTAAAATGATGAAAAATATTTCCAAAAAATGTTAAGACTTCATTTCAATTTAATATAAATTCTTTTCAGTTATTTTTTGTGCGAGAATAAACAATATTTTAATATTTAATTTCCAAAATAAATACCAAATTTGCTGCAGACGTACTAAATCATAAAATATTGAAAGAGAATTAATGAAATCAAATATATAATGATATAATTTTATAAACCAGAATTCAACTATTGAGTCCTAAATGAATTTTTGAAAATAAAGTGTAATCGTGTTAAAAAAGTTGCGAATTCATGAATCTGATGTGCCTTTTGTATTTTTCACTGCACTCAACCGTTGATTCAACGAATTATTCCTTATTTTTCTCCTAAGGAACAGGTTCTATTATTTCAACGTATGGGCTTGTTGAATTCAACGAAATAGGTCGTTGAAGTTAAGAAACCATAGAATAAGGATTTATTCCTTGATCCAACGTATTCATACAAGAATATCAACGGGTATTACTTAAAATTAAGAAACAAGTTCTTTGAATCAAAGTAGTTGTTCGTTGTGTTTTAATAAATGAACAAGTTTCTTAAATTCAACGTATTATACATTAAATCAAAAAAAAAACTAGTTCATTGTTTAATTCAACGAATGAAATCAAATAATGGTTTCAACGTTGAGTTCATAAATACATAAAATTTTACTTTTAATTTCAAGGAATATTTTATTGAAACAACGTATAATATGTTGAATTTCAAAGAATTTAACTCAAGAAACGGGAGTTTGTTGAATATATGTAAAAGTGTTTTCAGTGTGTTCACGCGTAACTGTGCTATCCAGAAACCATTCAGGATAATATTCGTCCTTATTACGAAACGGCTAACATTTTTCTAGAAATTCAAAAGATAAATACTTATCCTTTCAAGTGAATAATTAATATTTTTCACAAAAATTGCCGATATACTGAAATTAAGAAGATAACAGAATAAGAATCATAAAAAAATTATTCGACGAATTGTTGTTCAATCGGATACTAAGAACAGACTATATACTCTCTATAGTAGATGTGTGTGTGTGAGGAGTTCTACAACAAGTACAAAATTGCAACGACATTTGACATACTTGCCGCTGTGACTGCATATACAAATTTTAAAACTTCGACCTCCATTACAGAGAAAAAATGACCTCAGCTGTGTTAATAACATCATCTATCAATTAAATTCGCAACGAACAAAATTCTATTAAACTTTTTGTAGATTTTCGAATAGGTATAATTTTTTTTTTATTTCTGCAAAAACAGCTGCAACTCCTCATAATTAAATCTTTGAAAATGTGAAATTTTTTCATATATTCCTAAGAACAGAACTCATTCTATATTAAATGTGTCTACTAAATTATGATAAATAAAGTTATCTTTTATTTAAATATCATGACATTTTAAATGAAATATTTGACGGTATTTAAGTATACATATTTACAAACTGACTAAATAGATTCGTCTAGTTAAGGTTTTGCATATTATCAATATGTAGTTGTGTAAAACAAAAAGTATTTTGTATTTAAAACCGACTGAATGCAATGTTAAATAGGAAGAGTAGCGGTGCAACAGACAATGGGAAAACTTTGTTTAAAACAATGATTTAAAACTACACACAGATAGAAATACACAGAGTGAGTGAGAGAGAGAGAGGAAGAGCGAAAAAAATGCGAAAAATTACAAAAAAATGTAAGCAAATAAAGTGAATAAAACTTACGGATTAATTTGTGAGGATTGGTGTTGCATACTGTTATTGCTGTTCTTGCTACTGTTATTGGTGTTGTTATTGTTGGCTAATGAAGTTGCTGTTGTTGTTGGCAAAGTTAATAATCCACTTGATGCTGTTGTGGCCAATGTATTAGCTGCACTTTTTATATTTGCTACTGCCAGTTCAGCTGTTGTTGCAACAACCGTGGAATTTATTTGGTTTTGTAAATGTGTTTCAAACAATGTTGTACTCGTTTTTGTGGCACTACACAAAGTTGGACTAGAATTAGCTGTTGGTGGCAACGAGCCGAAGTTGGTGGCAAGTGTATTCTTAGAAGCTGGACGTAAATAAGGATGAAAAGTTTTTGAGGATGTTACATTGATGGCAGCAGAGGCAGCTGTCGCTGCATTGGCAGATTCTAAATATTTGGCTTGATATTGTTGCAGGTGGTGTTTGTTATTTAAGTTATTACTGTTAACTATATGATTATTATTATTAGTATTGTTGTTGTTGTTGAAAACACTAATTCTATTGGCATGTAAAGCAGCCGATGCTGCAATGCCAGCAACAGGTGCTATAGCAGGCACTAACAATGTCGTTGATGTGGCCAAAGTTGTAAGTAAAGGATTTATTGTTGTTGCTGTTGCAGCTAGATTATTTGTGTTGTTATTGTGGTTATCCACACTATTATTTTTAGCTTCCATAAGTTTGTCCGTGCGCAATTTTAAGGATTGCAACATTTTTAGTTTAATTATTGTATTTTAGGTTTTAACTTGTTTTTTGTTTGATTTTGGTTTGTTAAAAAAATAGTGTTTTAAGTTTTTGGGAAAAAAAAACTTGTATATTTTTAAATATTATTTTTAAGAAAAATAGTATTTTTATCACAATATTAAATATTTTTATAAAGCACTTTCTTTTTTAAATTTTATATTTACTGGTGGTTGATTGAACATTTATAAAATGATTAATTTAAATAAATTACTTCATAGTTATTTATCTGTAAAGAAAGAGATAAATAAAAAGGGTTTAAAAGGAAATTATTTTAGTGTAGAAAATAAGGACAAAGTGGCGGTCTTTTTTTATTGATTTAATAAAAATTCAGAAGTAAAAATTTTTATAACTACTACGGCAACACTGATAGAACTGTAAAGCTTCATTTAAAACATTTCATAATTAACACATAATTTTTGTGTGTAATTTTTATTAATTAAAAGTAAACTTTCATACCACAAACATTGCAGTTGAAATTTACACAGTCATGTTTCAGTGAAAATAATTGTGAACAACTTTTTTTTAATTTGTTATACCCTACAATACGCAGCTGATATTAAAGTTTAGTGTTTATCAGTAAAGTTTATGTAATAAAAGAAGTGTTTTTCCTCAAAGTAAAATTTTATATACCTGGATCATGTGATATGATTAAAATGTCGAATTGCAAATTAAATTAAAGCTTTCTGAAACTTCTGCATTCACGCAGGAACTGAGTGGCAGGAGCATCAAAGATAGATAATTTTATAGAGACTTTAACTGCCAACATTTGCTACAACACATTGTTAATTTTTAAATAGGAATTTTGTGTTAATAGCTGTATGACGTTGGCAGACATAAATATACCGCAAAACGTATGCAGCTGCACTAAAGAGCATAAACTGTGAGTGTGTGTGTGTGTGTAAGTGTACATGGGAGTATGTTTGTACGATTGATAATTAAACTGAACGAGTGTGCGGTTAATTCAAGTGAGACAACAAATAATTCGATTTCAATTTAACTAATTAGTTGACAACGAGTTAAAGGTTGTTATACTAGCAGACACTCATTACATACACATACACACGCATACACCCACAATAAACAACAATCATTTGCAAAACAACATAATTTAGAAATGCACAATTAAATGTATATTAATCATTAAAATTAAACCATGTTTCCACAACATCATTGAATGGCCAAATTAATTATGTAATGGATACTTAAAGTTTGTTAATTAATATGTTGCAACAACAATGAACTTTTAGCAAGATGCGAGAAGCAGTTGTGGTAGCATATGATGAAGTTTTAAATCTTCTACTAAAAATATCGCTTTTAGTTTTTCTTTTATAATCAAAGAGTTGTTTTATGACTGGTGAAAAAGTAATGTTTGCAAGATATTCACGAGTCATAAAAGTATATTTTTTTCGAATCAAGAACTTGTTGTTTAAATTGTGGGAAACCGTTGCAGTAATTTAAGATGCTTGGAATACTGCTTCATGTCTAAGTTGGGCTTGTTTTTGGAATAACATCGCATGTTATTGATGAGATGGATGATATGTTGCACAAATTTGTTTGTATTTTTTGCAATTAGTTTTAAGAACTTTGTTAAGAACTTGTCGTGTTCAAACAAAATTTTTAATTATATATTTTTTTTTATCAAGTAGCAGGACACCACAAAACCCTTTAATGATATATTATTAGTTGTTTGTTTCTCTTTATTTTTTCATAATTTTTAAAAATTATTTTTATTGCTCTTAAAACTTTTCAAAATTTATTTTAAAAATTACTAAGTATTTATTAGAAAATTTTTGCAAAACTTTAAACATTTTTAATTTGTTAGACGCGTTATAGTCCTTTTAGAAGTTATTATATTTTTCCACATCAAAAATTTATTAATATTGCACGTTTTGTAGCACAAGTCTAAAATATATATTGTTGCTGAAAAACACACACGAGAAAATTGAACAAAAAAAAAAAAAAAATGAAAATTTCTAAGATAAAATTGTTGTAAAGGTATAGCAAAAACAACAACAAAATGCAAAGAAGATGTGGTATTATTGACGTGACAATGTAACGCGTAGCACAACAGCAGTAGGACTACTAATATTCAATACTTGCAAAAGTGTTGTCGTTTCTAGGTTGCATCTTTGTTTTTTTTTTTTTTTTTTTGTTTTTTTTGTGCCCTGCATGTGTTGTGTGATAGATCCTGTTGTGTATGTGATTAAATTTTATTTTTTGTTAGTGTTTTTTATTTGCTTGTTTTAATGAAAACAAGAGCAATCAGTAGTTATGCTGCAGTAGTGGTAGTAAACAAAATAAGCTTTTTAGAAAATCTTTGTAAAGATGTTCAAAATAAAGGAAATGTTACAAGTGTTGCTGTTGTAGTTGTATTATGAACTTGTGTACAATACTATGACTGTTTTTTTTTTGTTTCAAATACAGAGACAGCCTCGTACACGTAAACAGTTAAATATATAGAGAGCCTGCTCAACAGTTGAACTAACAATATTAAAGGGTGTTCTAATACTAAGTGTTTTTAAGTTAATGTGTTAGGATACAAATTTAACTAATCAACGGTTTTAAGCCTTTGCTTTTCTTACTGATTAACACTGTTAACACGTTAAAGACATTATTTGGTTTTCAAATAATTTTATTTTTACCAAACACTGTGGTTTGTAGTGTTTCAGTTTATTATATTGTAATTTTCAAGACAAAACCAGCTTAGAAATACATACATTTTATTAAGTAAATAAATTCAATAGCTGTTGCACCATATAATTTTTAACATGAATGCTACAAATGATCTTTTACATGAATGATAATGTCTGGTTTTAGTTATATATCTAATAAGATGTATTTGCTGCCTTGCCCAGTCAAAGTTATGTTATAAATATTGGTAGTATTGTCAAAAGTTGCCGTTATTAAAAAGAAAACAATGCTACCAACATTCAAATATAAAAACAGGTGCTTCGTAACTTTATTGTTTTTCTATATTCTCTTAGATTTGAGATGCTTTATTGAAGTGTAAAAATTAGAGATTCTCAAAAATTTCAATATTGTTTATTGTTTATTCAAAATAAATTATTATTTACTCTACCATAACAATTTTCTAAAAATATTTCATTATCAAACACTCTTCTTTAGGCGATGTAATTATAAGAAATACATTTTTTAAAGGTCTTATAATTATTTCACCTAACTAACTTGCTGATTTCTTTACCTAATTTGTGTGACTAATTTTCTACGCCTCCTTAATAGTTAAAAATAAAATAGGTCGTTATCATCTATTATTTAGCCACTTACTCGTAGTTCCCTCAATTTTACACTTCTCGATATCACTAAAACCCTCGTGGTAATGTCGGCTCAGTAATCTTTTGCAGCCCTAGGCAAATACCTATGATATGCTCTATAATTTTTGGCCCATATTCATCGCTGCATATCCTACAGATATCTGGAGTGCCATTTTCCCATCTGCTGGTACTCGCTCCAGTATTAAGTTTAAGCGATTTTTCCGTGTTGCTTACCTTTCACCGTTTAAGTGATTTTTTCATTATTAAGTGGTATTTTAGTTTTTTTTTGGATTTGTTTCAAATTTTGCGACTTTTTTTTTAATTTTAACGTTTAATTATTTTAATATATTTTTTCCGTTTCTCTACGTTGTACCGTGTTGTGATGATTTTGACCATTTCACCAATAAAATTTTGATTTCCCCATTTTTTTTTTCAGTTGCATGACACATTTTTTTCTGTTTTTGTTGATTTTTATTAAATAAATTTTTCAGACTTTTATAAACTGGATTTCAACATTGTACAAATGGGCATAACTATTTAGATTAAAAGGCTTTATATAATTTTTAAGCTAACTTCTCTTCCAGTCACTTAATGGAATGCATTTATTTCAATCTAAAATAAGTAAAAAATAATAAAAAGTCAGCCACACATGATGCCTACTGTAGTATGTCAGCTTGATAGTCTTTTTGTATTGCCTGACGTTGATGTGAACGTTATAAAAAGATAATACATACAGATATTGATACACCTTTATTGAGTGTGTAAATGCTGAGGTAAAGCTTTTCCCAATGATAGCCTTTTAATATTGTGTGTTTGACTATTTTTATTTAGAAAATAACATGTGTGTGTGCGTGTTCGAAATATATCGCAAATAATAGTTAACTAACACACTTACACAGGATTACCAAAGGTGTCTCTGTGACAACAAAATATTTTCTTTGTAACAGTATTTTTTTATAAAAGATATCTTTTTTTTCTTTGAAAATATGTTTTTATGTCAATGTTTAGTTTCTTTTTGTTTTTCTTAAAGTTTTGTTCCAATTTCTTGTGCATTATTGTTTTTGTTGTTGTCTGTCGTTTTTAGTATTCACCTTGCAAATTGTTTTGTATCTATTGTTTTCGATATATTGGTTATTGGGGTATCTTGCATATACAAAAAAAATCTATTTTCTTTATATTTTTAGATTTAATTTTATATTTTTGCATCATCTTGTAAATATGTTTTTATTTAATAATACAGACACATATTTTTTTGGTAATATTGTTTTATAATTTTCATCTTTTCAGAGTGTTATAGAAATTTGTCAAGGTTTGCTGCTTCCAACACTACCGTATGATTGGTTTTTTTTTTTCTTTCATTCATTTACTGCCCAGCAGGTGACTCTTTTAGTCTTAATTAAGTTCTGTGTACCAATTTGGATATTTATTTGGAAAATAAAAAAACCAATAAAGAATTTAAGGAAAGCAAGCTAAAGTTAATTGTTTCGCTGCAGGTGTGCAAAAGCAGTTGGTAGAATTTTAATTAAATTTGTTGTTGGTTTTAAATTGATTGGCTCAACAAAAGAATAAAGGATGAAAATATTTTGATCTTTAATTTTAATATATTAGTATGCTAGGTTGCCTCTGGTAGTAAATAAGTTTTACTTTTGCTTTCTTTATGAGAATTGATAATGGCCAATCAGAGTGTATTGTTAAATTTGGATCAAGTTACATACTTACAACAACATACTTACTTGAGAATAAAACACAAAGAAAGGTATTTTTTTTTAACTCTTAGATGCAAAATTATTTGTTAGTAAATTTCTTTGGATCAAAATTAATTTCAAACAGTATTTCACATTAGTTTTTGGGAATTTTGTCTGTATGTCAGCAGCTTAACAATCACCACAAAAGATCACTAACACATTTTTTTATGTGAAATATTTTTTACTCATCATATTCCTTTGAAAGTGCAATTATATGCGGATATTTTAACTCATTTTGAATACATTTTCAATTTCTATCATTAAAGTCACAATTATCACCCTCAAATAGAAATTTCTATTGTAAAATATAATAATCAATTTATTCTTAGTTATGTACTCCAGTATTTTTTTTAAATTGTATCACTCTATTATATATTGATATCGTTAATACATATGTATATTAAATATTATATAGTACATACTTATGTAAATTAAATTTTTTTAACTTTCAGCTTTGTATTTATTATGTATAAATTCCGATATTAAAAATTTACTTAAAATATTTTTCAAATTCTTTTGTTTCTGATAGTAAACAAATTACACACATACAAACGCAGTTTAAATATGTACATAACATTATTCAAATTAGATAGTGTTGTTTTGCGAATCACTTAATTAGTGACAAGATCACCTTACATTGTCAATTAACATGAAAATACACCATACACAAAGAAAAAAATTAACCGTTAGATGCGTATGAAAACCAAAAAAAAATTAACCGTTACAGCGCTCCGTTTAAATTGAAACTAAGACAGAGTGCGCAAAGGTAATTTTTTACCCCATTTCGCTCAATAAAGAGTCAAATATTCACGCGCTTGATTCTCTGTACAAACTTTACCTTTTTGTCACATTTCATGCTTGAATTTAGCCCCTTTGCCCATAAACAGACACTAATACAATTACATTTTATTATCTAGTTAAAATATTGTAATTGCGTGTGCACAAGTACTCACCGGAACGAGGGCAGTTTGAAAATTATATATTTTACGTATATATGAGAATATATATATTAAGTAAAACAAATTGGGCATGAAAGTTTAGGTAATAACTTTGTTAAAGTTAATTGGAATATTTTAAGTACTTTTCCAATATTTAATTTTCCGTTATAAAACAGTAAAACTTTTTAAATCATTTTTCAAGTAGGGAGAATATTTCATGTACTATGTTACTAAAATTTCTGCTAAAAATCAATTATAAAAAAAATCTTCTAAGAGTGCTTCTCTTAATATTCTAAAAGAAATTTTTTAAAAAACTATATTTTAAAAAAGGTTATATATATATATATATATATATATATATATATATATATATATATATATATATATATATATATATATATAATAGTTGTATCCAAAAATTAGTCCTGAAGAAGAGTACATATTAAAATAAGTTCATTTTTAAATTGTTCCATTTGAAAGAGTACTATTAAAAAAGTACTTTCAAAAGAAGTACCTTAAAAAAATTGATTTATAGGAGGAATTTCTAAGTTCTTTAAAAAAACAGTAGCTTTAAATAAGAAATTGGCAATTAACAAAAAACATTTGCAAAAAGTCAATTAATAGAAATAGCGACTGAGGACAGTACCTTCAAAAGGGGTACCTTTTCAAGCCAAATATCTTTTGGGTGATTTACATTTAAGTACCTTAGAGAAAGGGCCAATTTCAAAATAGTTCTCAAAAAAATGAAAAAAAATTTAAAAATGTATTTATTAAAAAAGTACATTTTAAAAAATCAAAATTAGTACTTTTCGGAAATTTTAGCGTAACTTTTATAATACCAACAATATATAAAACTATTTCTTAAAAATGAACTTTTATACAATTTCCAGCTAAATACGGTAACCTTCAAAAAGGTATCTTTTCATAAGTTCACCATAAAAACTAAGTATTTTATAATAAAAACCATAAAAAAATAGCATTAAATTTTCTGATAATAAGTTAATGAAATTATTCTTTAATGTACTTTTGAATCACTTTTAGTGCTGACCTCTTATTAATTGTTGGTATTTTATTTCTCTTCTCTTTTAGTAACGATCCGATGTTATAATTCTTTTATTATATTGTCATATTTTCATTAGATAAGGATTTGTTATCTTATATTTTTTGTTAATATTTTTTTTTGTTAAATATTGATAACCGCATTACTTTCTTATCGCATATTTTTAAATTGTTGTTTTAGTAGATAAATTTTTTTGAGTGCAGTCAATTGCTGTTGTTGTCACACAGAAGTGTTTATTTTGTACTCTTTTATTCATGTGTATATAAATGTTTGTTTGTTGTTTTTAACGTAGGGTAAGCCACATGAAGTTGTCACCATGTGTTGTATATGTGTCTTTCTTAATGGCATATTTACACTAGTGTCGCACATGACAAGTGAGAAAGAAAGTATGTAGTCGTAATCATACTACAAGGTAAATTGCCGACACGAAATCTATGTATGTATGTCGCATTCAAAATACTCCAATTAATATGTATTTATTCGTTTTACAATTTCTCATACAATCGTCGATGAAAAATGGGGCGTTCTGTATGACTGTTGTATGCTATTTAATTTTGTTGTGTACTGTATAAAAGTATGTATTATTGAATTTATTTGTTTTGTTATTAATTTATTGTTTGATCTTTTATTTGTTTCATTAGGTCTTTGTATCTCTTGTGTTAATATTAAAAATATTTGACTTAATATCGTAAGTAGGTGGTTTTGTAAGTGTATATTGAGATAATTAAAAAATAAATGTATAATAAATTCTCAATACCGATATGCAAATATATGACAGTGTCGTTCGGGACTTTAATTTGTAGGTGCTGTTTTCAAATCACTTAAAGAACTGAGTGCTTTTAATACAAAAATTTACACTCAAATCAGTCGTCCTTGATTTGGAAAGAGTTAAGGGCTAACTATAATGTGCTTAAGCTAGCTTAAGCCACTGTCAGAAATCAAAGAAAAGCATGTCAAATGCTTAAGCAAATTATTGACGACTTTTGTGTGGCTGTATTGTACTTATTTGACTTAAAGATCTTCTTCGCTGAGTTGCAAATATATGTACTATTCAAAAACTATTTTCTTCTTATTTTTCCAAAAAATGATCTAATTAATCTAAATCCATAAACAAACAATTTATTTAAATTTTTGTTATTTTAGAAATGAAATGAAAACATTCACAAATAAAAAACTACCAACAAATGCAACAGTTTTAACTATTTTCAATAAATAAACGTATAAGCAGCTGTTTGCTTAAGCAAGGTGCGAGTGGTTTCGATGTTTGCTTAAGCAAATGAAATATGACGAAACTTGACGAAAAGTTCTTAAGTCCATTATAGTTGTCAACATTTGGTTGTGTGTATTCGTACATTTGCTTAAGCTAGCTTAAGCATATTATAGTTAGCCCTTTATACTTTATATGTGATAAAAATTAATACGGTAGTGTTTTAACAAGACTCACGAATGATTTGAGTGTAAAGTTTTTATGGAAATCACTAAAAAGATATGAGTGCTTTTAATAAAAAGTTTTTACTTCAATCATTTGTTCATCTTGTGAAAACCCCAAAATGCATGATAATTAAAATGATTCTTATTTTTGTTACAAAAATTCCTGATTGCTTGATCTTCACAGGCAAAAAAAATTTCAAAAATTTCTGTTATAAAATTAAAATGACGGAAAATTTTTGCATTTACTTGATCTTTACTAAAAAAATAAATGAAATGAAATCGAACATGGAGGGATTTCTTCATAAATAAATTACTGACATGAATTGGCGACAAAGACAAACAGAAGAAGAAAAAAAATTATTCATATCAATTGATCTAGTTGTCACAAATATATCCTTTTAAATTGCATTACTGCATAATATTTTGAATGTTGATCCAATAGGGAGAATATTGTAAAGCAAAAATTTGTCATTGTTACGTCAAATATAAATAAAATAAATACTATAAATAATTTGACGTCATAGCTTTGTATAGCTTCAATACAATTCGTTTTTAAAACTTTTTTCAATTTGTTTGTTATGTAAATAAATTTCCACCTCAGAATAGTGTTACAATCGCGAGCCCAACATTTTTAGCTGGTTGTGAGAAATATTCATTGTATGCTTTCAAAAGTACTATGAGACATTTTGTATTGAAATCTGTTTCAAGTTTTTATTACTCTAGTCTACAAAAATAGAAACAAAATAGCGACTTTAAACAAAAAATTTGTTGAACATGAAAAATTTAGTGGTATAAATTTTAATTGAATTTCTATTTGATCTAGAACGATTTAAATAAATTTTAAATGTTAAGGTTAACAGGTTAACATACGTATATGTATGTATTTGTATAAAAATGATTAATACAAGTTTAGATAAAAGTCATTAGAATTGGCAGCTGCTAAGAGTCACACTAATTAAAATTTATTTTAGAAGCACTTGATATCATAATATTCATCACTTTGGTTTCACTTATTCATAGTTAAAAAAAGATGAGATAGACCCTAAGCGTATTTAGACTTAGTTAGTTTAAGTGACGAAGGCATAGCACTGGTCACTAAAATAATAGTGTTCCGACAGCGATTTATACTGTTCCAAGCTAATATGTACACAACATCCTCCTTCTTTGTCGGTAAGCAGAACCGTCAGCGAAGTAAAACAATTAATAAAATGCGTGCTTTAATAAATTTAATACGTCTATGTAACACCAGAGGCGCTCCAACACTGCTGTAAAAAAATTACCATAACGCGCAAGCAAAGTTGTAAAAGGCTTAAGCCTTCTAAATTTTTAACATCAAATCTTCTCTACCCTAATCTTTTATCTAAGTTCTGGCACAATACATTGCATAAAGTAGGGGTCATTCCCTAAGTGGTGGTCCTACAAAAAGAAATTTTTTGTCCAAATTTACCCCGCTTAGAAAAGTTTGAAGCGACTTGTTCTAAATGAAGTAGTTTTACATTATGGGTGATTTTTTTCACCATTGCGATAGAGTAATAGCATTTTTTAAAATTAATTTTCAATGCCCTATTCGACTCTGCTAGAGCCATTTTGATATTTTCTAGAGAATTGTATTCTCTTTTAAGCGGAAATATTAAAAAAGGCATTATTGCCTTAAACTTTATTTTATGGCACCGAAAACATATACAGTGAAACTTCGATATAACGAATTCCAAGGAGATCCGAAAATGCTTCGTTACAGCTATTAAATTGCTATAAATATGATCAGTAAAGCCGTAGTATAAGGAACATTAAACAAATTCGAAAAAAAATCGTTATCACTATAGTTTTCTTTATTCAAATTCTATTTAACATGAGAATGCTCATAAAAGCTTATATTTCACAAATTAAAAACAAATCAAAACACATTTTTGTTATTCAGTTATTTTTTTTAGTTTTAATAAAATATTGTGTCAAGATTTAAGTCAATATTTCCAATGCATTACATTTTTGCACACACATTTAAAATTCCTTCTTTTGATAACGGGACTTTACCATTATGCTTAAAATTTTATTTTTACTTCGTTTTGTAGAGGCTTTTCAAATGCACTTGTACATACATTTAGACTGCGCTGTTTTTATAACGGGACTTTACCGTATAGGCTTCACACTGATTTCGTTATATTGAGGCATTTGAATGAATATTTCGCTATATAAAAGGGGTTTCCTCAAGGGCCTCAACAAAACATACGTTATATTGAGTTTTTCGTTATAACGAAGTTCGTTATATCGAAGTTCGTTATATCGAAGTTTCACTGTACATACTTTTACCATACAGCGTGGTTTCACATATAAAAAAATTATGAATTCAAGGATACAGACATAATCAAAAAGATAACACATATTAAAGTTTACTTACCCAAAAATGGTTAAAGTTAATATAATCTTATCAATTGATAAGATTTTGGAACTTAATAACGGAATACAAAATAAAATAAATGAAGAACATTGAATAAAGCACTTGATGAACTAAAAAAAAAAAAAATAACTCACATCAACTCTTTTATTTATACAAAAATTTTTAAATATTTCAACCAGGAAACAAAAATGCATTAATAACATTTGTTTATTTTTTCATTTAGTCATTCGTATGACAACTTAAAGCACATTTTAGTTATCTGTGATTATAATGGTGATATTTTATATGAACTGATTATTTGTTATACTTTTAATAATGTCAACTTTAAAATAAATTTATATTTCCACTATTGTGAGTACTGTTTTTTTTTGCTCATGAAAAAGCGACCATTTAGTGAAAAGGTAAAAATGAAGGTAAAATATTGTCCTTGCAACGGATATGAATTTTATACAATTAAATTCATATGTAAGTATGTAGAAGTAAAAGCAACAACAAAATCATAATAACAATAATAATGAAAATATATATAAATATTAATAAAACGCGTTTAACAAACGTAACAAACGATATCCGTTCGATAATGACAATAAATATAAACTAAACTTTATAAGTTCAATAAATATAAATATATCTACAATAATTGTATGATATGTATATCTTTTGTGTTTTGTCTTTTTTTATATTCATTGTATGTGAGTGTGTTTCAGCATGTGTGTCTATGTGCTTTGTTAATATGACTATACAACTAACCGACCAAATGGTCATTATTAAGATAAGGAAATCAGAGGGGTGATGTCGTTACAACCAACACATAAAAAATAATATAAAACAAAAAGAGCTTTAAAATACTACACGTTATGGAAAAAATCCTAAACAAATTTTTTAAATAATACAAGTGTACATACAACAAAGTTCCTTTTATTGGTTTTTAATATATTATAGAAACACAAACTTTCATATAGAGAGTATAACATACACACACACTCTAGCTCACTCATGCTTACCTCGAAATCTGACAATTTTCTCTAATAATACATCCGCTCTTTTATATCCACTTGCACACCTCCCCCACTTTAATTCAAACAGTAGCAAAGGAATGAGAACACATACATCGGCAGTACGTATGCATGTGTGTGTATTTCAACATGTTTAAAATGCAGTTTGTCGATAAATAATGATTACCAGCAGTCAAATACACAATACAACAATAGCAAGGAAAAAAAAAACTAGGAGAAACGATAGATATATAATTAATCTAGTTTGTAAGAGGGTCATAAAAGAAGATCTTTTAAAATTTGTCCCAGAAAATTTTATTTTAATTAAACTAAATTTTAAGTGAGCAATTCCGAGTCGTTCGGCTGTGCACATATTACGTAACGCTGTTTTCAGAAATTTTATACTCCTCCCCCTTTTTGCTAATTTTTCAGCGCAAAATTATCAATCCGTAACAAATCTTTAACCCCAAGCACAGCCATAGAATGGAAACAAATCTAAAATAGGAAAATGAAAACAAAAAACGCAACTTTTTTAAGAATAAACTATTTTATTTTATTATGACAATTATTAATTAAACAATTTCGTTCAAAACAATTACATGTAGATTACATTCGATCAACTTAAATTATTTCTTTAATTTGATAAAATTCTCTAATTTAATTAATTATTATTTAATTATTATTTAGTTATGAGTTGGTAGTAATTTAATAAAATTTTTTAAAAATAGCAGCGTGGAGATTCATAGAATTTTTAATGAAAATCCTATCAGTGTATGTTTTAAGGACTTCAAATTAATTCATATTAACTTTTCGTTCCAATCCTCGTATGCAAAAGCTTTGTTACTACTAAATCGTATAACTCAACAACGATTAACGTAAATTTTTCAAAATAAAACGGAAGGATAAAACATGACCGACTGACTATCTTTAACGATTGATTGACCACCAGCTTAATACAAATGTGTACAGGAACAACAACAACAACAAAAAAAAACCCAACACAAGTTTTAATCGGACACTGAATTCTGTATGCGGGTATTTGTGTGCTTTAATAATTGGTGCGAGAAAAGCTTTTCTATGGAAACCACGACTAGAAATACAGAAAATTCAAAATTAGAAAACATTAGAAGTTCATTAAAATTAGCGAAAAATTCCCAAAAAATTGGTTTCAATTAAATGAGTCTCCTACATTCTAAATCGATGCCCTCATACAGAAACATAATTAAAGACAAACATCAAAGCTGTTTGTCTATATTTAGAGCTTCCGCGCGAGAAGTAAAGTTAGGAGTTTCGAAATTAACTTCTATATTGCGAAATTTTGGTTGAATATTCAATAATAAGTTAGAAACTTCGAAATTAATATCATATTTTCAAAATTTAGTTTCAAATAGCGAAACTAAGCACTACTTTCCGAAATTTTCTTAAAAACTTTTTATATAAAACATTTTTTTTTTAAAAAGTATTTTGAGGAATACGTTTTCCTCTTGCGAAAGTTCTAAAAATGGTCGAAAAGCTTTGATAATTGGTGTGAGAAATGTTTTTCTATAGCAAAATCGACTAGCAACACAGTAATTATATATTAGAAACTAATTTCTTGTTCCAATTTAGACCAAAAAATATATTTTGGTATTTTCAGTCTTTCACAGTGCGAATCGTTGTTACTACAGAAATCATTAGTTCACAGCAAATATTAGAGCTTTACGACCTTTTTACAGCAAAAAATCGATAATATATGGATTTTTGTCATTTTTTGCAATTTTCATAAGACTATATTATATATAGCTTTTGTTAAAATTTAGATCAAAAATTAGTTTTTGGTTTTCGTAACTCGTAACTTAACTTCACATCGTAAGCTCTATATTTATATTTAATTTGTATTTAATTATCTAAGTTTTTCTAGGGGGCTATCGATTTAGACTGTAGAAGACTCAATTAATTAATACAAATTTTTGAATTTTTTTTTGCAAATTTTAATGGGTTATAGTTGCATGATTGCTTATTAAACTTTGGAACAACATTTCTTATTTTGCTATAGCTGGTAAAATTACAACATTTAAACCAAAGGATATTTCTAATAAAGATCGTTGGTTAACAATTGATGCTTCTTGACTAAACAGACTGTCAAAGATGTGTTTAAGCCCTTAATGCCTTATTTACCTGATATATTTTTTTAACATGCAATTTCTTATACATATTAATAATAGTAAAAGCTTTTTCACAACATGTAAAAGCTTCGTCATATTAATTTTAAATTTAGGAATATTAAACGTCTAGTCTGACCCTCCTTTTTATAATATAAATGAAAAACCAACTGTGCCTTCCGCCAGTTCACAGCAAACAAACGAAACACAAAGAATAAAGTTAAGTTTTTGTTATTGCCAGCACTGTGCAATCCAAATAGCAGAGTTTTATTTATTCAACAACATAAACTATTAAAATAAAATTGAGGTTGTAAATAAAGGATTATATTACCTAATAAAAGATAAAGAAAAATTTATATTCTTGCGCGTATATAAAAAGGCTCTACATGTGTGGAAAAAATCCGTGTACTACGGAGTTCAATAGATTCCGTGCACAAAGTACGGCCGAAAAACTAAAAAAAATAAGGCAAGAACAAGAAACAATTTCAAATAAAACGGGTCAATGAAAATTTTTAAACAATAAAATAATGTCCTTCCAGTTGCCATAACGTGAAAACTAATTTAAATAATTTTTTTCAAGTTAAGTAAATTTTTCATCAAACTAATACAATATATATTCTCTTTATTATATTTCCAATAAAACTATTTAGTTGCATAATTTTCAAATCTGCGTGAGCACTTCTTTCAATATTTGTTATTTGTAGAAATGTTTATAGTGTCCTCTCGCACACTTCAATCAGCTTGCAATTGTTGTCTTTATAAAGCTTTATAAAAGTTTAAAGCTCAAGTAAATCTAAATAATTATAAAGTACCCGTTGGTGGTTGTCATTCGTTGGTACTTCAAACAGTCATTTATTAATGGTATTTGTTATAAATACATGCCCTGTAACATGTTGTCGGCCCCTCTACATGCTTAATGCAGACAATCACAACTTTATGCGTGTTGACTCAAAGAAATAAAACAAAAAAATGTGGAACAAAAAAATATTAAATAAATGAATATTCATTTAATTGCTACAACGTCATTTTCAATCTGAAAGGAAACAGTTGTTAAAGTATACGAGTCGTACGTACAAGTGTTCGGGTGCTAGTAAAACACAATGGAGAAATGAACGTATTTTATGTTTCATTAATGTTCAGATTTAAATTAAATGAAAAAAGTTTCAACATGCAGATGTTAAAATATAAATGAATTAACTTAATAGGGTTAGAAGATCGGTAGCGGAAAAGATATATTAGATATTGATCCGGTTTAATTTGTTGAATAGAACATTCCCCCAGCGGCTTAAAGCTCTTCAATGCAAAGTGAATGGAATTATTAATAAAAATAATCAAATAATAAAATACTTTTTAGTTATTTGAGCGGGCAATACTTTCTAATTTGAGAAATTACTAAGCTTCAGTAGAGCAACTAATTGAAGTGTTGTGATACTTTTGTAAAAGAAAACATTAGACTTTTATGAATAACGACAGCTGAAAAAGTTTATGATCTGAGAAAGCCCTACTGTTTATGTTTAGAATTTTGTAAAAAGCTCTTGATGTCTTAAGTTCCCATCCCCATTGCATCTTTCATCGATCATTCGTCAAACTGCCAAATCTTAAAGTTAATTAGAAACTTAATAACAATTTACTATTGAAATTGTTCTTATTTTTTCTCAATTCAATTTTAGTAAGAAAAAATTTATAATCATTAATTTAAATGGCATTTTTGTGCTGCATAAAGTCTCCGTCCGGATGTTTGAAGAACCTGAACAATGAAATAATAGAAAGAAAAAAAAATAATCTGCTATAAAGACAAAACGTTGTTAAAACTTTAAATCAAAGAGATAAGATATGACAAAAGGATACAATGTTAAAGCTTTGCATTGTTTGAATCTAAACAAAAGTACATGACTAGAAACATGCTCAAACGCATGCATACAGTCACACACATATATTTGCACTTTACAGCCGTGAATGTTTGTGTATTGCAAACGACACAAACGATCATTGAAGCTATATTAGGAGCCAATCGTACAACAAATTTTAATCAATATTCCTTTAATGCGTTTTACAATATTATTGAACTATTGAACATTATTTGGTTGTTGTCATTCGTTTATTTGTAGTGTTTGTGATTGCTTTTCTTTTATATTTTTTGTCTTTTTAGTTGTTATAATAGCTCTTGTTGTTCTTGTTGTTCTTGCTGTTGTTCTTGTTGTAATAATGGTCGAGTTACTAAAGGGTTACCAAATGAACTTTTGTACAAAATCACTGGTCATTGTGCGTCTGTCTATAATTTTTTGTTTGCCATTTTGTACGAATGTTTATGGAGCGAGTAAGCCTGTGTGTTAGCGTGTGTGTGCATTTATGCCTCTGTGTGTTTGTCTCAAACTGTATGAGAGTGCAATTTAAATGAAAGCGAAATGTGATTATACATGGTCATGTTCCTATATTTTGTTTGTTCGATCGAACAATGTGCATTGACCAGTATTGAAAAAAAAAGTATATTGGGTGAAGGGAAAAAAGGATGTACAACTAATAATGAAAGGAGTTATAAGGCAAACAAATACTAGGATGTAAATGTGAATAAATGGAAGGTAACAAACTGGCAAAAGAGAAGAGGCCAAACCTCACAAAGTTCTTGGATTTTCTTTGCACAGTGAGACATAGATTCTGAAAAGTCACTAAAATTACTCTAAAAATTTTATTTTTAACTAAATAATGCAACATTCTTTATAATGTTTCAAAATTTCACCCAAATATCTTAAATATGTACTAAAAGTTTGTGAAAAAAGCAGTTTCTTTTGCCATTAACTTGCTTACGAATTCAAAACTTTTAACAAAACTACGTTTTGTGAATTATTGCGACAAAGAACAGTTAAATTTTAGAAGTATTGCAAATTTGGAACATGATTTTTATTAATTTTTGACAGATTTAAAGCTGCTCTTAAAAATATCCAATGAAAAGAAAACACTTTTTCACATCACAAATAATTAGTTAACGTAAACTTATAAGAAAGAGTACATGTTTTAGGACATGTTGCTATTATGTTTTTGTAAAGCAACATATACACAGCCACACAAACGTGCACACACACACACACATATATCGATATAATACCCCTGCAGGAAATGTCGTTAGTGAAATTATACGGACTCGCTTTTGACTTTGTCACCAGTACTAATCTCTATTACCCCCCATACAATGCTTTGTGCTATAGACACTTAGCATGTGATTGTCATTGAAAATGTACTAGTAACATTAAGAGTGTTGACTAGGTAGTGAATACGTAGTTCTAATGGGACCAAGTGGAGACATTCAAACCAGAAAATTACTAGCACATTTATATAATTTCAAACTATACCTGTTAAAGCAAACTAAAAAGTATAGACGTATCGTCAACAATGTCATCAAGAAGTCAGCACTAGTCATCAAATTGGTGACCTGTCAGCAATAAGCCCAGTAAGAAGTCACCAAACAAGTAGACAAAAGTGGTGACTTGGAGACAATTGGCCCCGAGTTTACTACAGGGACGCTAATGTTTGTAATGCATGTGTGTATTTTCTAATGTTTAAATAAACATGCTCTCAAAGGACATTTAAATCGAACACTTTAACCTGGGGCAAATATTTCATTGAAGATTATATTCATTTTAAAGATTTATGAAATGTTTTGTGTTTAATTTTCATTTAATGAATAAAATTTATTGCTTTATTTTTAAATACTAAATGCTATCGACACTTGAAATTCTTTTATTTGTTTTTGTTTTTAACAGAAGGGGAAGAAAAATTATTTTTAAATTTATTTTTAAAGATTTTTAGCAGTTTTAGAGGATTTAATTTTGTATGCATGTAATGAAAATTTTTCGGATGGCATGATTTTGTTTCCTTGTTTGTATTTTAATTCCTCTGTCTGGTTTTCTGTACACGTAATTTAGTAACTTTAATCTCTCCTTAAGAGAAAATAATTAGATTTCGGGAAAAAATTTATCGTTTTACTTTTTGATTATATCTTTATTCACATAAATATAACACTTAGAAAATTGTTGTCAGTATTAAATTGTCAAATTTCGGGAAAATCTCTGAAAGCAATTAATTAGTTATTTCTTAACAAAAAAGAACCATTTAATTTCATTGAAATTATGAATTATTGCTAAATTTTCTAAATATATTCTGTATATTCATTCATTCTTGTTATTATTTTTAATAAAAATTTTCAAAAAATTTTGTTAACATTCCAATAAGTGGGCGTTTGTTTTCTTGCCTGCACTGTGTTTTGTCGAAGTCAAATTTTTGCTAATAAATTATTTTAAATTGTATATATTTTATACGTAAAGAAATTTGTACGTGCAGATTGCTTTAGTGAAGAATAAACTTCTTCTTTGGGAAGAATAATAATAATTAATTTTGTATTGTTTTGGATTGGTAGATGTCGAATAAAAATTGCAGTGAAATTATGTTTTGAAAAATTAAAACGGAAAAAATTGCGAATCACAAGAAGAAGAATAATTGCTAATGAATTTCTAATAAAGACTTGTGAAAAATTTTGTATCAACTTTTTTATATTAACTTGTCCTATTGGTAGTAAAAATGGATTATGTACTTATTTGTTAATTGATGTAACGAAAAAATATGATTATTAACACGAATATTAAAGCGATTAAATTCATTTTTTGTTAGAAAATTAAAAAATACAGGGTTTTGCCATTTCTTGTAATTTTCATTGGAAAAATATTAATTTGGTCTGCATATATGTATTCCACAATAATTTTTTTGTACTCTCAGCTCCTGTAGAGTCTGACACGATACATGACCACTTGTCATTAATATTTACTGTTTTTAAGAACATGTACAATTTTCCATTATCTGAACAATCTTGTTGTTGGTTGCTATTGTATTTTGAATACTTTATGCCAATTTTTTTATCTCAAATTCTAATTGTAAGAGTTTTTCATTTATATTAGTTGTTTCTTTAAAGATTATTAATTAGTTTCCAAATGTTTTCTCATCTGTAAATTTTTAAATGCCTAAAAAGTCAAGTAGAATATATTAAAAATTACATGTATTTTCTAGTAATAATGTATATCTTATTGTTGTTGCTACTGCGGTAGTATCCCAAACAATAACAAGTAGAAAAAAAAACTGAACTGCCTCAAAGGAACCACCAAAATGTGGTTAAAATGTTACAAAGTCGAAACACAATTTAGTGGTTTTTCCCAACCAACCACAATGACAAATAACACAATAACACTATGCATTTTACTCAATATATACATAGATACAGTTGCACACATACAAAAAAGTGCATATACAGACTACCAATGTATATGTACTTCTTAAAAATCAAATGACCAAAACCCTGTAGAAGGCATAAATGAATAAGTGAGCAGAAGGAATTGTTATAAAAAGAAAAAGAAGAAGGAAGAAAAAAATATGCAACGAGATATAAAACAAATTGTGAATAATAAAAAGGACGAAATAAAACAAAAAACCACAATCAGGGAAAAATATAACAACAACAAGGTACAAGTTATGAACATGGACAAAACAATGGACACACAAATTCTATATTTTTTATTTTCCGATATCTTTTAACCCACAAACACTAACAAAATAGCTTTACAAATAAATAAACAGATAAAAAATGGACTCGATTGTTCAAACTAACACCAAGCTATAAAATAAATTATAAATTATCCTGGAATTTTGTAACAATTTAATGCAAAAATCTAGCTTTTCAGCTTTATAATTTTTAACTAAGTTGTAATTTTTTTTTTCTTTATGCATAAAAACTTATTAAAAGTTTCAATTGTGTATGACATCCTTAACACTTTTTGCTTTAATCCAAAAGGAACCTTGTTTTTGAAATATTAACTAAAATCAATAGAAGTCTTTATATTCATAAGGATACACTATCGTTATTTATTTCCAGTGTCAAAAGTACTGCCAGCCGAATTGAGGGCTCGTTTTTATAGAGAAAATATTTTAATTAAACTTTAAATAAATATGAACTAAATCAGAGTTATAACAAAGTTTTACAAAATTCACACTTTTAATACAAACCGGCCTTATAAAATTTTATTTTGTGGATAAGTTCGAAATTAACCCTAAAACACTTTTTATGTTTAAACTGAATCGTATCCTTTATGTTGGCGAAATCTTTTGCGAGTGCTTGAATACTTCTAACAGAACTTTGCGACAATTATTTTTTTATAAAACACCAATCCTTTATATTGACATACATACACCAGGGGCACTGTAATGCATCTTAGGAACTTACCAAATTTTGGTGGTGTGTTCTAGGAAAAAGCGTCATGGGCTTTTTATAAAAATTTCCTTTGTCATAAAATGTGTGTGTGTGACTATTCAATATTTTAAAACAACTTAAAAGTAGTCTTGCAGAAGATGAACAGGCACGTAAGTATCCGCCTAAGACCAACGTGGATAGAAAACTAGTGTTCTCATGGTTCTCTTCCTGGACTCGAGCTATTAGCATAAACTGGTATCACCCACATGGGGCCGATAAGCCCCACAGAAGAATTCGTACTAAAGGATTAGAGAAGTGTTATTCGACTTCCCTTATAAAGATCTACGAGATGCAGTCTCTGTCCAATTGACGATGGTAGGCAGCGTGCAATGATCGTCCATTCAACCCTGTCCGAAGAACATTATTTTTTTATGTGCCAGCAATCACTTGTCATTAAACACGATAAAAACTTGAAATGGCGGAAGTTTCATGTTTAAAATAAATATTTAATTTCTATCCTATTCTGCTAATCTGGTCTTTCCTCCAGCGACTTTATTTTGTAAAGGAAAATAAAAAAATTATAAGTGTTTTAACTCATTAATTTTAATTAAAAATTACGATGTATAAAAATATTATGAATAATTATAAACAAAAAAAAAAAAATAAAAATTTTATAACCTTCAATTAATGGGAAACTAGGAATAAAAGAATATGTATACAAATATCCTTTTACTAGCAAAACTTTTCCAGATGGTCATATCCTTGAATTTTGTAAACAAGAAAAATTACTCTAAGCCAATAAATTATGGTTGAAAATGAATTTCCGGTAAAAACGCATGCACAAACACACACAATAACGAATCAATAAGTTTTGAAAGTGGTTTGGAAATAAAATATTTGGAAATACTTAAAACATTTCAGTAAGGACATACAAAAATGTTGTGCATTTTAAGAATGTTTCAAGGCAAACACACACACACCACCGATGTGTATACAATCTGCCCGTAAGTGTGTTTGTGTGCGGAAACATGAAATGTTTAATTTAATGCAACAACATGTCTTGGTTAACCAATAATATAAATGTAGTAAAAACCGATTAAAATAACACTAATCGACAAATTTGATGTTGTATAAGAATTAATTTTCTACCACTTATTTTTTGTCACGCTACACTCTGTCTAAAATAAGTTGTTTGTGATTTATTGTTGAATTTGTTTTTTTTTTTTTTTTTTTTTTTTTGTGGTAAATGTAAAATACTCGTAGAAAGGAGGGCAAGGAGTTGATTTTCGGTTGTTGTAAAGTGTTGTATTATAGCTTCAGTACACTTATTATTCGCCAGGTATACATACTGTACACACTAGTGTTAGACAATTTTATTCAAGAATTTACACTGAAGTGCATAAAGTGTTGCTTTTTTTGTAGCAGTTAAAGTTTATAAAAATATATTGAAATTCAATTTGCGTTTTATTAAATTTTCAGATTTTAGTACAACAAAGGCTTAGGTAAAGGCTAGTGTAACTTTAGCTTGGAAAAATTTGTTAGCTTGCCACAGCAAACAGAAGTTTCAAAAGCAGCATTAAAAGTGGGGACAGAAAAACTTATTAAGTTTTAATGTAAATTGTAATCCGCACAAAAACACAAATGTGAAAATAAAGCCAAGTTCCTATCCAAAATATTTCGGCCGTAAAAGGTACAGAGATCAAAATAAGGACCAAGGTCTTGATAGGTACTATTCCATCTGATTTCTAGACAACCTACTGAAAAGTGCCCGTTTAAAAATTATTTTTGTTAATTTCTCATCAAGACCTACCTCTATACCAAATTTAAGCTAACTAGCTCTACTGGAAGTGCCCCATATAAAGAAGGGGGAAAGTGCTCGTTTTCAGATTTTTCTGGTTAATTTCTCACCCATACCTACCCGTGTGCCGAGTTTCAGCTCTCTCGCTATACTGGAAGTGCTTAATAATAGTGATGAGTCAGTGAGCGAGTCAGTAAGTCAATGAATATGTACTAAAATATGGACTTTTCACACCTTAACATCTCGGGAAGCTTTTAGCCTTTGAGGTCACCTCTGTGGGGAGACCTTATGTTTCAAGTTTCATTATATTATGATCAAGGGAAGCAAAGTTATGAGGGAGGTAAAAACAGCTCGAATGGTTTCGTGTAAATATACACACTGTGTGGCCGAACTTGGCGCCTAGATAAAAAAATGTAATCTGCAAAGTGATGCAGCAAAAACTCAGTCTTTGGCTAGAATCGAACCGATAAGCTGCGGATTACTGGGCTGGCAATGTCATATAGCGGCTGCGAGACGTAAAACAACATAACAGAATCATTAAAATGCAAATAAATGTAGTAAGTTAACAGAAAGTTTAATATTTTTCTCTCCACTTTTACTCTTCACTGTAGTTGATTGGATTTTCTGTGGTTAACGATTAAGAAAGGATATCACGAACTTTACTACTTAAATATACATATAAACGTTACAATGTTTGTTAGACTTTATGTTGCAGGAATATTTAAACGATAAATAGTTTTTGTACATCATTGTAAGTATACAGTTGAATTGTTTATGTGTGTGTGTTTGTGAGTGTGTATGACAGTTTGTTTTTGTATGTACACGTATAGACGAAAATTTCGTTGTATTTATAATTATTATTGTTTTTGTATTATGGTCATTTTTATTGCTTAACACACACACACACACACATTCTAGCTTACACAATCTAGCGAACACAGTTACATATACATATGTACATATGTACATACACAGATGTATATCGAACCAAAGTAAATTCGATTGACATGTTTGCGGTAATTATTGACCATTATGGAAAATAAATGAGACGAATTGTGAGGAACGTGACACATGTCGGATGAACAATTTTAATTTTGAAATGAAAATAAATACATATACGTACATATATATATATTTTTTATTTTTATGTTAAACGTGTATTTTTGCTACATACACACATACATACTACGAAAATTTTCATTCCATTTCCAAAATTATTTAAACATAATGATTTTTACGAGGCATTAAAGACGATACAATAAATTATTTGTTGTTTGTTGTTTGTAGATTGTTCAATTCCTTAACAAATTTTTCTTTACTTTTCATTATAACGCTGTTATCGGAGTTGTTTAAAGGAGCTCATGGCAAGTATAGGCAATAGTATGCATTGGAAAGTTTTGTTTTATAGTATTTTGTGGCATATGTTTCATTCCTTTGTGTTATTTTAGAATATATATGACGAATGGTGTTGGTTTTTTATTCCACTGTATGAATGACAAGATTCTGAATCCTTTAACAGCCTTTTAAATTGGCGAAAATGTAAACTGTTACTATAAGAAGAAGAGTGCATAAATGTACTTTTGGTGGGAAAAAAAATATGAAAAATTATGTCTTGTATTTCATTGGTGTTTATACCAAATCATTAGCAGACTTTCATTTCAACAAATAAAACGATTTTTCAAATAAAATCATAAGAATATTTCAAATAAAATATCAATATAAAATGCATTATTTTTTATCTAAAATAATCATCAGCAAAAATAGAAAAAGTCTTAATAAATATTATGGAGCATTCTGCACCATCAACTTCAGAGTCTTAAAATCGATTTAATGAATTTTATTTTGGTCGTACAGTACAAATGACACCAAAATATGATATCGTCATGCTAAAAATAGTCGGCAGAATCCATTAAAAGATATTTGACGATCGAAGAATGGAATGTGCCTGAGATTAAATTAACTTTCATTTACTTTTATACCGTTTATCTGTTCTTTAATTTGCCAAGAAAACTTGCAGACTTTTGGACACCATATAAAAAAACTATGTAGCCCACAGTACACAAAAGATAATGACGATAGTCTTGTGTTTTAAACGGTGCTAAAAATTCAACCCAGTTTCCTTATTAACAAACATTAATATTAATTCTTAAATTAAAAAATTCTTTTGTATGTACCAACAACATTTTGCTAAAATCACAATAATTACAAATAGAAAAAAATTTAGAATTATTTAAAGCATTTTTTCTCAATTGTACTCAATATTCAATCCAATTTATTATCCATTTAATTTAACATAATGTATTCATTGCACTTATACCTCCTAATAGGGGTCAACTGAAGTCATAAATATTGACGATAAGCACTATGCTTCATTTAAGATTTACATTATTAATGACATGTCCACATTAAGGCGAAATTTACTTTGTGCATGTGGCATATTGTTGCATGTTCTGCCTTTTTTTTTTTTTTGGTTTATTTTTGTATGTACGTATAGTACATTCAATGTATTTATATCACACTTACCTTAATTGAATTGATCGTTAAAGCTGTGAAACATATATTTTTATCTTGCATAATAGAACTAGAGTAGTAAATCACAAAAAAAAAAAAAAAAGAAAGCAACCAAACTAGCAAACAGGCAAACAGGCAACGAGGCAACCACACAAGTAATAAAAACTTTTAATATTAAAATGTAATTTAAGCAAACAAATAAGGGAACGAATACACCTTATACAAAAGTTTAGGGTACAGAGGAAATTATACCTGCCGCTATAGCATTCATAAAAAGGGTGCAGTTGTGGGAAGAGGTTTTAAAAGTCAAGCACTAGAAATTTTATCTTTATATATTTAAGGAGATTCTTATTAAAGAACTGCTTAAGAGCACAAATTGTCCTTAGTCCATTTTATATTGCGAATTTGTTATAAACAACATGTTCAAAATGGAACAATATTATTTTCACTAGGACATAAATATTTTCAATATGACCAGCATCTAATAATGATTTTTAAAAATGTTACAAACCGATCGTCTAAACTAAATGTTTGTTTATAGTTTTCTTGAAGTAAACTATAAAATTTATTTATGGCAATAAAAAAGAAAATGACAAATTACAATACGTAATGCACAATTGGAGACCATTATGCATGATGGGGTAGGTAGCACGATGTGATGTGTGTGTTGTGCTGGCTCAGTGACAGAACGATGAGGTTGGTTAGTAATAAATTTACAAAATTCATATATTAAATAATGAGGGCTCTTGGACTCTGTCGAATATGGATACTAATCCGTACATGCACACAGTATGAATAATAGCGTCTTTGTTTTTTTGTTTGTTTGACAATTTGCCTTTACATATAAATAGTTTTTTTTTAATAAAGACGATATCGCCACTTCTCTTCTATGATAAATAAAATAACAAAAGTGAACACAATAAATGAAAGAGAAAATTATTAGTGCTCTTTGTGATGAGATTGGCATTTTGAAGAGCGAGGTCAATATACGCCATTATTTATGGTCGATGAATTGAAAACAAAAAACAAACAAATTCACAATTTTAATGAAAATATTTTAAATTTTATTGTAAATACTGAAATAGAATTTACCATATAACTTTTTACGCTGAACAATGGTTCAGACAATAACTTTTTTTTGCTTAACACTTATCTTGGGGTGTTTAATTTAATTTTTAGTTAGCAAAGAACTTAAAGGACAGAAACTTTAAAAACATCTATAGATTCTTTGCAGAAGTGACAGGCAATAATGAGCAGACATCCTATTGGCACAAGTAAATTTCCATAATGTCTGTATTCTGCTGCCGTAGGTGTAGTGATGGGGAGACATCCTGTTAGAATACAATAACGTCTTCTGCCATAGCTTGCGTGAATGATGTAAAGGTGAGATAATTTTCCATCATCATATGCGATTGCCCGCCTCTCATATTGTGTGCAATTCTAATACTAGAGTTATGTCGTTTTGACCTGAGTATTTTTCTCAATGTGATCAGGTGAATTTAGCATCAACTACTGAATCCGATTAATTGGACTTAACCTTGGTTCAACTTGAGTGCTTGCGCGTATTTGGCAGACATATAAATCAACGAACCAACTTTTCTAGTTTTTCATGAAGGCAAAAAAAAAAGAAAAATGCAATTCTCTATTATAATTGGTATGGTATTTTCATTTCTACACAAAATGACCCCTTGTTGAAAGATACATGTATAAAATGTCTTGCCAACCCTGTAATAATGCAGCTTGTTATTTCACTAGAACAAAACACAACTTATGAAAAAGTGGAACGCCCTGTTTTTAACAGCTGACAGCTAAGTTTTACAGGACACAATCAACACTTTCGATTTTAAGTGAAATGCCTTCCACCATTAGTAAGGGCGATTTTTTTGAATAAAACAAACTGCCATTTTAGAGAGCAAAACAATTTTAAGAAACGAATACCAAAGTACATTTTCTGCATGGAGATGAACCATTTTTTTTAGAAAAGAAAACACCATTAGCAATGCAGTATGCTAAATATTTTTATCTTTAATTTTAAGAAAATTTATAAAAAGTCCTACAATCGATCGGAAAAATACACTAAAATTATAAAGAAATTAAATTTACATCCTAAAAGATCTCACATGTACTTGTCAGGCGACTTTAAACTTTGCTTGTTTGAGTGGACAATGTTTTGATTTGCAACTATTCTTAATATTTCTAACAAAAACATTTTATTTTATAAGTGTTTTTTTTTATTTCCAATATTTTTTCCGTATTAAACTTTTTTATTTATTATTTATTTATTTCGCATTCCCATACAATCATTTTTTCTATTTATTTGTTTATTATTTTCTTTAAATCCACTTTTATTTGTTAGAAATTCTTTTTTTTTCTTTTTTGCTTTTAACACTTTAAATTAATGGATTTAACATTTTATACTTTTTTGCCGAAATTTTAATAAATTTTGCACAAATTTCCATCAGAAACTTTTCCGCAATCAGTGAAATAAAATAAAGAAAATGAAGAAAATGTGGAAAGCATATTTAAAGAAAAATACCTAAATTTCTTTTTAATATTTTACATTTTTATTTGTGTTGATGTTGTTGCCTTTAAATAGAAAAAAAAACAACAATTTTGTACTTATGGCGTGCGATGCTGACTGTGCAAATGACCGAAAAGAAACAAAAAATCGCGCAAAAAAAATGTAACGAACCGCGAAAGAAACACTTTGCTGTTTGCAAGTGACTGACTAAAGAACATGGAACAAGATTTTTAATGGAAAATGAACACACTAATTTAATATTTTCTTTTTTTTTTATTTTCCTTCTTTTGCACTTTTGCTGTACAGTAAGTATTTCACTGTAATAATAAAAAAGATTTTTCAAAAAGAATTATTTAATTTTCTTTTTATATGTAGATCAAAATTATATTTAAAAAAAATACAGCGATCGTGTCATTGCCCATATAAATTGTGGCAAGTTGTTGTGAGGGTGTGTGTGTCGTAGTGACAACACATTTTCATTTCTCTACTTAACCGGACATTATTTGCGTTGTAAATTTATTTAGCGAATTTTAAAACAAGTACGAGTGCTTTAGAATTTAAGAAAAAACAATTCTATTTATTTTCTTTTGTTTAGCACCTTTATCACACGCGGTCTTTAAACTACTAGAAAAATGTGGCAAAATTCTCCAAATAATTGCCCAAACAAAAAACCATCAAAACACGATCATTTAAATTTAACTTTTTTCGTCATGTCTTCTTAACAACATCCAATAACAAATAAATAAAAGAAAAAAACATTAGAAAAACAACAAAAATTTGCGCCAAATTTATATTCATTTTAATTTTTTCGTTTTATTTTTATTAAAGAAAAATTTTCAAACTCATAACATTATGACACATTTAAAATCTTCCAAAATATAAGAATAGACATAGATATGAAAAATAAAACAGTAAAAAAGTCACCAAATAGTTTTTTTCTTTTCAAAAGCGATAACGAAAAATATGCACACAGCTTTTCTTTCATTAAATTCAGTTATATACGAGGGTGGACCTTTAAGTATGATGTTAGTATAAGTAAAATTCCCAGAGAAAAAATTTACTTCTTCATGGTTGCATTCAAGGCATGTTAATTGACGATGATGTCACTAAGAGGACAAGCTGCTTTGCTTGTTAACGTCACTCTCATTTTACTGGAGACGTTTGAATAATGCGATTCTATTTATGGCTCATACTAGATGGTGTATTAATATTGGATATTCTCTAGCTTCGCATATTTGCATCAATTTTTGGTAATTATACGACCGACCACCCTCATAAAATTGTTATTTTTTTTCTTCTTTCAAGCACTCAAATATATTTATTTTTTTTTACTCGCACTATTCTCACCAGATATATTTTCATGAATTTTAATTAATTAAGATATGATGATGTGTATTTGTGTGAGCATTTTTTTAGTGGGAGATGTGATTTCTAAACACCATCCAAGAAGACATCGTAATGATGTTGATCTCGCCACTGAGTGTCAGTACAATTTGAAAACAACACAAAAATTTTATTTCAATATTATCAACTGTGACGGAGTCACTTCTATTAAATGCAGCATAGTAAACGACAGTGTACTCATTATTAGACAAAAAAGTAAAAATAACAAAAAAAAGTGCGGAAGAAAAACCCAACAAACACATTTGCAGGCATTAAACTATCTAAGTGGTTAGATAGCTGATGGATTTCGTGAAATCCCTCAATGTGAAGGACTATTCTGTGACCCATTATTTTTAAGATCTCTTTAAGGTGGCTGTTGCAACTAAAATCACTGAAAAATCAGTTTGTTTAATGACTGATAATCGAACAGTGCATGTGTCTATTACTGCTAAGCCAAAAGAGAGCTCAGAAGAGCTCTGTAATTACGGCCATTTTATCTGCCGTCTACCTTTGACGAACACTTCTAGCTTGCAGGATATTCTTTGGTTGTTTATATGGTTTAAAAAGCTCAAACACTTTACCCGCGCGGAGCGGGGGGGGGGGATTACTGGACTGGCGTAATTGATAAATATTATCTTTTTGTAGAAAGTTTCTAAAAGAAACAAGTTCATTCCTTTTAGCTGATTAATTCATACAAAATATTAATAAGATTGAATTGAAACTGTTTTTGCGAAGGCATCATAAATACATGTTAGATACATTCTGTTGCGAGTTTTTTTATTTAATATTTAGAGCAAGTTTACAGCGCCTCGGGTGTTAATTAGACGCATACACTTTCCCAAGCAGTCATACTTTTTTATTTTTATTGTTTTACTTTCCGACAAAGGAATCTCGAGTCTCTGTCGGAAAAGTCCAACAACAATTAATACAATGCCGCACTATTGCAAATTCGTAAAATTATTGATGTTGATTGACTTGATCTGGCCAGGGTTTCAACGCAGGTCCTTAGTCATTGTTTGCTTAGTAGTCAACTCGTTACCAACTGCAGCCAACACCATCCTTTGCAAATCAAATAAAACATTTTTAATAACTAAATTCTTTATGTGTGGGCTCTGGAGTATTCTCGAAGGACCTTGGAATAAAGCTCTCATTCCGACTTCCTGATGAAGCCAGTGTATTTCAGGCGGAAATATTGGCGTGTAGGGTTTTGATTGACAGGGCTGTCCAAGGAAGAGTCGGCATCTTTGTCGATAGCCAAACGGCACTTCTGTCTCTAAAGTCATACACTACTTTTTTTACTTTAGTAAGCAAAGACGTGTTATCCAGGCTAGGTAGACAGACTGACATAGCAACTTCCACGGCAATGAACAGGCGGATGAGCTGGCCAGGGCTGGATCTGCCATGGACGTCTCCACTGCTAAATCGGTTGCTATGCCGTTTGGCAATATTAGAAATCTCATTCTTAATTATTACCGGCAGAAAGCTGAAGATAGGTGGCGCAGGTTGAGCACGTGCAAGGGGGCTAAGAAAATCTGGCCTTGCTACAACCATAAACGCATAACACAAATAATTAACAGAAACCGCAGGGACATCTTGAGGCTCATCGCAGTATTGACGGTGCATTGGGTAATCGGGAGATACGCTAGCAAGATAGGCCTTTCCTAGAATGCGTTCTGCCGTAGTTGCCGGGATCATAGCAAAGAGGAAACAGTCTTTCACTTTCTTTGCGAATGCCCGTACTTGCAACAGCATATTAGACGATCTCTAGGAGGTATCAAGGATAGGTCTAGCTAACCTAGATACCTCAATTCCACGGGATGGATCTAGTAACTTCCGAATCTGAGACCTGGATTTGTACCTAGATCAGGTTGACACTGACGAGTGGAGTGGTCTGTCAAAACGGAATCTTATTGATTCCACTTGAATGCTTGTGCGGAGCAGGCACCCACGCAAACCAACCAACCAAACCAACCAATTATGTTATTCACGGTGAAACCACGTTACTAACAATTTCCAAAATATATCAAGAAAACAGCAATTGTATCATGATTTCCATCCCTGGAACTGTTGAATCTCATATTGATTGCATTGAATACACTGGTTTTTTGTAAACCTGCAAAAAAATCTATTTCAATAAATAACTCTATAAAAGAACCTTCTTTGAATTTTTACAGCACTATTTGTTGTACATCAATAAATGTTTTTTTGACTCTTAAAAACGCCCATGTTTTTCTTATTTTTTTTTTTTTTTTGTTGCTCTGAGAATTAACAGATGTCAACTGAAAATTAATTTCGATGTTTTTATTTTTGTATTCATGTTGTTAAAATATTATTTGTGTATATTTATCTTCTATACAATTTATGAACAAATAAAAAAAAAAAAAAAAAAAAAAAAAAAACAATCGTCTGTTGTCCAAGCACACATGAGCAACAAGTCTTTTAGTTATTCAAAATGTAATCAACGATTATATTCTCACAATTTGTTCAATCTGTTCAGCTAAAAATAAATAGAATAAAAAAGTCAATAGCTTCTAGGGCCTTCTTATGATGATGATGATGATGAACAAGTCAAAAAAAATATTTGTTCTTATAAATGAACGAAAGGTCAAGATCATGTCAAATGTGCTCGTAAATTAATAAAAAGAGAAGATTCCACTACGAAATTAAATTCTGCGTCACTATTTCATTCCAACTTCATAAGTCTGCTTATTGAATTTAAGAGGCACATAACTATTTATTTAGTGGGCCTAACGATTAATGACTTTTATATGAAAGAAAAGTCCAATATTAACGTGTAACTTGAAATCTGGTGCTCTAACATTCTTATCAGAAGATGTCTGTCTATATAACAAGAAGTTTAAGTGATTTTTTTTTACTAATGTGCTGTTTTCACATGAAAAACAAGTCTATAAAATTTGTATGAAAAGCACAAAAAAAAACTTGGTTATTTTCATAGAATTTTAAACTCAAATCACTTGTTCGTCATGTGAAAACAGCAGATAAGTCACAGCTATCTCTTACGGTGCCTGTACTAATGAGACAACTATTTATTTTTTATACGTACAAAGTGCTGCATTTAATACCAGATAGAAACAATTTTATCTGTATCACTTTTATGAAGCATAGTTTTAGGCAAATAAATATACAAAATGAATTAGTTTATATTTTGAAGAGATTTAAAATTTTTGTTTAACAAAATGAACTGTTCTAAAAATTTACAAATTTAAAATAAAACTTTCACTATGAGACATTTTTTACCAATTGGCTTCAACGTCTTCTCCCATGACTGCAATGCGAATGGTACGTTTATGTCCCGACTAATTAGCGGTGAAAAGAGATTAAATGACTGTAATAGAAGAAATGTGTTAACAAAATATTTTTACTGTACACGCAGACAGACCCTTATTTGATTAAAAATTTTTTAGCAAAATATTAATATTTTGCCGATATCAGAGACACCACAGATCGTTACCTCAATACAGAAAGGCCCTAACTCTCTGTTTAGTTCAAAAATTATTTTTTCACTTATATCGAAAATTTTGAGGATTTCCTATAGAAATATGATAAATACGCGATTTGAAAAATATAATGAAATACGGCCGTTATAAATTATGGGAAAGATCTGTACCCTAAGCTTGGATCTAAGGCATATCACTAAAAATCAGACTAATGAATTATTTCATATAAAAGTACCAGCGTGTCTTTCTTCTAGAGGATTTACAAGAACAAATAGCTCTTCATTCATATAAATTTTGAACTTCCAATCCAAAGTAAAACATCTCTTGTATTTTTTTTCAATTTCCTTTTTTAACAGTAAAATAGAAAATAAAAGCAGACATTTCAAATGAACAGAGACACGTTGCCAAAGTTTATGTCACTTTTGTCAAAAGTTTACATAACACACACACATTTACTTTGCCGTTTTACTTTTATTTAATTTTTTTTTTGTTTATTTCCTTATTTCCTTGTAAAACTTTGAACTTCTTAATTGTGTATTGAATTGATGGTTTAATAACTGAAATTTAATTTGTGCTCTTAAAACTTTTCACAAAATTCTTTTATTTCTCATATGAACGTTTTTGTGTCTCTCTCGTAGTTTCAGAAAACAGATTTTCTAAGTTTTGGCAGGGGTAAAATGAACAAAAAATTACGATGAAAACTTTTTATGATTGGCAAAACAACAAAGTGCTTCTTAGGGTGTTCAATAGCAGAAAGGAAAAAAAAAGAAAGCATATGGTTGTTAAAAATATACATATATTTGTTTTTTGTTTTGAAGTAAAGAACAAAAAAAGAATGAACATAAGATGACATCAATTAAAAAGTCTTTTTAATATACTTTCGAAGAAAGTTTTTTGTTCAGAATGAGAAAAGCTGTTCTTTGTAAACAGGCAAGCAATTAGGGAAATTTTATTAATTTTTGTTTGTAGTTCAACTAATTTGCTTTTATGTTCATATCACACTAACAAATCTACAGCAACAAATAAATTACAATTAACAAAACAATAAACTTATAAAGATTTTATTCTGCATCCTTTTTTTAACATTTTGTTTATACTTGAAATGTCCTTAATGCCACACATATATTTTTTAAGGGGTTGTTCGTTATTTTCAGATAGTTTTTATATAAATATATGATTTGAAATTTAAGTTTAGTTCACTTTTATTTATATAAAATATAAAATGACCTTTTCATTTGAAGGATATTAAATTCACATCAAATTACAACACGTATTTGATGATATTCCTGTTGATGGTTTTTTTTTCATTAAAGCTGTTTCGTACTTTTTTTGTGAGTTCTTTTGCATCGTTCATGCTGCTGCTTCTGTTGCTTTCGTTGTTACTGCTGGTATTAGATTTGCTTTGCTAAAATATCATTACTAAGCAATAATTTTAGCGTTGGCTTTTCATGTCAGGCATAGCGAAACCAGCTAATATTGTTGCCATGCTTTTTGTAACGGATGGCGTATGAAAATCGCGATCGGAAAAGGCTAATTTGATAATAATATGGTTAAATTTAAATTATAATATGATTGGATTGATAATAGTATGATTAAAGTGGAATAAAGAAATCGCAGATATTATGGCCACATCAATCAAAGAATTTTCCGTTTCCAAATATGATTTGTTCTTTTTTATGTAAAACATTCTTAAGACGACCCTGAAGCAAACTGATCTAACTTAGTTCAGACTTAAAAGCGCACATTGACAGTTGGTCACATCAATATCATTGCACTGCAATCAAAATCATCAGTATGTTAAAGTATGTTTTCGAAAACGTTTGAAAAAGCACGAAGTGCTGAGGAAGCAAACCATGAAATTAAAATGTGATGAAAAACTCATTGTGGCATTAATACAACAAGTAAAAGTACAAAGCACTTGTTGTACTATAAAACACATTAAATGGATAAATGTACAAAACATGCATACACACACAACAACAACACTGTTTACTTGTTTTATAGTCAGTCATTGAAGATATTAAAGAAAGAAGAAAATTTATATTAAAAAAAATAAAACGAAATTACCTTTATTCAGTTTTCGTTTGATTTTTTGCAAAGAAAATTTCAAATTTCATTTTTTTTTTTTAAATCTTAATCTTGGCAAAAACAAAACACACCTTAAACTCATCAAGCCAACCCAAACCACTGAGTAAAGCAGCCAACCAAGCAATAACTTATATTGTTGTACTCCGACTTGCAGCTGCAAGTGAGCGTGTGAGTGAGTACCTTCTAGAATAATCATTTTACGTTTAATAATTTTAACATCTTTCTTTATAAGTTCGTAAGTCTTCTTTAATACTGCCAACTTCTTTGCACAAGTTAGTGTGTTTGTCTGTGTATTATCCTTTATTATTTTTATCTCTTGTTCCCCCTTTAGGTCGTCTTTGTTATTTATAATTTCATTTAATGCAGTGAGAAAGCAATCATTGTCGAAGTGTGAATTTCATTCACCAACCAACCCCAGAGGCATAAATTCATTCAACAGCCAACCGAAGCAAAATAAAAATAGAGAAAAAAAAAATTCAGAACAAAATAAAATAAAACATGGAACCGAAACCAACAAAACATTATGAAATAATATATTGTTTTGTATGTTTTTGCAAAAATATATTTTGGTTTTGAGTTTCTTTTTATTTGCTGTAATTTTTAGTGTTTCAGATTTTTCTTTTTTTTTGGGATTGAAGCCAAATAGGCTGCCATTCTTATACACCATCCATGTTCTCTGTTTACTGTGTACAAAAAACTCAATTTAATATAAAGAAAATGATCATCTCCAACCAACAATTTTATGAGAATTTCGCCATAAGGTTTTGCAAAATTATATTAATTCAAAAATGTTGGCAATTTAATAGACTGACTCTATTGTACGCTATTTATTTAAAACCAAACAAAATAAAATGGCAAAATAATTTCTTTTTTAATATAAATTAATTTCTAAAATGAAAGCAATTAAGTTAAATGAAAGTTCCATGATCTGGTTAAAGAAATTAACATTAAGAAATGTTTAACATTAAAATACGAGGGTGAGGTTAATGAAAAGGTCATTTGAGCAACAAGAAAGACTAAAGATAATAAAGAGATTTTCTAATTCATCAAGTTGGCTTTCTTACTATCAATAGGGTGAGACTAATAGTTCGGTATTTAAACATGAAGAATGTTTAAAGTTTGCGGGAAACACAGGACACTGCGAATGAAAAAGTTCTATTGTGTCCCTTCAAGGAATAAAGTTTAAAGTCAGTGCACGCAAAATCATGGATTTATCATCATAAATTTTCCCTCCCGTCGAGTTAAAGTAAACATGCCACTATAAAAAATTAACACACTCACACATTTATATAAAGAACAAGTATCCCAACAAACGCAAAGTCAAACCTGCGAAACAATTCAATTCTTTACCAAAGCAGACTACTTAACGCAAAAAAAATAAATTCTAAGCAGCGACCTGCATTATGGCGATCGAAATTAAATACATACTACGTTCTACATTTGTGAAAGCATTTGAGAATAATGTTAAAAAGAAATTTGAACATGAAGGATTTTTTTTCTTCAATTTGAAAACAATTCCACTTTTCATTGTCTTTCATTTTGGGAAAAAGTTAGAGTTGAAATCATTATCAATTTAAAATCCAATCTGCATGATTCATGCCTGTTGTATGTAACTTATTTTCTTAGCAGCCAATAAAATACGCACAATTTTTAAATTCGTTGAAATCTTTGTCCTGGTTAAAGAACTGCAAAAGTTGGAGAAAACCTACCCAGGCAGTATTGGTATCAAATTTCTAATCAAACCAAACACACCTCCTCCATTGATCAGTTATTAAGTAGGGCAAAAAAATAAAAAACTAATGTCTGCAGTATTCAAACTGTCATATTTCCACTTTGGCACAAAGTCAAAACGATTCTGTCCTTTTACTAGTTTTCAAAAACACTATATTTGTAGTCATCGCCGTTGTCATCATCCTCATCACCATCATCCTCACCAACATCATTATGGTCTTACTCGTAGTCGTTGCCGTCTTATTGAAACATATAAAATTTATTATGAAATTGAACTTTTATCTTTTGTTTGTCATATGTTCAATTGAATTAAATTGAGTTTCCTTTCTTATACTTGTATTTTGCCAAACATATTTTATTTCTGTATATTCTTTATTTTTTTTTCAACATTTTTGGCATTAAGGTGTTTGATTTTCTAAATGCTGCTGTGTGAACTCAATTTGACAAAATACATAGTATGTATGTGTGTGTGTGTTTGTATGGCTGGCTTCATCTTTATTTATCTTTTTTTTTTATTTATTTTCCATTTTATGCCGCAAAGTCTTTGACTGTATGAGTGTCGTCTGCCTCTTTATGGCATGTAGATGTAGTGAAACCATTTATCCTTAAGCTATAGATCACAGAGATAATATTTGATTTAATTATGACTGTGTTTGTTAAGATTAAGTGATTTGTTAATAAAGCAAAGTTTAATTTATGATAATTGAGTTGAAGGAGCAAACAGCACAAAAATTGTGGAAGTTTTTATTTTAAAGCGTTTTTTTTATAAAATTTAGATAATTTTACACAGTTTTAGTTTCAAATAACATCTGTAATGTTAAGGCATGCATGCCAAAGTATACTTGCAATCTTAAAATATCGCTATTTATCTCTTTGTTTTAAAATATCGATAGTATATTCTTGTGTCCTTGAACTATTTAGGCAGCCTAAATTGTAATTGCTTAAACACATAACGAAATAACTGACTGATCCTGGTGTTTACGATTCTATAAGTCTTGGATTCTCTGCACTCAGCGTAGAAAATCTCGATACAATAAATATGTTAAGAACTTGAGAAAACAGCTAACTCTTTGATGTAAAGGTCCTTTTATACCTTTCATGGCGATAAAAATGGCTCAAATGTTTTAATTAAACAAATTTTTTCATAACTCTATACATGAAGATACACATGTACATATGTATGTATGTATGTATTTAAATATATATTTGTCATATAAAAATTTTATTAAATTTTGTTTCAAAAAATTTTAAATTAAAAACCGCCATCTTTGTCTACCAACTTCGCATTAAATGAACAAATGAACAAAATAATGCCTCTACATTTTAATGTTTTCCAAAACCAAAGTCATCTATGGTTGTAGAAAACATAAAAAATTGAAATTGTTAACAACTAGACTTTTGATGATGATTTTTAATCCATTTAATCTTTTAATCCAGACGAGTGAATTTTCACTTGATTATGGAAAAACCACATACGAGTATACGATTATAAGAGCAGCAGCAGCAAAGGAATAAGGGAACAATCATGTAACAAATCAGTGAAGAAGGCAAAGTAAAACAAAGAAACAAAAAAAAAAAATTTCGAAAATGTGCTAAAAAAATCTTAACTTAACTAGGAGAGATGGGTGATGGTTAAAAGTATTATTTAGTATTTTAACTTAAACAGGACAAAATCAACTATATATAAATTTAAAATTAATGAAATTTAAAATTTATATAACCAGCTATAGGAGCTAATTTCTTTTATTTAGTTTTATTAACTTTGCTGGCAAAACAAAAAGGACACATAATCTTATTATTTATTCTCATAAATGAGAAATTATTATTCGGCTTAAGTTCAGTTTTATTGTATTTATGAAAATTCAAATTACTACGACTTTTTATTTTTCAAAATCATAAGCATCTGTAATCATATTAGCAGAACGTATCAGTAAACCGATTTTAACTGCCTGTTTTTAGAAAATGAAAACAAAATAGTGAGTGAGAATTTTATTGAAAACAAAAACAAATCTTCGTATTTTATTGTTGTTTTCAATATAAATTCTCACTACCTATTTTGTTTTCATTTTCTAGAAACAGGCAGTAAGGCAGCTACACCTCTCATCAGCGTTCAATTGTCCATCTTTACAATTTTCGTAAAGTGGATACTAATTGGGAAGAATATCAACTATTTCACCAAGTTTTCAACAGAAATAGAATACGAGAATTAATTTAATTCATTTTTATTCTATTTTTACATATTGAAACATTGGTTAGTACGAAATTCCCCATGTCTGATTGCTTACTACCAATATTCAACAAACTCTCATAGTCCGTTATAATCAAAGTATTTTACGTTGCAATTATAACGTATTGTTATTTTCTCTCTATATTAGGGACATTCACATCACTGTGATGATCCTATTATTTTTGGAATAGCTTGTGCCCAAGCTGAATTATGTTCTGCTAAGCTGATTGCACTTGCTAATGTTTCCCAAAAATAAAAACTCATAGTAATTTGAATTTTCATTAATTCAATAAAACTGAACTTAAGCCTAACAATAATAATTCCTCAATTATACATTATTACAGTTCAAATAATAATTACGTTTATTCGTAATCTATATATATACATATATATATATATATATATATATATATATATATACATATATATGTATATAAGTATATATAAATGAATGTCTGTTTGTTTGTTTGTGCTTTATAGGAGGCCAAACCCTTGGACCGATCTTCCTGAAATTTTCACAGCATATTATTGTGACTCTGGAAGGAATAATAGGCTATATGAAGTTTTGATTGGACAAAGGGGCATGGCACCGCCTATGTAACGCACAAATTTAAATCGCCATATTTGGTACATATGGTATTGGCATAATTAGGAATACGTACTGAATGTTGGCTTCATTTGACTGCGTCATTTTCATTATCATGCGAATAAGAGGCTTACAAGCATAATATTAATGTAAGCTTACGATATAATATATATATATATATATAAATATAATAAAATAATAAAAATTTATTTGCCCTAGAATGTGTTATTTCTAATTTGAAATCATTGAGTTCTTTTAGCACTTCTAAAAGAAGAAGTTGTATCATGTAGAAAATTGCACAAAGAAAATATAATATGCCATTGAATATAAAATATGAAATAATTTTCTTTTTATAAAGCAATATACACTCAGGCTCTGCTCAATCTTGTTTTTTTAAAACTTCACTTGAATATACTTATATCACCCTTCGAAAATTATAACAAATTAGACTGAAAATTAAAAAAAATATACTGCCTGGCCCAAGATGTCGAACGAATTTTTCTTTCGTACAAATTACATTTAAAAAAAAAACGAAATTTTTTAAAATGTTTAAAAAACAATTTAATTATTATTAAATTAAATTAAATTAACCAATTAAAATTTTTTTTTTGTTTTAAATGTAAATTGTACGACATCGTGAGCCAGACAGATAATCCAAAAATGTTTAACAATAAATTAAAACTGTAGCGTTTAGTATTTAGTTAAGCTTATAATAAGTATGCTTACAAAAAATTGTAGAAAATTTATTAAGATAAGCTTCTCATACAACTTGATTATATTTTGCTTATTACAATTTTTTTAAGCTATTTTAATAAAAATATTAATATAGGTGTTCACAAATTACAATCAAAATAAATTTTAAATTTTAACAATGTATATATCTAAGAATTTATGTATTCTAAAAACTCCTCAAATATTTAAAACTTTCAAAAAATCAAGAGAATTTGTTTTTTTCCTAAGGACAATTATTATACAAAGAAAACAGACACACATGAGATAATTTTATTACATTCTATGTACTCGTATGACTGCAGTCGTTGTTTTTGCACCTTCGTCAAAAAAATATATCTACAAAAATTTGCTTCGATTTAATAAATTCATCAAAAAATGCTTTAACTTTAAATACTTAAGACATAAAAGAAACTCTGAATAAACATTTATTTTCTTAAGATGTTTTCTTAATTAAAATTATTTGCCTTTAAAGCAGACTACAGGTGACCAAAACATTAAACAATAAAAAGCCATTTCCGTCAATAAAATTAAACGACATGAATTTAAAACGAAACCCGGTAAAAAATAATGTTTTTTATTAAAAAAAAGATCTCTGAAAAAATAAATGTCTGCAGGTAAATATAAATAAATCATTAACATATCGCCACATAAAATACAAAAGACTGACAAAACATTCAGAATTTACATTATGATAGGTAAAAGGATTTAATTAACAAGGACACATCCTAGCTTAAAATGTAACTTGTCTATTTTTATTTTCAATTTTATTAACAGAATTAAAATAGTAACAAATTTATAAAGTACTAGATGACCCGGCAAACGTTGTTTTGCTATACAAAATATTTCTAGTGTATATTTTGGGTGTTATATAAAAAAATACCAAATGTATTGTAAGTGTGTGACGATGACCGCCGATGAAAAAAATGCCAAACAATAATTTTGTTCTATTTGAAATACGAACGACGACGCATCTCCTTCATGAGGCGGACGTAGCACCATCTGTCATTCAACAACAAAAATAATTATGAGGCGGATATAACGCAATATGTTGGTTGAATAGTTTCGGAAATACAGAAATTGCCTCCTCCTCAGGCCCCTAGCGGTTTGAAAAATAGATAGTAGCCGATTCTCAGACTCACTACATATGCATAAAAAAATTTCATAAGAATCGATCAAGCCGTTTCGAGAAATTGCACCCTTACTCCCCTCCTCGTGCCCCTTGCGACTTAAAATATACCTTAGGACTTATTCGCATACCTACCAAATATGCATAAAAAATTTCATTAAAATCGGTCAAGGCGTTTCGAAGGAGTTCGATAACAAACATCGTGACACCAGAATTTTATATATTAGAATTATAATTTTCCTATTAAATAACAAAAACTCCAATTACGACCTTTTAAATTTTAGATGACGATATGCATGTGTGTAGACATATAAATGTTATTTAAAGAAGGGGCATTTGTTTTAACGGTTGAATAATTTTTGATCATCTGTCTTTTAGGCAAGCAACATTGTTTTAATCCGTTTGTTGCAAAAGTCTGCAACATGTTTGTACTTTATAAATGAAAAAAAAAAACTATGAGAATATGCAGAAACGTAAGAGGATTATGCCATTTGGTATGTCCTCTTTTTCATAAAAAATTATTAAAAAAAAATTAACCAATCGTATGTTTATTTGTATGTTTATTTAAAGTTGTTAAACTTTTGTTAAGCTACGTTCACATTTATCAAATATTTGCCCAAAAAAACGTAACCAATAGTTTTGCTTAGGGATAGTGTCATTTAACACGATTGTTATATTACAAAATAAAATTAATTCTTCTCCAAAAGAGTATTTTTATACAGTTTTTAAAAAATTCGAACCCAAAATTAAAAAAATATTGGAATTAAAGGAAATAAATTATTAGTTTTTTTCTTGGTTACGTTTTTTTCGACAAATATTTGATAAATGTGAACGTAGCTTTAGAGTTGTGATTAAAGATATCTTGCGAATGATTTTAGAACCGAAACCGCAGCTTTTACAAAGCTGTTTTTGCCAGAATACTTGTTTAAAAAAAATATGAGGGCCTAAGCCAGGATGTGATATGTTGGGAAATACTAAAATATGAAATTTATTAAGCAACCTTTTAGGTTCCCAATTCTCAGTCTACTTATTGTGCATCTTGCAGTTCATGTCGTCATCCAAGATAAAAAATATGAAATTTATTTGTTGTTTCTTTGCAATGTTTGTTAATAAAATTTGCTGCATATTTCCGAAGATGGCTTAAAATTTTTTGTAACCAATTTATTTAGAGATTTTGTTTGTAGTTGTCAATATGAAAGCCTTTTCCAAATTCTTTTTTTTTTCTTTTTTTGTTTTTGGTTACACAGTCATTGATGACCTCCTGAGTACAGAAGATGATGATGGCAAAATGTCTACAGCACTGGCAGTTCATATGTAGATACCCGTAAATATGTTAACATTTTCTATTTATATTAGTCATGTGTGAGATTATGTGTGTGTGTGTGTGTTTGTGTGATTTGTTTTGCCATAAACAGCACATCCATTTGTTAATGAAAATTCGATGTCTTTTGTGCGAAAAAAAATTTTCAAAAGGTTGCTTTGGTCCTTTTTTTTATTTTGTTTGCAGTGTGTTTGCAATAATGTCATGTTATGGCATTTGTTTTTTTTTTGTTCTATCAGCGCAAAAAGTCTTTGTGTTTTTTTAATATTAAAACTCAATGAAGCAGAAAATTTAGCTTGAGAACTAACAAATAATATATTTTTTTCAATAGAGATAAATGGAGAAATTCATTAGCAAAATGCTGAATGTTTTGAATGTAAAATTGGAACTGATTAAATTTTAAATACACTTTTCTTAATCATAAATATAAACGACTAAAGAGAATGAAAAATTAATATTATGGTTGTCCGAAGAAGGTTGCTAGCTTTAGAGTTTACTTTTAAAAGTTTTGATAAAATCAACCGATCTACTCTTAAGAGATATCTAGAAATAAATTGAAAGTGGTCCCAGGCAGAAGCAGTGCAGTGCAGTGCACAAAAAACACTGATACAAGCGGCAATTGAAGGACCTCCAAAAATTAACCAGTAAACAGAAATCAAAATATTTGGTTTAAAAAATTTAAATAATTTATTATTAAAAAAACTCATAAAATTTTTTTAAAATATTTGTCTCAACTGCTTGATTTCACACTTTCAAGCGAATTTTTGTAAATTACCAAATTTTTTCAAATTGCTTTAAGCACCCATCACTGTTAAATGAACCAAAAATAAGTTTCTTTTTTCACTTTAAATCCTTTCTAAACTCTTAAAATCAAATATAGATTTTTATAATCTTATATCACTTTTTAACACTTCAGCTTATGCGCGATTTTATGCCAAAGCACACTTACTTGTATATAAATACAAATATCTACATTTTTTTTTGGCATATAAAAATAAAAACGTTTACTTTTCGGAAAGAAAAAAAAGTTTAAAGGACCTAAAGAGAAATCCTTTTACAAAAGGTGTGCAAATGCCTGATAAGCAAAGCGAAAATAAAATACGGCATGAAGAGTAATAAAAAATGAGCAGAACAAAAAAAAAATTATTTGAAGCTAATTCCTAAAAATATATGGGACTGGTGCATGAAAAAATAAAATAAAATATACACTTCCGATTATAAGCGTATACAAACACACACACTCTCGCCACAAGGATTAAGCGCACACAAAAAAGCTTTTTTACTTTAAGCTTCCGGTGCAAGTGATGCGTAACATAACGGTTTATACTCGTGTATTGGTATTTATGTATTTGGGTTTATTTTTTGCTCGCTTGTATGGTTGTATTAACTCGGATAAAAACATCCTTCAGCTAACTGTATTATTTTTATTATTATTTATTTTTTTTAATATTTTTATTGTATTATGGAACGTTTCCTTTTTTCCCTGTTTGTTAGTTTTGTTGTATTTTTTATTTTCATCCGGCAAATAATCGAAAAAGAAGATTAAATCAAGTCCATGGGAATTTTATTTTAATATTCTTGTTAACACCTAGTAAATATTTATAGTTTAGTGGCGTTTGGCTTTTTTCAATTATTGTAAAAATAATATTTTTTTGTGTGCCTGAATAGTCAACATACGTCAAGTTTCAATCTGGTATTAGTTGTGTTAAATAAATTTTAGCTTATCTTGAAGGTAAATAGATTTGTGGGGGAAAAGCAAAAAAAAGAAATATTTTGTTGGTTAATAATTTTCTTATGAGTGACTTCATCTACCAGTTGCTAATTTTTTTTTTTGGCGTAAAACTGTGCATATTTGTTATGAAATTCAACTGACTTTGTAAAATAACAAGACCTCAATCTAGAGTAGAACTTAATTTAGTGATAATTTGAAACCCAATTTTAGCAATCAAAGAAGACAGATATGCATTTCTTTTTATCACATTGCATGGTGAGTCCAATAAGGGTACAACACTCTCTAATCCCCGGAAGGCACTCACAGGTTGGGCTGACCGGTTCCCGTGATACCATTATATGTGTTACTGGTCCAGCCTCAAGGAGAACCTCTAAGGATGGCCTTGAGCGAAGACCTTAGGTGCCTCTTCTTATCATACCAGACTAAGAAGTACATCCGTTGCTCTGCTGTGTAAAAAATTGAGTTATATGGGTAAAATAACCAAAGGTAATGTCTGGAAAAGACAAAAATAAATTTCCCCAGAAGGCACAGCACCATGGAGTGGATATCACCAAGATGTAAAGCGTAACCTCTGGAGGACACTAATGTACAGTAGAGAAATTCGTAACGTTGATGAATTTCTCTGACCAGAGATTGAAGCAAGGTCCCAAGTCACTGTTTAATTAATAGTCAATGCACTAACCACTTTAGCCAACACCACCTTTGCAAGGATGTGGTATTATAATAAAGATAAAATAATGCACAAGCTTGCATTGAAGTTAACACAAAGAATTCTATACCTGCTGGGACCTACGGAAAATGAAATCCAATCGAGTTTATAAGCCACAAATAACATAATAATATCCTATAAATTATTTAACCAGGTAGTGTACTAGAAAGCTTAGACTTAAAGGCTCTATTCGCAGTTAAGTTAAATAAAAACAGAATTTTATTCTCGCTAACGGAGATCTTGTTTTGCAATGAGTCGTTAATAACTAAAAGTTTTTTAAAACTTTGCTGGGTTTACTTTTAGTAACAAAAAAAAAAAAAAAACAAAACAATGAAAATATCAAATTCTTAAATAATCCTTTTTTGTACACCATACAAACACACACACACACATATGTATGTATATACATAAATATTTAAACATCTTTAAACTTACTTATGCATACATGTGAATTTATTTGCTATAAAAAACAAAAGCACACAAAAGTGTATATAACTGTGATTCTGTATAAACAAACATGATCTTATATAATATTTGCCAGTGTATATGTATGTGTTCATACAATTACATTGTCAGAGTGTATATAATAAAAAAAAGGTTAAGTGTGAAAAATGATGTAAATTAAGTCACGTTCTAACAATCACAGCCATCGTTGTCATCTCACACTTCGGTTGCAGATTACAATGCACGAACATTTTACACACATGGACACATGAAAATGTCCTGTTTTATCTACATACGAACGTAAGTTATGTTGTTCTTGTTGAACACCAATATATTAAAACCGAAAGGTTTTTATTCATGTCGTCTACAATTGCCAACATGTTTAATGCTTCTTATGGTAAATACTTTGATTTCAGCTACGACTTTGTTTTAGTCACTTATTCACTTATTTTTATATTTTGCTTTATTTTCTTCGATATTGAACTTTAACATTAAAATACTACATACGTACAAACAGGCATAAGATGAAAAATCAGCCTGATTACTGGCAATATAAAATGGTTATAAATTATTGAGCCCATTTAATAGAATTGCAAATGATTATTTTGTTTACGTTTTACTCTCGTTACAACAGATTTTTATGATATATTGTAAAAATTTAATAAACGAGAAATTGCTGAATGGCCAGCAGCTTTTGCTGTTTGGAATATTAAGTATATTATTTTATTGAAAATAAGAGTTATTTGATGGAAATATTTTTTATATATTAAATCGAATTCGGTTAAAGAAAAAGTTAATTTAATTGTTCAGCATTAAAAAAAAAGTTATAGGAGGAGTTTCCACAATACTGGCGAATGAATTAAGTGCAAAATTTGTATGAAAAGCACTCAGTTGTCTCAGTGACTTCCATACAAATTTTACACTTTTAATCATTCTTCCGTCATGTGGAGCTTATTTAGAATCGTATAAAAAAATTTTTATTGACTCTTTTTAGAGCTGGCGTACGAAAAGGGGAGTTCCTAATCTTCTTTATTGATGGTCAATGTCGCTGTAGAAAATTTTAATTCATTTCCAATATCAGAGTACTTTTTAACGTTTTTAAGAGGAAATGGAAATGAAATTTAGAGTGTTCTTTTGTACGTCTACCAGGACGTATACTTTATACCAACAAATTCATATAATTACACGTAAAGTATACGCCACCCAAGCTCAACACTAAACAATACATGACCATGCAATATGATTCTGAAGTTATTTATATCGTACAGATTTACACAATTGGAGTGTAGAGATTTACACAATTGGAGTGTTCACACTATTGTCATATCAGTCATATTGTCATAATGTCTTATTATTTTACAATAGTTTAAAAAATTTTTGTTGTGCTTCAAACAAAAAAGTCATATAATAATAAGACATATTTCAGTATGTTTATGGTTTGTCATAAAATAACTGTAGAAATCTTTGTCGAACAGCTGCAACTCCTTATTCGAGCCGGCGATAAGATTTAGACATTAAAATGGCGCGGGAAAATATGTAACAAAATTGACAGTGTAGGTAATTTATAAATTCGCGTGAATTCGCCACTGCATCTACATTATAATTAATTCGCCTTGAAAGAAAATATATGTTTGTGTAACTGATCTGCCTGGCAGCTTGTGAACGTTTTTCCAATTGCCGTTGTCCAAAAAAATTGTTCAGCTCATGTTACCGGCAACAGCTGATTTTGATTATATATATTATTTTTTTTGAAAATTTTAATTGATAATGGACATTTTAGAAAATTTACAGGAAATTTATTGTTTTCTTTATTAACAATTAAAAAACATTTAAAAATGGAGTGTTGTTAAATGTTTATCAGCTGGCAAAATTATGACACAGCACACTCATTTATGACGGGGTGTTCACACTTGTCATATTTTGGTGTGCTATTATTTTATGACTACAGTGTGAATAAGCCAAATATAATTGTAAAAATAAATACGATCTATTTCACAACCAAGAGAAATTTATTCTATTGTAGACATTATTTATTTGGCAATTGTGAAAAAAAAATTGCGCTATTTATGATTTGATTTGAGAGTATTATAGGTACCAATTATTGCATAGTATACATTAAACGAACAATAAAATTAGCAATTGCATAAACAATAATATTGCATAGAGTCATGTTAAAAAATCAGTTACTTTTTTTATAAATTTAAAATTCCTGAAATATTTTTCATAATATTTAACTGCAAAACTTCAAATGGGTCAGAATTTTATGAATAGTTTTTAGTTAAAAATTGTAACTAACTTTCATGTTAACATCTGCATACATTCATATTAATTCATTTGCATTGGCCTGTAAAAGGATACAACACTGCCAGTGTATTAGTTACAAAACTTGTCCTTTTTATTGCATTCTATTGTAAAAGATTTCTATCTATCAACTCTTTTGCTCTCTTTCATTTGTTCTTTTCGTTTTGTATTTTTTTTTTTTCATTACTAAAAGTACCTTTCAACAGAACTTTTTGTTAAACTCTGTTGCAGTTTTGAAACTGTAAATTTGTTGCCAACTTTATTGTCAGCAGAACAATCATGATGCAGAACGTCAAGACAACGACTTGTATAATGTGATGTCGTTTATTCATTGTTCCCATTGTCCTGTAATTTGTAACTTGAAATGTTACAAAAAGCTTAAATGTTAGTACTTCAAAGTTAATCTAAAGCTGTCATGTCATCATCATCAAAAATCATTATATGAAAATATACTAACAAACATAAATGTATTAAGAAAGAGAGGGTGTGAGAGAGAACAACTGTGAATACATGCAAGGGTGTATGCATGTATGGGTGCACATAGAAATAAATTTAGTTTTTTTTTTGTTATTGTGGTCGGAATAAATTCATGCAGGATTTGAAATTGTCAGCATAAAATTTAAACTAAAACTGCAAAATAAATTCAAATACGAGTATTATTTAAGTCGTAACATTTAATGTTTTCTTTTGAGATTTTTACAAATTGGTATTTAATGTTTTATTATGTACATAATTGTATTTATGTAGTATGTTATAAATTTTGGTATATCTTTTTTATGGGGAAAAATATTATAATTTGAAACATGAAAATTTTGTATCCTGGTTGTAAAGGCAGCATAGCATCTTTGATAGTTATGACGATACGAACACAAATTTAAAAATTTTAATTATTTCGTACAATTAAAATTGTACCTTCTGTATAAAATATTTGTATATACAATTATGTCACATATCAATAAAAATAATATCTAATAAATTTCACAGCCAAAAGAAATTTACTATCCCAAATCAAATTATGCCAAAAATATATAAAATATTCTACAACATCAGGTGTAAATTTACATCAAAATATAAATCATGCTTAAGAAAAAATAAAAACAAGAATATTTTTAAGGTCATGGCACAACCAACAACACAAAATTGGTTTATTAATTTGAAATTTTTGATAAATGATAAATTATAATGAACCATTAATGGTGGTGCCTTAAAACAATTTATTATACAGACTTAACGAGGGTAGTACAAGAAAAATATTCAATAGAGTTATAGATTTTTTTATTTTAACATCTAAAGTAGTTCTTTATGTTCCGCTGCTAACATCAAGTTTCTGCTTCTTCTTAGAAATAAAAATCTCTTGTAAGGATCAAAAGATGTCAGTGCCCACTCTGAATAATTCTTAAACTTTCTTCGAATTTTCGAAACAATAATAATAAATTACTCTTAAACAATATTATTTTCTACAGACATTTTTCATTTATACTCCATCTAACATTTACTAAAAAAAAATATAGTCAAAATGATGTAAAATTATTTCAATTGACAACAATGTCACACTCCACTTTATCATATTAAATTCATACACCTTTTTTGTATTTATTTGGTAGGCCAAAATTGATATATCGATACATCTTCATTTATAAAAGCTTTCAAAAACTAACCAAAAATATTTTTGTTTAGTTTTATTTTGAAGAATTTATTACTCTAGTCCTTGTAGTTATATCATTCCTTAACAATAGACCATTTGAAATGTATAAAAATAAACAATAATTTTTTATTTTTTCATGTCTAGAGTTTATTTGTATGAGAATTTTAGCTGGCATCGAAATTGAAATCTATAGAAATAAAGTATATTTAACGCAACAATACCACCAAATCCTACAAATAGAAAATCCTGCATTATTCGCAGACATTTATTATAAAATTTATTCGTTCTGTTTGGAAATTGTTTATAGAATTTTTATACCAAAAATGACATTGATTGATAAATAGTGAGTGTGTTTCAGTGTGTGAGTGATAGAAAGATAGCAATTTATTGGGTGAATAATTTTTTTGATGGACATTATAGATTTGTTTGATACAGATATTTGTGACAGAATGTAGGAGAGCATATTTTCTAAATTTGCTTTGGGCAAATTGGCAAATTTTTTTTTATATTGGCAATAATTTTAAGTAAATTTTAACAAAACTCGTAATCAATCTGAACTTTCAATGAGAATAAGTTTTATTGGAGAGTAGTAAAAACTAATATATTTTAAACATAATTCAAATAATTTGGAATATCTAGTACTCTTTTATTAAAACTTATTAAAATTAAGACAATATTTTCTAATACCAGTCATTTTTTTCATTTCGTCCGAATCATGCTACGAATTTCATTCAAAATTATCAGTAATGCATTTTTACTTGGTTTAGGCATTTTTAAAAATGGTTTTCTGTAACATTCGGTGATACGAAAAGTAACAAAAGGAAATTCTTTGAACTAAATTGGAAAAAAGGTTGTTTTTTTGTAAGACCAGCACTAAGGTATTGACCCCTACTTATGCAAGGCATTTTGCCAGAATTTAGGAAAAGGAATATGATAGAGAAAATAGATGTTGTAATTGTAGAAGGCTTACTTCTTTTACAACTCCGCTATTGTGTGTTTACCCAATTTTCAGAGCAGTGTTACAGCGCTTTTGGGCACATTAATTTTCTTAAACAGTATGAGCAGGTATTTTATGAACTGTTTTACCTCATCGAAGATGGTAGCTGTGGTGTACAATGTACATTACGTTGGAACTGTATCAATCGCTGCCTGATGAGTTTTTAGGGAGTAGTGGTACGCCTGTTATCACTTAAATAGTCCAACAAATATCAAGACATTGCCACACAATTCACAAGTTGAAGGCTAAACTTGTTCATATTCTTCATCACATACTGCCCGAAATGCTCGAAAAAGTTTCGCAAACTTGGACGTTCAAGAAGCACTTTGTCAAGAACGGCATTTTCAAATTTGAAGGAAATAATGTTTTTTTTTTTATTAAATATATTTTTTATTTATATTATTACGAATAAACGTAATTTTTTTTATTAAATTTTACAATTTAAATTTTTATGAGGCCTAAACAAATACCCCGGATTGGACGCTTAAAACAAACCTTGGCAAAAAAATTGAATTATAATTTATTTAAAATTTAAAGATTATATTCTTCCTTGATTTTAATAAATTCGTAAGTTACACAATATGCAGGAACAAGAACATGCAAAGCATGATCTGTGTATATTTATTTATTTTTTTTTTTTTTGAAAGGTCGCTGAGCTTTTATTTTCTTGCAGAAAAAATGCAAAATATTTAATGAAACAAACTCACAAATGAAAATAGCGCTACCTCGGTAACATATTCACTTTTTTATTTATTTTTTCTTCAATTTTAAACTAACGGCCTGGCCCACGATATCGAACGATGTCGATCGCTGGATTTCTAGACGTAAAAAAACTAACTTGCGTTCCGCTAATAACGGATTTTATTTAACTTATTATTTGTTTAAAGGCATATTAGCTAAACAAATAAATAAAATGGGTGTTTAGAAGGTCGTAAATCGGTTGATTTTCGTCTACAATTTCAGCATTATCGATCGATCGACATCGTGGGGCGGGCCGTAAATTTTAAAATTTGATAGTACTGAGTATATTTTCAACAACACAGAACTGAAAGTATATTTATACAAGTATATGCAGGAGCACAGCTGCCAGTGTTTTTTTTATACATATTTTCATTGCCTATTGTCAAAAATTTTTCATTTTCTTTCTACACAATATTCTTTAAGTTCTGCTGAGCAGAGATGTAAAGGAATGATTGAAATTTGGTTTTTAATTCAAATTGATTTACAAAAAGTTTAATTGATTAATTTTACACAAAATGGGAATTGAATTAAAATACTAATGCATGCCTCATGAATTAAAAATTCTCGAATGCATTCACATCACTAAAGAGATTAATTGAATTAAAGTTTGAGTGATTTAAAGAAAATCGATTTTTTAAATCACTGTTTTCACTAGAATTATGATTCCTATTAAAAACTCTTGAATGCTTTAAAAAAAATTTCAAAACTTTTTATGATTCGTAGATTCATTCAAAAAGGAATCATTCCTTTACAGCTCTGCTACTGAGCTATTTTTGAAAATTTTAAATTTATTTTACATAAACAAAAAGCCTGTTGTTTTTTATTTTTTATGTTGTTGCCGAGATGCATATACTAGTATAAATATAATTTGACAGAACCTATGAAAAAAATAAAGAGCTGTAAATATTTTTTTGTAACTATAAAAATGCGAAAAAAATTTTATAAGAAAACAAAAAAAAAAAAAAAAGAAAAACTCTCAAAGCTGACCACTTTCGACGGAAAAAATCATTTTTTGTAGCTGTAAAACCTGTGCCACTTGATTTATAAATTTGTTCTCTATTAAAAGTTGCTTTATAATTTTTCACTATCGCTGGATATATACTTACATACATACATACATATAATCTAGATTTATTTCTTTTAAATCTTGAAAATGATTTGGATTTAATCGAGAATGATAAACGATGCCATAGTAAAATCTCGCTTCTTGAGTTAACCATCATTTCTTTGCATAAAAATTGAAAAGAACAAATACAATAAACGGAAAGTTCATTCATCATTGCAGGTTAGAGGGTGTTACGCAGCATTAGCTAAGTCACAACTGGGGGGCCTTTATTTTCAATGAATCGTAATTTTAATTGATAAATCTTGTCCATTATTTTTTTTTTAATTGTATTTAAAATAGAAAAATGTCAATATAAGAATCCATTAAGGCAAATAAAGATTCAATTAAAATATTAATTAATACGACAAAAATCATAGTTTGAACTCACCTGAATTAATTGTAAATATCACAAGTGGACCTACTGTTTCCAAGAACCCATTCTGAGTTAATCTGTAGTGAAAGCAGGCCCGGAAAAGATATAATATACATGCCTATGTAAAATTTAATTTTATGTTTTAAATAATTATTGTCAAGACCGATTATTGAGCTTTAAGCAAAAGCTCAGGTCACAGTTTGAAATTATTTTAAATTTTATCCTATTTTACTCACAATGGCATTTTATTTTTGCCATGATTTTGTTCTATGAATTTTTCACATTAACCCTAGCTTGGGCACCAATTTATTTCTTCGAATCCAGGCGGTATTTACATTTGTAATACATGCTTATGTTTATTTTCGGTCAAAGTTTGTGGTAATCCTATTTATTATTAATAGAAAGAAAGGTAATTGTATTTAATAACATTTAAAACAACCAATATTTTATTTGTTCACTATTTGCAAAATCAGGTGTGCTCGTTTATTTTTGTAGCAATTGGCAGAACAATTGTGTATGCCAATGATTTTGAAAACAGCTAAAATTCCTCCTACCGACAATAAGCGCAATTGAATGCATTACCGTTGTTTCAATTCATACACTGAATGGCTCTGCATTGGATGAATTTGACGCCAATGAAGATGATTGTGGACATTCAAAGATGAAAGGAGCTTGTTATATGTGCTATTAAGAGAAGTCGAAAAGAAAACACTCAACACGCAAGGTGTGTGGCTAGCGTAAAAAGCCGATTTGCATCGAACACAGCAAACTTCAAACAAAATGCACGCAATGTATAAAATAATAATTTAGTTTTTCAACTTTATTTGCTTCGCTGATAGTAATTGCATTATAAATATATAATCATTGTAATATTATAAATGTGAATGTTAGTTTGTTTTCAGCGCTTTCACGCTTTGTATACATATTCTTGGAGCTATTAGAAGTAACTTAGGATACTTTTTATTAAAAAAAAAAATATATCTTACGAAAGATAAAAAATTGTTTTTAAATTTTTCAATGAGCAATTTTTAAGCCGCACAATTTTTGTTCTTTCCAAATTACACTAGATTAAATCATCTGGCATATTATGTATAAGTGTACTCAGCTTTGTGTGTGTTAGTGCTTTTTTATTTATTCGAAGTTTGTCTTTCGTTGTGCACATTACGGAACATAGTTGGCAGAAATATTGCGAGCATAATAATAAGTGATGATGAATTGGCAATAATTTTAGTAGGAATTTCAAATATAAGAAACAAATTTACTTAATATTTTTGCAATGAGGGAAAATTTTAAACATCAATAAAAAAAATTTTTAAATTGCTTCAAAACTTCTATACCTACTAATAAAAAAACTTTAGCTAACATTTTTCAAAGTTTTTAATTTAATTGTGTATGTAACTTATTGATTCTCTTAGAACTTTTGTAGTTTTTTAAGTAAATTGTGAGAATTTTTATAATTAATCGTTAAAAAATTTAATGTTTTTTAAAAGATTTATTGAGAAATTTAATCAATTAACAATTAATAAACATAAACCGCCTTATTCACAAAATATATTTTCTGCTTATAAATAAAATAAAAAAATATAAAATACCTATACAAAAAATTAAAAATGAATTGAGAATGTTTCATACTGTTTTATTAAAAAACTAGATATACCCGGTGCACTTCGCTACCTCCTCGTTATAAAATAAAATTCCTATTGTGAAAATTTAATGACGATCGGCCCAGTAGTTAATACTATATTACGATTTTTCATTTTCCTAAAAAGAGGCGTGGTCCCATCTACTTTTCCCCTGGTACGTGTTTCAAATTATGCCAATACCATATGTGCCAAATATCATCAACGTAGGTCAAAAAATGCCCAAAATATGGCGATTTAAATTTTTGGGTTGTATGGGCGGTGCCACGCCTCTTTTTCCAATCAAAACTTCATATAACCTATGTCACTCGGCTGAATATTCTGAAGATTCCCTGAAAATTTCATCCAAATCTGTCCAGTAGTTTCGGAGCCTATTAATTTCAAACAAACTAACAAAAAATCAAATCTTTCCTCTTTATAATATTTACTATTAGTATTAGTATAAGTATATTTATTAGTATATATATATAAGTGTGTATGTATTAGTTTTTTGCTGCTAATGCGGGTTTGAGGCTGGTTGAAAAATTGTGCCGACGAAAAACCGCTCTGTTCACCCCTCTCGCCTAAAAACTATCATGTTATGCCAGCATAATTAATCCAGTGTAAAATAGCTTAATGTAATGAAGCTCCAACCCTGAGTGCTGTAATACAGTCGCACTGTATTACTGACAGTCACGTCAATATCCAATCAAATTTACTATAGTATGGCTTCAAGGCGAGCGAAGCCGCGGGAAAAATCTAGTTTTATGTATTATATTCAGTTTATGAATTATAGTAAAAATATACATATAAAAGTCATATTTAAATATGTAAATAGCGGCCAATAACGAAGAAAACTTCCAAAATCGAAGACAAATAACTTTAAATTAATTTTTTTTTAATTTATACGAAAAACATGAAAAATTAGTTTCTGATTCCAAAGCATATCCATATAGAACTCTAAATATAAAATTTACAGCTATTTCAAAAATTATATATTTACAAATGTAAATACATAGTAACCAAGCTAGGGTTAATTTTATTAAAAACAAATTGGTTTTATTATATCATCTCTTTGGTATCTGAAGCCTAAGGACGATAACATATTAATGTTTCTGAATAAAATGAACGTGTGTTGTTAAAGTGTATTGTCTGGCTTTACATTTCCTCTCTCTAGTTCTCTCTCCCTCTCTATATGTCTTTCTATAAAAAGGCCCTCTTTGAGAACTTCTTCCTTTTTCTTATGGCAACACGGTGTGAATTATTCCTATTTTTGTACGTGCGTTTCGACAACGAATAAAATAAAAGAAAATTTGTTTTACAACATGAGTGTGCAATTTTTCATTTAATTCTGTTCAATCGTTTGAAATGTTTGATTTTTGATTTCTTGTCATGCATTTTGGGGTTTTTTCCTTTTACAATCTTACGTTTCAATATTTTTCGTGTGTAAAAGATTTGTCAATGTTTCCGTTTGGGGAATTCAGCTTAGCAAAATAAAACACAACAGTAATAAATAATATTTTTTTGAATTGTTGTCATCACTAAGAAGTATTTGTGACGACGATGATGAACATGGCAATAATGCTGTCAGTCAGTAAGTTGTAAATATATTTTTAGAAAGTGTGTTACTGTTTTTAAAACGAATGAGAAAACCTAAGCAAATCTCAATTGAATAAAAAAAATGTTGCCGAAACAATAGTAAAATTTGAAAATTACGTGAATGAAATACAAAAAACTAAAATCACGTATACAATGAAATGCTCGAAATACGGCGAAAACTTAAAATAAGCTGACATTCGATATTATAAATTGATTTTGATTTTACGTTTAGTCATTGTGTAAAATTTAAAATCACTTAAGTTGTATTGTCCCTTTTTTTGTTTTTGAAGGATGTGACTTATCCACCACCGATGGCTTTTAAGAAAGCTGATATGGAAGCATGTAACATCGAATGTTTTTTGGCTTGCTGTCGTTATGAAAAATTTTGTATCATTCCATATATGTATATCCTTTTTTCAATTACTTGTGGTATTTGTTAATACATAGTAGCATCCTTTACTATTTCAATTACTTCTTCTAATAATCTGATGATTAAATTTCATTTAATTCTAATTACTTACAGCGTACCAATCATGATGCTCTTAATGTTCTCGAACTGAAGGATTTGAGGTGAATATACCAATTTATAATACACTTAATTTGCGGAAGACTTGAACCAAAAATTCAACTGCCAATATATATACATATATATATATATATATATATATATATATATATATATATATATATATATATATATATATATATATATATATATATATGTGTGTGTGTGTGTGTGTGTGTGTGTGAGTGAATATACGAGGGTTGCTAACTTTATTGTAAGCCTGTAGTGCGATAACATTTACCGACAATTATTGCGATTTGCAGTAACGATTTTGTTATTCACTAATTGCTTCTTAACAATATCGTTACAATTTCCTTTTACGTGGCATCTCTATCAAAATATAACAAAAGCACAAAGAGAAATAATAAAAAAGCAAATAAATTTTTTTATTTATTTATTTAATAAATATTTTTCTCATAATATTTTTTTTTTTAAATTTAGAGAAATTAATTTTAAATTGCATGCTTAAATAATGGTAATATTATTATTTATGCATAAAAGATTCTGTGTGTTTGTATTTTGTTTTAAAAAAAAACAATTTTGTTCTTGGCATAACGCAAGTGCTACGATTGAACAGCTGACTTTTATCTATTTCATAACAATCCACAAATTATTGTCGTTAACTTACCGATAGCAAATATCGTTAAAAGTGTTATTCAATCCCACCACTGGTAAAAACTGTTGTATTGTCCCTTTTTTTCTTAAAAAGGTTTTCGTAGTTTCTTAAAGCATTTCTTTGGGATTTAATAAAACGAAATATGACAAATCATAAAATGTAGTTTTTAGTTTTAAGAAACGAATTTGTTCTTGTATTCGTTGTCTTAGTAATTTGCCATTAAGCAGGTGGTAACACGATATATTACTTTTGTGCCACGGAAGGGTTCATTCGACGTGTTTCATTTATTTGATAATTAAATTAGTTTTTCTTTGAATAAGTAAAATTAATTATTTGCTTTGGAAAATAGAATAAAAAGAGTGATACAGAATTTTTCTTAAAAAACATTCCAAAACCTTTAAACAAAAGCACAAAATTCCAAAAATGATCAATTTAAATAACAACCCTCGTATATTTTTCGAGAGCCTATACATCGCAACTTGAATTCATATGTGCAAAATAAGTATTTGTATATATTTAAAGGATGTCAAAATATCATCATAACTTTTCAAGTGGCTGACATCGGCTTACCTGACAAACTCGCACAATGCATTAGCACTCATACACGTACACAAACACCGAACCTCACACATGCACTTAATTTCATTATAATTTAACATCATAAAACCATATTTATCAACTCCTATTTATATCGTCATCAGCATCAACATCATCAACGTCATCATCATCATCAGAACAGCTTAGCCTTCAATATCATCCAACTGTCAGGATACACATCTTTCGAAAAGTTTAATTTGAACAAATAATTTTCTGTATTCTTTTATAAGATGTAACAAATAAATTTTCCAATTCAGTTGAACAAAACAGATGATGGCAAAGAAAACTCTACAAATGTAGCAAAACCACAAGAGTAATGAAAAGTTGTGATAAAAAGAAGAAAACAGAAGAAGAAAAGAGTATGAGAAGCTGAAAATCCTAACCAAACACAAAATTTTGAATATTAAATCTTCTATTGTTTTTGTAACATATGATGCCCGCAGGCAGGAAACAAACAATATTTGATCTAATAATGAATAGAAAATTTTCAAAGATTGATTTACTTTTCATATTGATATTTAGAAAAAAATTATATACGAGTAGTCACTCTAAAATCTATTAGCAGGTGAATGAAGCACTTGAATTTTTTACTTTTCAAATTGCAAGTATATAATATTCTATAAGCGCAGTCACACAAGTGCTCAGCAAATATCATTTTTCTTTAAAATCAAATACAGTTTTGAAATAATTTTGCAACAAATCGTGATCAGATCACAAAATACGCTGTTCAGATCATGTAATAACATATCTCTGCATTGATTTTGTAGAAACCATATTTTTAATTGAATATTTCATTAATATTTTACCTAAACTCTTTCTTGTGACTATTTAACTAAAACATTGCAACAATTAAAAATAATTCTTAATATTCCAGGGCATTCATTCTTCTTACATTCTATCGGCGTAGTTTTTTTCCTCATAGTTTTGCAATAATTTCAACAAAATTTTTATGCTTTTATTGGCTCGTTTCCCCATTTAATATTTTTTTTCTACAACTAAATCAATTTATCGAACATTTCCATAAAATATATCCTTTGGGATTACAAATTGCAAAAATCGCAATTAATTTCTAATGCGTTACTGTTCCATTTCACGTTTGTCTTTTTCTGAGTGTGTGTGTGTGTGTGGACAGCTTTTATAATTTAATACGATCATAAATGCCTAATTAATTCTAATATTTTAATTAATATTATTATTCAACATAATTAAAATTCATAGCCATATGTTTGTGGCGCTACAGTTTTTCGTAAACTTTTAAGTTTGATTTTTGTGCACTTTTTTATGCCACATGCGTTCGAACGCACATACACACTCATACAAACACACACACTCACTCATGCACAAGCAGGCATAAAAATTGAATTATAAAATAAATAATTAATAATACACATATTATGTTTAGGTTTAAGTTTGTTAATGTATGCGTTTAAGTGGTGAGTATGTAAGTCTTATATAACTCATACGCCAACGTACACAAAATATGAAATAAACACACCTGAGACACGAGCACACAAATACCGCAGTTGTTTAACCCTGGAATGTCATCCTTCGTGGAATCGACGACCCATGTTATTTCTTTTGATTTTTTTTCCCCCTTTGCAAAAATTTTTAAGCTCAATTTTCGTGCAGCATCAGTACTAACTATACTCTTCCTGTGTGCGCGTTTTTGGCTTTCTATGCGTTAGGTAAGCTGGTTTTTTTCGTACAAGCGTCGTCGATACGACGAAATATGAACTTTGTGTGACTTTTTGAATTTCAGACAGTGTGCTTATATTAATAAATATATCATTGTTTTAGAAATTTTTGTTTCGTTTCTGCACGTTTTCTTCAAAATGAGTACTAACAAAGGGTTAAGCGATGAGGATATGATTATTTCTAAAGGAATTGCGTTATTTATACTCATAATATGTTTAGTTCAAAGAAAAAGCCTCTCAGTCGTAAGGAGGAGTGGTGTTGGCTGAAATGGTAAGCGCGTTGACTACTAAGCAAACAATAACTTGGGGCCTGGTTTCAAACCCAGGCCAGACTAAGACAATCAACATCATTAATTTCTCTAATGTACATTAGTGAGACATTGCATTAATTGATGTCGGACTATTTAAGTGATGAAGGCATAACACTGGTCACTAAAATACTGTTTCGACAGCGATTGCTGCTGTTCCAAGCTAATGTACACAACATCGTCCTCCTTCGTCGGTTAGCAGAAATATCGACGAAGTAAAACAATTAAAAAAATCCCTTCTAATGCAGCTTAACAAACTTAATGCGTCTACTTAACGCCGGAGGCGCCTCAATGCTGCTATAAAAATTAACATAACGCGCAAAGCATAGTTGTAAAAGAATTAAGCCTTCTAAATTTTCCACATCTGTCTTCTCTACCCTATCCCTCTCTCTGAGTTCTGGCACAATGCACTGCATACGTAGGCGTTATCCCCTGATTGCTGGTCCTAATTAAAAAAAAAAAGTAGTTCATGAAGAAGTTACATTTTTCACTTATACAAGAGCAGCTTGCTGATAGACTTATGATAGCAACGTTAAGAACTTCTGTGAAATCGAGCATTATTAATATGCAGAGCAAAAAAAAACAAGAAACGAAAGATATGCGGTATTTGTCCATCATGTAAACGACGAATAACCAAATCATCCTGTTCTAAATGCAATTAAAGCCTGTGCGGGTTGCACAAAATATAACTTTGTGCCTCTTGTGCAAATTGAAGACTGACACATTTAGAATTTTGTACCTGCATTATCTGATATATTAGTTTTAAGATATAAATGCATTTAATGAATTTTTTTTTTTAGTTTTTTAATTTTTTCAATTTTGTCAAGACATGTTTTGTAGAACAAGTCAAGTGAAGTAGTGTTCTGAAATTTTAATTTATTATTAAATAACATATAAAATAATATATTTTTTTATTTTAGTATGCTAAAACACAAAGCAACTAACAAAAAAAAAAGAGTTTTTAAATTTTTGTATGATTTAGACATTTTTAATGCACTTTTTAATAAAACTGTCGTCGATACGACGAAGTATGACCTTTCCGCAAAAAAAATATGTATGACTTTCTAGGGTTAAAAAACCCAGTAACCCCACGAACGTAATGTCAGATTTATTTTATCAAGTTTTATTAAGCCAGCGAATTTCATAGAAAATTATTGTTGTATGTCGATAGGTCGAATAAAAATACCAAACTAATATATTAATTTAAAAACTTATGTTTTAAAGATTGAATTTTGTTTCTTTTTTGAATTATGTATTTAAAAACAAATAAAAAGTTTTATAAGTTTCGATATTTTTTTTTTTTTTTGAGTTTTCATATAAAATTACGTGCTGTTTCCACAATATAGACAAATGACTTGTGTAGAAATTTTGTATGCGAATTACTAAAAACAATTGGTGGTTTTCATAAAAAAATTTCTACTAAAACCAATTATTTGTATTATAAAAACCGCAGATAAATTTACTATTATGGAACTTGTTATAAACTGTGTGCTGGCTTATAATCAACTCCAATACCCCATATAAAATATTCCTGTACAATAAATATTTCTAAATTGCGAGAAAAAAATACTGAATTCAGTATTTATTAAAATTTTAGCACATCACGTGCCAAATACCAAAAATACTTTCAACATTTTCAAATTCTTATTGACAACATCTGACATTCGTTATGTCAACCTTTTTATAGCTTGTAAATCATGTACGCACACATATTCACTCTCAATTTATTACTACAACAAAAAAAAAATACAGACACATGTATTTCATTAAAGCAAACGCATATATTAAAACTTTAAGAACAGGCTTAAATAAAATATTTCTCACAAACTTTTGTTAAAGTAATATAAATAAAAATTTGCTAATCGTAATTTGTAAGCAAGAATTTTAAAATTTTGGCATTTTTGGTGAATACAATTTTTTAAAGCTTATAAGGTTTCAGGATATTTTTTAGTACAAATTATAAACTAGTGCAAAACTAACACTTAAGCGCAGTTTAAGTTTAAAATAATTTCAGTTAATTATTTCATTAACTAAACCTCGTCAGTATTCATGTGCAAATGCCTTCACTACCTGTTGAATATTGTTAAAGACACTTTTGAAAAAATGAAATATTGCTCTGCGCTGTTTATTGATGTCTCAACAGCTTTTGATAAAGTATGGCACGAAGGTCTTATACACAACTTAACGCAAAATCTACCCGCAAACATCGTCAAGCTTTTAAAAAACTATTTAAAGGAACGTAAATTTTGTATTTAGAGAAGCCAATTTTTTTAAGCCCTCCGCAATCGGTCCATTACCGTACTTAATATATTCCTCAGACTTACCGCTAAGAAATAACATTCATACATCCTCATTTGCTGATGATACAGCTTTTCTAAGCATTCATGAAAATCCTGTAGAAGCTTCCCGGAATCTACAAGGGTACATCTCAAAATTGGAAACATGGCTAATGCAATGGCGGATAAAAGTTAATGAGCATAAATGTGTACACGTCACTTTTACGTTACGCAGGGAAACATGCCTGCCTATACAAATCAACACCGAGACTATACCGCAGCACTCTGAAGTCAAATATCTAGGCGTTCATCTTGATCGTCATTTAACATGGAAATCGCACATAGGCGCAAAGCTGACACAAATCAAATTAAAAGCAGCCCAAATGAATTGGCTTATTGGAAGAAACTCTATACTAAGCCTTGACTGTAAACTTCTCTTATACAAAGCGATCCTAAAACCAATATGTTCCTATGTAATCCATTTAGGGGGACTGCCTCAGCATCAAATGTAGAAAAAAAATTCACAAAGACGTTGATGTTTCAATTTATAATTGAAGATTCAATAAATAATAAGACTAAAAAAAAAACTACGGGTAGCACTCCGGGAGTGCCGAAAGAAGTGAAAACGTTTTGTGATTACAACAATACACGTGCTATTGCCAAAAAAATTATGCGTAGATATAAACATATCCGTCTGTATTTCTTCAAGCAAAAGATCCACTTATTTTGTTTTTTATAAAAAATTATTAATTAACAAATTGTTATTTTTTCCAATATTTCCTACCAACAATGGGTAGCTTCTTCAGGGATATATTTATAACTAAAAAAATTATGAAATTATTTTCTGTATAAATAGTATTTAAAATGAAAAATTATTTGAAGCATATTTTACGGCGTCAAAAAGAAAAAAATTTTAAAAAATAATTTTGTCATTATGCTAAGTGAAAAAATAATAACAGTAACATGTTACAAGCAATACAATATATTATAAAATTATCCTAATTATTGCTTCTATTAACTTAATATCTGTAATTCTGTGCTACATTTGCTGTATCTATTTTATAGTTTATCCGTTGTGTAGTTTGTACTCTGCTAATCTGTAACATTTCTAGCATTAATCTGCGTTTATAATTATTTTCTGTATTTAAAATTTCTGCGTTGTTAAAATCAGTACGATGATTAGTATTAGAGCAATGTAATGATAAAGCTGTTTTTTGTGTCAATGTAGTGTTCCTGTATTTATAATCTGATTTATGTCCTGCAATTCTACTTTTTAGTTTGTTTTTAGTTGTACCTACATATATATACCTTATTACAATTTTCGTTATCATTACCACCACATGGTAACTTATAAACTAAGTTAGACATTTCTAATTTTTCTATCTTATCTTTTGTGTTACTAAATAGTCTACCTAATGTGTTAAACATCTTATTTTTTTATTTATGTTTCAAAGTACGCATCTTACAGCTTACAAAGTATGTGCTTACTAGCACAGCTGACTGAGCTCGCTTTATAGCAAATTTTCATACAAACTGATATAGTTTGAAGAGAGCACATAAAAAATGGTTACAGTATGGTACTCATACGTATTAATATGCTTTAAATTTGTTTGTTTGTGTTTTGATATGAAGCGAGTGCTATATACCAACAAAATATATGTTGATTTGGATTGTTGTACTTGTTGTCGAACTGCACATACCTGCTAGTTTTGCAATGCCACTTATTGTAAACGCAAATGCAACTGCGCCCGAGAAGTTAAGAACCTAAATTTTTTTCGCTCATAATGAAGAGAGTGCTATCTTTGTGTACTCTTCTTAATCAGTTTCGCTCAAATTGAAGAGTGCGCCCTCTTTGGTGCCCAAAAAAATTAGTGTTTTTCTCATATATGGCAGCATCACCCACAAGAGAGGGCGCTCTTTTCATTTTGAGCGAAAAAAATTTAGGTGTTATCTGTAGGTTGTTAACTTCACTAACATCTGTAGGTTGTTGACTATACTACAAGTGTCAAAAAGCGTGACGATGTCGCGAGTTCTGAGATTTTAGCCCACACAAAACCTCCTTACCGCGCCAATAGAAGTTTTAACTTCAAAAATATATTTCAGCTTGAACCTCTAATTGTATTTTAATCAGAAAATAGAACTTTAAGATAATAATTCAGTAAAACATTTCTGCCCGCATTAAAGCTTTCGAAGAGAAGTAATTGAAACAGAGCATATCACTTAAATACAACGTCAATGTTAATAAGTAGATTTTTTTGCATATGAAAAATATTTCTAAGTATTAAACTTCTAGGATATATTACCTGACTAACTACATTGTGTACATTTGATATCTTCAATAAAAACGCCATGAAAGAATGTAGTGCTTTTGCTAGGTACCTTTTTCGTCAGTGATCTAAGAAACTAAAGAAAATAAAAGAAAAATGATTCAACCAACTGGGTGAGCTAAAACAAAATGATATTTTACGATAATTATCAGCGTTCATTGTGTCTTCTATCGTTATCATCATTTAAAGGTTTTAGCTTTTAGTGTTTAAACATTGATTTTTTTCCCAATTTATTGCCGAAATTTTTTCAATGTCAGTTTTGAGTGGCATTTCAAATATGAACAAAGCACATATGGTCCAGGTTAATTTTCAGTGATTTATTATCTGTAAGTTTAAGAGAGGTCTACTTTAATATCATCATATGAAAATTTTAAGACATATTTGTTAATTAAAGAGATGCTACACTTTGTAAAATTGTACACTTTTAATTTGGTCACACTATCGCCTCATAAGTTTGTATATATAAAATATTTACTCAATTTTATACTACCGACTGTTGTTAAATCGTAGGACAAACTTTTCATACTCTACACACCTGATACTCTCAAACAACTACAAATATACATATAATTTTTTAACAATTACATTAATAATCTTACACATACAACCAAATTTATGAAAAAAATATATAAAATTGAAAAAAATATTATACAGATATAAACACGTGCCAAACTGTCATGACCAACAGTGAGTAGTGAATATATTTCATACATAAAAACTCATATTTGCCCTCGTACTTTATAAAATTTCCATGCAGATAATAAAAGCTAAATAATTTTTTTCACACTTGTATTCAGGGGCATGTATGCGTGTTCAGAGTTGTATGTTTATGTTATGAATTTCAAATAATTTTGAATATTCAATTTGTGTACAAATACAAACGTTCATTTGGTCATATTAAAGTGGTCAAAGTTATAAACAAAAAAAAAATTAATTTGGTGTTAGTTGTTGTTTGCTAGCAGGAGTTTTAAAGAATTGTAATTATTTAATTAAACATAAATTTAGTTGCATAATTATGTTAAAAGCAAGCAGGTGATATTTTAGCAAAATATACAACAGCTAACAAACATTTTTAAAGTTGTGTACAAAAAGTCTCTTACAAATTCACTGAACATCTACAACAGCGGTGCCCAGGCCCTATGCTCTTCATGCTCATTTGTTTTTGTAATACTCTTAGCTATAGGCTGTGTGTTTTAATATACTCATACAGCACTCAGCACTAGCAATACGATATACACAAACAACTTTGTCTTATTAGTTTTTTTTTTGTCGTTCTTCACTGTATACACGCAAGAGCAAAGCAACAACACTTTCGTATGCTTTGCTGGTAAACATTGACGACAGCGATCATCAATGTACATTTTGTTTTTGTTTAACGTATGATATGATATAAATATATGAAATATATTTTTTTCTGTTTTCTTTGCATGTATTTATTTTTACAACAAAAATTTTTGAATAAAAATTTGTTTTTCTTTAAATGTATTGGTATTTGCTCGTCTATAAGGAACTTGTGGGCACCGCTGATCTAAAACAAACAAGAATATCGGAGAAAAAAAATGTTGCAAGCCAAAAATTCCTCCTAAGGACTATAAAGCAGGCAATCACATTTAATTATTATTTTATTTTTCTTATTGTCAGATATTTTTCTAGAGTTGGAAGAAAACAAAATACAAATTTAAAATAGAAATAGAAATAGAAATAGAAATAGAAATCCACTCACTATTTAGAGCTGTCCGTTTTATAGCCATAAATTTTATTTCCTTCAAGTGTCCAGAAAAAGAAAGAAAAAAAAGCACAAACAAATATATTCTATATTTACATTTTCTGATCTAAAGAAATATTATTTGTTTGGCAATAATAGTTTAAGTTCGTTATTTTTAGCTTGTTTAGCTACTATTTCACCTTATTGCGGTTGGTTCCTTTTTAAATGTTCATATTCTTGGCTTTCGATCATTATTTGTTCTTGAATGACTATTAAACAAACAAACAATCTATAAGTCGTAACAATATTAAGCCAAATTTTTTGTAGTTTTTCTTCCTGTTTCCATATAAGTTCCGTTTCCGGAAGCCAACACTTTTCCATTACAAAAAATAATATAAAAAAAATACTCATACATGTACATACATCATAAGTAGAGCAGAAAAAAAAGTAATGAAAAATATATAAAAAACAGACTGCAACCTGAAACGATTTCTAATAAGACAACCAAACTAAATTCATACAAATATATGAGCAGAATGTGTGTGTAACTTAATGTACAACAACAGCAAAAATAATTTTTAAAATATTTTCTATGAAAGTTTTATTGATCACTGTAACAAAAATACTTCCCACAAAAAATTGTTCTTAAGAACTGAAACAACTATTATAAAACAGTTAAGAATGACAGTGCGTAGTTTTACGTATTGGCAAAATAAATTTCTAGGAATTTTATTTGTGCCCCACAGTACGAAGAATAATAACGAACAACAAAATAGAGAGTGAGTTGTGCCAGCTCTTGCATGTTTATTTTTATTTTACACATACATACAAGCATACTCATATTAGTGCTCAAATGTTCTATGATATCCGGTTCAATGCTTATTTGTATTTGAAATTCTCTTTATTTTTACATAAAAGATATTTATTAAATTATTTTTTTTTTTTTTTTTTATAATACTACTTTTAGTTTGCGGCTCATTGCTGGCTGGGTTATTACTACGATTGAAAAGGGCAGTACTTATCATAAAAAAAAAATTAATAAATGTCGAATTGATAATCTTCGCTTATTTTTAAAGTCAGTTAAAATATACATAAAATCAAATTGTTAAATATTTATAAAAATGTTCAAGGTTGGGGGTCGAGTTTATTTCGAAACTTCACATATCTTTCAAACTGAAACTTAACGTCACAAACAAGAAACTTTTTTCGTGTGAAACCCTTAAATAAAGATACCGAGCTTTGATATTCGGCGAGAAATAAATTTTTTAAAAATTACATCGACTAACAACACAGGAAACAAAATATCTAAAGCATATTCTTTAGAATTGGTTGGGATTTTTCATAGACTATAATCTTGCCTTAAAAATTCGAAAAAAATTAATCTCTCTCTTAAACTTTGTTATTTTAAAACAATCGAGATTTAAAATAAAGTTCTTCCAAATCTGAAAGGTACTTGACGTTTTCTACAGCTGGTCCAGGAGAGAAGTACATTTCAATTTCATAAATTTAGTTCGACAAACCAAAATAACTTATGAGATTTTTAATGCTGAGGTAGGTGAAACGTTTATTTCACAAAATTTTAGAACTAAATTCGAAAATTCGAACTCAATTGCGGAGGTTCAAACTAAACGACAAACAAATTGATACAAATCAAAATTTTTTATTTATTAAAAAATTATAATTGTTTCGTTTTAAATGTAATTTGTACGAAAGAAAAATTTGTTCAACACCGTGGGCCAGACAGTACTTTCGTTTTAAATTTAATTGCTGTATTTTTTTTTTTTTTTTTTTTCTTAAAAAAAATTCTATTAACTTTGGTGTTTGTTTTAAGTAGTCGGAAACTCTGATCCACTTATGAGTCTCGAATTAGAAGCCTGCGATAAACTGATTGACTGACAGACAGGGAAACCGAGACACACATGGACGAAACTTTAAAAATATGAGAAGGCGTAATAAAGTATTTTTTTTTTAATAATTAAATTTGAGCTCTCTTTATAAAAGTCGAATAATAATTCAGTCGTTTCAATTGGCTTAAAGATTTCTTTGTGAATTTTAAATTTTCGACATGACAATTTGAGTTTTAATTACTGTTCTACTAAAATCACTACAAATGTTTTCTTTCTGGCCTCGGCAGAAAACCGGGACTTAATCAAAAAATATTTCTGTGATAATTTCCGTGAGAAATAAATACGATTTATTTTATTTACCTCTAAATATTTCGTAACTTTTTTTTAAAACCTTTTGGGAATAACCGCAAAATACTTTAAATGTCAAGCGCTTGATGTCTGTTTCCACAACTTAAATTCATCACATTAAATATACATGAAGTACTTAAAACTATCTAAGCGATAAAATAACCATAGACAAACACACACAAATACACTCACACAATATCTAATACTACCCCACATTCATAGACTTATTAGCACAATATATGTTTTGTTCTGTTCGTGAATACATTGTTAATATGTGTGAGTTACATAAATACGCTTTATTGAACAATATGTGTGTCTGCACACGGATATATCTCACTGTGTGTGTGTGTGTGTGTGGCTGTGTATCTATGCAGAATAGAACGCGTTATTCTATGAATCAGAACGTAAGCAGATTAGTAAAGTTTGTAATTATGTTGGTAATTGATTAGGTTCGAACAACTAACTCCTAATAAGATTATTGTGGTAAAATAGACACATATAAAAACGGTATGCAGCAGAAGCGATGCTCTCTTATAACAGCAACAACAGCACTAAAAATAAATATAAAAAAAATAGATAAAACATCAATATTGGCAACCGACATACTCTTCTATACACAATTGCACACTTACTTGCACACAATATGGTTGGGAATTGGTTTAAAAAAACAACAACCAAAACCGGAAGTAATGGATGGAGGAAGTTAATGTAACCGTAAAGAAGAATTTGAAATGTATGCCATCAGTGTAAGCTATCAAGTAACCATCAATACCCATTGGAACAACCAACCAACCAACCAATAGACAAGTGAACTAGAAAAAAAGCAAAAAAAAAGAGAAAAAAAACATTAAACTAAAATAAATTCTACAAGCTACTTACACAACTATTGATGTGCAACAGTGGCTGCAACATCTGTAGCAGAATCCGTATCAGTATTATACTGCTACAATTAGTGTATGAAATTTAAGCGATTTATGACCAAACAACAACATAGCAAAAATTTTGTTACATGAAAACCTAATGTGACGTTTAAAACTTTGAGTTGTTGCCGCAGCAGTGAAAAAAAATTTCTAAACCACAATATTGGTGTTGTACGAAAATTCTTTGTTAATAAATATAGTAAAATTGTTTTTGTTTTAATGATGCATTTCTCAAATAGCAAATTACAAAATATTATTATAATATTTTTAAACTGAGTTGATACTAAAGAAAAAGAAAATTAAGTTCCTTTGCTCTAAAATATACACAAAGATTATCTAGTATATGTAAAGCATAAAGATGTGTAAAGTACAATGTTTGAATCTCTCTATATAGAGTTCTCTCTCTCTCTCAGGGGCTTAAAAAACAGAAAGGCTAGAAAACTTTTACTAAAACTTATCACTATGCCACTTAAGTCTTGCTAATTTTTCTTATGCGCCTTCAAATGACTGCATTTAGTTTCGATTTTTATACAATCGATTGTCATTTTATATCGCAGCCCATCTGAATGCAGCACGACAGTATGCCCATACTTTTGTGTACTTACGTCTACGCTTGCTTATCCATTTAAAAGAAAACTAATTGTGTGTGTTTCTCTGTGCGGCTGTTATCTAGTTTCGTGGAAAACAATATATAAAACTGAGCTTTTGTGGTTGCAAAGTTGCAAAATGAGACATGAGTCATGAGAGTTTGCCGTAGATAGTTGGAAATCCCGTTGTATATTATGGGTCATGTTGTTTTTGTTATTGTTGTGACAATTTCTGCTGTATTTCTGTTTGCAAACCACAATGCAGCTGTTGGCCGCAACCGGATGTATCATCAATCGGTTAATGGTGAATTTGATAGTACTCTTGTTCTACACATCTATACATCTTGTAATGCATTATCGACTGCAAAGTGATTAAAATCACTGTTGCGTGAGGTAACATTAACTCATACATACACACAGATGTACATACATGCATACAGACTTCGAAACACATTTCCTAATAGTATCGATTTAACTAACAAGCGAATTAAAAGAAGAAGATAAAAAAAGAAAACAGCCACCAAGAGGGCATTAAAAACACTGCATATTTACAGGAGCAATACTTTTAAGAACTTTATTCTAAAGCTATTGTATATATTTTACTTTTATTGGTATGCAGATGTTTTTTTTAACTTTTTCATAAATTTTATGCAAAACAAGTTTTGCAACAATTTTATAATATTTATAAAGTTCTTCTGATGGCTATGTGCCACTAGGTGAAGTTGGGTGGGTCATAGTACAGAATAGTTGTAAAAATTACAATGACTTGCAATACTTACGTCGTATAAGAAATAATTCGGTAATTATGGTTCAGAAGTTTGGAAATACTTCTGTTGTGAGTGCTTTTAAACTATTTGCATAATTTATTTATTATCCAAATACCATTATACTTACTTCAACGTACATAAGTATATTACTTACCATAATTTTTTTCGTTTCTTTATTTTCATAACAACCGCTAGGGGCACGAGGAGGGGAAGAAGTGGCAATTCCTGTATTAACTAAACTAATAACCCAACATATGGCGCTATGTTCGCCTCATAATTATTTTTGTTGTTTAATTACAGATGGCGCTATGTCCGCGTCATAAATATTTTTGTTGTTTAATTACAGATGGCGCTATGTCCGCCTCATGTAGGAGAATCGTCGTCGTTCGCATTTCAAACAGAACAAAGTTATGGTTTGGTATTTTTTTCATCGGCGGTCATCGTCACACACTTACAATACATTCGCTATTTTTTATATAAAACCCAAAATATGCACTAGAAATATTTTGTATGGCAAAACAACGTTTGCCGGGTCATCTAGTAAATATATACAGGGTGGGCCAACTTCGACTGACTGATTTGAAATGCTTATAATTTTTCGATTTTTACAGTTTACGGAAACATAAAAAAATTTAAAAATATTTACACGTTCTTGCATTTAGTTTGATGACATTAAATTTATTTTTTATTAAATTGGTTATTATCTGCCAAAAAATGATTTAATAAAAATTTTTAAAAATCAAAACCTAACAATCATTCGTTATAATTAATTTTCAGTCTGTCGAAGGTCTCCCATTCTGTATAATAGTTTTGACAACTATTCTTAAAAATGTCCTAGTGACGCTGAGGCCAATGAATATTTCTTGAAATATCTTTAATTTTATTGTGCAATGAATTTTAAATTCTATTTTAATAATAATCAAAAAGATAGTTGCAGTTTTAGTTCTACTATTTCTTATTATGGATCACAACTCAACTTCTCCAGTTTTTGGCAACTATTCAGCTGCCTTCGAAAGGTTGTTTATCGTATTATTATGTATAATAAAAATTGGGTGTAAATCGTAATGTAAAAAAAATAGTAGAATTAACTGCCTGCTCTCCGATATCGAATGATTTGTAGCTTTACTGTCTCACCAAAAAAAAAAAAAAAAAAAAAAAAAACAGTAGAAGGTTTTTATAAAGTGTTGTTGGCAAGTATACAGCCATGCTCTGTTCTTTTTCGTAAAGTGATTTCAAATCACTGAAAATGTGTTCTGGGCGCACAAATGTTTGAAAATTCGTGATTTAAAATTGGTCAGCTAACAGCGTGACAATTTCAAATCACTTAAGGTTTTTTAATAATTTTTCTTTTAAACTCTGCCATAAAATTATCACGTACACTTAAAATGATTTGTTCTTTATTTCTTTTTGCAATAAAATTAATTTTTTAATTTAGAAGAACCTACAAAATTTACAAATTTATGGACGCTGTATTTTTTTGCGGATTATTTTTAAATTTTGCTTTTAGATCAATTATTGCTAACGAACTTTCTCCAGGCATTTTTACGATATATTTACAAAAACTTTAACTTCAATTCGTAGATTTATTATATTTTTGTGATAAATTTCTTAAGTACATATACAACAAAAAAAAAAAAATGGTTGTAAAGAGAAAAAATCAGCTGTTTGCTCGTGAACAATGAAATCACCAATAAAAATGAAAAATCATCACTTCCTTGATTTTAAAATCATTCGTAATTTGATATCACCGATATTTCAGAATATGCCTGATAAATTCCATTACTTTGTCATTTTTATACACTAATAATCCCAATTTTTTTTTTTTTTTTTTTTTGCGAACTTTTTCAGATATTTCGTTCATATTTTATATTAATTTGGATATAAGAAAATAACTTCTATTTTGTAAAATCAGCATCTCTGTTGGGCTGCATTTCATTGATAATTTATTTCTTTAACGTTTCTATCCAACGTATGAAAAGTAATATTATCAGGCTCAAGTTCAGTTTTATTGAATTAATGAAAATTCAAAATTACTAAGAGTTTTTTGTTTTTTGTGTTGGAAAATATTATTATTTATATCCAATCAGTTTTTAGCAGAACGTATCAGTACTGATTTCAAGGCCGCTACACCTCTCATCAGCGTTCAATTGTCCATCTTTACAATTTTCGTAAAGTGGATACTAATTGAGAAGAATATCAACTATTTAACCAGTTTTCAACAGAAATAGAATATGAGAATTAATTTTTAAATCAATTTTTATTCTACAATGAAACAGTGCTGGTTAGTACGAAATTCCCTCATTACTGTTTGGAACTAATAATCAACACAAACTCATAGTCCGTTATCATCAAAGTATTCTACTTTGTATTTTAACGTTTTTTTTTTTGTTTTTACTCTGTATTAGGGAAATTCACATATTACTGTGAGCCCTGCTATTAGGGTATTTATAGCTCGTGCCCAAGCGGAATTAATATTGAGCCTGATAAAATTACTTTTCATATGTAAATCAATATAAGTTCAAATAATAATTACGTTTATTCGTAATAATAATAATAATATAAAAATATGTTTCTATCCAACTTTCAAAAATGATTTGATAATTAATATGAAGCCGTGGCTGAGAGGGGTTAATATTAGTACATTTCCACGGAGTTGTTCGGTCCCATTCCGGCGAAAGACAGCGTCCTAAGCCACAAAAAAATCACTTTGCGGGTTGCTCAGAAACAACAATTTTTTAAAATTTAATGGAAATATTTTTACTTCTAAGTATGGAAGAAATAATAAAAAGCTCAATAAAGACAAAGAAATAATGAATTTCCGAACCTTTAATACAAACATAGCTGATGATAAACTTTAAAGTGTCTCAGCAAAATTAATTTACTATAAATGTTTCTCAACTAATCTATTCCAGTTTTCACGGTTGGTGGCGAGGTCAAAGCGCACAATTTTTCTAAAGAAGAGTCCGTGGTTATCCTCAAAACATCTTGATGTCAGTTCAACCTTCCATTAGGTAAAACATTTTCTTTATCTATTCATATATTACGAGCTTCTGGTGTTTTTTGTTTTCTAATACAAAAAACCATTTAATTAAAAATCTACGTACTTAAGCCTGAATAATTAAAGCTTCTTTGGATGCAACACCATACAATTTAACTTAAACTCCATAACTTTATTGTTAGATTCTTATCTTTAAAATGTTTAAAATAAGATCTCTTATAATTCAATTGTTAAATTTCTTTATTGTTTGCTGACGCCTTTAAATAAATGCAACAACCAAAATTATTTTAAGCGGAAAGCACAAATTTAATATGAAAACAAGACATTCGATACATACGAGACTACGAACACGTTAAGGCAGTAAAATTTTGCATCATACAGAAACTGCCAATAATCACAAACATAAATCTTTTAAGGAAATATATCAGCAATAGCAACACCATTAACGAAAAAGGAGCAATTTAGCAACAACAACAACAACATAACGGAACACACGTACATACACTGCTGTATTCATTCTTCATACACATTTTCATTTTCGTTGCCATTTATCAAATATTCGTACACTAGAGACATTTCAAAAATTTAAACAGAAAGTTTTCCTCTTTCTAAAATTAGTGTGTCTGCTTGTGTGAGTGTGAGCTTAAGAATGAATGCATTTATTTATGAGAATGCTGGTGCGTGTGTGTTCAAGTTTATATGAGTTTAAAGTTTGATTTGGGATATTGTGTGTTTGTATTAGTGTGAATACTTTAAACGCATATTTTATCCGCAAACATACACACAAAACCACACACATACAAATGAATCTCTATTGAATTTTGATTTGAATTCGTTTTGTTTTTTATGTTGTTTTGTGAAAATCTGTATGAATGTGAATTGAAAATTTGAAAGGCGTGATTTTTCTTTCCTCATTCAGTTGCCGTATATTTTTCGCGTTGTTGTTTCTTTTTTTTTTTTTTGTGCGTTCTTGCTGCTTTAATTTATTTCTCTTGCATCCTTGGGATTTTCTGTTTTTTTTTTAATTAAACGGAAATCAACGCCTTAATATTTTCGCAAGAAACGTGTAGAGTTGAAAAGTTGAAGAATTAGAATTAACATGACACACGCACATGTACACAAAACTTATACGTCACGTACTTTTGACATTTGTTTACCTCTTCAATTAAGTTCGTATGTGCCAATGTCGTAGTTGTCGTTGTTTATGTGTGTGTTTTTATGTGTTTATGCTAATGTATAGTTGTTTGTGTATGTACCGGAAAAGGAATACAGCGATTACAGCGAAATTTTTCATTTCAAAATTACTTAAGATTTGTGTTAAGAAATGATAAAAAAAATTAAGGCGACACGGAATTCAATGTTTTTTATAAAATAATACGCCTTCTGTTACATGTACAAAAATCGAGTTAATTGTTAAGAGATTTGAATGGAAAATAAACTGTTGTGAAATAAAACTCGGCAGAGAATATATTAAACAGCAATTAGTCATGTAAGAGTCAATGCATGCTTTCATATTTTGCGGAATGTCAAAACTTTTACAAAGTTGCAAAGAAAAGCTTTAAGTAATTTTTAAAATATTTTTTCTGATGCTCTTAAGAACATTTTACTTACAAAATTTATCCAAAAAGAAAACTTTAAATAAAACGACAATTTTAAAAATTTAATTTAATTTTTTTATTTATAAAATCATGATCTTTTTCTTTTATTTCAACATATGTTTTATTTATATTTTTTACACATTATTTTTTCTCTCTTAAATTTGTTATAAATAGTATTTTATGTTGTTTGTTTCTTTATTATATTTAATTCTAATTAATTTTATTTAAATTTTTAATTACACAAATAATTTTTTTTGTTAGCTCTGCCTTACACTCTAAAATATCACTAAGGGGCTTTTCTAATATTTTAAATAATTCTATTTAATTTTACACATTTATGTGTGTTTGTTTTTTTAGCGCTATTTTTTTTTTTTTTTTTTTCTTATTTTTACAAATTAATCTGTGAGTTTTGCATAATTACATTGTCATTCATATAAACTTTTTTAAAACGTTTTTTTATGTTTTAATTTCAGAATACACAGCCTTGCTTTGTTTTATTTTAATTTTTTTCAAATTTATTACATTAAAATATACAAAAAGCTTCTTTCTCTGCCGTACACACTATAACTAACGATTATTCTTTGTTTGCTAAATTGCATGTAGAAAACAAAACTAATTAAAAAATTATAATTAACTTAATAACATTATTTGGGTTTTTATTAAATGTATTCATGCATATGATTTTATTTTAAAATTAAATTTGAGCTCATGATTTCGTTAAGGATATACGAGGATTTTTATTTAATTAATCAGTATAAATCTAAGTACGCTGTTCGAATTTGTGGAATATGTTAAGTAACATTAGATTATTTCATTTGGAAAATATAACTTTCAAATAAGATGTATATCTGACGATTCGGTGAATTTGTGATATTTTTATAACAACATTCATTGTTGATCAGCTGTCAAAATTCCGTATTTCGCTTTATTTCGCAGATTTGTTAAAGTTTAGCCAACAACATTTCAAATGTTTTTTCTCTTGCAAAATTTTTTCACAATCTTTTCACTTAAATTTTTTTTATGTACACGCATTTTAACAGAAGGCATCATAAAATACTGAACACAATACCGAGCTAAACTGACAATCGTTTGTTCTATGGTTCCAAACTATGTATATTGTAAAAATATTTGACTGAAGTTTGAACAAATTTTTGCTTTTTCTAGATCTGTTGCATGAGTAACAAATTTTTGTAAAACAATATTATTTAAGAGATTTTAGAAAACTCAAATTTAATATCGCAAACTCAAACTAGATTTTAAAGATTTGATCCTAACATCCAAATTTCTATAATGATTTTACAGATCAAAAGAAAATATATAAAATTTGGAAATTGTATAAAAAAAATATAAAAATCCACCTCTATTGTAGCTGATGTAAATAAAGAGAGAGAGAGAGAGAGCTTTGATCTGTGGTATGAACAACCCTTTGCTTTTGATACATCAACTGACAATACATTAGAGTTTAAACGAATAAAAATTTATTTGGCATTTATTTAAATTTTTAATAAACTTTATTCCATGGTATAATAAATAAGGTAAAGTTGTCGTGCCTGCTGTAGACGTATATTTTTGTTTTACAAATGTCAAATTGCATGTAACAGAGCAACAAGCTCACTAAAAATTTGTAGCGCCGTCTAAGCAAAAAAAATTATTTGAGTCCGTCGGTGAAGTATAAAATTTCATTTGAAACATTGTATAAAAATATAAAAATATCTGCTGTAAAGAAAATTTGTATATCACATTAAAAAACTTAAACTTAACAATGCATTTCTAACAGCCGAACTAGATGTAAAAGCACTAAAAAATCGATGGATTTGGCAGCGCCTCGAATTTACAAAAGCGGCAATGATGGCCGGCTCCGAATCGATCGGCTTGTTTGTCTATTTTTGACACACAGAAAACATTTTACACTAACAAAATGCCTGTTGTTTTTGTGACGTTGTATTTGTTTTAGGGACAAGACTACCTTATTTATTATACCATGCTTTAGTCTTTGTTAAATTTTAACCAAAATGTTTTGTCCTTTTCAAACTTCTTCTTAAGTTAATGAGCGCGTTCAGCAGAAAAACCTGATACAGTCAACATGTAGCAGCTTTTGGTTTGAATTATTTTTCTGAACGATCTGCTCACTTTCTTGTCAAAAATATCAAAAAATTTGACTTTTCAGTTAAAATTATTGAATTTTATTTTGTTAAAAGGTTTAATAATATTTACTAGATGGCCCGGAAATATTTCTAGTGCAAATTTTGCGTCTTATATAAAAATAGTGAATAAGAGCAATAACAACAATAACACATACATATGATACAATGAAGGTGTATAGCACGTGAAAAATCGAATAGTCACTGCACAATTAAAATGACGATGGAAACAAGGACTGATAAAAATTCAGCTCAACATTCCAATTTGAAAGACCGAATGTCATTGTACACATAAGACATTACGATACATGGTTTGGACAATAAAAAATCGTAATATGTATGGAAAATGGAGGGAATTTTGTTGATATTTGTATGGAAATACATACATACATATATAAGAAAATCTAAATGCCCTTTCTCCGGAACCACAGTGCCGATTTCATGCAAACATCACACAAACTATCTACAGACCATGTCCAACGTACCCTAAAATGTTGGTGGAAATCGGTCAACCCGCTTCCGCAGTTGGTGGTGACATCAAATTTTTTTTATAGATAAAGATTCTGAATTTAAATGAATTAAAATTTAAAAATATGTACATATGTATGTATGTATGTATGTATGTATATGTACATATATTATGAAATTTTATTCGAAAGTCAAACTCAACTGAAATATCGTAATTTGAGGAAATGTATCGTAGTTTTTCTTTGCTAACTAAAACAGTGAGCGCTCACAAAACATATTCGCTCATCGCTCAGTAATCAAAGCGTTCAGCAGATTCTTGAGCAACAGTTGTGTAGAAAACTGTGTCTGCTGAACGCACCCAATGTAAAAAAGGTTAACAAAGAGGTTTATCTTTTTTTTACAGCTGGAGCTAAATTTAAATCTAATTAAATTTATTTCGGTAAGTCGAAATAATAAAGAAGAGATTTTTAAAGCTTAGGAAAAGCGGCCACTACACCAAATTTCGAGCTTTTTTATATCAGAAATTTGAACATTATTTCTAATAAGTCGAACTTGGTTTTGAAATCTTTTACCTTGATTTTAAATATAATTTCAAAAAACTTCAGTGGTGGGATTCAGTAACTTTCATTACGATAATCGTATTGTTAAAATTAATATAACGAAAATTTAGCGAATTTGGTATTCAGTAACACTTTTAACGCTATTCGCTATCGGTATGTAAACGACAATAATTTTTCGGTTGTTATGAAATAAATAAAAGTCAGCAGTTCAATCGTAGCACGTGCGTTATGCAAAGAACAAAATTTATCTTTTATAACAATATACACAAACACAGAATCTTTTATGCATAAAAAATAATATTACAATTATTGAAACATGCAATTTAACATTCATATCTCTAAATTTCATAAAATTTAAATTTCATTTTTTTAAATTCTAAAAAATTTTTGGGAAAAATTTCAATAAATAAATTAATTTATTTGTTTTTTGTTTATTTCTCTTTGTGCTTTTCTTATATTTTGATAGAGATGCCAAAGTAAAAGGAAATTATAACGATGTTGTTAAGAAGCAATTAGTGAATAACAAAATCGTTACTGCAAATCGCAATAATTATGGGTAAATTTAACAATTATCGAATTGTTAAAAGTCATTGAATCGCACTACTGGACTCGGAAGTTAATGTCACAAATTTACAGCCTTATTTTCATGTGCAATCGCCAATTAGATACACAGTCTTTGATGGTTTTTATGATAAAGATTCGCGGACGTGAAATATAAAAGCTCATGTACGTTAAGTTTTATAATAAAAATGTTGAAATAAATTTTGCAAATTTAATTAAGGGGCTTTTTAATTGTTTGAGTAACAAAATTTAAAATTAAGATTTTAAAATTATTCAAACAATCGAATAAAACTTTAATTTTCTTTGTTCGAGTTAATCACAACCCTTCTGAATTTACTAGGGTTTCTTAAATTTTTGATGTTGAATATTTGTAAGGATCAAATTTGGCGAGTTGTACTGTTTTAAGCGTTTTGAAAAATAAGCTCAGATATGTTTAAATCTAATAGTGTTGGTACACTCTTAAAATAATTTTGCTGAAGTTGTACCAGGTTTAATGTACTTAATGTTGCTGCTAATATCTGCAGATATTTCATATAAATTTTACTTAAAACATATTTATTCATAGCTACTGATTTGTCTGGGCAGTTGCTTTTCGCAAACCGAAAATATATCAAACGAACACTTTAAGCAGGACCTCTAAATATAACAAATTTTGAATTTCCAAATAAATACAATTCAATTTTAATTAAGTTCTCTTTACCATTTAATTACAATAAATTTTCTTTTATTTATAAGTTTTTCTATTTTTAAACATTTAATTTACAAGCGATTAAGTTTACAAATATATTTATAGCTTTACACTTCTTTAATGCATTTGCATCGCTTAAAGCCACGTTTTGTTTTTTCTGGATACGAGTACAAAACATATTTCCTAGATTATTTACAAAGCTTTTATTAATTACAAATTAAATCTATTTGCAAGTTTACAAAACAATATTTAAAAGAAAAAAAAAATATTATCACAATTACTGTTTAGTTTTACACAAAACAACGACTGAAATGAAAAGGAAAGGACACAAGGAAAACAATATTTGTTATTTTAATGAAATAAAAAAAAAACAGCTGTTTTTAAAACCGTTTTTATTATCAAAAACATCTCACCTTCATTTTGCTTTTTTATTTTATTTTGAAAAGATTTAATTAACATTAGTGCTGCTGTTGTTGTTGATGTTGCTGTTGTTGTTTAGGTGATTTTATTAAAAAGGGAATTATCATTGTTGTTGGCTTTTTTCTCTTGTTAGAAGCAGACAGGAAGCAAAGAAGCTGAAAAAAAGGATTAAAAATCATTTGAATTTTTTTAAAAATATTCTTTTTGTTTAAAAATATTCTTTTAATTTGGAGAAATTAAGAAAACGAAACTAAAAGAATTGTAAAAAAAAACAACTTAAATACAAATACGAAAACAAATAATAAATTTTAGTCGCTTTGGTCGAACTGCCCTCAGGCTGCTTATACGAGTATACGTTATGCAGAATATGCAGTGATTTGATAGAACGTATACGCCTACGTGTATGCTGTATGTAAAACACTGATGTGGGAAATAAAACTGTAGCTGTATTTGTAAAGCTATGTACAGACGATTGGCAGATCTTACAATATTGTGAGATATGTCAATATGCTGACAACGTACTGACAATGAAAAATTGTTACCAAAACGTAAATTGTTAGTTCAGACGATTGTAAGAAAACCTTACAATTTCATTGTCAGACAATAAATTTATCTGCCAACAAATATTGTCAGTTTACACGTTTGTCAGCTTGTTGTGTGGAAAAATTGCCAGATGCGTTGTTAAGCTTTGTCAGAACTGTCAAATCCAATAGTATTTATGGACAGCATTGCCAACAGAAAAATTATCTTACAATAGCGCCATTGTCAGATGCATTAATTTAAACACATCTGCCAATAAAACAAGAGCTTACAATGTCTGACAATTATCTGATAATGGCAAAGTAGAGTGTTCTCACGATTGTCAGATGTCTGACAATATTATTGTCTTACAATGAACTGACAATGCTTTTTCTTGCAACGTTGCAAGACAAAAATTGTAAGTTTAGACGGTTGTGAGACATTTTCTGAACATTTTTCTGACAATATTGTAAGATCTGCCAATCGTCTGTACATAGCTTAAGTAAAAAAGTTTCTACTCTGTTAAAAGTAATATAAAAAATAACTTAAGAGAGGAATATTATGGGGAACATTTTTGCCGACATGCCTCACTGCAGAATTAATTGGAAACTTTACCGGAAAATCATAAGAGTTTTGGTCTTTATTGCCTTATTTTGTTATTGTATTTAATACATTTAGCACAAATGTCCTTAGTAATTAAATGAACCATCCCTGCCAACTGTAGGACATTTTCAAATTAAATTAAAAAAAAAATTTTGTTTTTCGATCTCTCCTCTTTAAATCTTGATTGTCAATTTGAATGAAAGCAACAAAGCAAACAATTATACACAACTAAACGTTGCAAAAACTCTTGACAATGAATAAAAATGTAATAAATTGCAAATTTTCAAGATTTTTTTTTTTAATGAAAAAAAAAACCCTAAATTGATTAAATTAATAACAAAGTCTAGTAGTTGTTGAGCCAATGGCCGGTCAAAGATAAAAGAAGAGAATAAAAAAATTTCAAGTGTAAATTAACATTGAATTTTTAATGTTCAAGTTTGTTCTTATCTCTTTTCTTTTACTTCCTTAATAAATGCTAAGAGTTTTTGTTTATCTTTTAATAAATGTTTTTTTTTTTTCTTTTCTTCCGTTTTGCTGAACTAAGATAAATACACACACAGTCATACGCACAAAAAAATTTTTTTAACAAATTTTTTTTCCTTTCCTTTAACAAACAACCAACAATTTGATGAACTCTGTAGAGTACCTTTATGAAAGACAAACAGGAAGAGAAGAGGTTGATTTATTTGGTAAAAAAAAAACGAAAAAACGAATGAATTAAATCACGAGCTAGAAAATATTTACAAAATCTTTTTTTTTTTCTGGAATTTAGAAGTAAATATTTTTAGAAAAATGTGTGCAATACACACTTTAAACGTTTACCTTCCAATTCATAAAATTTTAAAATGGATTTGAAATTTATTTGAATAAAAATTTGTATTGAAATTTTGTACTAAAACACATTTGAAATCTGTACCTCGTTTCTGTAATGAATGTGAGAGTTTCTAGCATCGAAAAGTTTATTATCATTCTGTGAAGAACAGGATGAGTGAGAATAAATATATAAATTTTCATATTGTTTTTAGGTTTGCAGGGTGGCTCATATAAAAATCCTACTAATATTATTTGAGTCATACTATAACAGATTGGGTGAGAAGCATATTCTCACATTTTTTTCAATGTGAGAATTTTTCACAAGTTACAGAAACGAGGCAGTTATTTTTTTTTATAAGTACTGCCATTTAAACTGGGGTGATGTTTGTGTTTAGCAAAATCTACTAAAAACATTAGCCGTTTGAAATGAATTTTTAGTAAAATATCAGAGAAAAGAAACACGAAGCCATTTAAAAATGTTCTTAGAATAAACTCATCTGAAAGTATACAGCTGCTGAAGCTGTCTCTGGCAATAATAAAAATGATATAATAATCAATCAAATCTGAAAATAATCCGTGGCCAATTAGCGTTATTCGATATCGAAGGAAACGATAAATTTTTTTCTATGTAAAATTCATAGTATACATCCAGGGATAAAATTAAGAGATCAAAGTGTATACATAGGGGTAAATATGTCAAATGTTATTGCAATGTTATTCTTGTTGTAGAATTAACACCACCATGCTTAAAACCAAAATTAGCTTAATATTTCTTATTGGAAAATTCCAAGGCATATTAATTATCAGGTAGTCGCATTAGCTAAAATTGACATCAGCTGATTGATTTTTTGTTGTCAAAACTTTGTTGTGTTTTTATAAAAATATTGTGACATTTTTTTTATTTAATTAAAATTTAAGAAATTGAAAAAAAAAAACGCGTGAAAATTTTTTAAAATTTAATTAAAATTAAAAATATCGATTACAATGCGTATATGTAGTGTCGGCAAAAAAAAATTTGCAAAGGGGGAAGGAAAGTTGTTCCAAGTACCCAAAGAAAAGCGCCTGTTTCAGGAATTTCACACCAACTTCTCTTTTATGTAGCTCTCACTTTTTGCCATCAAGCATTTTACATGCTAGAAAAAAGGTAAAGTCTAATCGTGAATTGTGCATTTGCATTTTTAACATTTTCCGTTGCTTCAACAACAGCATTTACAATACGTTCAATATTGTGTTGTTGCAAAATATCCTGGAAAGGAGGACACATAGACTTTCTTTAAATTTTACTAGGAATTTTTCGATACATACATATATTTTTGTTTTATTACCTTTCCTGTAAAAATATCCTGTAATGAAGCAACATTCTTCTCCAATGCCTCTACTGCTGGTCATTTTTACGTATATATGGGCAGTATTCTCTTATGATCTAATTCATCTTTTCGATGCAGTTAATTTATCATAACTCCAGCCTTAAACAAATGCATTTGCAAAGGGAGGAAATTGTTTCCTAGTACCCTAATAAAAGACACATCCTGATTTTATACATACATCTATCACCTTTTTGTTTTATGTATTGTAAAAAATTTTAACTTTATATTTTTATTTTAATCAAATGTTTTTTTAATTTCATTTGTGTTTTGTTTACACATCACATTTTGATAACAGCCAAGTTTTTACACTAACAAAATGCCTGTTGTTTTTGTGATGTTGTATTTGTTTTCGGGACAAGACTACTTTGTTTAATATACCTTGGGAAAATTCTATAGAAAACATAGAATTTTTTTTTTTTTTTATTTCAATTAGGCAAAACAAAAAAAACCAAATAAGTAATGAGTATAAAAATTATGTCTGTTTGAAAAGAATAAAAAAATCAACTAAATGAAAATTTTTTTTGTTATAGAGAATTTTGTTTTGTAATAGAGAATTTACAACAAGCTAACTATTTTTCTTAGTCCTTTTTGTAGTGAGTTGTACTAAAATTTCTTCTATAATTCAAATAAAAATTTATTGCACTTCTAGAAAAATTAAAACAAAACAGCACTGTTAACTTTTTTTCATGTTTTTCTTTTTTTCTTTAATTAACTCGATACAGTTTTTCACTGTCTTTTTGTATTTGCAGTTAATTCATTAGGAGAGTAGGCAAATCATTTTTTCTTCTGGCACATTTTTTGTCTTATTTTCCTTTTTTTCTTCTTTTCTTTTGCATCAGGTCGCTTGTTAATTAATTTACAAGTCATTTAAAAAGAAAGTTAAAAGATTTGATTCGTCTGAGTTGACGATAAGCCATTTTAATTTCTTTATTTTATCACAATCTGCCTTTGGGACTAAAATCGTTTTTTTTTTTTTTTTTTTTTTTTTTTTAAATAATTAAATAATTACGTTTAATAAAATTTAGAGTTAGTAAATATAGAAACCAAAAATAAGTGTCAAAGATTTAAGTATTTTGGCGTTGGTCTTGTTAATGGATGGAGCAAACTTGATTTTTTTAAAGAAAGTAAAACTTATAAGCGAATTCTTACGGACTGCAGAGGATAGTCCAGTTTCCTGATTGAATTTAATACTTTATTACAAATATTTTTTATTCGTGCGATAACGTCTAAGTAACAATTACCAATTTTTTTCTACAAGGACCTCAAATAGCATAACAGAAAACTTAATATATTAAAAAAATAAATTAAACTTTTGTGATATTTTTTCTTTTTCTTACAAATTGCTGTGCTTAAAAGTACAAAAAAAGCAAATCTATTCGATTTTTTCTCTGCAGCCACTTGAGAAGTAATTTTAAAATATATAAAATTTATATATACAACTTCGCCAATAAATGGGATGTTTAAGGCTGGCGCACGGGAAGCGTTCATTACACAAAAACTTTAACTTAATATTGAGAATTCGAACATAATATCGAAAATTCAAATTTTGTTTTAAAAATGTAACTTTAGGGCGAAATTTCAGCATTCGATATCGATCGAAATTTCAATACAATTCAAATGTAAATTTTGATCGATATCGTATGCCGTAATTTGGCCCTAGGTTAGGTTTCGAAGGCCGTTACAACTAACGAGGTGAACGCGCTTGTGTCGATTGATTTGGTTCCTTTGTGATACCCTCTAGTAGACAGGTCAATTGGTAAATCAACCTTTAGGTGCCCTGTCGCCGAGCCAAACCATCACGATCGTGCTAAATTAAAGGATAGATTCACCAGTCCTATATTTGCCAGACTCACTAGAGTGTAGGGATGAAGAATTGTTTCTTCGTCCTCCTCATCCTTACAACTTCTGCAATAGTAATAGTAGCATATACCAATCCTTCTGACATGAGTCCAAATACAGCAGTGGCCTGTGAGCACTGCCAGAAATAGTCTTATACGGCATTTAGGACAATTCAAAATTCTCAACTAAAAAAAAAAACACTTTGGGGCATCGATAAACAATAAAGGATATTAAAGTAAAAATTAAAAAAAAAAACAATTTTATTTCATCTGATGTATTGCTAATTGGTACCTCTTTAGATAAGTTTAGTTCCCAAGGAATAGCAACTCTGTTCGACTTTACTTTACTTTTGAGCACAAGCAATCAAGTTTATAATTTTCAAAATTAATTTCGAAATTGTAAAATTTCGAGTGAACTAATAAGTGAAATCTTAACAAAGAAAACATTAACATCATATGTTTTCCTTCCATCCAAAAACGACAAAAAAAAAATCGATGTTTCTCGACTTCTGCAAATATTATCAGTCATTTCACAGAGCTCGTTGCCGATCGAAAAACGTTTCAATTCCAAAAGTTGAGACTTTAAAAAACGAAAAAAGAAATAAAACCACTTTTAAAATTTAATTTAAAATTAATTTTTCTGCTATCTTCATTTGTAGTACCAAAAAAAGAAAACAAAAGACATGTGGCACCCGGGGACTGCCGCGGTAAAGCTATTGCATAGCATATTTTATCATCTTATGCAATTATAATTATAATTATTTATTTATTTTTATTTATGCAGTATTTTTGTATTTATAGTATTTTGTTGTTTGTTTTATTGTAGTCGTGCATATACCTGGTAATGAATTCGCCCTGGGTACATTAAACCAGGTGAAGCAGGAGAAAACAAGAACTTGGCAGCACAATTGCTGGTGCGGTTGTTGAGACAACATTTTTGTTATTGTGGGATTAGTGTTTTTTATGGAATTGTATTTGTGGAACTAGTGTTAGGTATTTTCGATACGGAATTTCTTGATTCGGTCGCCGCGCTCAAAGCCCGCGATAAAAGCTATGTAATAGCTTAAAAAAACAAAGCATACTTTTAAGAGCATCAGTAAAATAATTTTGCCACTTTAAAATCGAGATACAAAATAAACTTAATTTGAAGACTGTAAATCACAACCCACAGGAATAAATAAACGGCATTTAAACGATTCCGACCCGTACATCAGTAATCTAACTATTGAATTATTTACACAAACAAAAAAAAAATCGGGTGCAAAGCTAAACATTTAAAGGAGAAACAAAAATTTAAATTTCTTGTTTTCATAAACTCTCAACTTATGAAATTCTTGCGCAATATCTTTTTTTTCTAAATCTTGACTTGTAAATTAAATAATTATAAAATAAAACAAAGAAATAAAAATTTTATGAGAACAAAGAACAAAGTTTTATTTAAATAAATTTCAAAATGAATGAAAAATGAACTCTAGATAAATTTAAACAATACAAATATTAAAAAGGAAATTATATAAATCTAATAAAAGATATGTGTTTACGTATATGTATGGTGTTTGTAAATGTAATTCAATGTATTTGTTTTAATAAAATATATTTAATACATACATATAATAATTATAACAGAACTTTTTCTGTTTATTCAAATTTCAGTTTGTCTGTTTTATTTACTTTATTTTGTGTGTTAAGATTTAAATAACAAAGAATTCAAGAGTAAAGATAATAAAATGATTTTTAAAAGAGATATATTTTTTATATATAAAGAACAAGTAACAAGAAAAACTGAAGCAAAGTGAAAATTTAATTAAATAAACATAATTTAAAAAAATAAGAAAAAAAAAAAAACAAAAAGACTACTTTAGGGCGTGCAAACAAGCATAGTTAATTAATGTACTTTGCAAAGCTAAATCAAAAAGGACTTGAAAATTTTATCAAAAATTTATTTTAAAAAAATAACACATTTTTATTTCCATTTGTAAAATTGTTATACAAAAATATTAAGATTAAATATGTCTTTTTTTCCGTAGTTGTGACCTTAAAACAGTTAACTTTTGCAGTAGCATTTCTTAAGAATTCATTTATGTTTTCTTTTGTAAATTTTAATCAGTACAACTTAAAACAATTATGGCAACATGAAATATATATATTTTCAAGATCTTTTAACCACACTATAATTTACACTTAGAGCAAAATAAAAAATTCACAATTTCAAATTTGTTATTCAAATTATTTCAAATTAAATTAAAAAAAAAATAAAAATACGTCTTGATTGGCTATTTACCAAAATATATATAGAAAAAAGTGATTGAAAAATCATATACCGTATAACACTTAGTATACATGTATAACAGTTAATTGATAAATATTTGCAAGAAAAAAATAAATGATTTACAAAATGTCTTAAACAATTAAACATAATTTTCAAAAATGTTTTACACTCAACAATTGTTGACAATTTAAAAATATTTCCAATTAAATTTAAAAGAAACTTATAAACTAAGAAAAATTTTTAAAGTGTTCGTTTTTAAAATTGTTAAAAAACCAAATTTTCATGAGTAAAATAACAAAAAAAAAAAAAAAAACAACAAACTTTAAATTAAGATAAAAGAAAATTTCTCTTTAACAAAATTTGCAAATAAAATTTTCTTAGAAAAAGTTAAAAAACTACACAACGAAACATTAAGAATTTTTATGAAAAAAACTCAGATAAAAAATTTAACTTCATTTATGTAAATTTTAAAGAGGGGGAAAAATTCATTAAAAACAACTTTTAACATCTATTTGATTTGAAAATTTTGCAAGAAACAAAAAAAGGAACATTTTACCTTCTCGTTAAAACAAACTGCAACATTTCTTTGTTGTCAAATTACAATTTTACTTTCTTCAAAGTATCTTAAAGATCTCTTAAGAGTAGCAGTAGTTCTTTTTTTGTTTTGTTTTCGTTCAATTTCCTTTTACTTCTCTAATATGGCTTTGATGCATCCTTGGGTTTTTTTAGTTGCACCTTAAGACGTTTGGTGCCCACCTGAAAACCATTCATTGCTTTAATGGCTACCTGCGCCGATTCAGAATTGTCAAACGATACGAAGCCAAAACATTTTGATAAATTTGTCTGCTTATCGATGAAGACTTTAGCGGAAATTACATTTCCAAATGGCAGGAAAGTTGATGCCAAATCTGTGTCAGTGAATTCCTGCGGCAAATGATAAATGAAAAGATTACAGCCTTCAGGACCTGAAAATCAAATGAGAGCAAAATAGAAAAAAAAGGATGAGAATAAATGCTTAAGATGAGAAATAATGGTTTATGGACAATAAGAGAATAAATATTAGGAATACTTTTTATATCGTTGAAGTAATACACAGGGTGATAAAAAAAGATATGTTTTTTTTCTTGAATAGTTCATGTATTTAGATTTTTTATTAAATTGAATAATAGAAATTTTTTGTTCGTACATTTGAAATAATGCCGAAGTTTTTAGAATTTAAAAGTGATACTCATTAATAATTACTGTCCCAGGACTATCATAGATTTAAATAATCCTGGAAATTTCGTCTTGTAATCGCACTGTAGTTGGCTGTAGTTGTTAGCGCATTTACTGTAAAGAAAGCTATGACTTACGGCCTGGGTTCAATTCCTGGTCAGGGTAAGTACTCAACATCACAAATTTCTCTGATGTGCATTAGAGTGCCATTGTATTAATTGTTGTAGGACTGTTTAAGAGATGAATGATAGCTCTGGTGACGTAAAAATAAACTGTTGTGGCAGTGATTGATGCTGTTTTAAGCTAATGTACGCCACAGCATCCTCCCTCACCGGTTATCAGAACCGTCGAAGAAGTGAAACAATTAACAAAAAAAAAAATTACTGCTCAGACATTTTGAGACATTTAATGCATTCACTTAAAACAACAGGCGCTGCAACACTGCTCTAAAAATTAGCAAAACGGCGCATTAGCAGGGTTGTAAAAGAGTTAAGGCTTTTTTTAAATTTTCATCACCAACCATCTTCTTTTCTCACAAGTTCTGGTACAGTTTGCGACATAAGTGGGGGTTATCCCCTGAGTGTTTCAAGTGTAAAATTTTTATGGAAATAACTCAAAACATTTAGTGCTTAATTTTACTCTTTAATCATTCGTCCACCATATGGTAACAGCACCTAAGTGCCATGCACCCTTTACTTGGAAATAATGCATTTCTTACTTGAAAGTATTATAGAAAAAAATATCTATTTTATTGTCGTTTTTAAAAATGACTTGGCAAAAAAATCATATAAATTATAGAAACTTCTTTAAAAAAAAAACTAGAAAAAACAAACACATCGTAAACAGTGAAAACCATAACAATTTAATTTTTTTTAAGTCTTACAATATATTTGTTCTTGATATGAACATTAATGAATGCCATATAAATTTATAACTTTCACAAGAAATATGAAATAAATTTCCTTAAAAGAAGAAAAACTAATTTATAAAATGTGATGTACAAAGTGCGAAAAGCGGCGTAGGGTAAATTTACAGGACTAAATATAGAACTTTAGGAAAGTTTTTTCTGATTTACAGTGACGCGTATTCATATCACCCAGACATATAAAAGTGTGATTTGAGAGCTAGCAAACAAGCGGTAAAGCTTTAATAATTGGTTCGGTCATATATTTCTCTATTTATGGTAAAATATTCTGGTTTTTCTAAAAAAAAAATTGGGAACATCTTTCAATATATTTTATTTTAATAAAAATAAACTTAATATGCCTTTCTGCAGTATTAAAATATATTTTCATTTTATTTTTTTGTTTTTTTTTTTTTATTAGGACCAGCACTCAGGGGATGACCCCTTCGTATGCAATGCATTGTGCCGGAAATTAGGGAGAGGGATAGAGTATGTTAGTTTTTATAGCAGTGTTGAGGCGCCTCCGGTGTTAAGTAGATGCATTACCTTTGTTAAGCTTAATTAGCAGGCATTTTATTAATTTTTTTACTTCGCTGATGTTTCTGCTAACCGATGAAGGTGGACGATGTTGTGTAAATTAGCTTGGAAAAGCATCAATCGCTGTCGGAACAGTTTTTTTAGTGACCATTGCTATGCCTTCATCACTTAAATAGTCCGACAACAAGTAATGCAATGTCTCACTAATGTACATTAGAGAAATTAACCCTTAAGCGAACACCAGCTCCTGGCTTCTTTTTAAATTTTTATATGGATAGCATAGGCATAGCTTTCAAATATTTTATGAATTCCTCAACAAAGGTGTTTTTGACAAAAATAAATTTTAAAAATTATAATTTTTTATCTGTGGGCGTGGTAATCACTTAAAAAAATTTTTATTCACGTTTGCACTACTAGGGCCTAACCAGGCCCTATTCCATTTAGTATAAGAAACATTACATACAATCAAAACAAAACGTATAAAAAACACAGTAAACACAAAAGAGTTTTGCTTGCGTTTATTTTGAACTATTTTACAAGCTAACAACAAAATAGCCGTATTCACAATATTGTGCATTTGATATTGCAAATTTATGCAATTGCACATTTATTCTATCGATTGTGAATGATATCTTTGGGTTAGGTTGCAATGCTTGATGCAAAACACAAAATTCACAGCTGATTGATAAATAAAAAAATTTTTTTACCCTGAAGTTTTGGCCTAAAAATTCATATCAGAAATTACTCAAGTATTAAAACATTCAAATAATTCTAATTTTTATTATAAAAATAAGGATTAATTTGTTAGTTAGTCAGGATTTTAAATAATATGTAAATTTAAATAATTGAATAATTTGATTTGAGATGTTTTGCGTTATGCTAATTTTTGCTTTTTGTTATTAAATTTTTTTATTTCAATAATTAAGTTATGCATTTTTTTTATTTCATTAATTTTTGTTTGTCTGGTTAATTTCCTTATGCTTGAAATATTTTTGTTTTATAATTTTGAATAAAATTATTAATATTTGAATAAGCAAAATCGGCTTAGTTCACTGCATATCAGCTGTCGTTTTGCAATTAAGTGTTGCATAACTATAGTAAATATATGCTATTGGTTTTTAGTGTTGCTTATTTGTAAAGATATAGCGTGTGCATTTCTCTGTATTTTGTTAGTGTAGAGTAAAAATATCCTACACCATTTTGCAATTGCAATGATGCAAGACCATTTGCACAAGATTGTGAATAGGGCTAATGTTTCTTCGGTGCGTGATAGCAAAAGCATATTATAACGGTAATTTTTGTGTTTTTTATAAGACGCAGAATAGTTTTACCTGTATATTTTACAAATGATTATTTCAGTTTTGTGTTGGGAGCTGACAAGTCTAGAGTTTTACAATTAGTACTGAAGTAGACTCGGTGCTCTGGAAAGCTCCAATTATACCTTTATTTCGCGCAACAATGTCCTTGAAGAGAATTAGTGGTCTCTTACGGATTATTTGATTTGAAGACAGCCATAATAGATCATTCCAATGTCAGTTTGACAAAGAATCACCAAAAAGAGATATTTGAAACATGCCAAACATAAACCTTAAAAATAATTATAAGCCGTACGAAAATATTGCAATGGTGGATCAACTTTTTCCGTTCAGAGGGAGAACGAAGTTCACCCAGAATAATCCTTCGAAACCTCTGAAATACACTAAAAGATAACGCGAACAGGCATTTCTTATTAGAAGTTATAACTTTATTGGCAGATAAAAATGAAAAACATTCAAAACGAGAAAAATAATCTAGTGAACTTTGGTTCCATCACAATACTGCGATATGGTCTTATGTACAAAAAAAAAAAAAAAAAAAAACAAAGCCGTTATATTATTATCAATAGTTCAGTATGATACATCTGTTTCTGCCATAAAGAAAAACCGGAGGCAATCATATATTAATATAAACGTAAAAGATGTGTAGGTGTTCTGGACCAAATGCTTGGCAAATAAACAACCAAATGACGAACAAAGTGGATCTGGGCACTTTTTTCAGCATGATTGACGTAATGGGATTAGCTTCATACATAATAAGTGATGAAAATATATCTGTGAAGAAGAAAGAAAGAAGGTGCCAAAAAAAGTTTTATATCGCTTGCTTACCCTTGCGTTGAAGAAAGAAGTAAGAACAAAAAAATTAATAATCGTTAATGGAAGCTTTTTTAAATAAATCTATTCAGGTTCTCACTACCTAAACAAAGTATTTATAATAAATAAAAATCTTTCATCTATTACAGGAACCTAAAAATATTTTGAGTCAACAAAACGGCCCTGAGCTGTTGAAAAACAAATCAATTTGTAAAAATATAGACAATGTAACACCAGACTCTTCTGCAATTTCATAAAAATCCTGTTTGCCTTAAGCATTCCAAATTTAAATGTAACCAAAACTGTATATGATTCTATGCCCTCCATTTTAAATATTAGACTGAATTTTGTTAATTTTTTACTTTGTTTTTCTTAACCCTCCGTCATGCACATGTTCCGATAGTCACATACGTAGCACATGTATCTGGCCAGATACACTATGTATTTCAATACTTTTATATGAAAAATATGCTATTTTAGTGATAGTATTACATTGTTATATTGCTATCACATCATGCAGATATATATTTCCTATTTTTTTTTTTGTTCTTAGTATATGCTAAACCACCTAACCAGGAAAAAAATTTAATAAGAAATGAAACAAGAAAAATTTTATTTTTGTGTTTAATTTAAAAATTAGTAGTTATAAAGTTATAGTTATAAAGTAAAATTAATGCTAAATTAAAATAGTCTTAGAGAGCTTCAGGCAAGCACCTAAAACATGTATACTCCGACTTCGAATGTTGCAGACATACCGGATTCGAACACTTGGAACAAAAAAAAAAACAAATAAGATGGCGAATTTTTTCTTCTCGCATTGAGCAAATCTGACAACATTTTCTCCTTTGTAGAGTATTAGCAGAACTTGAGCTAGGAACTACTACTGGAATCTGAAATCAAAATGCAATACGAGGAAAATGAGATGAAATGAAGGGCAAATGTTATATCAATCAAACTTACATTTAGTGGTCTTCCAAAAAACGATTCCATAGCCAAACGAGTGCTGAACTGTTTGCTGATGTGAACGTTTTCCATTCGGTTTTCAATATTTGGAAGAACCAATGTATCTGCTAAAGAAGTGAGAAATTTTCTTCAAGCATTATTTTGATTGAGACCATCAACTTTACAAATACAAAATGCAGCCAGTGCCATTATTTCCAGCATGTTGCAGAAGAACGCAAAAATGTGTGAGCATTTGGTCCATACAATCGACGCCAGCTTTATTTTCATTGTAAAAGAGAATTGCAGCGGGTGTCATTGCTTCCCCTTCACAATATTTCGTATAATGGACGGTCGAAAGTAGGTTCACACTTTTATTTTTTTTTTTTTTGGCACGTAGCTGCAAATTGAAACCAAATTTTCGTGGAATCCAAATAAAGATGACAGAACAGGACGAGAACGATCTGTTCTCATTTCGTTAGCGATACATCTTTTATTGGACCGAATGGTACCAACAATTGCAAGACCAATTCTGGCTAGACGCTTTACTCCTTCTAAATTGGTAAAAAAAGTTGTCAGTCACAATTGCATCCATTGCTGAGCGACTATAAACTGCAGAGAGCGAGGAGCGTAGGTAGAAATCTGAAAGGGGGTTACCTTATTTTTCTTATATTTTATATATAACCATTCAGTTGTCTGAAAAAACTATATTTATAAAATTATATGAAGGTTTTTGAAATCCGGCGGAGAGGGGGGGGGCGCTATATACCCATACGGACCCCCTTCGCAGCTACAACCATGCAGACTTCATATAAAATACAGTTTGGGTTGATTTGAGTAAACAAACGCAAAGAAAAATAAAAAATGCAAATATAGTACATTATTTTTCTTACAAAATATACGTGTATCTGCCCAGGCACATGTGCTCCGTATGTGATGTGTAGGTTAAAAAATTCACATAAATTTTTTTGCTGTTTTTTATTTAAATTTTTTTTTACATAAAACAAAAGCTAACAATATTTGTAGAGGGTACCTGGAGACTCAAACCCCTAGCTAAATTAGAAATATATTTAAATCACAGTTAAATTCGTAAAATATCTGGCCAGATACATGTGCATGACGGAGGGTTAAATAGTAATATATTTGGATTATGAATATAGTAAAAAGTTTATTTCAAAACCCTACAAGTTAACTTGCATGAAGTAGCAATTAAAGTCCATACAAAAATAAAGAAGTCCCCCAGTCAAGCCCTGGGGTTCGTTTATGTAATGTCATTTTGGTATTTGCTTACGGGTTAATGATGTTGATTATTAATGATGTTGAATTACTTGCTCTCGCCAGGGTTTGAACCCAGGCCCCAAGTAATTTTTTGCTTAGTAGTCAACGCGCTAACCACTTCAGCCAACACCACCCTCATAGCTCCAGCATCATCGTCTTTTCATCTTGATTCAATTGAACAAACTTGCATTCTCTTGCCAGTATTTCCTTCGACTGTTAATAATGTCTAACCAATAACTGCATCATTTTATCTTTAAAAAGGTCACATCTGCTTTGGTTTCTTTTTTTTTTTTTTTGATTATTTTTTCAAAAAATATATTTATTATAAATGACATACATAAAACATACATACATAAATATTTTTTTTGAAAGCGCAACTGAATTTCTATTTTATTGCATTTTATCTCCATACATTTTGATTTATTTTTGTTGAACTATAAAAACAAGTTGTCAAAGTTTCATATCAAATCTTTTTATACTTTTATGGTTTTATATTGCAGACACATTCATACATACATACATGCATTTCATTCACTCATACATGCATGCACACATAACTTTACAAAATATCTACACATACTCATTTTTATATGTCTATGGACATTTGTATGCATGTGTGTTTGTCTATACGTCTATATTTTAATCAAATAATAGTTTGAAAAATCCCACAATTTTTTCACTTTCTTTATTTGCAAAAATTTGTTGAATGAAGAAAAAATAACCCATGCATGTGTGCACAGACATACATACATATAAAACAAATTGGTTTTAGTGTTCATATGCATAGATATGATTAAAAAGCCAAAACCACAACTAGAGTGTGAGAAAGAAAAACAGAGCGGAGATTTCAATCAATTTGTGGCTTCGAAATAAAAATTTCTCTAAAAATATATTTTTTTTTTTGCGTTATCAAGATTAGTTGCTTGCATGTGAAAGTTTTGGCAAATAAAGGCTTTAATAATTTTAAAATGAGTAAAAATAACACTAAATAGTAGATGAGTTTATTTTGTTGAAAATATTTTTCAACAAATAAATTAGTTTTTGCTAATTAAGTTTCTCTTTGACATCAGATATTTTAACCACCATAATTAAAATATTACTATTTTTGGAGGATTTTAATGATTTTTTTCTCTTTGGGAATGTTTTCGTGTTTCTGGCATCTTAATTTTGGTTTCCGTATAAAATTGTATTATTTTTAATTTGCCAAATAGACTGGAATTCATTATTAATTATTTAATTTCAAATAAATGTCTCAATACTCTGTCTATTAGGATTTTAGTTTTGCCTGCACCAGCGGACACATATAGCCACACAGAAAAATTCGTACAAATTGTTCTATAATGGGCAATACTACAAGAAACAGAAATGATCGTAGAGTGATCGTGGTAAAAGTATCAAATATATCAAAAATGTTACATTCAATGAGCCAATTTTTTCTGGTTATTTCCCCAATTCATTCAATAATACCAGGAGTCTTGATAATTGAGCCTCCAGTTCAAGCAGCCGCCCGCTATAAGTGTTCTTGGTAAATAAAGTCAAGGTAAAATAGAAAATAAAGCTAAAATAAGTCATCATATTGAATGAAGAAAATTGTGTGTTGTGATGTCTGTAAAGTTTTTTAAAAGTTATTTTGCTTGTGCTTTTGTAATTCGCTAGTTTGATTTGCGAGTTCATGTATGAGTAAATGAGTTTTGCAACATTTCAAAAATAAATGGTAAAGATCTACTGATGAGTTGGTACTTAGCAACCAACGAAATGCATATAGATTTGCTAACACACCACAAATAAATAAAATTTTTTTATAAAATAAGTCATCTTCATCTATACTGAAGAGATATCAATTACAAGCACAGTAAAATTTCTTACTAGATGTGCAATTTTAAACGAAAGAGAAACGGCATATTTTTCAAATGCAGATAAAACAAAAAACCGAACAGAATGTTTCTAAAATTTTTAATTTGGATGCGTTAATGAGAAACAACGTTATCACTATTAATTAATTAACTTGATCAACGTTAATGATTTGTCAAAATATATTTTCAGAGTATGAAAACCAAATTTATCATAAAATTATTAAAGTATCCATACACACATACTAAAGTTCAAATTAAAGAGGTGTCTAAAATGTCTACTGAAGATGATAGCAACAAATAAATGTATGTACATTTTAAAGTGGAGAGCAACACAGTTGTTAATTAATTAAATTTTTTCTGATTTTATAGAATCAAAAGAACAATGAAATTTATCTTGCCACAATTAACCCAAAGGCAACTCATGGTACAATAGAATATACACAAGCATCATTTTATTATCATCCACTGTACGTACAATCATATATAAGAAGCCAATATGACAACAGGGATTAAAGCAATAACATACGTACTCTAACAACTCACAACCATATATATCCATAACAGTACATACATATTAACAGCCTTTTGAATATACAACACATACATAAATTGAAATTTATAGTTTCACAAGACAATTAATTGACAGACTAGTATGGCTGTTGTCGAGCCATCATAACCAGTGTAATGAATTAAACAATGTCAAGCTTAAAAGCACATTTAAGTCGAAGCACAATTGAAAAGCATAAAATAATTTTTAGCTTAAAGTTACTGTCAATATCATCTAATAATAATAATAATAACGTCAATTGTTTAGAATATTGCTTTGTATTTGAGTTTCTGTACTAAATTCATAATTACAATGAGGTTAAAATTCAATTAAATTTATCGAATTTTATACAGCCAGCAACAACAAAAGGAAAAGGAAGAAGATAAATTTCCTATAATCTGCAAGAAAGCACATTATAAATCTTGTTTTAGTTGTGAAAACAATACATAAAATATTTATACATACAAATATAAAGATACTTTTGTAAATATGTATGTGTGTATGTATCTATGTATGTATGTAGTATGTATGTATGTATGTATATGTTCTCTAGACTGTACATAGTAAAAAGAGAGGCTCCATGAAAAATGGCCCCAAACCAAAAATGAAAAATGGCCCCAAACTTTTGTATTAAAAACAACAACACGAACTTTGGGGCCATTTTTCCTATATTTTTGGGCCATTTTTCATTTTTTATTTTTAAGTTTGGGGCCATTTTTCCTAAAGTTTGGGTCCATTTTTCTTTTTTTGGGGCAATTTTTATTTTTTTATTTTTTAGTTTGGGGCCATTTTTCCTAAAGTTTGGGGCCACTTTTCTTTTTTTGGGGCAATTTTTATTTTTTTATTTTTTAGTTTGGGGCCATTTTTCCTAAAGTTTGGGGCCATTTTTCATTTTTCAATTTGGGGCCATTTTTCAATTAAAGAAAAATGAAAAATGGCCCCCAAACTTATTTTTGGGGCCATTTTTCCTATTTTGGGGCCATTTTTCATTTTTGGTTTAGGGCCATTTTTCATTGGGGCCATTTTTCATGGAGCCAAAAAGAGAGACATATTAGATGAATATGACGAATAAGTTGTTATTATTGTATTGGTTTTTATGTCGGTATGTATTCCTACATTTTTGTCAATCTATGTATGTGTGTGAGTGTAAGCTATAAAAACCATATAAATGTCAATAATAATATGTGACGTTAACAGCAACATTGACACCAGCGTTGTCAACTTTGAAATTTCAAAAGGCACCAAAATGGAGAAAAAAACGCACCATTCAACAAAAAACGCACCAAGTTCAGAATTTTTTTATTGAATTAATTTTGCGTCCTTATTTCCGTTATTATTTGGTCAAGGCAGAATCCATTGCTTAAACTCACATTGTGATTCCCAAATCTTTTTGTATTTCGCGTATCTCCTTTTTCAGACTCCATTATTGACACTAATTTTAAATATTTCTTTAGTAAGTAGAAATTTTATTAATTTTAGTGTTACAACACTTTCTATAAACGCATTTTTTATGCATTTTATAAAAATCGAACAATGATCGATAGTCTCGAGAATACTTTGTTTTTGCTAAGCTCTTTAACAGACTTGACAGCAACTTTTTCTCTTATTATGGTCTGTAAAATTTAATGTAAACATTGTACGCAATTGAATGAAATGGTATTGAAACAGTTGTATTTTTTGTACAAAATTCTTTTTTCTCATACTGAAACAAAAAAATTGTGTTTAATATGATTTGGAGCTACCCAAAAATAAAAAAAACGCACCAAAATTAAAGAAAAAGCGCACCACGCACCAACTCAGATATTTTTCGCACAAAACATTTAGAAAAGCACCAAAAAACGTGCGAAACGCACCAAGTTGACAACGCTGATTGACACATACTTAAGGCTAAAAACTAATAGAGAAATTTAGTTTAATTTTTTTTTTATTTTAAACTATGTATGTAGGTAAGTATGTATTTAATTCTTTAATACCAAATGACAGGAAATTAAGAATAAATTATTAAATGATTGAAGACGAAATATAATTTATAGAATTCTGAATATCCCGGGATTTTTGGGATCAGGATTATAGTATCAGTAATTTTTTAACACATCAAACGCTCGGTATTAGCAATTACAAGAATACATGCTAATTAATACTTGAGTATATCATCTGAACTACTGAGACAATTACAAAGTGATGTATACGAATATGAAAGAGGAGAACTTGAACTAAATACAATAGAAACTAATAAAGGTTAAAGGATACGACCTCAGCGCTTAAAAAATTTTTCGAACATTTTTAAAATGATATTTACAAAATAGTTTTAATAAAAAAATTATAAAAATCATTAAATGTTGTTTTTAATTGGTGGCCTTATGAAATATTTTTTCTATCGCGCAATGGTAGTAATCTTTTAGGGAAAATGCAATAGATTAATATCTATTTTTATATACAGCATACTAAATCATAGACTGCCACAACTCTAAAATCAGAAATGATTAGAAGAGACAAAAATCTAATACAAGCAAAATTAAAACAGAAACGAGATATTTTTCCATTTATTGAAGGCGGGAATGGAAAATAAACGTTCAACGTCGCTAGAATTTTATGTGCGGTTTCTATAATATAAAAAATTCGTTTGAATAGAAAATTTTGTATGAAAACCACTCAGTTTTTTTACCATGCAAAACTTCTACACAAGTCATTTGCCTGTATTACAGCACCTTAATATGTGAACAGGTTTATGAAATAAAAATAATTTTGATAATTTTTGAGTTGTGACTGTTAATAAAGTAGTGTTCGATATTGTCTACGAATAAATGGGTCATGGTTTGTTCGGATGCTTTAAACTTGACAACATTTGAACCAAAGCGAATATTTTCTTTCACGGATTTGTTTCTAATTACTACTCGAAGGTCTGGGAAAAAATAGGAGTCGGAATTCTCAATAGGTGACTGTAGGTGCATAACGGGTTTTGTTAAATTTTTGCTATGTTTTTTAGCCTACTACGTTTTTTATGTTGCTGTTCTCAAACAGTTTGAGAAAGTTGGTTTTGAAACTTTTAAATTATGTGTCTAAAATCTAACGATGTAAGAAAAAAATGCAAACTTATTTTTAAAAGAGAAACGTTAGAAAAACATGTAAATTCTTTTTTATTAAGATTTTGTCGTTTACGATAATTTTGTGCTAAATATATTCTGCCACATTGTCTCCTCCTAAGTATTTTCAATAAATCCTTAATTTCAAACATCCTTTTTCAGCAAAAAAATTTATGATGTTTTTTTTTTGCAAAAAAAGAAATTTTGTAGCCTCAGCAAAATTTTTTTTCTTCATAATAATAAAGGCAAAAGTCAAACAGCTTAAAAGACATTTTGAATAAATTATCATTTTATTTAACAAGTTTTTTTTTAAGGATTTCCGTTGAAAACATTTTATTCACAGTCATTAAAATAATATAGAAGTCATCAACTTTCACATACAAAGCAATGAAAAAGGAATTCAAATTCATACACAAATAAACTCAAACATACAAAATGTGATGACACGATATAAATATGTGTGAAAATAATATGTTAACAACTATGGGCCTGTTAAACGTTTTAGAAAATAAAACGGGATTTTTTTTTTTTTTTTGGCTGCTAGTAAATTACAAAAAGCTACCAATTATTAAATACGAAATCCTTGAAAGAATCCTTATTCTCGCATGAACTTGCACATACATTTACAACGAGTCACTTTTTCTGTATAATTTTAAAATTAAATCGCTCATATCGGATTGAGAAGAAGTCATCCCTCTCCTAAACAAATTTGTGCCATACCAGCAAAATATATATTGTTTTTAATTTATTTTCTTTTCTGTCTTCTTATCTTGAACTCTGACATTTTAGTTGAAATTAAAACCAGACAAAATATTTAACGAATATTATGTGAAAGGATATTAGCAGAAAATCATAAACATTTTTGCAAGAAGAAGTCCTTAAAAGAAATTATTCTTTTTTCTCACAATTTCTAGCATTAGAAGAGAAGTTAAGATTCTAGTGCAATTTTTCGAATAAAAATTTTAAGTTGGAAAAGACGACTGAAGCATTTCTTTTCTAATTCAAATATAAATAATTAGTTTTTTTTTTAGCGAAATATCGTTCTAATCATGCAGACGAAACTAAAGGAGAAAAGCCTGTAGATCATACGAGTATAAACAACTTTCTTTCCACACCTTAATTGAAATTGAAATCCATAAATGTGAGTGTATAAGTCAAGAAGCGAAACAAATGATCACATTCTTTTAAATCCATCCCTTTACGGTGTATAATCGTTAAAATTTTTTATCATATGCTGTTTTCTCTTTCAGAATGAAAAACAAAAAATTAGGAAAGAAAAAAACTCAAAAACTGTAGATAATTTAGACAAAATGTTTTACAAATGAAACTTAATTGGATTCGTCATTGTAACACATCCAAACAAGCTAAAGAAATATTTGGCCTTTCTTTATTACGGTATACATATGTGAATGTGTGCAAACGATGTATGCTTGTGTTAATTTATGTTTCTCATATGTTATTTGTTAGCATTTTTGTGAGTGTAACAACTGGTTTGTTACAATTTCTTTTCGTATACGATATGTATGATTTTTAACGGCTTTCATTTAAAGGTTAAAGGAAATGTGTGCTGTGCGTGCTTTGTTTTTATTAGTATAGGTATGAGTGTGTGTGCAAACGATCTAGTTTCTTTGTGTTGTGTATATAAATACTGCCATACAAGTGATTATGGAAATTGTTTTGTTATTATTTTCGACTTTTTACATAAACGACTGTATTTAATTTTTTATCATCAAATTTCCTGAGGTAATTTAACAAGCACAACAACAACAACAGCAACAAAAACAACGATAACGACAACAACAGTAACAACCATGGAAGCTATAATAGAAATTTAAATAAGTGACATTTGTTAAGACCTGACTTTTATTTATTTATTTATAAATTAATGTGGTGTTTGCGTATGTGTGTGTCGAAAACATTTCTATGCAAATTAAAAACAGTTACGTAATAAATATATGATATTTTTTTTTTTTTGGTATCCTTAATTTGTATTACAAGACAGCACACACATGCACACATAGGTTGTTTGGAAAAAAGGTACGGATAGGAACAGGACGCTAAAAATAATATTAATTGCTAATTAATATGAAAATTTGTTTGAAAATTTAAATTAAATTCTTTTAACCGAATTTTATAACAGGGGGCAATTGGCTTTTTGGCCTGAATATGTTTATATGATGTCACAAAGTTTGTAATAATTTTGTTTAAAAAATGTAAAGTAATAATATTTTGACATTAATAATATTTTGACGTAATAAGTAATATCCTTATTGATATTAAATTGTGCTATTTAATGCATTTTCACACCTCAAAATTAAATTTGTGTATTGCTAAAGCTTTTGCTTTACTTTAAAGTTATTGCAAAACTCTTTTTAAGAAACATCATAAAAGCCATCTTATCAATTCCGTTTTGTCCACACTGTTACAAGTCTTTAAATCCTTTAATCCTTTTTCCCTGGGCAACTTTAAATTTTAAATAGTTATTTTTTTGCGTCTTCTTGCACTCATGTGTAAATCCAACTAAATCAATAATATTAAATCCCTATTTTCACTAACAACAAACGTATGCTTTTGCTGCAAATCTTACTAACACATGTTCAAAATAATCTTCTTATAACAAAATCCTAAAGAGACTTTAGAGAAATTGTTACAACTTAAAAGATTGCATGAGAAAAATTATTAAATAGACTTAATGATATTTTCTACTTTACTATCTCTGTGTCTAAGAAGGCTGTTTTAAAGAAAAAAAAAGAGCACAAAAAATGCAAGCAATATATTTTATAAAAAGGAATGAGAGAGAAAAATTAAAAAAAATCTCTGGTGGTCTAAACCCCCAGCAGCATAACAAAAGTCAATGTAAAGAAACAATAATAACAAACATCTTGAAAGAGTTAAAAACCCATGACACTGACATGAAGAATGGCTTTGGCTTTAATTTTTGTTTTTTTTTTTTCCTTTTTCGGTCCGGCAAAAGAAAAGGATTTTAAAGTTTCTTTTGTGTTGAATATTATAAACCACGTTTATTTTCAATATATTCTTATTATATTTATTATATCTGTTAAAAATATGTACATATATATGTGTTGTTGCTGATAATTTAGCTGTTAGTGTTTTTGTGTGTTTGTTTGTGAAGGAAGAAACGAAAATGTTACAAACTTTTCTACAAATAAAATTCCAGTTAATGTTTTGAGAAAAGGGAACAAGCGAAACTTCCTTCTTATGTCTGTATATATTTCCTTATTTATACAGTTACCAAAAAATAAACTCATATATATATACATATATACATTTTTGCACACTGCACGTTTTAATCTATTGGGCAGGGGCAGCAAATAATTTCTTAAAGGTTTTATTTAAATTGGGAAAATGCTACCAGGAAATAAAATATTCAGTGAAATCGAAGTGATGTTGGATATTAAAAAAAAAAAAATCAAATGTATAATTTTCTTATAAAAGTAAGGCAATATGCCGGAATTTCATCAGTATTCTTACAACATTTTGAATTTAAGAAACCATATAACCCAAACCAAGATTCTATTTAAAACACACATATGAATATCTGGTTATGTGTGAGTAACACACGTGGTATGCATTCTTTTTTTTTATGAAAGGTATCTGTAACTACATCACGAGTTCGAAAATAGTACGTTTTTCAGTTACGTTAAAGGATTTCTTTTTCTTTAACAATATTTTTCTGTAATTTTCATTTTTTTTTTCTCTTTTCTTGCGTCAATTCACTGTTGCGCTCTATTATAAAAAAAAACATGCCTTTTATCCGCTATACTTTAGCTTGAGTGAACACAAACAAATAAGAAAAATTTAAGTCGAAAAATTGTGTTGGTTTTTTTTAAATTTTTTTTTGCTCATGCTTTAGCTTATATACGATGCAATTTCAATTGGTGTAGCCCGTAAAGTATGGTATTGCACTTTTTTTCTGGTTCACCACTCAAGGGTATTTTGTGCGCAAACTAATAGAACAATATCATAGACACAATATTATTGCTTACGTATGTGTGTACGTAGTTGTATCCAAAAGGCACATGGTAACACCAACATACAGACATGTAAATAGATGTGCAGTGTATACGTTAACATGTAAAAAAAACGAGCAAGACGAAAAACTGAAAACCTTGTAAAAACGAATGACGTCAATTTATATAGAGACGCCTAGAATGCAATTCTTTTGTTATGGCAATTCTTGTATATTCAAAAAATTTTACAGTGGAATAAACTGAATTTCAAATAAAAAGTAAGATCACTAATTTTCAATCGAAAGCCAAAAAAAACTTTACACGAAATATTAAAACTTTTATTTGCTAAACTAGGCTCGTCTTATTTTCTTATTATTCTACAAATCTCTCTTTCTAAGTTTCACTGTTCTTAAAACAAACTCCCTTAGCTTAAGTCACAGCCAGGATATATATGTTTATATTTTTAATTCTTTGGTGAATTCAAAAAAAGCAAAAGTTCTTTAATAATGTATGGCTACATAGTATACATGATGTACTAAGTATTTTTTAACACACAAAATAAACAGATATATATTTTACCCAATCATGCACAATCATGCTATATTATTGCTCATATACCTACAAGGAAAACAAAATCCTTGCAGTTTGTTATCCTTAGAGAATTTTCTGATATAATATAACATATTTTAAAGTTTGTATTTTTGTAGCATTTTAATTAGAGAAAGAAGTAAATTATTTTAAATAAAATTTAATAAATAAATGTGTTATTTGGTATTTCAAAAGTTATTGATAAAAAAGGCTAAAAGGATGTAACAAAACTATTTTTTTAGATGAGTTTGTAAGTTATATTAAAATGTAAATTCATATAAATTTATACGTACATTCGAACTTAATAGTAGAAGTTACAACCCAGCAAAAGGTGCGTTTAACGTTCCTATACATATATGTTTGTGAATTAGTGTGTGCATCATTGATAATAGCTAAAATCTAATAAGAAAATACTGACACATTTCGAATAATACTATAATTTTTACTAAGAATGAAGTTTTCTTTCGTAAGAATTAAATTTGAAACAAAAACTTGAAAATCTTGGAAACAAAAACTTTTTTTTGTGTTTTAAATGCAATTTGTATTAAAAAAAATTGATGGACATCGTGCGCCCAAGAATTTATGTAATATTAATTTTTTATTAATTGGCTGAGATGCGACAGGTTCGAACTCTAAAATATACTTCCCATTAGAACCATCTGACTAAAATGTGATGTGCATACAACTATTAGAATATTTTTATTAAACGAACGTTGTTCAATCTAATCATGCATATTTTCCAAAGTGTAGCTGTCTTAAAAAAATAATTAATTTGTTATAGGTTGGCTAATATATATGCATTTTAGTGGTATCTAAACTCATCAGTAGATCTTTACCACTCATGTTTGAAAAAGTTCCAAAACTCATCTACTCCTACTTTAACTCCCAAATAAGTAATGAGAATTACCAAGCACAAGTAAAACAGGTTAAAAAACTTTTACAAGTAACATAAAAAATATTTTTATTTCATATAATGGTACATGACTAGTGAACAGGCATAATAGGTCTCCGCCCAAGCCCAAAATCGATAGAAAGGGTTCTCTACGGGATGCGATAAGCCCCCCCTCCCCCCCCCCCCTCACCATTCGATGTGATGTTGCGATATGCTATTGGTATACTCCCTCTAGTGAAGGATATGGATATGCTGGCAGCTATCACACTATCCGCATTGTGGGCATGATTCCATGACTAGTTATTGACGAGGTGTTGACGGGAGTACACGTAGCGGCTGTGGTTGCTAGCAAAACCTGTGAGAAGAGATAAGATAGCTCGAACCCTAAGGCAAACTTTTTACACATGGGGGGTGGACCATGCCTGAGAAGTTGCCACCTGATGTGATCCTTGAGGTCACACTTGGGTGCTCGCGGAGTGATTTGGGAGTAGAGGTAAACACATAAGATCAAACGGAGTTAAAAGCACTGTCAGAGTTAAACCCTAATGGTAGGTACCCACATTACTTTGTAACACATCTACACATACATATTACATTTTATATTTCTCCTCTCTCTTTGTTAGGTAGTGGAAATACGGTATATAAAATATAGTAATATTTTTAAAATTATTTTGTGTAAAAATAAAAATACGTTTTGATATTCCTCTTTTTGCTTGTAAAACCTTAATGATTAATTGCCACAATATGTAAATCCCTGTTAAAAATTTTAAAACACTCTTTGCGATTGCATATGCTGTAAGAGAGTAATTACTTTGTATGATCACCAGGTCCTTGCAACTATTTTAAAGACCTTAACTGTTGTAAAAAAATTTCAATATTATCCTGTAATAAATATTTTTAGAATATTTATCCTAAAATTGTACTGGGCTATTCGTTATGTGCGGGTATATTCCTGTTTTTCTTTTGTTCATTACTCCAGAAAAAGCAATTTTATTTATTTGTCAGAAATGTTGCAAACACAAATTCAAAAATATTCTCTTGTATTCATAAGCATCTGTGTGTATGTTAAAAATATGTACTAAAAGATAAATGAATATTTTACAATAATGCATGATAATATTTTTGTATATACAATTTTTTTTTTGTTGCTTCCACAAAACAGACGGATTTGTGATTTTCGTATGAAATTTTTATTTAAAAAAATTTATTTGTTCGTAATATTACAAGTACAACAAGAACGAGAGTAATGAATACTTTTTATACCGTTATCATCAATTGCAATGCTGTCTGTAAGAGTTATCTGTTTGGGTGTGTGTGTGAGTGTAATATATTGAGTCTCTTGTATTTTTGAAAATTTCATATGATTGGTTATAGTGGATTTCATATAAAATCTTATGCCAGTGACAGTTTTTCACAGCTTTTTTTACGTAATAATTTTTTCTTACATCCTTTAAAATCCACATTCTACCCTACTATAAGTAAGGGAGTGAGAGAGGGAGAGCAACAAATTCTTCGTCAGCATTATTGTGAACCTCAGCAACATCATTATCTTTGTCAAAGTATTTTATTGACAGTTTCATTGAAAATTGTGTGCATACGAAGTAAAAGCATATGTTTTTGAATTAAATTTATTTTTTTCTACAATAAACAACTGTTATCGTTGAAGTTGGAGTTTGCAAAACACTTTATAATTATTTCAGAAAAATTACTTTGCACAATTTAAATTGAATGTTTTGCACACCAACACTAACTCCGATTTGTTTTGGATCCTTCTTTTTTTTATTACAAACACTTTCTTGTAAAATATTGAAACGTTAATATTTTTTTTTTATACAAAATCCAATTTATGTTTTTGCTGTTTATATTCTATTTTTTTCTATTTTAGTTATTTCCTTGATAGGTATATCCTTGTGTATTGATAAGCAGTTTCCCGGTTAAATCATGTTCAAATTTACTTCTGTGTGTGCAAAAAAAAAAAAAAACTTTTATATACAGAGAAAAAAGCATGAAAAAATATATCCTCTTCTCTTTTGTGATTATTTCTTTAATTACTGCTCTCGTAAAAAATGTAAAAAAAAGACGTCATCATCATCAGCTATGCAAGGCTATTTATGATATATTGTTGTGTTAGTGTGAGAATGTAGAAAACTGTAATGTTATAATGTTTAGGACTCAGAGGGAGTTTAATGGACATCGGAAATCGGATATGCTTTATTTTGAAATTCGCAAACAACAGCTAGCCAAGAGTATGATCTTCCTTTTCAAAAGCCTGGAATCACAAACTTCATGATATTTTAGGTAAACTAATAAAACAAATTAAATTTTGTAAATCGAGTACTCAACTCATCCTCCTCTTTATGATTTTACCTCCTGCCAGATGGAATGTTTTATGTAGAAAAAAAAAACACCATACAAAATTCTTTTAGACATTGAGGCACTTTGATAGCTAGTAATCGTGCGAGCAAAATTATTTTTGACAGCTTACAAATAACAACAAAAACAAAAAACATCTTTGTGTGATAACCCCTATTTGCCCCCCCCCCCCCCCCCCCACACACACTGCCATGAAAACTTTATGTGCAAATACATTTATGTTTGACTCCACCTACTTGAATCTCTATTCTTCAAAATCTCAGTTTAAACTAGTTTTTAACTCTTTTGTTAAGCTGAAGAAGCAACACACAAAAATTCATTACTGAGAACAGACCACCACATGATGCTGAATCTAACAGCAAAAACACTTGATCAAAAAAAAAAAAAAAAAAAAAAAACACAGCGAAATACAAAGTTGCAAACGATTAAAAGTGCGTCAGTATTAAAAATTTCATCGTGATGAAGAGATGTGTAATTTTCACAGTTTATAATTTCATTTAAAAATGCCGCGATTTTTAATAAAGTTTTTTTTTTTTTTTGATTTTGCAGTCAGCAACAACAAAGCAAACAACAAAAATTGGTGCATAAAAAATTTAATAAATTATAAGAAAAAAAAAACAACATTTAATAGATTTCTTTTGTTAAATAATTTTTGCAAAGAGAAAATTTTTTTCTCATACTTTTTAATATGGGCAAATGGAGATGGATGGATGGGTGGTTGGCTGAATGAATGGATGGATGTGTATGGAGGATTATAGCAAAATAATACAATTATGTACACAGAAACTTACGATTGGTATCGTTTTTTTTTTCTCCCAGCTTTTTATTAATCTTATGGAAAAAATTGTAATTGTGAACTAAAAAAAATAAAATAAAAAACACAAACTGTTGCCTGACTTTAATTTTAGTACCGCAATAAAAATGCTGCAGCTATAAAACAATTTAAAAATAAACCGATCGTGTAAATGTAAGCTTCCACAGAATTTTCAGTGTGTTTTTTAACGCCCTACTGTGCGAACTTTTTATACTGCTGCAGGTTTCATTTCTTGCTTTCAATAGTAAATTTATATAAAAAATAATCTTTTGAAGCCAAAATATTGCAATTGCTCCCACAGTTTAACAACAGATTTATTACAATCGTAATAAAGTAAAAAAGAAAAATAAATCCAAAATAAAACGACCAAACACAATGTGTCAGTGTGTTGTAGGAATTGTAGAGTTTGACAAAAAAAATACATAAAAATTAATGCACATCCCCATCATCACGATCAGCAACAACATTATCACTATAGAAAAAAAAAGAAAAACAAAAAGAAAAAAAGAGAGAAACAAATGTCAAGGACGTATGCGGTAACAGATTAATTTTGGGCCTCTAAATTATGGCATTCTCTCATTTTGTCAATCAAAAGATTAAATGTTTAAAACCTAAAACACATTTATTTTAGTTCAAAAAAAAAAAAATCTCTAATCTGCTTCAAAGCAAAGCTATTTTTATAAAAAAATTTCTGGCCTTCAAGAGTGGACGTTATCATATTAGACGTTGATTTCAAATTGCTATTTCGTTTCGAATATTATTACTCATAATTGCATTTTTTCTTCAACAATTATACGAGTTCTTTTTCTTTTTTGAAGACTAGACAACATTGAACTTTGATAGTTTGATCGCAGCTGATAATGCCGAATGTGAAATAAAGTCACCTGAAATCGTATAGCAAAATGCAATAGCTACGCTACAGTAAGGCGATGTAATGTCTGTTCACACTTATAGTATATTGTATTTTATAGACAGTTTGGAAGAGCAGTTGTACTTGGTTTTGCACTTAGAATTCGATTATCAGTACTTTTTGTCTTACCTCATTTCAATTTGTTTAATTTGTAAATATTTTTCGTTTCAGTAATTTGTGAAAGTAGCAATTCTCCCTTTTTTAAAACATTGTTAGGCCCTGATCAGTTGCACTTGCACTACTTGCTACACATCAAACACCAAACACAACATACATGAAGTTATGCAAATTTTATAACAAAAACAAAAAAAAAAAAAACAGACCAATGATAAGAAGTACAAGTATGAATTCAATATTAAATGACTTAAAAGCCAAATTTGAAAATGAAACTTTATTAAATGCAAAATTGGATAGAAAAGAGCCTTAAAATTTAATTTTTCAAAAGCTTAAAGCGAAATTTTAATTTATAAAAAACTACTAAAAATATGCTTTTTATTTATCTCACTTCTGTGGAATTGTAGTGTTAGCAACAATGCACAATGGGCAATGTTGTGAGAGGAGCATGAAAATTTATTTAGAAAAAAATTTGCATGAAAAGGTTTTCATTGTTGCTACCCATTAGTTTCCTAAATTAACAAAATTATTTATCCTACATAAACAAGAAGAGACTTTAAATAGAATCAAGAATTTATACCATAGTTCAAAAGAAAAAACATCTGTAGGCCTTAAAAATCTTATAGACTTAAAAATAATACTAAGTCATTCGTAAACCAAACCAGAGTCAGGCATAAAATATGGTAAGTAAGCAATTTCATAAGCCAATAACAAAAGCGGTGAAAATAATATTGAGTAATAGAAGGTGCAAAAAGGCCACAGTGAAAAGCGATAAAAATTCCACAAAAAAGATCCAAGCGATGTTTTACGTGAAAAAGTCTTAGCTCACCTTAAAATAAATCTAGTGGTGTTTTCTTTTCTACACACAAAATGGCACCTTGTTGAAAGGTGCATGTATAAAATGTCTTGCCAACCCTCTAATAATGCAGCTTGTTATTTCACTAGAACAAAACACAACTTATGCAAAAGTGGGACGCCCTGTTTTTAACAGCTGACAGCTAAGTTTTACAAGGTACTATAAACACCGTCGATTTTTACGGGGCAAAAAGTGCAATGCCTTCCACCATTAGAGAGGGCGATTTTTTTTAGAATCAAACACAGTACCCTTTTAGAGAGCAAAACATTCTTAAGAAACAAATACCAAAGTACATTTTCTTTGTAGAAAATAAAACACCATTAGATGTAAATTTTTAGACCCGAGACACACGTAAATATTTCTTTCTGTGCAGATTAAAGGAGAATAAATTTTTTTAGATATTGAAATGATATAAGTGATGGATTAAACGAATGTTTTTGTTGAGCTTTTATTTATTTCAAACACATCACAAAAATATTAAACTGCTCATAATCGACTGCAAAGTAGACAAGATCGTTTTAAATCTCTGCCGAGCATTCACAAGAGATAATTCGTTTCAAGTGTTAAGACACCAGATTCCCATCCGCAATAAATGAGAGCGGAAAAAAGCTTATGAGCAGCATTATTTTTATGCAGCAAGCAATAATAATTGTAGATACTCATACACGCATACAAATACAAGCACAATACCTAACCCACTGTGCATTAATTCAATGTATGTACATATATACACAGTTAGCATTTAGCATATTACTAGTACTACAACAACAACAGCAAATATTAAAGCAGCAACAACAAACACAACAACAAAAGTAGCAACAACAAGAATAAAAACTTCATCAGCAAGAGCAATAAGAAACAGCAACAAAAATTCAAAAATCTTTATTGTTATTATTGTAGTCATTTATTAATAATATTTATTTAAATGATGATGCTGAAGTATTAATCGCATCTTTAAGAAATGTACAAGTAGAGAATGATTATTCTTATATATATATATATTTGTTTGTATTAATGTGTACTATATGCCCTTATTCGCTTGCACATCGGGCATAATGTGTTGCTTTGAATAACAATGTAGCTTTCAATGCTCTCAACCAGTAGATATTTTGCATTGATATCAATAAGTTGTATCAATTCAAATGGAATTTATAAAAATTCTATTTAATATTGCATTCACAGTGCTGCCGTTGCTACTACAGATGCTGCTACAAATACCAGCAGCAAGAACAACATCTGAATATAAATTTCAAAATGCCGAAACAACAACAGCAACGATCGCAACATCTACAGCAACGACAAATTCACAAACTACAACAACAACACCATCAACATCATATAATAATAAAAACAAAAACAATATGACAACAAGAGAACTGCGTAAACATGAGCAAATAATAGATAATTCTATAGATTTCACAGTTGATCCATGCGATGATTTCTATCAGTATGCCTGCGGTGAATGGAAACATCAATTGTATGATCATGATCATCATGATGACGATGGTGATTATGTTTTTCCAACTAATGCAGCTGATCAAGCCAAACATGTAGATAATAAAGCTTCCGAAAGTGATAAATATGAACGGACTTTAGCTATGATCGATTATTTGGCAGACAAAGAGGTGCTTAAATATTTTAATGTGAGAAATGTGACAAAAAAATTAAATACAACACGATCAACAGCACCAACAACAGCATCAACATCAACACCATCATCAGCAACAGTAGGAACAACAAAAAATTCAAACACAAAAACAACAACGACAACAGCAACAAAAGAGCCGGATTTTATAATAAAAGTGTATAAATATTATAAATCATGTATTGCCATACAACGGTATGAACCTATTAAGTATTTGGAATGGTTGGAGTTGAATGAACACGTTAAATGGCCTTCATTGATAAATACAACAACAGCAAACAGTGAAGAACAAGATGCCATTAAACATGATCATCAACTTGATGCACCACCACAAGTCACAGCTGATTTAGAGAAGGACGGTGGTGAAATTGTACCAGATAAACATAATCATGATGACAATAATGATGATAATGTTGCAACTGAAACGGAACAAGATGATGACTACGTACAGGACTACAATGCCACTTGGATAAATATGCTGGCTATTTTACGCAAATATGGCATGAATGGCATTTTCATCGAAGAAATCATTTACACAACAAAAACATTTCCTTCGAAATTATTGCTGGGCTTTGATAAGCCGATCAAACAGGGTGGTTTTAAAAATCTAAAAAGTGAAAATCTTAAAACTATTTTAAAAAACTTAAATGTAGAATTTACACCAGATTCTTTTAAAAGATTATGGTTGCAAGTAACAAAATTTGAATGGCAATTGACAAAATTGAATGACATTAGCGACGAACTGGGCACGACCATGATAACACTAGAACATTTGCCAGTGCCTTGGCTCAGCAACTATATGAGAATAATATTTAATCAAAATACTGCTGCCACTGCTCCAACATTGGATTTAAGTATGCGCATCGTTATAACAAATGTGGCATATTTTATGGCTTTGGATGATTTGCTCAATGAATACGATGATAACTTTCTTAGACAATATTTACAAATACGTTTTCTTTGGAATTTGTATCAGCAAGAACCCCAAGAATTCCAGCCGCTTGATTGTATTTTACACATAAAACGTTACATACCGCTGGCCTTTGAATGGATCTACGAACAACAGCATGCTGCTGAAATGTCCCTAGAAATACCAAAGTTGCATGAAATGTATAAGAATCTCAGGAGACAGTTTAATCTGACTTTGTACAATAATAAAAACAATTTTGATTCCAGTACTTTGGAGCAGTTTGTAAACAAATTGGAGGCCATACAATTGAAAGTGGGTACATTCACAGATATTGATCATGCCGAATTTTTCCATGAAAATCGTAACTTTTATAGTCAACTGAAATTCTCTTCGCATCAATTTTACTTTAATCACATGAAAATGTTGAAATTCAATTTTGATGCTCTACATTTTGGTATGCGCAGCATAACTACCAACTCTCTGTTCTACGACATGCAGGAATACAATCCTGGCCTTAGCTCAGCTCCTTATTTTAATAAACGTTTGAGTACAATAAATATACCACTTTCATTACTGCAACCACCTGTATATCACAAGGAGTTCAGTGATGTTTACAAATATAGCACATTGGGTTTTCTTTTAGCTCAAACTCTTATGTATGGCTTTAATGTGAATGGTCTCACTGTAAATGAACACGAAAAACTGATGAAGCATGTCAAGTGTCTCACATCATTAGATAGCATGGATATCGATGATAAAATAGCTGATGTAAGTGGCCTACGTTTGGCCTACAACACCTTCTTTCATACAACCACCAACAAAAATTTAATATCAAATCGTAAAATGTTCTTTTTAAATTTTGCCCAAACATTTTGTGGCAGTCCGTCAATAGATGATAATTTAGGCCGAAGTCAGGTCAACTATGGCTTGGCTCAGTTCAGCGAGTTTGCAAGAACTTTCGAATGTACACCCGACAGTCATATGAATCCTCATGAAAAATGTTATTTGTGGGACTAACAAAGAAAAAAAATATTCTAAGAAATACTAATAATATTAAGTATTAATTTTAAACAATTTATTTTGTAATTTATTTTAGTATTTTAATTATTTTTTATACCAACAAACAAACAAACAACACACACGCACAATTTGTTTTAAAAAAAATATTTAAGTTTATAAGAAAACAAATTTAAATAAATGAAATAAATGAAAACATCACTAAATCTATAGCAAAAAAACCAACCGAATTAAAATTAGCATATCAAATTTCATTCCACATTATATTCTGTACACTCGAAAAAATAATTTAGTTTATAGCTAATTTTAAGTGAAAATTAATGTGAAAAGTAAACAACCAATAGACTGTTATAAATAAAAGTTTAAATACATAAATATCGTCATTGTTTTAAAATTTAAGTTTTATTGCTAAAACAAATGGATGTTAACAGAAAAAAACAAATATTTCCATCATAAGCTGAGTTTTTGGCGCCCTATGCTCCAATGGGAGTTAGAGGAACATATATATATATATATATATATATATATATATATATATATATATATATATATATATATATATATATATATATATATATATATATATATATATACAACAAAATCATTTACCTGCAGCTTTGGAAATATACTATCTTTTAATTCTCTCTTGTATCAGTAATATGATTAATTTTAAATTTTACACATTTCGCAATAAATAATTTTAGTGTAAATAGTTTAAAAAATTTTGTACATGAAAGATTAATAAAAATTGCATTTACTCGTATATAAAAAAAAAATATCCTCAAAACTATTTTTCTAAAGTCTAAAATGAGTGTTAAAACAAACTACAGGAAATTCACACGATCTCATAATTAAATACATATTTTAGTGTCAGCAAAGTTAGTGAAAATCGTCAAAAGCTTTATTTGTGTATTTTAAGTAGATTTCCAAAAAACAACTCTACCAATGAAAAATTAATCCAAGAATAACTAAGTCACAACTTATAAATAAAATAACTTGTTAAATTGTTAATTAATTAACAGATTAGCTTGACATTGAAATCATTTCAAAATTGGAATTATATTTCAAACAAAGTCTGAAACTCATTACAATGTTGCCAAGGTAATAATAAAAAGTTAAGGGGCACAAAGTGATAATATTGGTCACACGCGATTTATTTTGATTGCAATCTGAAAAAAAAGACTTAATTACCTTGCACAATATGCTTAGAAATTAATACATACAATTATAATTCTATACACATAACCCTCGATTTACTTGATAGCTACTTTGCTACTGATTATTCAGGGATTTTGCAAACATCAGTTGTGATGGGAGTACTTTTGCAACAATACAATTAAATCTTTAACTAGAAATCCCACTATGTTGGTATTATTTTATGCAAGCGGATCATAAATGTTTCTGGTATCATTAGCTTAGAATAATTTTATTTAAAACTAATTAGTATTTAGCCTAGAAATGTAAAATGAGATCAAGGCATCGGTGTTGTGTTATCAATTAGGCCGATGTTTGTTATTAGTAATTATAAATAAAATTAAATCAAAATATACATTGTAATAGCAACGTATTGAACTGAGAATATATTTTACTACACTGCCTGCTTTATCACCACGCAAAATCTTAAAAAAATTTGATTTTTAAACGTTTTATAAAGGAATCACAAGATATAACTAAGAAAATCGCAATTATGAAATTTCAAGTTTTTTTCTGTTTAAAAAATATAGACTTCAATAAGATATCTATGCGCTTAATAACCATTTAAAAATTATGGAGTAAATTATTTTTCTTGCATATCTTTTGCATAGCTTTTGCATATTTTGCTCATTGCGGCATAATTTTGCATTGCATTACTTGTAATGACATATTTGTTTGCTTTTTCTATATAGTTTTTGACCTCTTACATTACATTACATCTAGTAAACATCCACCTGTTCACATCCACAGTTTTTGGAAAAAAAATCGCAAGTGTTCTACATTCTTAAAATGCAATGAAAGTGAAAATTTTTTATTCTTAAATTCGTTAAAGTGAAATAAAAAGTTGAGTTTAATTTACAGCTTGTTTCAAGTGAAATTGACCGCACAAAAAGACAAATGTGAAAATAAGGCCAAGTTCATATCCAAAATATTTCGGGCAGTGAAAAGTACTGAGATTCAAATAAGGACCAAGTTCTTGATAGGTGCAATTCCATCTCGGGAAGCTTTTACGGTAGAACATTCAAATTTAACCTCTGTGGGAAAACCTTATGTTTTAAGTTTCATTATATTTGTATCAAGAGGAGCGAAGTTATTAGGGGGGTTAAAACACCTCGAAAGGTTTCGTGTAAATATACACACTGTGTGGCGGAACTTGGCGCCTAGATGTGTTTTTAAGACAAAAAAAGTAATTTGAAATCGAAAGCAAACAGCAGCGTGGTAAAAATAATAGTAATAGCTTTATTTTCTGAAAGTTTTGGCAATTTTTAATCAAAATTTTGCCGAAGTTTTTGGTTTTTTGTTTAATTTTTCGGAGTTTTTAATCAGTATTGCGTTCAATAGTCTTTTACATTTACCCAATATTTCGCGATTTTTCGCCATTTTGGTGATTTCAACAATTTGTTTTATTAAAGTTTTTGCACTTTCATACATTTCGCGATTTTTCGGAAAGCTAACCAATTTAGCAAATTATAATTAGTTTTAGGGCTTGCATTGAATATGGGATTCTTGCATTTTTTTTTTTAATTTTCTCCAATACAAAAAAATTTCAATGCAAAATGAACTGAACAAAACAATGGCTTAGTGGCAGAAAATCTTTACTCAGCGAAGCCGTCGTTCCAATGGGTTAGTGAATTAATTAAAAAGTTTAGCAAATCATTAAACATCTTATCAAAAGCTTTTAAATGATACCAATGATACCGACAAATTTTTTATTTAATTTTTTTTTCTTATTTTCTGATTCTCCATCGGATAAGATATTTTTTTTTTAACAACGCAGCCAAACTAGGTTTGTTCCCATATTATTTTAAAAATTTGTTTGAAACAAAACAAAACTGAAATCGTCGAAAAGACAAAATTTCATTACTTTTCTAGAACACAGTGAAATTGTAATTGTGAAATTCAAGAGTTTTTCACTTTCATTATGTAGTGAAATACAGAACACAGGTGAAAATTTGAATTTTTAAAATATTTTTAACTTAGGCATTTTTCAAGTTTATTAAATTTGTTAGTTAAATATTTAAATTAAATATTTGTTCAATTCACAAGCTCGTATTAACGTCATATGTGTTGTCTAATCGTATAATTATACAATATTGTATTTCTGTTGTTGGTAATTTTCATACAAAAATGTGTTATAATTATACGATTGAATTTTATATGTTTTTCAATTGTTATATTGCGGCCGGGTATGGGAATATTTGCTGAATTCACAAAACCTCTTGTATCATTGTATCGAGTGTATTATAGTATCATATACAATAGTGTAAAATTTGTTGTTGGTAATTTTCATATAAAAAGGAAATACACAATTACACTTTTATTTCATATGTTTTGCAAAAATCGTATTTCATACAATCTATATATATAAAATACAAAAAATGTTTGTACCCATGTTCGCTATAGACTCGGAAACTATCCAACCGATTTGACCCAAACTGGTGTCATTCAAAAGGGAATTTATAGAGGATGGTTTTAGGCTTTTAATATTTCAAGTGGGCGTAGCCCCTCCCACATAAATTGAATAACATCATATATCTTGACTATTGTGATAGCAAGAGTTTTGAAACATTGCAATAGTTCATATGTTACTAATGTGAGTAATCAGGACAAAAATGGGCGTTATCGGACAAGTGGGCGTGGCAGCTCCCATATAACCCAAAAATTGAAATCGCCATATTTTGGGCATTTTTTGACCTACGCCGATGATATTTGGTACATATAGTATTGACATAATTATGAATACGTACTAGGAGAAAAGTGAGTGGGACCACGCCCCTTTATAGGAAAATAAAAAATCTTAATATAGTCTTAACTATTGGACCGATGGTCATTAAATTTTCACAATAGGATATATAAATACTTTTAATTTTATTTTATAACGAGGGGGGTAGCGAAGTACACCGGGATCAGCTAGTATATATATATATATATATACTCTCAGAGAGTATTTGTATGGTGCTTGTTCTTCTTTCGTCCATCAATACAAGATTCAAGCCGATACAATATACACTAGGTGTTCACAAACATATAAACAAAAGTGTATTTCATACAAGATAGACGATACAAATTGTTGTGAATTCAGCAATTCTATTTGTTAAATTAATTTGTAAAAATATTTTATATATGTGATAAGTAACACCAGAAAATACATTCTTCTTAATGATAAATATATACATGATTCATTTCAACTTAATTTTCAAACTAATTTAATCAAAATTGCTTGTCGCTAAAAAAGAGAGTTATATTTCGCGTCAAATTATAATTCCCACACCTGGTTTCATTTTCATTTTTTTTTTTTTATTTGATAAAAAGAAATTTGTTTTTTGACATAAACTATTTACTCATATGAATTGGCAACATTAAACTGACATTTAAAATACGACAAAATAACGATACAACAAATTTGTCTGTTCACAAGCACATAAACAAATATCGTCTTTATTTAAACCATAAGACAGACGACTGAGCTTGTGAATTGAACAATTATCTTTTCAAATTTCCGACGACATTTTTCTCTGCAGTTTGCTTGATATTCACTTTTACAAAAACATAAAAAATTGGTTTTAATTTTGTTAAAAAGTTTGGATATTTTCCAAAAGTTTTCGCAACGATTTTAAGCTTACAACATGAAATTTCTCCCAAAACAATAAACACAATTTTAAATTTTGCTACTTTAAAATTTTAGGTCTTCACTGGATAGATGAGATGATGTCTATGTTTTTTAACTTTAAAAACAACTTCTTTAAAATAGTCCAAATTTAAGAAATTTTCTATAGCTATTTTTAATTTATTTCAAACCATTTATTTCATAACTTTTTAAATATTGGTCTGAATTTTTTATTTTAATTCCAACTTATTCCATATTTGAAATCATTTGTATGACTTTTACGAGCATAATTCTTGCATTTTTAAAAACATAATTTATAATTTTAATGCCTTTTTTTAATTCATATTTCTTGTGTCCCTGGTTTTAATCAATAAAATTTTGTTTTAAAAATTCTTTAACAACATCTTAAATATTTGATTCTTTAATTTTAGTTTCTTTAAACTTAATGTTCGAAAAAAATCTTCTGAAACTTACCTTCGATTTGTTTTCCGGCAGCTGCAGCAGCTGCAGTACTTAAGGCAACACTGGCTAAAGGTGATGATGATAAGGCGGCGCTACCAAATTGTTGTAGGCTAGCGGATGACATATAAGCCGATGCTAAGGAACTTGGATCAGTCCCTAAGAAATTGTAAAGAAATATATAAGAAAATTGTGTTTAGTTAAAGAAATACAATAAAATATGTAAAATTTAAATTCTAAGAATTTATAAAAAAAATAAATAAAAAAAAAAAAAATACATACATATAAATAATTTCTACATGCAGCACTTAACAAAAATTCATGAACAGCAGAGTGAAATGAAAAAGATAGCAAACATGAAATCTTAAATTTCAAGTACAAATACAACAAAAAACTATGTCTAGTACACAACTTTATTTGGGAAAATAGGTCACAGGGACCGACCTTAAGAAAACACAAACGAGTAAAAACAAAAAATGTTTAACTTGTACGAGAGTCCTTAAACAGATTTGCAAAAATTTTGAAATGAAACATAATTAAAGTCTGTGCAAAAGAGTATATTGAAAGTTGATGTAATTTGTGGCAAATGTATAGATTTAATATTAAATTTTAATTTTTCAGCAAAAAGAAAATGACATTCAACTCCCTTGCAATCATTCAGTATAAAAAAACCTGCCAGAGCTGAAAAAAATTTACACAAAAGACTGCTCTTACTTGCTTTTTTTAATAAAAATTCTGTTTGTTGTATATAATCTTTTTTTGCTAAAAAAAAAATACCCTTTTAAATAAACTTGTAAGATTTTTCTGCTTCTATAAGCTGCCATTGATCTTAGAAGTTTTATCCTTTATGTACGTTTATTTCTTTAATTATCACAAACAAAAACTAAACGTAACTCAAAAATTTTGTTCTTGTTTACCTTTTCCAATTCTTATTAAATAAAAACTTTAGTTTTTTTACGAGCCCAACTTCAACCAAGTAACGCAATCGTACGTAAAACCTTTAACAAAATCCTGCATAAGTACATCAACATTCTTTGTAAATAATATTAAGCAGTGAAATGAATCATAACAGAGGCCTTCAAGGAGGCCTTCCTTGAAAGTCTCAACTCTTGTTAGTCGCATTTTATTTTTTATTTTTTTTATATTAATCGTTTAACAAATTTATTAGGGGTTAAGTCCTTGTGCAGTCCTTTCTCTGGAGAACAGTCATTTCATTGCAACTAAGAAACAGCAAAACACAAAATAAAGCCACCACTTTTAATTTTAAAATGCTCGTTTGATAAAAAAAATCAGAAAACAAAACAAACAAAACATCAAGACAAAAAAGTATGAAAAAAATCACCAATTAACCAAAAACGCTAAAAAAACGAAAAAATCAAAAACAAAAAAAAAAACGCTCTAACAAATTTCTAAACGAAAAAGCGCTAAAACGATTAGCAGAACGAACAAAAAACGTTTAAAAGAAAAACAAAACGGAAAAATGTCAGTACGAGTAAGGAAAAAAAAATTAAACAAATTCTTAAAACGAGAAAAAAATGTCAAAACTTCTCTTTATTATCCTTAAGGAACCCTTTAAACAAAAAATTACTTAATTTTTGTTTAAAAATTATCTCTAAAAATCATAGACTTTGTGTGCTTTCATTTGTTTTCAAGCAGAGAATATTATCTCCCACGAATGTCTCGAAAGGCCCTCAAAGAAAGGCTTCGTAAGTTTTAGCTTCAGCACATCTCTTTAAGTTAACATGCATGCATGGAAGTTTGAAATAGAGACGAAAGATTTTGTAAGAAATTAAATTAAAAAAACAGCCAAAAGATATTTTCAAGTACAAAGTTTTCATAGAAGTAAAACTTTATATAAAAAGTTAGCTCGACAAATGATTTGAGTTGGCTGTTTAAAATATTATTAGGTAAGGGAAAAGGTGAGTTTGCTTTTTTTAGATATATGAAAAAAACCAACCAGCTGATTTCAAATACTCTAAATTCATAAAGATTTTTTTTATAATCGGAAATAACTAAATTTCTCACCTTTTATCGTGAAATTCTTGTATAGATAATAACTAATTCAAAAACGCGAGCAAAAGTTTTGAGCAAGATGATAAACAAGGCTAATAGTTTCTGTTTCTGTTTTTTTTTTTTATTTTTATTAAAATGTTTAAAATATTTCCTTGATTCCCTGTTTAATTCGAATTGACGAAATTACGCCAGACCAAAAGCTTAGAAATTAAAAAATTTTACTTAAAATATTTATGCAAGTTTTTCTGGTGTATCTTTTAGTTGTGTAATTTTGTTTCTAAAATAACGTGGGCCCAAAAATAAGTAACATTTGTAACATTAGTAAAAAGTCACTCACGAACGCATCACTGATTTCAACACATCCACGTTTTCTATATTTCTTTTTTTCTTTTGCTTGTCGTTTTGTGTGTACTTGTTTTTTTTTTCAGTGAAGTAGAGAAAATTACATTTAATATTAAACTAAAAATGCATTTCGTTGCAGTGAAATCAGAAAACTAAATAAGATACACAGTTTAAGAATATAAAAAGTTGAAGTTTAAGTTTTTGGAGTATTAAAAACATAAGTTTTCTTGATTAAAAATTAAAAGTTAATAAGGAACACGACAAGTTTTTTCATCAATTTACTTGCACTCGCAGTTTTATTGCTCAAAATATTTAATGGCCATAATAACTAAGAAAAATAATATTGAGGTTACAAGAAACTTTACAAGGTTGCAGTAGTTTTTAAAAAAGAAAACAACTTGTATAAAATGCCTGTTCTACGATGTAGACAGAATTCTATCTCTGGCAAAAAATACTTTGAACATAAAAATTAATTCAGAAAATTTCACGATTGAAAGAAAAAAAAAACGCTGTCGGGATCGTGCAAGAGTCAATAACTGATCCCATGTTTTGTGAAAATTTTTTTGTGACAAAATCATATAGAGTTTTAAAGATACATTTTGACAGATGTGCAACCAAAATAATAATTTAGTTTTGGAAAGTGGTATTTGCTGAAGGGTTTAATGCGTGAACTACTAAGAAAACTATGACTTAGGATCTGCGTTCAATCTCCGATCAGAGCAAGTAATCCATATCATTAATTTCTCTGGCATTGTTTTATTTCTTCGTTGAACTGTTTAAGTGATGAAAGCACTGGTCACTAAAAAACTGTTCAGAGAGCGATTGATGCTGTTCCAAGCTAATGTACACAACATAGCCTTCCTTCGTCGGTTAGCAGAAATAACGGCGGAGTAAAACAATTAATAAAATGCCTGTTAATACAGCTTAACAAGCGTTTACTTAACACAGCAGCCGCCTCAACACTTCTATAAAAATTAACATAACGCGCAAAGCAGACTAGAGTTAAGTCTTCTAAATTGTCAACATCTATTTTCTCTACCCTATCGCTCTCCCTGAGTTCCGGCACAATGCACTGCATACGTAGGGGTCATCGCCTGAGTTCTGGTCCTAATTAAAAAAATAATATAAACAAATGAGTCCTCAGACAGCTTCAGAATCTTAATGCGTTTACTTTACACCAGAGGCGCTGTAGCACTGATCTAAAAATTAACAAAACGCTCAATAGCAGACCTTTAAATAAAGTAATCCCTTTGCATTTTTAACATCTATCTTTTCTATCCTGTCCCTTTTTCTAAGTTTTGGCACAATGCATTGTATAAGGTGCGATCAACCACTTAGTACTGGTATTACACACATAAGAGTTTTGGAAACATTTTCTTCCTATTAAATAATATTGTTATATATGTATATATGTATGTAAGGCGATGTTAGTGAAACGCAAGTTTGTAATCGACTTCAATGCTTTATTGCTAAAATCCAAGTGTCTTATATCTAAAGCTACCTCACTGAACACCGCCATGACTTGCCCAAAAGCAAATGTCAAAAACGACAGCATTGCCATGACGTTGTTCAACTCGTATTGCCATTACAGAGTGTTAGTATTATAAGTGTAGTATGTATAGTTAACAATCTGTATTTAACAAATATAAAGTCTTTTTTTCTTTTCAATTAAGATTATTTGTAGGAAAGCAATAAAGGTTGTCTTTTAAAAGAGTTTAAGGAGTTCAATTGGCTTTTCTCAAAGGATTAGCGATCTGTTTTTTACTAACAACCATTTTGCTTCGTTAAATGAAGAACTTTTCGAGTAATTCAATAAAACGAATTTCACTGTTAGTTGTTTGTTAAATTCTTTAAAATTAATTTTTATACACAAAAAAAAAAATTCTCTTCAAATTCCCTGATTTGAAAACAATTTAATTTTAACATTTTGTTTATACTCTCGAATGTAATGGACTTTCCATGTTTTTTTCTTTTTTGCAAAAATAAAATAAAAAACCTGAACTATAAATCGAAATAAAAAAAGCAAAGAAAATAAATAACTATTAGATTAACTTGTCTGAACTTTACCATAAATATTTCCACCTCTAACACGCACTCTGTTACTGACAAATAAAAAAATAGAAAAGAAGGAACTTACAACATTTTACAGATGTTGCAAGCAAAACCCATCAGCATCAGCATCAGCATCATCAAACCCAATTCACTTCTGGTTGGTTGACTTTATTCAACTTGTTACCAAAGATGTGCATTTAAAGTTTTCTTTTCATTTTGCCTCAACGATAGAGAACTGTTTTCTTTTTCATACTCGCACTCTCGTACAATTTTCATTTCATAAATTCATCTCTTTTATTATTTTCATCAAGAAAAATCTCACTTATAAAAACACCAAGAAAACTAACAACAACTATGAGACCCACGTAGAATAAAAATAAAAAATATATATAATAAAGAATCAAAAACTTCAAGGAATGTAAACATGCAACTGAGCGTAAAATCAAGTTCACTTTAAGAGAACAAAAAAAAAAAAAAAAAAGAAACTAAACTAAATAAAAATATTATATGGCATGATATTACGAGTATTTGTATCATAAAATTATATTAAGTTTAAATGACGTTGTTGTTGGATGCAAAAAAAAAATATATATATAGAAATTAAAACCGATACAATAAGAACAAATATTTAAGTTTTCACTGCTACAGATAAAGATGTTGATGCCCTGTTACCGTTTGCTAACGACATTAAACAGTTATTTGCTTTAGGTAGAAGTTTGTAGAAAAGAAATAAATTCTAATATTTATTTGCTTTGTAACTATTTATAATTCGAATATATTTTTTGAAGATATTGAACAGAAATAACCAGCACCAAGAATAAGTATTCAAACTCAAAACAATAAAACGTTTCTTAAACAGATATTAATAAAAAAATGGACTCGATCAAGAAAACTAAAGATTCAATTAAGAAATTAATCACGAAAATCGTAGTTTTAACTAAACGAAGTAGTTGCAAGTATTTTGAAATTTTTCAATTAGAAATTTAAATAAAAATTTAATTGAAATAGAGGACCAGCACTCAGAAAATAACCCCTTCTTATGCAACGCTTTGTGCAAAAACTTAGGGAAAGGAATGGAATAGAGAAAATTGATGTTAAAAATTTTGAAGTTTTAATTAATCTTTACAGATCTGCTATTGAGCGTTTTGTTAATTTTTAGAGCAGTGTTGCACTGCCTCTGTTGTTAAGTAGACGCATAACAATTCGTAAGCTATCTGAGCAAACAATTTATTAATTGATTTACTTCGCCAATGGTTCTGCGAACGGCGTACATTAGCTTGGAACAGTATCAATCGCGGCCGGAATAATTTTTTATTGAACAGTGTGTTCATCACTTAACCAGTCCAACAAAGAAATAAAACAATACCAAGCTAATTACATACGATAAATTCATTATATTGATGACTTGACCT